>CM065377.1:34659182-35269182 GCA_033060915.1 Euryodendron excelsum
ACCTATTTTCTACATCAAAACTATAGTCTTCCAAATCTAGGGTTTCTAAAACTTCTCTTTCCAAATCCTTGTCAAATCCAATTTTCCCTTTAGGAAACCAAATCCAATCTCCCATTTAGGAAACTAGATCCAATCCTCCGTTTTTGAAAACAAAATCAAACATTCTCTTTTAGGAACAAAATCCAATCTCTTGGTTTAGGAAATAGGAATCTTAATCCTTCCTAATCTTCTACTTTCTTAAATCTTAGGTTTCCAAAACTTGAGCATAAAAATCTTTCCTAAATTTTAAAACTCAAAATCTAAATCTTTTCTAATTCAACTCTCTCCTAATTTCCTACCCTCCTAAACCATAAGTTTCCTAAAACTTTCAAATCTTTCCTTAAACATTAAGCTTCCACATTTTTCTTAATTCAACCCTTCCTTAATTCTACCCCTTTCCAAATCTTAACTTTCCAAATCTAGGTTTTCCAATCTTTCCTAAAGTCAAACCTTTCCTAATCCCAAGATTCAAAATCTAAAACTTTCTAAATCTTAAACTTTCTAAATTTCAAAATCTTTCCAAATTCAAAGTTTTGTAAATTTAAAACTTTCTTAAGTTAAATCTTTCTAAACCTAAATCTTTCTAAATTCTAAACTTTCCTAAAACTTCAAATCTTTCCAAATCTAAAGCTTTCTTAATTCAAAACTTTTCCAATTCAAAACCTTTCCTAAAATGACATTTTCCTAATTCAGAACTTTCCTAATTTCAAAACTTTCCTAAATTGAAAACTTTCCTAAAATGAAAACTTTCCAAAAATGACACTTTCCTAATTCAGACATTTCCTAATTCGAACCCTTCCTAAATCTAATTTTTCCTAATCTTCCAAGTTCAACACTCGAGTCAAATCTTTCCTAAGTCTCAAGTCTTTCTTAAGTCTAGGTTTCTTAAAACCGAGCTTTCCCAAAAATCAAATCTTCCAATCAAAGTTCAATCTCTCAATTTTCCAATTCGAATTCCAACTCAATTTCTCTTTCCAATCAAAACCTTCTATCTTCTATCGGACTCTTGTCTGAACTACGACTGACCTGATTCCTCCAAAAGGATACGTAGGCAACCCTCATGGGTGCGGTCTCCACATTTTTCAAATCTCAAATTCCACAATCTTTTCAAATCTCCAATTCCATACCTATTTTGAGCTTCCAATTTCAAATTTCTATTTCCAAATCACTATTTATGGTTTTTTGAACTTTCCAATTCCAAATCTATCCTTTCAAATATTTCTTCTAAAATCAAATCAGTTTATTTTCAAATCTATTTCCAAATCTATTTTTCAATTCTCTTTTCTTGCACTTGCATATCATACATCATTTTAGTTTCTTTTCAAAAATTCCTTTCTAAAGTGGATAGGATTGAACAATAGTTAGTTGAAGACTCTCATAGGTGAATCTAGGGTAGATTGATATATAGGTACCGAAAGGGCGGGGGAGGGTGATGGCTTAGTACGTCTTCCCTACACGTAACCAACCTCCGAACCTAGGATCACTGATTTCAAAGACCAAAACGGAGTTATTTTTCAAAAAGGGTTTAAATGTTTTCCAAAGGTTGCCAAACAACCTGTTTTCTTAAAAACCCTTTGTTGAGGAGATATTTTCAAAAATTGTTTTCCAAAACCCTAAGTGAAGTCTTCGGATTATGCTTAGTTTTTAGGTGACCTAACTCACCTTAATCAAGTTAGGTGGCGACTCCAAACTTTTTTCAAAAGCCCTTTATTCAAATCCATTTTCAGTTCAAACTTAGTCGCACTCATTCTTCTAGGTGGGTGAGTTCTAACGAGAGAGTACAATATTTTTCCCGCTTGTGTGTGTATTCCTCGAGTGCGAAAAATTTGGGCGCAACATAGCTCATCCATGATAGTTTTGGCTTTAACGACATTGACGCATTTCAATCGGCCGAACAAGATCTTCTGAAAAGCTCATTTCCAGCCATAAAGTAATGTCCCGCCAAATGACAAATAGTCTTCCTATCTTGATGAGAATCTGCATCTGGGAATGCCTTTACGTGGATGTATCTTTGAATATCATAGAACCATGGTTGCCTATCGGGCTCAGTTGTTATGTGAAGGCAATATGAAGGGGTGTCTCTGGTAAAAATCTGGAGAGGGGGTATTTCTGTACTCTTGTCGACCTTGATTGCTGCAGCTAGAGTGGCTAGTGCATCAACAAAGTTTCTGAATAGTTGACACAGACCCTTGGATTATTGAATAACTAGATCAGAATCTCTAAAAATAGCTAGTTCATCAATCTTTATCTCTAATGCTAGCCTCAATTTAAGGATACATGCCTCATACTTAGAGATGTTATTGGTGCATGGTTCTAGTTGTAATTTAACCACAATGGGGTACTGATACTACTACCGCTTCGACGCTGGCTCCCCTTTTATTAGAAACTTCATCAAAATATATCCTCCATCTGGTTTCTGCTGGCTCTTTAGTCACATCCTCGGTGCATAGTATATCTTGTCCAGGAATCGAGGTTTCATGGATTAATAATCATTGGTTCTCAGCTAGATAATCAGCAATTACCTGTCCCTTGATTGCTTTATGGGTGGTAAATACGATATTGAATTCTGATAAGATCATGTGCCACCGTACGATTCTACTAGACAGGGTTGGTTTCTCGAAAATATATTTGATTGGGTCTATCTGAGAGATGAGGCGAGTGGTATGATAGAGCATGTAATGTCGAAACCTGTGGATTGCCCAAGCTAGTGGGTAGCAGGTTTTCTCAAGATTAGAATACTTTATTTTGTATGGTAGGAACTTCTTACTGAGGTAATAAATGGTTTGCTTATTTCTCCTCGTTTCATAGTGTTGCCCTAAAATACACCCCATGAAAGTATCCAGAACTGATATGTACATCAATAGACGGTGCCTCGTGGTAGGTGCCACTAAGATTGGAGGACTCTATAGGTATTTTTTGATTCTTTCGAAAACTGTCTGGTAATTATCATCCCATTCCTTCAGAACATCTTTCTTGAGGAGTTTAAAAACAGGCTCACAGAGATGAGTCATTTGAGCGATGAACCTGCTGATGAAGTTTAATTTTCCCAGGAAGGATCGGATCTCTTTTTCCCCTTTTGGAGTTGGCATTTCAACAATGAACTTGACTTTGGTAGGATTGATCTCTATTCCCTTTTCATTGACTATAAACTCTAGTAACTTTCCTTAAGATACCCTAAACGTACATTTGGTAGGATTTAGCTTGAATTGGTATTTACGGAGCCGGTCAAACACCTTTCGTAGGTTGAACATGTGGTCTTCCTGTTGCTTGAATTTGACAATCATGTCATCCACATAAATTTCCATTTCCTGATGCATCATGTCATTAAACAAGGTTACCATTGCCTTTTGGTAAGTTTCCCCTACATTGCGAAGCCCAAATGGCATAACTTTGTAACAATCTACTCCTTAGGGGGTGATAAAAATAGTCTTCCCTCATTCTTCTTCGGCAAGCTTGATTTGGTTATACCCTGAAAAGCCATCCATGAAGGAGAACATTTCATGACCGGCCATATTATCAACGAGCAGGTCTATGTGTGGAAGAGGAAAATCATTCTTTGGATTGGCCTTGTTAAGGTTCCGAAAGTTGATACACATTTGTACTTTGCCGTCTTTCTTGGGAATGGGGACGATGTTAGCTAGCCATTCGGGATACTCTATTACTTGCAAAAATCCTGCTTGGAATTGTTTAATCACCTCTTCTTTAATTTTCAGGCTTTATTCTGACTCGATTCTTCTCAACTTTTGCTTAAAAGGTTTCACTTGTGGGTTTAAGGGTAACCTGCGTTCAATGATGGATTCATCTAGCCCAGGCATGTCTTGATAGAACCAAGCAAAAATATCCAGGTATGCGTATAATAGTTCTAGTAACTCTTTGCGCTGCCACTGATATAAGCTCGTGCCGATTTTGAGCTCCTTTGGATTCCCCTTCTCCCCCAAATTAATTGTTTTTGTCTATTCAATGTTTAGGGTGCTATGGTTCTCATGTCTTTATACTTGTTCCCAAATTTCCTATAGTACTTCGTTTGTATAGTTCACATCCAATTCAATTCCCAATTGCCGATAGTCAAATTCAGTGTTAAAGTCATTATTTGTCATGTTTGGTATTCTTTGGATTAGTTGAGCAATGCATTGGATATAAGGGTCCCTGACATAGAAAATAATACACAACGAATCAAACAAAAGGAATACTTTTTCATTAATAGTGAACTGAATTAAAAGCTTGAAATAAGTAAATCATAAAGATAGAATTCGCTTATGGCAAGTCTGATGCTTTGGGATTTGCTCTAGTGAGCTTTGTACCGAAACTTACGGGTATGAATGATGTCCTTGTTGGCCCAGTTATGAAGTTTCTCATTTGGAAGCATTGTTCGAATGGACCATTCTTGAGTTATTTTGGTGTCAGCCATCATAACGGGTGCTTCTTCTTGAATTTTCCTTTTCTTTGAACCTTTACCCATTGCAGATACTACCTTTCCTATGTCTAATTGTTTGAATTGATGAAGGAGTTCCGTGGCTGCTTTCTTGTTAGTCCTTTTCTTTTGCGCTGCCTCTCTTTTCTCTTTTCTCATAGGTTTGTAGCCCAGCCTAAAGGTGGGTTCCGTTAATGGTATTTCTATGATCTCGGGCCTTTCTTGTAAGTATTTCCCTAAGCCTTTACCAGGATGGAAATCATTTGTTTTGAAGTAATATGCTATCATCTGGGAATTCTGAGAATATTTTGGCTCCACTCGACCTTACTTCTGTATGACAGTGACATATTCAAATGACCGGAATGTGTAGGACTTGAAACTTGATTGTGAAGGTTACAAGTTCTATCTCAACTGACATTTCAATTTCTCCCATGGTTTCTCTCTAGGAGCCATTAAAGGCATCGATGATTGTGTTGCTGTTGTTCAAATTGGTTTTGTCCATTCCAAGCCTTTCTAGAGTGGAAAACAGGCAAACATTCAGAGCTGATCCATTGTCTATTAATACTTTGGCCTCCATTGTTCCCCTTGTTTTTATAGCCACATGTAAGGCACGGGTGTGCCCTGTTCCGTCAGCAGGAATCTCATCATCGGAGAAGTTAATGATATTTGGGCCATGATGAGGCTTACCATGTTATGCAGGTTATCCAGTGTAAAGTTCTTAGGCACATGGGCATCTTTAAGGATCCTTAGCAAAGCATCCCGATGTACATCAGAGGTGAGTAGCAAGCCTAACATCGAGATATGGGCTGGGACTTTTTTGAGTTGTTCCATGATGTCGTAATCAACTTTTCCTAGAGCTTTGGTAAATTATGACATCTCTTGATCTATAGGTAGGTTAGAGCTTTCGCCTTCTTTATCTTTCCTTTTCTTCCCTTTTTTTACTTCAACAGTGGTGTAAAGTCGCCCTGACTAGGACATCCCTCTTATTTCTGCTACAGGCTCTTCAGTGCTTTTGCTTTATCAGGAGGATAATTTCATGGGACATTATAGAGATTGGGTATTGGCAACTGGGTCATAATGGGGAGAGTTACCTTTGGGTGTACAAGCAAAGGGACTACCATAGGCAGAGGATTTGTGAGGATGGGCAGGGTGGTGGGCACAGTTGGTTTCTTTGGTAGGACCAAAGGTAACAGAGGTCACATGGTTTCCCAGGTGTTGGTTTGGGGTTCGGGTCTAGCCATGGCGACCATGGGTCCTGGTTCAGACAGAGGAGTAAGAATAAGGCAGCAATGAGGAGGATTAAGCAAGGTTTTGATGGTCAGGTTCATGTTGGATTGGTGAGGTTGTATGGTTATGAAGGTGTGGTGTTGATATTCTGGCCTTTTTAGGACATAAGCCATCCTTTTTGAAATTATAATTGATGGGTTATTTGGAGTACCTTTACTAGAGTTATTGCTTTCCAGTGGTATATTCTCTTACAGCTTGTGAGTCATGGCTTTTACTAGTATGGAAGAAGTTGAACCAACATTCATTTTCCTTGCCTATAAAGATGAAATGCAAATAGGAACACAAATCACAAGTTAGTGTTTGATTTTAAAAAGCTTTATGCGATGCATGTCCTAGAGGTGTCCTTTCTTGGGAGGGAGACTAAACATAATAAATTTGGCCCACTTATTGGAGATAGGGGGTTAGCCCCTGTATGTAGATACTTTACCGTTGATTGAGAACATTCATTCATTCATTCATTAGTGAAAAATAAAGAAGTACATTGAACTTTTGAGTTTAAATACAACAGAATTGAAACACATTTTAATATGGGGAAGGGGGACATTTTCCTTTGGACTTCCACCTATTTACTTTTATGTTTGAGTTCCTAAACTACTCTCGAGTCTTCGGATTCACCTTCTTTGAGTTTGATGTTGAGGAGGTCATTGAGAGACCTTGCTGTTTGATTGCCCCTTGTCTTCTTGGCAACCTTATCTTCGTGAGCATATAGGGATTGGGGCCCCTCTTTATGGAATGATTTAAAATGTATGCCATGAGTCTTTAGGGTTACATGGGAACCCTTAGGGTTTTGGTAGGTTTTATGCAAGGGATAGTGATCTTGGCATGACTTTCTATGGGTTGATCATATCCATAAGAATACCGTGACTTGAGTTACTTTGGAACTCTTGTCTTGAAATGAAATATTGAATGCAGGAACATATATCCATAGAGTATAGAGAGGGAGAATGCAATCATAAAGTATATATATATGCATGAGCATTTATACAAGCATTATAACAGCAGGAAAAGGCAAGGATAAAGGAAAGTAAAGTAGTTGCCCTTTCCTCCATGGTTTTGAAATTGCTTGTGTATCTTACATCCGACAAAGGTTCGGATGTGCATGGTTTCTACATGAGCATGAAGTTGAGGGTTTTCTAATGCTTCCTAAGAAAGCTCAGTTCTTAGATCTTCAAACTTAGGCCCATTTCTCGAGGTGGTGTCATTATAGGTTGGTGATCTGAGCAGGGGAACCATTAAGAGGCCGTAGGCTAAGAAATTGGCACAACATCCGCCCACAACCAATATATCGTTCCCCCTTCTAACTAGAAGCTTTGTAATTAGGTAAAGAATGTAAGTATATAAATGCAAGTGCATGTGTAGTGTGTGTGTGTGTGGAATTTTAAAAAATGGAGAAAAGGGCCCAATAACTCCCATCCATCTTGTCCATTTCATCCTATTCATTTATGACATACATGGCAGTTAATATGACATAAAATAAAATGTGAACAAAGGTCCACCTATAAAAGAAAATGCACAAAGTCAGTATCTTGATGATAAACTTAATGCAAGATTGAATGATTGAATATGAATAGAATGTATGCTTTCGAAAATAGTTTTGAAAAGGTTGATTTTGAAAATTTTGAAATTGATAGGATTAGAGAAATTAATCAAAGACTCTAAATGAATAAAGGGTGAAGAGACATGATAATAGCATAACCCTGATTTTTTGCACTCGAGAAATACAAGTGAGAAAAATATGGTATTCTCTTGTTAGAACTCATCCTCCTAGAAGGGCGAGTATGACTAGGTTTGAATTAAAAATTTATTTGAATAAGGGCTTTTGGAAAAAGTTTGAAGTCACCACCTAACTTTGTTAAGGTGAGTTAAGTCATCTAAAACTAAGTGCAATCCAAATATTAAACTTAGAGTTTTTTTAAAAGGTTTTGGAAAACTTCCTCAAGAGAGGGTTTTTAAGAAAATGGGTTATTTGGCAACCTTTAAAAGATTTAAGCCCTTTTTGAAAAATAACTCTATTTTTGGTCTTTGAAAACAGTGATTCTAGGTTTGGAGATTGGTTACATATAGGGAAGATATATTAAGATCATTACCCTATCCCGCCCGTGCGGTACTTACATGTCTATCCACCCTAGGTTCACTCAATTTAGAATCTTCGATTATTCAATGTCTAATTATATCCACTTTGAAAGAGAATTTAGAAAGAGATTTGATATGATGCATGACATGCTAGTGTAAGAAAAGAATTTGATTTAAAAAATAGATTTAAAAAGAAGATTTGAAGTTTGAAAGAGATTGTGGAACTAGAAACTTGAAAAAGGTTATGGAATTGGAAATTTAAAAAAGGTTGTGACCGCACCTATAAGGGTTGCCTACGTATCCCTTTGTTGGGAATAAGGTCAATCGTAGTTCAGACTCGGGGTCCAATTGAAAATAGACACTTGAAAAGTTTAACTTAAAAAAGGTTTGATTTGGAACTTTGATTGGAAGATTGAAAATTAAACTTTGATTTGAAATCGAACTTGGAATTGACTTTGATTTGAAATTGAACTTAAGGAGTAGAACTAGGACTTGATTTGGGAAAGATTGAGTTGAACTTTGAAAACATCTTGACTTAGATTGAAGTTTGAAAATCATCTTGGTTTAGAAAAGAATTTTAGGAAAGAGTTGAAGCTTCCTAACTTTAGAGTTAGGGTTGAACTAGGGTTTGGCCTCCTAGGATTTAGGTAACCTAAGGTTGAAGCATGTAATTGAATTAGAAAGGTTTGATTTCAACTTGAAAAGTTTGATTTTAGAAAGTTGGATTTTAGGAAAGTTTCCATTTTAGAAAAGTTTTAGATCAGGAAAGTTTTGAATTAGGAAAGATTGAAAAAAATTTGAAAAGGATTTGATTGATTTAGAAACACTTGACTTGAAAAGAATTGTAAAGATTCGACTTGAGTATTTGATTTGAAAGAATTTAAAAAGTTAGGGTTTATGAAAGATTGGATTTTGGAAAGCTTTGAATTAGGAAAATTTTAAAATATGAAAGTTCCATTTTAGGAAAGTGCCAAATTAAGAAAGTTTCATTTTAGGAAAGTATTGATTTTAGGAAAGAATTAATTTTGGAAAGATTTGAATTTGGAAAGGTTCATTTAAGAAAGGTCTTGATTTAAGAAAGGTTTAAACTTAGAAAGATTTGATAAGTTGAATTTAGAAAGTAGAGATTTGGAAAGGCTTAGAAGTTTTGAAATTAAGAAAGGTTTAAGAGTTTGAATTTAAGAAAGATTGAAATTGAGAAAGAATAGAATTAGGAAAGACTAAAATTAGGAAAGATTTGATAGTTTGAAATTTAGAAAATCGGGATTTGGAAATATTTGAAATTAGGAAAGATTTGACTCGTATTTCCTAAAGTTGAAGATTGAATTTTATTTCCAAAAATAGATGATTTGATTTTATTTTTAAAATTGACAGATTTTATTTGGTTTTCTAAATTGAAAGATTTCATTTGACAAAAAATTGGAAAGGTTGAGTCTTGAAAATCTTGGATTTGGAGATCTATGATTTGGTAGAAAAAAAAAAGTTTTGAAAATCTATGATTTGATGTAGAAAATAGAAAGTCGTGAATTTAGAAAAGGAATTAGGGCTTCCTAATCATGGATTCTATGATTGAACTTGGATTCTAAGACAAAGAGTTTTTGGAAAGTAGATCTTTGAAAAAAGTTTTTAGGAAGTAGATTTTTGAAAAGAGTTTTTAGGAAGTAGATTTGCAAAATAATTTGGAAAAGGTTTGAATATGGACTTTTGCAAGCCTCATGAATATCTCCTTTTGCTAAAATGATTCTAACTATGAAAAGATTAGAACCATTCTAGGGTTGTGATTTTGAAAACAAATAGGGTTTTGAAATATGGACCACAATGATCACATTGAATATAACACTTTCCTAAAATAATCCTAACCATGGAATGACTAGAATCATCTTAAGATTATGATTTTGATAAAAACAATTTAGAGTTTACACCCAAAATTTGGACCTTGATGGTCACATTGAATGTAACACCTTCCTACAATGATTTGAACTATGGAATGACTAGAATCATCGTAGGAGTGTAATTTTGAAAACAAGTTTGAAAAGAGATTTTGAATGCAAGTTTTGAAATAGAACTTTGATGCAAGTTTAAAAACAATTTTGAATGCAATGCATGAACATGATAACTACAATGCAATAGGGTCGTGAAAAAATAAGGCTAGGCTTCGCCACATAATCATAGAGGCCGAACCCACACCATCAAAGGTTAAACTAGAAGAAAGCTCCCAGCACGGTGACCTTCAATAGTCCTTCCTATGCATGAATTGGGGAGTCCTTTTGTTTCAAATATGTAAGACGAGGAGGTAGAAGATGGGGATTAAAATAGAAGAAAACTCAAGTGAATTAGGAGAGAGAAGAGAGAAGGGCGATTACATAAAAGTAAATAGAAAACCAACATCGTATTCTTCTTGCTTTAATTACTTAGTTTGCTTCACTTGACTTGAACTTTGGGAGCTTTGAAAATGCAGCACTTGATTTACAATAGATGTTTCGAGACTTGTGTTTGAGTGTATATGGTGTATAGGGGTTAGGGTTTCAGTGTATGGAGGCTAAGGCTTAAAGAGGCTTGAGAGAATTAGGGTTTGGAGAGACTTCGACCTCTGATTTCAGAGAGATAGAGTTTCTGAACTGAATTTGCGAACCCTTTTTACGCAGGGGGAGGGTCTGTATTTATAGGCAGTGACGTTAGGGCAAAATTCCCATTGGCTCCACTCGGCCATTTATTGGCTTGGCGCCACTACTGGTAGTGCTAACCATATAGAAAAGTTTTAAGGTAACAAGAAACGTATCTTTTGACTCTTGGGATGTGAGGCAAAAGATTTGGGCACCTGTCTTAATGACTACCATGCAATTTTTAGGTTGGCTCCACTAGGAGTGGCTTTGAAAGGTCCGAGAGTGATTCAGAAGGCTAGGGATGGACAAGAACCCTTGAAAGAGTATCCCGGAGGTAACTAGCTTAAGAAACAAAGCCAGAACAGTTGAAAAGGTTGACCAGTCCACTAAGGGCAAAATGGTCAATTGAATCGAGAAAACATCGAAATGGACTCAGAGTGACCCGTGATAAGGCTTGAACGTAGGAAACACTATCGAGAGTGTTCCAAGGGGTTACCGGTTTGATACCCAGAGCCGGTGTGGTTGGAAAAGGTGACCGGCCCACGGGGGGCAAAACGATCATTTTGCACCGAGCTTATTAAAATGGACTCAGAATGATCTGAAAAGGTGTTGGAAGTTTGAGAATACTATTAGAAGATTCCTTGGGATTTTACCGATTTGGTACGCAGAGCAAGTCTGGTTCCCAGAGGTGAGCGGGTGCCTAGGGGCAAAATGATCACTTTGATCAAATAGTCTCGTAATTGATTAAGAACCGACTAGAAGGCACTTGAACATGCTAGATTGTCTTTAGGACAATCTTGAAAGGGTGGACTTATGGCTCTGATGAATTAGGTACTTCCTCAAGAAGCGTGCTAGAAGGGCCTAAGGGGTAGTTTGGTCATTTTTCATCAGAGTGGGCTAGCAAGCACTGGTGATGACCTGGGTTTTGAGTGTTTCCATCACTTTCACAGTGTGTGACGAGTTGGTTTCCAAAGGTATCCTGTCCTTCGATAAACGTGCCATGGCCAAGAGGCGTGTTCAGTCTTGTGACATAAGGGTTTTGTTGGTAATTCCCAATGTCGACCCGTTTGCAAGTGTTTCCGTCACTCTAGAGGTTGTGATGTTTGTGAGTGTTTCCGTCACTCTGGTGGTTGCATTCATTCTAGAGACTACCTGATCTCGAGAAGCTACTAGATGGTCATATCGTATAAAGGATCAACTTTTTTGAAAAACGGGCCAAATAACGATCATTCTATATTGGCGGGCTATCAAGTGCCAGAAGTGAATCATTCTACCATCTCGGGGACTTGAGTTCCTTCCCGGTCGACATGTTTGAAGGCATTTATCGTTCCGAGGAGTTTTCTCGATAAACTTGTCAGACTGGATAGACTTATCATCTAAGGGATCAACTTTCTCGAAAGATGTGTCGAATTGAGTTTGATTGGTCTGGACTGGAATTGGAACTAAAATTAAGGTTGAAATAAGGACTTACCGTCTTTAGGAAGACGTGGCAACTAGAATTAGACCAAGTAATATCGCAAGGGCATTTTGGTCATTTTGCCTCTATTGGGCCCAACAGGTCCGCAAAGCGACTGATTGATTGGATTGAGTCTAGAAGACTCGTTGGGACTTGAATGTGTCTGTGTCATTACTAATGTGAGTCTAGTCAGGCTAAAGATTGCCGAGCGAGCAAAAATGGGGTGCTTACACCAAAGTGTGACTCAACAAAACCAAGCCAGCCACGATCAGCACGTTCATCCAACTTAGCAAGTTGTTCATTGGACATTACATCATAAGGCAGAGATAGAGGAGGCTGGCCGCATACCTGCTGAACATGAAGCAAGGGAAAGACGAGTAGCTTAAAGACTTTGTGAGCAAATTTAACAGGGAGACACTTAACATAGATGACAAGGTCCTTCATGAGCGGCCTCAAGACCCACAAGTTCCTTTTCTCCCTGTCAAAGGAACCCCTAAAGAGCATGGCAGAACTTATGCTCAGGGCTTATAAGCACATGAATGCCGAAAATGCTGAGAGCGACCAGGATGCGGACACCAGCTCGAGCCTAGACAAGAAGAAAAGATCATCCAATAACAATAAGGATATTCGAGAGATAAAGACCTCAAAGAACGTAATATTAGAAGCACGGGTAGAAGGAGGCAAGGGATGGTTTGTCGGTTTCGACCATAACTTCACTCCCCTCACCTCCTCGTTGGAGCATGTCCTGAACGAGATATGGCACAACCCCGCACTGAGGTGGCCCCAATAACTAAAAACCCTCCTGAGAAGAGGTCCCAAAGAAAGTATTACAGGTTCCACAAAGACCACGATCACAACATTAAGGACTGCATTGACCTCAAGCAGCAGATTAAGAACCTAATCAAATAAGGGAGGCTTGGGAGATACGTTGCTGGATAAGGGCGTGAGCAGCTACCCTAGCAAGCAGAATGGAAGAGCCCTAAACGAGACTAGCAGAACCAGTAACCGCTTGGAGAAATCTAAGTCATAGGCGGAGGATTCACAGGAGGAGGCGAATCTTCGACAACAAGAAAGAATCACATTCGGAGGGCTAGAAAGCCGAGAGAAGTACTGGGGGCCAAACGGCTGAATAAGAAATCTTGTACATAGCCCTCCACCATCGCCTTCACTGAAAAAGAAGCTTCAAAACTATGCTAGCTACAACACGACCCCTTGGTAATGAGCACTATCATCTCTAACTTCAAAACTAGGAAAGTCTTGATTGATAGCGGTGGCTTGACATATATCTTATTCTAGATTGCATTCAAGCAGATGAAGATTGAGAGAGAGAAAATGTAGCCCATCACATCCTCTTTGGTCTGGTTCACAGGAGACCAGATCACCTCGTTGGATTGATAGTCGTACCAGTAACCTTAGGGAGAAGACTCCAGCAAGCCACAAAGTTAATCAACTTTCTGGTGGTAGACTACCCCTCAGCCTATAATGTCATCATTAGACGTATGGCCTTGAACCAGTTCAAGGTTGTGACATCCACTTATCACCTCAGGATCATGTTTCCAATAGATCAAAGAGTTAGGATGTAAAAGGAGACCAACTAATAGCAAGGGAGTGCTATATGGCATCCATTGAAGGAGAAACATGCAAAGAGCCCTAGTGCTAGAGGAGTTAAAGGTTCGGTACGAAGAAGAAATTAGAAGGGGAGAGCCCATAGAAGGTCTAGAGGAGGTCATGATTGGAAACCCCGACCATAATAGAGTTGTCAGGTTTGGATCCACCGCTCCTGACCCCCTGAAGAAGAATATTAACGATTTCCTTAGAATAAATGTAGACGTCTTTGCTTGGACACATAAGGATATGCCAGGCATCGACCCCAATGTAGCTGTCCACCACTTGAAAATCTCAGCTGAAGCCAAGCTGGCGAAATAAAAGAGAAGGAACTTGTCGCGCCCAGATTTTTTGCACTCGAGGAATACTCACACAAGCGGAAAAAATGTTGTACTCTCTCGTTAGAACTCACCCTCTTAGAAGAATGAGTGCGACTAGGTTTGAATTGAAAATCTGATTTGAATAAAGGGCTTTTGGAAAAAGATTTGGAGTCGCCACCTAACTTGATTAAGGTGAGTTAGGTCACCTAAAAACTAAGCATAATTCGAGAACTACACTTAGGGTTTTGGAAAACGATTTTGAAAATATCACCTCAAGAGAGGGTTTTAAGAAAAAATAGGTTGTTTAGCAACCTTTGAAAAACATTTAGCCTTTTTTAGAAAAATAACTCCGTTTTTGGTCTTTGAAATCAGTGATCTAGGTTCGGAGGTTGGTTACGTGTAGGGAAGACGCACTAAGCCATCACCCTACCCCGCCCTTTTGGTACCTATATGTCAATCTACCCTAGATTCATCTATGAGAGTCTTTAACTAACTAATGTTCAACCCTATTCACTTTGAAAAACAATATTTAAAAGACATGATGCATGAGATGCAAATGCAAGATAAGAAAATATAGATTTGGAAAGAAATTGATTTGATTTGATTTTGTTTGGAAATAGATTTGAAATTTGAAAGTTTGAGAAATTAGAAATAGAAATTTGGAAATAGAAATTTGAAATTGGAATTTTGAAAATAGATTGGAATTTGAGATTTGAAAAATGTGGAGACCGCACCCATGAGGGTGGAATTGAAAGTTTGAAAAGTGTTGTGACCGCACTTATGAAGGTTGCCTACGTATCCCTTTGGGGGAATCAAGTCAGTCGTAGTTCGAACAAGAGTCCGATCGAAAAGAGATTGTTGGATTGGAAGAAAAAGATTGAATTGGAAATTGAATTGGAAGATTGAGAGATTGAACGTTGAATAGAGGATTGAAAATTGGAATTTAGAATTTTGGAATTGAAAAGATTGAATTTTGATTTGAAAAGATTGAACTTGGAAGAGAGATTTAGACTTGTTTTGGAAATATGGAGGTTTAGGAAACCTAGACTTAGGAAAGCGAAGAGACTTAGGAAAGACTTGAGATTTAGAAAGATTGGATTTAGGAAAGGTCCGAATTAGGAAAGTTTCATTTTAGGAAAGTGTCATTTTTGGAAAGTTTCGTTTTAGGAAAGTTTCAATTTAGGAAAGTTTCGAAATTAGGAAAGTTTCGTTTTAGGAAAGTGTTCAAATTAGGAAAGTTTTGAAATTGGAAAGTTTTGAAATAGGGAAGTTTTGAATTTAGAAAGATTCGAAAACAAGGAAGTTTTAAAAATAAGAAAGCTGTGAGTTTAGAAAGTTTTGGATTTGAAAAGATTTGAAGCTTTAAGAAAGTTCAGAATTTAGAAAGTTTTAGATTTAGAAAGTCTTAACTTAAGAAAGTTTTGAATTTAGAAAGCTTAGAATTTTAGAAAGATTTGACATTTAGAAAGTTTAAGATTTTGAAAGTTTTAGAGTTTTTTAAAAAAAATCTTGAGATTAGGAAAGGTTTGAATTTGAGAAAGATTTGAAAAATTAGATTTGGAAAATTAAAATTTGAAAAGAGAGTAGAATTAGGAAAGGGTTGAATTAGGAAAGATTTGAAAGTTGAGTTTTAAAATTTAGGAAAGATTTTTATGTTCAAGTTTTGGAAACTTAAGATTTAGGAAAGTGGAGGATTAGGAAGGATGTGAATTAGGAAAGATTTGGATTAGGAAGGGATTGGATTTGGTTTCTAAAAGAAAAGATTTGATTTTGTTTCAAAAAACGGAGGACGGGATCTAGTTTCCTAAACGGATAGATTGGATTTGGTTTCCTAAAAGGAAGGTTAGATTTGGCAAGGATTTGGAAAGGATTTGGAAAGGGAGATTCTAGAAACCCTAGTTTTGAAAGTGTAGAATTCTAACGTAAAAAAGAGGTTTTGGAAACATGTATAATTTTGATGTAGAAAACAAGAGGTTTTGAAAACCTGGTTTGGGGCAAAGTTTAAAAATCATGTTTTTGGAAAGAACATTAGGGTTTCCTAATTGTGGGTTCTAAGGCTTGACTTGGGCTCTAAGGAAAGAATTTTTGGAAAGTGCATTTTTAGAAGGGAATCCTAGGGAGGAGTTTTTGGAAAGTCCAATTGAAGATAGAGTTTTTGGAAAAAGATTTCAAATAGAAGAAGCTTTTGGAAAGTGTGTTTTTTAGAAACGAAGGTTTTGGAAGGAAATCCTAGAGAGGAGTTTCTAGAAGAAAGATTTTGGAAAGAGAGTTTTTGGAAAAATTTTTGGAAGGAGATTGTTGGAGAGAGAGTTTTTAGGAAAGCGAATTTAGGGAGTGTTTTTAGAAAGTGGATTTTGGGGAGAGGATTTTGGAAAGGAGTTGAAAAAGGGAGTTTTTGAAAGCAATTTTGGAGAGGAGAGTTTTAGGAAAGTATGTTGAAAAAGAGATTTTTTTTAGGAAGAGATTTGAAAAGAAAGTTTTTGGAAAGTGTGAAAACGTCTCACTTTCCTAAAGCAATTCTAGCCATAAGAGGGTTAGAACCACTTTAAGAAAATGGTTTTGAAAACAACAAGGGTTAAAAATATGCACCATGTTGGTTACTTTAAATGTAACACTTTCCTAAAGCAATCCGAGCCATGGAAAGGCTAGAATCACTCTAGGATTGTGGTTTTGAAAACAAGTTTTTGAAAAAGAGATTTTGATGCAATTTTGAAAACGAGTTTGAAAATGATTTTGAAAACGAATTTGAAAACGAATTTTGGAAAATGCAAGATCATGATATGCACAATGCAAATTTGGGGTCGTGAACATACAAGGCTAAGGCTTCACCACATAATCAAGGGGGCCAGACCCACGTGGTCTCTGGTTAGACTAGAAGAAAGCCCCCGACACGGTGACTCTCCAATAGCCCAATCCTACACATGGATCGAGGATCCCCTTGTTTCAAGCATGCAAAGAAAGGGGGGGGAAAGAGATGGGGGATTAAAATAGAGAAAACCCAAGTGGGTTAGGAGAGAGAAGAGAGAGGGGGGCAGTGCGGAAATTTAAATAGGAAGCCTACCGTATGTCTTCTTTATTTTGCGCACCTTGCTTGTCTTTGATCTTCAGTCTTCGTCTTCAATCTTCAAGAGTTGTCTTCAAGCTTTAGATGGCAGCTCTTCAAGTCTTTGAAGGCGGGTTGAAGGCTAGTGTATGAGTGTATGGGGGAGTGTATAAGTGTATAGGAGGCTAGGGTTTGTGTAGGGTGGCTAGGGTTTGGAAAACCTAGGGAAGCTAGGGTTTAGAGAGGTGCTCGAGCTCTGTATATTGAAATATATGATTTTTAGGTTGAATTTGCGGACCCTTTTCACGTTGGAGAAGGCTTTGTATTTATAGAGGTTGGACAACACTAGCGCCTGTTGCAGTGGCACCAGGCCAAATTTTACACTGGCGCCACTCGGCCATTTAGGAAATGTTTAAGGTCGGCAAGCAAGGTATCTTTGACTAGATTTGGGTGCCTGTACTAGTGACTACCATGCAATTTTTAGCCTGGCTTTACTAGGAGTGGCTCCGGAAAGTCCGGGAAGGAGTTGAAGGAGCTGGGAATGACCCAGAAGGCCGGAAAAGAGTAGGAACACTTAAAATAGTGTCCTGGAGGTATTTGACTTGAAAAGTGAGTACGAGATGTGTCGGAAAGGTTGACCGGGCCTTTAAGGGCAAAATAGTCAATCGGACCGGGAAACTACCGGGACAGACTCGATTGTCTCGAAAGAAGACTTAGGATTTAGAAACATTACTCAGAATGTTCCCAAAGGTTGCCAGTTTGATGCCCAGAGCCGGTGTGGTCAGAAAAGGAGACCGGCTCACCAAGGGCAAAACGGTCATTTAGCACCGGGTTTGCTGGAACTGACTCGGAATGATCCGAAAAGGTAAAGGGAGGTTGAGAACACTATAAAAAGTAGTCTCAGGACATTACTGATTTGATACCCAAAGCCGGTGTGGTCGGAAAAGGTGATCGGCCCACTAAGGGCAAAATGGTCATTTCATACCGGGTTTGCCGGAACTGACTCGGAATGATCCGGAAAGATAAAGGAAGATTGAGAATACTATAAAAAGCAGTCTCAGAAGGTTATTGGTTTGATACCCAGAGCCGGTGTAGTTCCCGGGGCATTCGGTTGCCTAGGGGCAAAATGGTCATCTTGACCGGAAAGTCTCAAAAAAGGTCCAAGGGGCAGTTTGGTCATTTTTTACCAAAGTGGGCTAACAGACACTAGTGTTGACCTAGGTTTTGAGTGTTTTCGCCACTCTGACAGCGGTTGTTGTGACACAGGAGTTTGTTGGCAATTCCCTATATCGACCTATTTGTGAGTATTTCCGCTACTCTAACCGTTTTGTGAGTAGTTTCGCTACTCGGACCGTCTCGAGGAATAAACTATCTCGAGAGAGGGATTGGAAAGGGGACTTACTGTCTCCGAAAAGACGTGCCTGGGTTAGAACCATCTCGAGGAATAAACTGTCTCGAGAGAGGGGATTGGAAAGGGGTCTTACCGTCTTCGAAAAGACGTGCCTGGATTAGAACCGTCTCGAGGAATAAACTGTCTCGAGAGAGGGAATGGAAAGGGGTCTTACCGTCTTCGAAAAGACGTGCCTGGATTGGAACCGTCTCGAGGAATAGACTGTCTCGAGAGAAGGGATTGGAAAGGGGTCTTACCGTCTTCGAAAAGACGTGCCTGGATTGGAACCGTCTCGAGAGAGGGGATTGGAAAGGGGTCTTACCGTCTTCGAAAAGACGTGCCTGGATTGGAACCGTGTCGAGGAATAAACTGTCTCGAGAGAGGGATTGGAAAGTGGTCTTACCATCTTTGAAAAGACGTGCCTGGATTGGAACCGTCTCGAGGAATAAACTGTCTCGAGAGAGGGGTTGGAAAGGGGACTTACCGTCTTCGAAATGACGTGCCTGGATTGGAACCGTCTTGAGGAATAAACTGTCTCGAGAGAGGGGTTGGAAAGGGGTCTTACCGTCTTTGAAAAGACGTGCCTGGATTGGAACCGTCCTGAGGAATAAACCGTCTCGAGAGTGGGATTGGAATCGGAAAGGAAAGGACAATGCCCCTAAGGGCATTTTGGTCATTTTGCCTCTATTTGAGCCTGGTGGGCCCGCGAGGGGATAGATAGATGGGATTAGACTTGGAAAGCTGATTTCGATAGGAATATGCCCACAATGATGTGAAAACAAGTCTGGACGGAGTGTAGACTGCCGAGCGGTAAAAAATGGGGTGCTTACAGAGCTTTGCCCCAGAGCATAACGAGGCTATAGCGAATACTCAACCCGGCTGTCCATCGTAGTGATAGTAAAGAAGGCGAATGAAAAGTGGAGGATATGTGTCAACTTCACCGACCTTAATAAGGCCTGCCCGGAAAGACAGTTTCCCCATAGTAACGATTGACCTCCTGGTAGACTCCACGGTGGGATACGAAATGCTCAGGTTCATGGATGCCTTCTTAGGGTACAACCATATTAGAATGGCCAACCAACACCAAGAGCACACCTTCTTCATCACTAGTAAGGGCTTATACTGCTACAAAGTCATTCCATTTGGTCTGAAAAACACGGGGGCAACATACCAGAGGTTTCTGAATAGGATGTTCAAGTCTCATATCAGGAATGATGTGGAAGTATATGTGGACGACATGCTGGTCAAGAGCAAACAAACATCTAACCACTTGTAAGACTTAGAGGAGACCTTCCAGACCCTGAGAACTTATAGCATGAAGCTCAACCCTACGAAGTGCGCATTCGGAGTGGCATCCGAAAAGTTTCTCAGCTTTATGGTGTCCCAGAGAGGGATAGAAGCCAATCCAAAGAAGGTCAGGGCCATACTCGACATGTAAGCCCCAAAGATGATCAAAGACGTTCAGAGGCTGGCAGCAAGAGTAGCAGCCCTAAACAGATTTATCTCTAAGTCCATCGACAAATGCCTCCCTTTCTTCAAGACTTTGCGTAAGGCATTCAAGTGGATAGAGGTGTGTGAATGAGCTTTTTGATAGCTTAAGTAATACCTGGCTCAGTCCCACTACCCAACTGAACAGTTGTAGGAGAGGAACTCTATCTTTACTTAGCAATTTTGGCCACAACAATAAGCTCAACCCTAGTGAGAGAAAACGAAGGAGTGTAGAAGCTGGTTTACTACACCAATAAAGCCTTCAGAGCGGCTGAGGAAAGATACACAAAAACGGAACTAATGGCTTTTGGCTTGGTGACGGCTACATAGAGACTCAAACTCTACTTTTAGGTGTATACCATCGTGATTCTCACCGACCAACCACTGAAGAAAGTACTGCATAAACCATAAACTTTAGGTCAATTGATGAAATGGTTGTTCGAACTCAGCCAGTTCGACATCCAGTATTGACCACGATTGGTGATAAGGGGACAAGCTGTGGCAAATTTCATATCTGAGTTTACAACCCATCCAAACACCCAACTCGATCAAGAAAATATCGAGCATGACTGGGTGTTGAATGTTGATGGCTATTCCATTGAACTGTTAAGTGGGGCATGCATCATCCTCGTCCTTGTCACACCAAATGGGCACAAGACAGAGTACACCATCAGATTAAAATTTCTAGCCACCAACAACAAGATAGAATACGAGGCCTTAATCCTTGGACTTCAGATGGCTCGGCAAATGAGGGCAGAATAGGTAATAGTGTGAGGTGACTCTTAGTGGTTGAACAAATCCAAGGGGAGTACGAAGCAAAAGGCAAAAAGATGAAAGACTACTGCCAAATGGCCAAAAGCCTGACTATAAAGTTTGCCGTGGTGTTTCTAGAAAGAGGCCCCAGATTGGAAAACGAGGAAGTTAACCGTCTAGCCAAAATTGCCTCGTCCAAAGAGATAGACCCTGAGGTGCCCATGAAGATATTGAATTCACTGAGCATGCAAACCCCATAAGTCAATAATGTGAGGACAAAAGCATCATGGCCCAAGCCTATCAAGGGGTATCTAGAGCATGGAATCCTACTAGAGGACAAGACGAATGGAAGAAGGATAAAATTCAGAGTAAGCCAGTACGTAATAATCAAAAGTGTCCTCTATAGAAGAGGACACACCTTACCTCTACTCAGGTGTGCCACAGAGGAAGAGGTAGACTACATAATGAGAGAAGTCCATGAAGGAATTTGCAAAAATCACTCTGTAGGACACTCGCTAGCCTACAAGATACTCCAAACAGTATACTGGTGGCCATGTATGAGCAAAGACTCTAGGAGTTTTATGAAAAAATGTGATTGCCATGCCTTGATTTTTTGCCTCAAGTTGAGATCTTGACTCAAACAAAACCCGATAGTCTCTCTATTAGAACTCACCCTCTAAGAGGACGAGTACAACGCGGTTTGAACTTAAAATTGATTTGATTAAGAGCTTTTTTTAAAAGGTTTGGGGTCACTACCTAACATGGTTAAAGGTATGTTAGGTCACTCAAAATTAAGTGTAATCCGAGGATCAAACTTAGATTTTTGAAAATGATTTGTAAAATATCCTCTTGAAAGGTGTTTTGGAAAATAGGGTTGGTTGGCAACCATTAAAATTTTTTTAAGCCCTTTTGAAAAATGACTCCGATTTTGGTCTTTGAAACAGAAATCTATGATCCGGCGGTTGGCTATGTGTAGGGAAGATATCCTAAGATCATCACCCTACCCTGCCCTTGCGATACCTTCATATTTATTCACCCTATATTCACTCACTTGAATCTCCATTTCCTAATTGTCCAGTTTACATCCACTTGAAAAAGGTTTTGAAAAAAAAGAGATTTTGGTCATCACTTTTTGGATGTATGAATGTATGATGCAAGTTGAAAAAGAGTTTGAAAGAAATTGGGTTTGGATTTTGAAAATGGGCATTTGAGTTTGAAAAGGTGTTATGACCACACCTGTGAAGGTTGCCTACGTATCTCGTCCAATGAGAATCAAGTTAGTTGTAGTTCGAACAAGGGTTCAATTGGAAATAGACACATTGGGGTCTTGGAATGTTTTGAAATTTGAACTTAATAGAGTTTTGATTTAAAATTGGAAGTTAGAGTGTTTTTGAAATAGAACTTGATGGTTTTTGGACGTGCTTCTAAAATTGGGGTTTGGAGTGTTTTGAAATGTTTTTTAGCATAACTCAAGAGAGTTTTGGAAGTTTTGAAAACTTTATAAGGGGCTCAAAAGTGGGATTTGGACTTGTAAAAGCTCTTGTGAACTTGTCCTAAAAAGGTTTTTGGAAACAGTTTTTGAACACCTTAAGAAAGGTATGTTAATGTTTCATTGCCTTTGAGAGGTTAGCTATGTGAGAACTAAACTCCTTCAAGGCTATGCATTTTGGAAAACAATTTTAGAAACGGGGTAGACACTTCCATTAGGGTTATTGACTTTAGGGTTATAGAACCCTTGTTTGCATATTTCACTTTACCTTGAACAACCTTAACCATGGGGAGACTTAGAATTGCTTTAAGAGTGTGATGTTTGAATATAGTTTTTAGAAAGAGGTTTTGAAAAATGTTTGGGCTTTAAGAACCCTAAAATAAATTGTAAGCACCCCATTTTTTCTCGCTCGGCAATCTCCGGCCCCACCAGACTCACTTTCAAGCATCACATCACATCTAAGCCCGAACCAGCCTTTCAAACTCTAGTCCAGTCAATCAATCGTTTTTCAGGGCCATTGGGCCCAATTGAAACCAAATGACCAAAATGCTTCCGAGGCATCATCCAGTATAATTCAATCCGGCATGTCTTCCTTAAGACGATAAGTCCATTTAATTCCAATCTAACCTTGTCCAAATTGAGTGAAATTTCATTTGGCACGCTATTCGATAAAGTACCTAGTCCTCAGAGCAGTATGTCCACCCTTTCCATGACTGTCTTCAGATAGTTTGCTATGCTCAAATGCCATTCCAACCAACTTTGGACCCACTCCGGTGATACCCAGTCCAAATGACCATTTTGCCCTTGGCGGGCCAGTCATCGCTTTCAGCCACACCGACTCTGGGTATCAAATTAGTAATACCTGAGACACTCCTAATAGTGTCCCTGACCCTTGAATTCGATTACAGTTGACTCCAGACCATTTCCAGTGTTTCTCGGTCCAAATAATCGTTTTGCCCATGACAGGTTGGTCACCCTTTTCAACCATACAGACTCTGGGCATCAAAACAATTCTTCTATTTAGAAAAACAAAAAAAAGAAAACATTTTTATCCCTTGAAAGCCCATTGAGCCAATATAACCTTTTTTTTCATGATAAGCCCACTCGATGATCACCACCCACATCGGATTAATTTAAAAATATCACAAGCTCCCAAAAAAAAAAAAAAAAGAGAAGAATAAAAGAAGCTAAGTTCATTCATCCATATCAAAAGAGTTCAATTCATAAGAGAGAGAGAGAGCGAGAGAGAGAGAGAGAGAGAGAGAGAGAGAGAGAGAGAGAGAGAGAGAGAGAGAGAGAGAGTCAAAAGGTGATCACGGGTTCTAAAAACCCTTTACATAAGAAATTTGAGCCTCATTTACCCTTCATTTCTCAACCTTTAATCTTAGCTTACGTTATGGTCCAAATTCAAGCCCTCTTTGATCAAATAGAATTGCAAAGTCCAAAAAGTTTCTCCAAAATATAAACATCTCAAAGGTGTTAGCTAACCTGAGGCATTGATTGGAAGAAGAGATTCTCAAAGATGATTCTCGGTAAAACAATTCCCTTAACAAAGAAATTTGAGCCTTTTACCCTTCTGTTCTTGATCTTAAACTTAGCCTATGTTACAGTTCGAATTAAAGTCCTTCTAGATTGATGAAGTACATTTAGCACTGAGAGCATTTACCCTTACACTAAGGGCAACTTCACTCAAAAGTGACTAATACATAATGATCCTCAGTCTTTGCATGGGCCAAAAGACCCCACACCTAACCATGCATTACAACCCATAAAAAGACCATTTTCAACAACAATGATTGCAATTAAAGAGATCTTCAGACCAATGTCAAAAGGAAGGAGGGAGTTACCATAACAATGTAGCTTTGTGGAATATAGAAGTCACTAGACATGCCAAACAAATGCTGGATAAAAAAAATAAGTGATAATCAAACCTTTAGCAAGTTAGAGATATTGTAGTGGTTTTGACATTGTCGCACCCAGATTTTTTGCACTCAAGGAATACACACAAGCGGGAAAAATATTGTACTCTCTCGTTAGAACTCACCCTCCTAGAAGAATGAGTGCGACTAGGTTTGAATTGAAAATTGAGTTGAATAAAGGGCTTTTGGAAAAAGTTTGGAGTCACCACCTAACTTGATTAAGGTGAGTTAGGTCACCTAAAAACTAAGCACAATCCAAATACTACACTTAGGGTTTTTAAAAACGATTTTGAAAATACTACCCCAAGAAAGGATTTTTAAGAAAATAGGTTGCTTGGCAACCTTTGGAAAATATGTAAGCCCTTTTTTGAAAATAACTCCATTTTGGTCTTTGAAAACAGTGATCCTAGGTTCGGAGGTTAGTTACATATAGGAAAGACGCACTAAGCCATCACCCTACCCTGCCCTTACGGTACCTATATGTCTATTTACCCAGATTCACCTATGAGAGTCTTCAACTAACAAATGTCCAATTCTATTCACTTTAGAAAATAATTTTGAAAAGAATGATGCATGATATGCAATTGCAAGAGAAAGAGTTGGAAAATAGATTTGGAAAGAGATTTGAAAAGAAATTGATTTGATTTAAAAGAGATTTGAAAAGATAGACTTGAAATTGGAAAGTTTTAAAAATTGGAAATAGAGACTTTAAAAATAGATTTTTGGAATTGGAAACTTGAAATAGATTATGGAATTGGAAGTTAGAAATAGAACATAGAATTGGAAATTGGAAAGAAGTTATGCAAATAGAAGCTTGAAAAAGATTGTGACCGCACCCATGAGGGTTGCCTACGTATCATTTCAAAGGAATCAGGTCAGTCGTAGTTCGGATAAGAGTCTGATAGAAAATAGAAGATATGATTGGAAGAAAGAGATTGAATTGGAATTTGGATTGGAAGACTGAGAGATTGAACTTTGATTGGAAGATTTGAAAAGATTTGATTTTGGAAAGCTCGGTTTTAGGAAACCTAGACTTAAAAAAACTTGAGACTTAGGAAAGATTCAACTCGAGTGTTGGACTTGGAAGATCGAAGAAAGATTGGATTTAGGAAGGGTTTGAATTAGGAAATATCCGATTTAGGAAAGTTTCATTTTCGGAAAGTTTTGTTTTAGGAAAGGTTTCGAATTAGGAAAGTTTTGAAATAAGAAAGGTTTCATTTTAAGAAAGTTTTGAATTAGGAAAGTTTTGATTTAGGAAAATTTTGATTTAAAAAGTTTTGAAATAGGGAAGTTTTGAAAGTTGGAAAGTTTAGAATTTAGAAAGTATTTGAGTTTTAGAAATTCTTGAAGTTAGGAAAGGTTTGAGTTTAAGAAAGATTTGAAAACTTAGATTTAGAAAGTTGAGATTTGGAAAGAGATGGAATTAAGAAAGGTTTAAAAGCTTAATGTTTAAGGAAAGATTCAAAAGTTTAAGTTTAGGAAACTTAAGGTTTAGGAAAGTACTAGATTAGGAAGAAGTTGAATTAGGAAAGGTTTAGACTAGGAAGGATTGAGATTCCTATTTCCTAAATTGAAAGATTGGATTTTGTTTCTAAAAGATGTGTTTTGATTTTGTTTCCAAAAATGGAGGATAGGATCTAATTTTCTAAATGGGAAGATTGGATTTGGTTTCCTAAAGGGAAGATTTGATTTGGCATGAATTTGGAAAGATGGAGTTTTTAGAAATCCTAGTTTTGGGAAGACTATAGTTTTGACGTAGACAAGAGATTTTGGAAATATACATCGTTTTGATATTGAAAACAAGAGGTTTTGGATACCCAGGTTTTGAGGCCAAAATAAGAGATTGTAAATCATGTTTTTGGGAAGGAAAATTAGGGTTTCCTAAACGTGGATTCTAGGGTTTAACTTGGACACCAAGAAAAGAGATTTTTGGAAAGTGAGTTTTTTAGAAAGGGAGATTTTAGGAAGGAGATCCTGGAGAGGAGTTTTTAGAAAGTGAATTTTGAAGAGAGAGAGTTTTTGGAAAGAAATCCTAGAGATGAGTTTTTAGAAAGTGAATTTTGAAAAGAATTGTTTGGGAAGGAAACGTAAGGAGCGTCTTCGGAGAGTGAATTTTGAGTAAAGCGTTTTTGGAAAGGAGCTTTTAGGAAAGATGTTTTTGGAAAGATATTGTTGGAAAGGAGTTTTTGAAAAAAAATTTTGGAAAGGAGATTGGAGAGAGTTTTCTAAGAAAGAAACCTAGGGAGTGTTTTTAGGAAAGGAATTTTGAAGAGAGTGTTTTTGGAAAGGAGTTAAAAAGGAAGTTTTGAAAATAGATTTTCGGAGGGAGTTTTTGAAAAACCATTTTGGAAAGGAATTTGAAGAAGGAGATTGAAGAGAATTTTTAGAAAGTATATTGAAAGAGAGGTTTTTAAAAGGAGAAATTTGAAAAGAGAGTTTTTAAAAAGTATACAAAATATCTCACTTTCCTAAAGCGGTTCTAACCATAAGAAGGTTAGAACCACTTTAAGATAGTGGTTTTGAAAACAACAATGTTTTGAAAATATGGACCATATTGGTCACTTTAAATGTAACATTTTCCTAAAGCAACCCTAACCATGAAAAGGGTAGAATCACCCTAGGATTGTGATTTTGAAAACAAGTTTTGGAAAAGAAGATTTTGATGCAATTTTGAAAACGATGTTAATGCAAGCTTTGAAAACTAATTTTGGAAGATTGCAAGATCATGATATGCACAATGTAAGGAGGGTCGTGAACATACAAGGTTAAAGGCTTCACCACATAATCAAGAGGGCCGAACCCACGTGGTCTCTGGTTATACTAAAATAAAGCCCCCGACACGGTGACTCTCCAATAGCCTAATCCTACACATGGACTGGGAATTCCCTTGTTTCAAGCATGCAAGAAGGGGGGGGGGGGGGGAAGAAGATGGAGGATTAAAATAGAAGAAAACCCAAGTGGGTTTAGAGGGAGAAGACAAGGGGGGAAGATGCGTAAATGTAAATAAGAAGCCTACCTTGTGTCTTCTTTATTTGTTTAGCTTTGCGCGCTTTGCTTTGCTTGTCTTGCTTCGGTCTTCACTTCAATCTTCAAGAGTTGGTCTTCAATCTTCAAAGCTTCAGATTGCAGCACTTCAAGTCTTCAAGGGAGGTTTTGGAGACTAGTGTATGAGTATATAAAAGTGCATGTGAGTGTATAGGAGGCTAGGGTTTGTGTATGGAGGTTAGGGTTTGGAAAACCTAAGGAGACTAGGGTTTAGAGAGGCTACGAGCTCTGTATATCAAAAAGTATGATTTTAGACTGAGTTTGCAGACCTCTTTCACGCTGGAGAAGGCTCTATCTTTATAGATAAGGGAATCACCTAGTGCCTGTTGCAGTGGCGCCAGGGCAAATTTCCTCTTAGCACCACTAGGAGTGGCGCCAGGCCATTTTTTGGCTTGGCGCCACTAGTTAGGAAAGTTTGTTAAGTTGGCAAGCAACGTATCTTTGGAAGATATGGGTGCCAGTACTAGTGACTACCATGCAATTTTTAGCCTAGCTTCACTAGGAGTGACTCTGAAAAGCCCGGGAAGGACTAAAGGGACCAGGAATGGCTCGGAAGGCCGAAAAAGGGCAAGAACCCTCAGAATAGGGTTCCGGAGGTATTTGACTTGAAAAAGGATGACAAATTATGTTGGAGGGTTGACCGAGCCATTAGGGACAAAACGGTCAACTGGGCTGGAAAGCTGCCGGGACGAACTCATAACATCCCGGAAGAAGACTTTGAGATTTGGAAACATTATTTAGAATGTTCCCAAGAGGCTACTAGTTTGACACCTAGAGCCGGCGTGGTTGGAAAAGGCAACCGGCCAACCAGGGGTAAAACGGTTGTTTTGCATCGGGTTTACCGAAACTGACTCGGAATGATCCGGAAAAATAATAAAAGGTTGAGAACATTATAAGAAGCATTCTTGGGAGGTTACCGGTTTGATACCCAGAGCCAGTGTGCTTGGAAAAGGCGACTGGCCCACTAGGGCAAAACGGTCATTTTGCACTGGGTTTACCAGAACTGATTCGGAATAATCTAGAAAGATAATCGGAAGGTCGAGGATACTATAAAAATTATTCTCGAGAAGTTATTGGTTTAATACCCAGAGCCGGTGTGGTCCCTAGGGCGTTCGGATGCCTAGGGATAAAATGGTCATCTTAACCGAAGAGTCTCGGAATTGGTCCAAAACTGACTAGAAGGCACCTAATCATGCCGGATTAACTTTAATACAATCTTGGAAGGATGGACTTACCATTCTGAGGACTTAGGTGTGTTCTCGAAAAACGTGCCAAAAATGGCCCTAGGGGCAATTTGGTAGGTTTCCCAAACCCTAGCCACCATACACAAAGCCTAGCCTCCTATACACTCATATACACTCTTACACTAGCCTTAATCCTCCATTGACGACTTGAAGTGCTGCGACTTGAAGCTCTCGAAGATTGAAGAAGAGTTCTCGATGATCAAGACTGAAGTGAAGCGAAGACCGAAGAAAAGCAAGGCGCGCAAAGCAAAGTGAAATAAGCAAGACATACGGTAGGTTTTCTCTTTAAGTTTCTGCACTTCCCCCTCTCTCTGCTCCCTCCTAACCCACTTGGGTTTTCTTCTATTTTAATCCCCCATCTTCTTCCCCCCTTTCTTTGCTTGCTTGAAACAAGGGGATTCCCGGTTCATATGTAGGATTAGGCTCTTGAAAGTCATCGTGTCGGGGGCTTTCTTTTAGTCTAATTGGAGACCATGTGGGTTCAGCCCCCTTGATTATGTAGTGAAGCCTTAACCTTGTATGTTCACAACCCCAATCTGTATTGTGCATATCATTATCTTACATTCTTCTAAAAATTGTTTTCAAACTCGTTTTCAAAGCTTACATTAAACTTGTTTTCAACATTGCATCAAAATCTTCTTTTTCAAAACTTGTTTTCAAAATCACAATCCTAGGGTGATTCTAGCCTTTTCATGGCTAGGATTGCTTTAGGAAAGCGTTACATTTAAAGTGACCAATATGATCTATATTTCCAACTCCTTGTTGTTTTTAAAACCACTTTCTTAAAGTGGTTCTAATCTTCTTATGGTTAGAATTATTTTAGGAAAGTGAGACATTTTTATACTTTCTAAAAACTCTCTTTTCAAAAGTCTCTCTTTCTAAAACCCTCTTTTTTCAACATGCTTTCCAAAAACTCTTCTTTCCAAAATTGTTTTCTAAAAACTTCCTCCAAAAATCAATTTTCTAAAACTTCTCTTTCAAACTCCTTTCCAAAACACTCTCCTCAAAATTCACTTTCCTAAAAACTCTTTCCAAAAAGCTTCCAAAATCTTGTTTCCAAAACTCTCTCAAAGTTTTACTTTTCAAAAACTTCCTTCCTAAAATTCTTTTCAAAACACATTTTCTAAAAACTCCTCTTTAGAATCTTCTTCCAAAATCTTCACTTCCAAAAACTCACTTTTCAAAAATTCCTTTTCTTGGTGCCCAAGTCAAGCCCTAGAACCACAATTAGGAAATCCTACTTTTCCTTCCAAAAAATATGACTTTCAAACTTACCTTAAAACCTAGGTTTCCAAAATCTCCCTTTTCATATCCAAACTATATATTTCCAAAACCTATTTTCTACGTCAAAACTATAGTCTTCCAAATTTAGGGTTTCTAAAATTTCCCTTTTCAAATCCTTGCCCAAATCTAATCTTCTCTTTAGGACACCAAATCCAATCTCCCGTTTAGGAAACTAGATCCTATCCTCCGTTTTTGAAAACAAAATCAAAACATCTCTTTTTAGAAACAAAATCCAATCCTTTGTTTTAGGAAATTGGAATCTTAACCCTTCCTAGTCCAAATCTTTCCTAATTCAAATCTTTCTTGATCTTCTACTTTCCCAAATCTTAAGTTTCCAAAACTTAAACATAAAAATCTTTTCTAAATTTTAAAACTCAACTTCCACATCTTTCCTAATTCAACCCTTTCCTAATTCTACTCCTTTTCAAATCTTAACTTTCCAAATCTAAGTTTCCAAATCTTTCTTAAACTCAAACCTTTCCTTATCTCAAGATTTTCTAAAACTTAAACTCTAAAACTTTCTAAATTCTAAACTTTCTAAATTTCAAATCTTTCCAAATCCAAAGCTTTCTAAATTCAAAACTTTCTTAAGTTAAATCTTTCTATACTTCCAAACTTTCTAAATTCTAAGCTTTCCTAAACTTTAAATCTTTCCAAATCTAAAACTTTCTAAATTCAAAACTTTCTTACTTTTAAAACTTCCCTATTTCAAAACATTCCAAATTCAAAACTTTCCTATTTCGAAAACTTTCTAAATTCGAAACTTTCTTAAGTTAAAACTTTCCTAAATCAAAATTTTCCAAAAGTGAAACTTTTCCTTTTTCAAAACTTTCCTAATTCAAAACCTTTCCTAAACCAAAACTTTTCTAAAATGAAACTTTCTGAAACCAATGCTTTCCTAAAACGAAATTTTCCTAATTTGAATCCTTCCTAAATCTAATCTTCCAAACACTTCCAAGTCGAGTCAAATCTTTCTTAAAGCTCTAGTCTTTCTTGAGTCTAGGTTTCCTAAGCCTCAATCTTTCCAAAACAACTCCAAATATTTCTTTCCAAGTCAAGTCCAATCTTTCTTTTCTAAGTTCCTAAGTCTAGGTCTTTCAAAACCAATATTTTCAAACCTTCCAATCAAAGTCCAAATTTCCTATTCTTCCAATTCCAATTTGAATTCCAACTTCAGCTCTTTTCCAAATCAACTCTTCTATTTTCAAATCGACTCTTATCCGAACTACGACTGAACTAATTCCTCCAAAAGGATACGTAGGCAACCCTCATGGGTGCGGTCACAACATTTTTTAAATTTCTATTTCTGCAACTTCTTTCAGGTTTCCAATTTCACAACATTTTTTAAATTTCTATTTTTGCAACTTCTTTCTGGTTTCCAATTCCATAACGTTTTTCAAATTTCTAATTCCACAATTTCTTTCAAATCTCCAATTCTATAATCTTCTTCAAGTTTCCAGTTCTATGTTCTATTTCCAATTTCCAATTCCAAAAATCTATTTTCAAATCTCAATTTCCAAATTCTAAAACTTTCCAATTTCAAATCTATCTTTTCAAATCTTTTCTAAATTCAAATCAATTTCTTTTCAAAATCTATTTTCAAATCAAACCTTCCTCTTGCATTTGCATATCATGCATCATGTCAATTTCTTTTCAAAATTCTTTTCTAAAGTAAATAGGATTGGACATTTGTTAGTTGAAGATTCTCATAGGTGAATCTAGGGTAAATGGACATGTAGGTATCGCAAGGGCGGGGTAGGGTGATGGCTTAGTGCGTCTTCCTACACGTAACCAACCTCTGAACCTAGGATCACTGATTTCAAAGACCAAAAACGGAGTTATTTTTCAAAAAGGGCTTAAATGTTTTCCAAAGGTTGCCAAACAACCTGTTTTCTTAAAAACCCTCTCTTGAGGAGGTATTTTCAAAATCGTTTTCAAAAACCTTAGGTGTAGTCTTCGGATTATGCTTAGTTTTTAGGTGACCTAACTCACCTTAATCAAGTTAGATGGTGACTCCATATCTTTTCTAAAAGCCCTTTATCCAAATCTATTTCAATTCAAACCTAGTCGCACTCATTCTGTTAGGAGGGTGAGTTCTAACGAGAGAGTACAGTGTTTTTCCCGCTTGTGTGTACATTCCTCGAGTGCGAAAAATCTGGGCGTGACACTTGTCAAAGATAGAAAATGATAGACTAAGAGTCCCATGTTAGAGAAAGGGGGAAGCACGTAAACATAAAAAGAAAGCCTACCTTATTTTTTTTCGTGTTTTGCTAGCTTTATTTGCTTTGCTTTACTTTGCTTGATCATTGAGAGCTTTTAAGTTGCAGCACCTTGAGTCTTCAATGGAAGCTTTGGAGGCTTGTGTATGAGTTTATGGAGTTTGTATAGGTATTAGGGTTAAGTGTATGGAGGCTATGGTTTGAAAAAACTAAAGAGGCTAGGGTTTTGGAGAGACTTCGAGCTCTGTAATTCGAAAGGTAGAGTTTCTGGATTGAGTTTGCAAGCCCTTTTCATGCAGGGGGAGGCTCTGTATTTATGGACACAAGATTAGCCTAGTGCTTATTGTAGTGGTGCCAGGGAAAATTTTTCACTGGTGGCGCCTGATTACTCTTAGAAATAGTAATCTTTAGGCTTAAATTGTTAGTTGATTAGTTGAATTTCAGTGTTAATTTAGTATTTTAACTCCTAAAATGCATTGAAACTCGTTTTGTGCACTTTTTACAAGAATTGGAGCTCAAACCAAGGCAAATAGGAGGATGACCGATCAATCGACCGATCAATCGCCCGATTGAACGGTCCACGGAACGTTTGATCGGCCGATCGATCGGTGATTCTTTATTCGACCTTCTGTAGCAAACTTTAGAGAGGGCGTTTTTCTGATCGATCGATCATTTGATCGGTGACGCCGGAATTCCCTCAACAAACTACACAGAAGCAAACTTCAGAGGGGTTGGTTTTGTGATCGATTGGCCGTTCGATCGGTCGCTTACCGATCGATCGGTGTGTACAAACTCTATTTTTTTGCAGAGTATAAAAGCTGTATATACGGGACAAAAGGGATTCTAGGTTATTTTTTGCAGAACTGGACAGAGAAGAAGCTTTAAAAAGGGGTCTTTTGTTATTTTGTAAGGTTTTTAGTTAGATTTACTTTAATGCTTTGTATTTGTTGTCATTTATTGCTTTAGATCATTGTAAATGAATGCTTGATATATATGAAGTGAATGATTTTCTACTCTTTCTAGCCATTTTCCATCATTTTCTTGCCATTTTTCCTCACTTTCTTAGCAACCAAACACTAGTTCTATATAGTTTAATGGTAGATTTGTCTTCTTTTATGCTTTTTGACATGGATTCTAGTAGCTAAATACCCCTTGATGTGGTTATGAAGATCCACCAAAGATCTTCAAAGGGTGAAAAATGAGTTGTATGAACTTAAAAGGCATATCCTTAAAATTTCATGGTTTCATTTGATTTAGTATGAGATTCATTAGAAAAACTTAGATTCATAACCCCTTGGCAACATTTATGCACAAATCAATGTTTGGTATAGGTATTGCACATGTCTAAGGTTTGATTCTAGGGTGCCAATTATAGATTCCTTCTTTATGCTCAATCAAACAAAAACCCACATTTCTATAGTCGACATTTTCCGGATCAAGAATCCAAGGTGTGATTCTTGATTTGAGTTTTAAACCTCTCATTGGAAACCCTTGTTGTGAATTGGTGGATCGAAACAACCATGTCCAAGCTTTTCTTCTAAATTGCATAAAACTAGATTTTATTGTCTTTATTAGTCATTAAATTATTGCATTAAGCATTGAACCACCATCATCTCAAAGCCAACATATTTTCGGTCTCTTTTATGTTAGGAAAAGACAAGAATTTTCATTTGCAATCCATCAAGATAAGTGCCCGTGCTAGTTGAGCTTTGTTGCTATATTTGCAGAATTTTCTTGGGAGAGAACGACACCGGATCCTCCGATTTTTACTACATGCGCGACCTCCGTACTCTTGCGGAGTGACTCCAGTTTTGAAGCACATTTGGAGGCGTACCAAGTTTTAGCGCCGTTGCCGGGGAATTCATAGGCAAAAGCTACACTGGATGAAAGCTAAGGATTACGGAAGAAAATTGAAAAAAAAAAAAGAAGAGCAAGCAAAAGAAAAAAAAAAAACACAAAAAGGGTGGATTTCATCACCACCCCCGAGGGAAGCATCTACAGGCTTCAGGCCCCGGTACACTCTCATTTCCCTTAAGGTGTTTTATTTTTTTAGGATTATTTTTTTATTTCTTCTTTTCTCTAGTTTCTTTTGTTTGATATAGTATAATTGCATTGCATTTTTGTTAGGAAACTATCCCTCTTCGGGAGTATTTAGTGGAGCTAGGCTAGTGTGTTCAAGTTTTAAATTGGTGGTACGCTTATTGTATGTGGAGATTGGAGGTACGGAGTTGAATTGAGAAAAAGCCGTTGTCCGGCCTAGAATTGAAAAAAACCCATTGTCCGGCCTAGGGAATTGTGTATGATGTGCTGAATGACCCTATCGGTCCAACCTTATGTGTGCATTCATTCTTGCATGTCATATTTCACGAGGGACGAACATCATCGCCTTGTGAGGATTGAGAGCACAAGCACATCTTCACCAACACCTAGCTTGCCATTAGTGGTTGACTTAGGTTTCATTCCAATGGCAAATCCCAATGAACCCGGCTTACCTAACATTCAACCCTTGCATCCAAATGTCCAAATCAACCCAGAAGGTCATAAGGAGTTTGAAAGAGGGAGCCATCATGGCGACGTGGCGGCCTCCCCTATACGGACTCTCCGGGACTACCTAAACCCACCAAGGCAAGCACCAACATTGTGCATTGTTTTTCCGCCCCATCACAACACTCTAAACATTAGGTCGGGAATGATGCAACTGTTGCCTTAATTCCATGGGATGGATTCGGAACAACCCTACATTTTTCTTAAGGAATTTGAGGATGCTTGTTCAATTACAATGGACAACTCATGTCCAAGGGAAGTATTTTTGTTGAAACTCTTCCCGTTCTGTTTGAAGGACAAAGCTAAGCTTTGGTTTAATTCCTTGCGACCCATGTCCATCCATTTTTAGGCTACTTTCCAAGGGAAATTTTTGAGCAAATTTTTTTCCGAAAACCGAACCGAGGCCATTCGAAGGCAAATTTCTCAGTTTTCTCCTTTGCTGGGGGAAACTTTCTTTCAATGTTGGGAGAGGTTCAAAGACCTCTTAAATTATTGCCCCCATCACGGTTTTGCCGATTGGCATGTCATCAACATATTTTATTCTTCTTTGACACCCCAACTCAAGCAATTTGTCGAGTCTATGTGTGCGGGGACGTTTTTTAATAAACAACCCCATGAGGCATACGATTATTTTGATAACTTGGCAAATAAGGCTAGAGATTGGGCACTTACCGGGGACCCAAAATCCCGAGGGTCGCTCCATCCAACAAGGGGTGGGAAGATATCAACTCAAGAAAGTTGATGATGTCAATGCTAGGGTGGCTACCTTGGCAAGAAAATTAGAGGCTCTTGAGGTGAAAAAAGTTCAATTGGTAGAGAGTGAGGAGATGAGAGAAGTATGTTGTCTTTTGTGTGAAATCTCGGATCATACCACCTCTTCATGCCCAATCATTCTGGGTGTGAAGGAGGCTTTGCATGGCTAAGTTAACGCAATTGGCCAATATTCAAGAGGAGGAGGCAACCCCTATTCAAACACATACAACCCGAGATAGAGAGATCATCCCAACTTTGGGTGGAGGAACAATGAAGGGACTTCAAACTCCCACAACTACCAAGGAGGGTATCAAAACCCTCAATCATACCAAGCACCTCCACCCCCACAAGCACTCCAACCATAACATCCACCTCCACAAGCACTCCAACCATAACATCCACCTCCACCTTACCAACAAGCACTCGTGACCCAATTCCAAAATCAACCAAGGCCATACTAACCCCTCCATAGGAAGTCCATAGAGGACAATGTTTACCAACTTGCCAATGACATGAGGGGGGTTAGTTCAAGGGTTGATAAACAAGAGAAGGTGCTAGACCAACACTTTAGGTTACTTGAGGACATCCAAAAGCAAATGTCTACATTGACAGAAGCTTTGACCCAAAATGTCCCGGGAAGATTCCCGGCTCAACCTCAACCTAATCCGGTGGTTAGGCAAGTGCACATAACCGAGGGTAAGAATGACCCTAGTACGAGTCATGACCAAGTGCAAGCCATAACCACCCTTAGAAGTGGCAAGACCATTGACAAAACTATCCCACCTCGGGATGAGACTTCTAGGAAGAGTGTTGGCCAAGAAGAGAAAGAGAAAGAGGAAAAAGAGTCGAGAGAAGGGGGGGAGAACTTAGCCAATCCCATTGAGATTTTGAGTGAAAGTGAGAGGGATAAGAGAAGGGACATAGTCAAATATGCTCCCTTCCCGCAAAGGTTGACCAAACCAAAAAATGAACTTCTAAATGCAAAAATTTATGAAGTGTTCAAACAAGTAAAGGTCAACATCCCTATCCTTGACGCAATCAAGCAAATACCTTCTTATGCTAAGTTATTAAAGGACTTATGCACTTTTAAGCGAAGGTTGCATGTCAAGGAAACCGCCATGATGAACGAAAATCAAAGTGCGATTTTGTAATGTAAAACTGTGCCGAAATTCAAGGACCCCGGATGTCCTACTATTTCTTGTACCATTGGGAGTACCAAGATCGATCGTGCCTTGTTAGACTTAGGGTCTAGTGTCAACCTTTTACCCTTTTCAGTGTATAAGGAACTTGGCCTAGGAGAGTTGAGCCCTACTCGTGTTACCTTGCAATTGGCGAATCGTTCTATAAAGGTTCCAAGAGGTATCATCGAGGATGTTCTCATCCAAGTTGATAACTTTTGCTTCCCGATCGATTTCATTGTCCTAGAGACCAAACCTGTTGAGAGTTGTATAACTCACAACCAAATTCATGTGATTTTGGAACGCCCTTTCCTAGCTATGTCCAATGCCATCATTCATTGTAGGAATGGGTTAGTGAAATTGTCTTTTGGCAACACCACCTTCGAGCTTAACATCTTTTCGGTTGCCAAACAAAAGGGGGAATGTGAGGACATCCGGGAGGTAGACATCATAGAGAGCATAGTTCAAGAACACTTTGAGCGGGTGATTTTTGAGGACCCTTTGGAGAGGGCATTAGTGAGAGGTGAACTGCATGCTTCACTTGATAGTGAGGGCATGGTGTTGAGTGAATTTTCTCATTTAGAGGGTGAGAGTGAGGAGTGTTTACAAGTGGGTCAATGGACCCCTTCTTTTGAACCCCTCCACCCTAGTGCCGAGAAACCAATTCCTTCGGAGGAGAAGCCTCCCATTCCCGAGAGGAAGCCTTTGCCTTCTAACTTAAAGTATGCATTTTTAGGGGATAGGGAGTCGTACCCGGTTGTGATTTCCTCTAGCTTGTCTGGGAGCCAAGAGGAAGGGTTGATAACATTGCTTAGGAAACATAGAAAAGCCCTAGGATAGACTATCGCCGATCTTCATGGGATTAGTCCTCTTGTGTGCACTCACCGCATTTTTTTAGAAGAGGAGGCTAAATCCATTCGTCAAATGCAAAGGTGATTGAATCCCAATATGAAGGAAGTGGTTAAAGGTGAGGTTTTAAAATTGCTATATGGGGGTATCATTTACCCCATCTCCGATTCGAAATGGGTTAGTCCAACCCAAGTGGTGCCTAAGAAATCGGGTGTCACCGTGATAAGAAATGACAACAATGAGTTAGTGCCAACCTGTGTGCAAACCGGGTGGCGAATGTGCATTGATTATCACCGCCTCAATAATGTGACCTAAAAGGACCATTTCCCTTTACCCTTCCTTGATCAAGTCCTAGAAAGGGTGTCCGGTAAGGCTTTCTATTGTTTCCTAGATGGATATTCGAGGTATAATCAAATTGATGTAGCCCTTGAGGATCAAGCCAAGACAACATTCACTTGTCCCTTTGGCACATATGCTTGTAAACGTATGCCCTTCGGGCTATGTAATGCACTGGCGACATTTCAAAGGTGCATGATGAGCATATTTAGTGACATGATTGAGCAAATTGTCGAAGTCTTCATGGATGATTTTTCCGTCTATAGGGATACTTATAAAGGTTGTCTTGGTAATTTAGGAAAAGTTTTGATGAGATGTGAGGAGAGTAACCTTGTGCTCAATTGGAAAAAATGTCATTTTATGGTTACTAGTGGTATAGTTTTGGGGCATATTGTGTCGGCCGAAGGGCTTGAAGTAGATAAAGCAAAAATTGAACTCATTCAAAAATTGCCCGCCCCGACGTGTGAAGGAGGTTAGATCATTTCTTGGGCATGCTGGTTTCTATCGGCGTTTCATTGAGGGTTTTAGTGCAATCTCTAGGCCCATGTGTCATCTTTTGTCCCAAGATGTTCCCTTTGAGTGGACATTTTCTTGTCAACAAGCTTTTGACAAGTTGAAGGGACTTTTGGCCACAACCCCAATCATTCGAGCACCCAATTGGTCTCTTCCATTTGAGCTAATGTGTGATGCTAGCGACTATGCCGTGGGGGCTGTCCTAGGACAAAGAGTTGATAAGAAGCCATATGTCATTTATTATGCTTCTAGGACTCTCAATGAAGCTCAAATCAACTATACCACAACTGAAAAGGAACTCCTTACGGTGGTTTTTGCACTAGACAAATTTAGGTCTTACTTGATTGGGTCATTGGTCATCATCTACACCGACCATGCGGCCCTAAAGTATCTCTTCACAAAACCCGATGCAAAATTGTGCCTCATTCAATGGATACTTTTACTCCAAGAATTCCATATTGAAATGCGTGATAAAAAAGGGGTTGAAAATGTAGTTGCGGACCACTTGTCTCAGCTTCCCTTAAATGGGCGAGCCATGGATCCAACCCCTATCAAGGAGCACTTCCCGGATGAGCATCTCATGCATGTGAGTGCCGTTGAGCAAGTTTCAACCCCTTGGTTTGCGGACATTGCGAACTTCCTTGTCACCGGTGAGGTTCCTTCCACATGGTCATCCATTAACAAGCGTAAATTCTTCCGGAATGTGTGCTATTTTTCGTGGGATGATCCTCACTTGTTTAAGTATTGTCCGGACCAAATCATTTATCGGTGTGTCCCAAATCATGAATTTCAACAAGTAATAGAGTTTTGTAACTCTCATGCTTGTGGAGGACACTTCTCCTCCAAGAAAACCACGGCCAAAATTTTGGAATGTGGGCTTTATTGGCTCACCATGTTCAAGGATGTACATACTTTTGTCTTGCTTGTGATAGGTGCTAACGGTTAGGAACACTTTCTGAGAGGCACATGATGCCTCTTCACCCCATCACTATCTTGGAAATATTTGATTGTTGAGGGATTGATTTCATGGGATCGTTTCCTAACTCGTGTGGGTACCTTTTTATTCTTGTTGCGGTAGATTATGTCTCTAAGTGGGTGAAAGCAATTGCCACCCGAAGCAATGACCACCAAGTGGTCTTGCGATTTTTGAAAGAGAACATTTTTTGTAGGTATGGCATACCTCGTGCCATAATAAGTGATGGTGGTTCGCATTTTTGTAACAAGCCCTTTGCGTCTTTAATGCGTAAGTATGGAGTGGTCCATAAGATTGGATTACCATACCATCCTCAAACGCAAGGGCAAGTAGAGTTGGCCAATCGGGAAATCAAGCGGATTCTTGAGAAAACCGTCAATCCAAATAGGAAAGATTGGTCTCTTAGATTGACCGATGGGTTGTGGGTATACCACACGGGTTATAAAACTATTCTTGGCGCATCACCCTGTAGACTTGTGTACAGGAAGACCTGTCATCTTCCCGTCAAAATTGAGCATAAAGAAAATTAGGCGATTCGTCAATGTAATAAGGATATTGATGTTGCGGGTACCCACCGCAAACTCCGACTCAATGAGTTAGATGAACTCCGCAATGATGCCTTTGAAAATGTAAAAATTGCTAAGGCCCGGATGAAACACTTTCATGACCAACATATCATTTGAAAAACTTTCAAAGTTGGCCAAAAAGTGTTATTGTATGATTCACGCTTGCATCTATTTCCGGGCAAATTGCGGAGTAAGTGGGCTGGGCCATACCTTGTGAAAGAATTTTTTCCCCATGGAGCCATTGAGGTGCAAAATCTCACGAATGACTCGGCATTTAAGGTGAATGGTCAGCGGCTAAAGCCGTATTTTGAGTTGTTTCAAGGGGAGTTGGATTGTGTGGATCTCATTGATCCATCGTCCTTTGCGTGACATTAGATTGTCGTTTTTTATAGTTTAGGAGTAGTTCTTTTGTTTTCCTTTTTATAGGTTTCTTTCTTTTTTTCTTTTTGGTAGTTAGTTGTGTACATTTGTATTCCCGAGGGTCTTGCCCACCCCGTTGTTCTTTTTCTCGTCAATTTTCCTCATGCCTTGAGGTCATGGCATGATTCCAGTTTTGGGGGGGGGGGGGGGGGGGCACCATTTGCATGTTGCTGTGGAAAATTCTGAGAATTTTTGCAGAACTTCAGAGAGGCTGTATTTGCGATCGATCGGTGGGCCAAACCGATCGATCGGCCGATTGATCATGTACGTTGCGATCGATCGGGCAATCGATTGGTGAAGACTAGCGATCGATCGGGCTTATTACCACATTGATCGAAAGGAAGTGGTATCGATCGATCAGCCGTTCGATCGGCCATTCGATCGGTGGCACTCCATTTCGATCGGCCCACGAGGCGATCGATCGGTTTAAGACCTGATCGATCGGTGAACGATTTGTTTATAAAAACCTACTGTTTCACTGTTCATTCTTATTCGCTCGTGAGTATTTGAGAGTTTCGAGAGTCTGTTTATATATCGGAGCAGCGAGGCCCTACCAGCTCACTTTGGTGGACTTTGTCTCGCCTTTTCACGGTTTTCTGCGCTTCGAGAGGTATTCCTTCCACTGATCTTTATCCATTCTTTTCATTTCTAGCTGTACTTAGCTCAGTTAGAGAGCTATGGTCGAGACTAGGAGTACTGAGGGTACAGGGAGAGAGAGGGAGAGTATGATACTACTCGTTTTAGGGGGAGAGATTAGGAGCGAGAGTTTGGACGGGTGTGGAGCGCCCGTAAGGTAGTAGTGGAGAGGCATTGGACCGTGAGTCAGTTTGATGGTGAGCCATATGGTTGGCTCAAGCCATTGAACGATCGCCAGTGGTTGGGGTTAGCTTCCTTTAGAGGCCAGTACTCAGCCACCCTCGTGGCAGAGTTCATGGCTAACATTTCTTCGGACCCCGTTGATGGTGACAGACATATTATTCGCTCTTGGGTTTGGGGTAGGGATGTTGTTATCACCGCGGATTCCTTTGCTGAGCAGTTTGGTATACCGAGGGTTGCTAACCCTCAGTGCTCTTATGATGGGGAGCATCCACCATCTCATGAGGAGATGTGCGCCGAGATTTTAGCACCGAGAGAGTCCTGGACCACTTCCCAGATCAGGATTAGGCAGCTTGCCCCCAGATACCACCCGTTGTTTCTTTGGACATGCTATTCGATCTTTCTACTGGGGAGGATGGTGGAGTGCAGTAGGATGTGGGGGCAGTTGATGTGGGCTATTGGCACAGGCAGCACTATTGATTTGCCCCACTTCATGTATATAGCATTATGGGCTGTGACTCAAGTTGCTACCCCCCAGTCCAACATCCCCTTTGGTTGCTTTCTGACAGCGAGGATTAGGGCGGCAGGGGTTAGTGTTGCAGATGTTGTGCTGCTTTCTTCCTCAGCTGACATAGACTGGAAGACAGAGAAGAGGGCAGCAGGGCAATTGATGAAGAAGGGGGGGTCAGCTACTTCAGCTCACTCGTCTTCTCAGCAGCCGCCTTCTCATACACAGGAGGTGACCCAGTCAGGGGAGCAGCGGCAGGATTAGATAGGGCAGCCAGTGCAGCCCCAGGCTCAGGAGGAGCTAGCTCAGGGGACGTTACTTCAGACTTTGGCAGCCATCCAAGAGCAGCTGACCACTTAGCAAACAGAGTGCCAGCAGTGGCAGGCCAACATTATGGCTAGATTAGATCTCTAGGACACTGCCATTGCTGCACTTCAGGGTTAGCTGATTGACATTCAGCAGCAGCAGCAGACACAGTCCACTCGACTCCAGGAGATTATCCAGCACCTTGGCCAGCCTCCTCCGGAGGATGATAGAGACTTCTTTTCGGATCTCCAGTTAGATTAGATGCATTGTGCACTTCATAGCATTTCATTTCATATGATGTATCTAAATTTTTTTTATTATAGTGGATGTATTTATTTTTGAGCTGTTTGTATAGTGATCTTTCCTATTGTGACATACCCTTTTTATATACATTTATTGTATTCTTTTGTCTATTCCGGGTATATTTTGGCATTTCAGTTACAGATATCCTTTTTTATTGATATCCATATCGCATGTATTGTTCCGACCGAGGTAATGGGTATTGTATAGTATTCGTATTGCTCTTTTCTATAAGTTGACACCTTAGCTATGTCCTTAAATGTTGATATCATTTCTTTTTGGATTTTTGTGATGGAGGTGTCAAGGTTGTTTCAAATAAGTACCATACCATGTTTTTGATTAAATTTGAGTTGATGATTAACCCACCTTAGAGATTATGATACATTGCAAGTTTTTGGCATAAAATCATTATAAAAGACAATTCACATTGTTACGCACTAACATGTTATGTGATGCCTTGTGTTTCATTCTTATGCATGCATGTCCTTATAAGGTGGAGATTTTTTACCGTGTCAACTTTAGAGCCTATTTATCACCTTTGAAGAGTGAATTACATTTATTCAAGATTATTTTTTGTTGATCCTCATTCATTGAATAGCTTCATTATATTTGATTTTGGTTTACATGTTCGAGTGTTAGATAGATTTATTGACCCCTTATACACATTTGAAATTTTGATTTGTTGTATTCTTCGGATTCTAAACGCATAGGCCATTTCATGTGTATTTTTCTTCTTCTTAATGTTCATATGCATGTGCATAAGTTTAAAAATTGTCAATGCCAATAGATGCATTGCTCTTATATTTGTAAAGTTGGAAGTGGATGGAGTTAAAGAGTGAAGAAAAATATATATAGAGAAAGGGATGAAAAGGTGTTCCCAAAAAAAAAAAAAAATCAAATACAAAAGAAGTGAGGTGAAGGAAGATTGCAAAAGTGATTCAAAAGATTGGAAGTGCGGAAGTGAATATCATTGATCATCATGTGTAGTGCGTATGCATATGTTGAATCCTTTTCTCATTTTCTATCCTCTTACATGACTCTTCTTTCATTCATCACCCTTATGGCTTTGATATCCGAAGATACATGAATCTTTAATTCAATTGTGTATAAGGCATTAACGTCAATTTTCTAGATTATGCTTAAGCAATGAATATTCCTTCATGAAGCTATGCCAAGTCGATACACTTACAATTTATTCGTTTTTGGTTTCGGAATTGCTCTACTTGCATGGTTTATACATTTACTCATTAAAAGAGCTTTCCTTTGAGGGACCATGAGTGTTCATGTTCAAAGTTGAGTGTATGCCTTGTGAGACTTGGATCGAAGCATCAAGGACGTAATTGTACGAGTTTTGAATCATTAGGGTCATATGTCATTGGTAGTACGCATCAATGTGTTTTATTTCTTCCATGCTTTATGCCTTTGCCTTGCGATGGTTCACAACCTAGGTGGATGGAGATTTGACTTAAATAAGGTTAATACATGTGTATATTTTTTTCTTCCTCTCAAACTTTGATAGGGACTATCAAAGGTTTAGTGGGGGGTGTTGATTACTCTTAGAAATAGTAATTTTTAGGCTTAAATTTTTAGTTGATTAGTTGAATTTCAGTGTTAATTTAGTATTTTAACTCCTAAAATGCATTAAAACTCCTTTTGTGCACTTCTTACAGGAATTGGAGCTTAAACCAAGGCAAATGGGCAAATGTGAGGATGACCGATCGATCACCTGATCGAACGGTCCACGGAACGTTCGATCGGCCGATCAATCGTGATCTTGCGATCGATCGGTGATTCTCTGTTTGACCTTTTGCAACAAACTTCAGAGAGGGTGTTTTTCCGATCGATCGGTCATTCGATTGGTGACATTGGAATTCCCTCAACAGACTACACAGAAGCAAACTTCAGAGGGGTCGGTTTTGCGATCGATCGGGCGTTCGATTGCCTGGACTGTTCGATCGGTCGCCTACCGATCGATCGATGTGTACAGACTCTGTTTTTCTGCAGAGTATAAAAGCTGTATATACGGGACAAAAGGGATTATAGGTTATTTTTTGCAGAACTGGACAAAGAAGAAGCTTCAAAAAAGGGTCTTTTGTTATTTTGTAAGGTTTTTACTTAGATTTACTTTAATGCTTTGTATTTGTTGTCATTTATTGCTTTTGGATCATTGTAAATGAATGCTTGATATATATGAAGTGAATGATTTTCTACTCTTTCTAGCCATTTTCCATCATTTTCTTGCCATTTTCCCTCACTTTCTTAGCAACCAAACACTAGTTCTATGTAGTTTAATGGTAGATTTGTCTTCTTTTATGCTCTTTGACATGAATTCTAGTAGCTAAATACCCCTTGGATGTGGTTGTGAAGATTCACCAAAGATCTTTAAAGGGTGAAAAATGAGTTGTATGAACTTAAAAGGCATATCCTTAAAATTTCATGGTTTCATTTGATTTAGTATGAGATTCATTAGAAAAACTTAGATTCATAACCCCTTGACAACATTTATGCACAAATCAATGTTTGGTATAGGTATTGCACATGTCTAAGGTTTGATTCTAGGGTGCCAATTATAGATTCCCTCTTTATGCTCAATCAAACAAAAACCCACATTTTTATAGTCGACATTTTCTGAATCAAGAATCCAAGGTGTGATTCTTGATTTAAGTTATAAACCTCTCATTGGAAACCCTTGTTGTGAATTGGTGGATCGAAACAACCATGTCCAAGCTTTTCTTCTAAATTGCATAAAACTAGATTTTATTGTCTTCATTAGTCATTAAATTATTGCATTAAGCATTGAACCACCATCATCTCAAAACCAATATATTTTCGGTCTCTTTTATATTAGAAAAAGACAAGAATTTTCATTTGCAATCCATTAAGATAAGTGCCCGTGCTAGTTGAGCTTTGTTGCTATATTTGCAGAATTTCCTTAGGAGAGAACGATATCGGATCCTCCGATTTTTACTACATGCACGACCTCTGTACTCTTACGAAGTGACTCCAGTTTTGAAGCACATCTGGAGGCGTACCAGCGCCAAGCCAATTTTTGGTTTGGCTCCACTATTAGTGGTGCTAGGCACTTAGGAAATGTTTTAAGGCAGCGAGAAACGTATCTTTTGACCCTTGATATGCAAAGCATAAGATTTGGGCGCCTATATTAGTGACTACCATGCAATTTTTGGCTTGCCTTCACTAGGAGTGACTCAGGAAGGTCCGAGAGTTCAAGAATGGTCCAGAAGGCCAGCAATGGGTAGAAACTCTTGAAATAGTGTTCCGGAGGTAACGAACTTGAAAATTAAGGTCGGGATTATCAAAGTGGTTGGTCGGGCTCTTAGGGGTAAAACGGTTAACGAGATCGAAAAACCATCGGAATGGACTCGAAATGTCTCATGAGAGGACTTGAATGTTGGAAACACTATTTAGAATGTTTCAAGGAATTTCCAGTTTAATAACCAGAGCCGGTGTGGTTGAAAAAGGCAACCGGCTCACTAAGGACAAAACAGTCATTTTGCACCAGGTTTGCCGGAATAGACTCGGAATGCTCCAGAAAGGTGCTAGAATGTTGAGAATACTATTAAAAGCATTATTGGAAGGTAATCAGTTTGATACCCAGAGCCGATGTGGTTCCCAGAGGCGCTCAGATGCCTAAGGGTAAAATGGTCATTTTGACCAGATGGTCTCGTAATTGGTTCGAAACTGATTGGAAGGCACTTGAACATGCCGATTTGTCCTTGGGACGATCTTAGAAAGGTGGACTTACTGATCTGAGGACTTAGGTACTTTCTCAAGAAGCATGCCGGATGTTTCCGTCACTCTGATGGTCTGTGATAAGTTGGTTTCCAAAGGTATCTCATCCTTTGATAAATGTGTCATAACCAAGAAGCCAGTTCGGTCCCATGACATAGGAATTTTGTTGGCAATCCCCGATGTCAACCTGTTTACGAGTGTTTTTGCCGCTCTAACGGTTGAGATGTTTGTGAGTGTTTCTGCCACTCTGACGGTGTGCGTTTATTCCAAAGACTGCCTAATCTCAGGAAGCTGCTAGGTGGACTTATCATTTGAGGAATTAACTTTCTTGAAAGACGTGCCGAACAACGGACATTCTTCATTGGCGAGCTAGCAGGCAACAAGGTGGACCGTTCTACCATCTCGGAGACTTGGACTCTGTCTCGATCGATGGGTTTGAAGGGATTTACCGTTCTAAAGATTTTTTCAGAAAACGTGCAGAAGTGGATGGTCTTATCCCCTGAGACATCAACTTTCTCGAAAGGCATGCCAAATTTGATCAAGATTGAATTGGATTTGAAATTAAAGTGGGGACTTACCGTCTCTAGGAAGACGTGCCAACTGAAATTGGATCGAGTAATGCCCCAAGGGCATTTTGGTCATTTTTACCTCTATTGGGCCTGGCAGGCCCGCAAAGCGATTGATTGATTGGATTCAATTTGGAAAATTAATTTGGACTTGAACGTGTCTGTTTTGGTTTGAATATGAGTTTGGTTGGATCGGAGATTACCGAAGGGGTAAAAATGGAATACTTACAACTACCCCTCTTTTTTTGTCTTTACTTGACGAAGGCAGAAAATGATAAAGTAAGAGTCCCATGTTAACCGTGAGACAATCAAAGGGACAGACTTTGAGAATTTTTTAAGACTAGAACTTTGAAAATGGATATCCGTCCCGAATGGGCGTTTGGAATCGGGTTTTGGCGGAAAAAAGCAAAGTTGCTTGGAGCTTGACACTGGCGCCACTGCTAGTGTCGCCAGGCATAAAAATGTCTTGGCGCCACTGCTAGTTGCGCCAGGCATGAAATTCTGGTTTGAAGTTTTGCGAGTTTGTAAAAAGGTTTTGACCGTTTGAGAGCTTCTTCGAGTGTTTCGCAACAAGAGAGGCTAGAGCATTGAAGGAGTAACTTTTGGGGACCTCGGAAGATTGTCGGAATTGATCACCGACGTCGGAATAGTCACCAGAGAAGAAGATTTCATTGGAGAACTCCAAGAGGTAAGTTTTTTATTTTTCGTTGATTTTGATGTGTAGAACTCCGTTTGAGTCATGTAAATAGTGGAAATCAATGCTTTGATGTGTTTTGAACACTTTGATAGAGTTATTTTTGTGTTTTGACACTCATTTGATTGAATCTGGATAGTTTTGTGTATTTATGCAAAGAGGGTTTCTGCAAGAATTGGGAATTTACTCCTACAACTTTGGGTATTGAGTTTTTCGGCTAGATTATTATACTATGTGCCTTAGAAAAATGTGCTTAACAGCTGTATGCGATTTTGTGATTTTTTGAAAAATAGAAAATAGGTTGAAAAATAAGGAAAACTACAAAATAACGGAAATATCTAACATTAACCCCTAGAAAAATGTGAGAATATTTTAGAAAACATTTAAACTGGTTATGAAAAACTTTTGCCACAATCTTGAAAATCTTTGGATTTTTGTGAATTAGAACATGTCTTCAAACTTTTGAAAATCTTGAAAATGTGCACAGATATTTTCTTTGTGTGTGTTAGTATTATGTGACTGTGATATTGCAAAGTGTATTGTTTGTGTTTTATTGTAGTGTCGTGGGTGTTGTTGGGACCATTTTTAAACAAAACTCTGCCAAATTTTTTTTTCAAATTAAGGAAAGAGTTAGGGAATTTTTTTAAGTGAAATCTTTTTTAAGAGAAAAGATATAAAATCTTTGAGGGAGGTGCCCTTTTGGCAGAGAAAACCTCGAGAAACTTGGGAGGGCCTAAAACTATTAGAAGAAAAATTTAGGAAGAATTTTGAAAATAAAATTTTGAATCAAAACTTTTGGAGTAAACATTTAGAAACATTTTTTGAAAATGGATTTTGAAATTGGAAACTTTGGAACTTGATAGGAATTTTAAGAGGATTGAAAACTTGAGAATTTCTCAGAATTGATTTTGAAGAAGACTTTTTGGAGGAAAAAGCTTTTTGGAAAATCTTGAAACTTGATTGGAATAAAAATCTTTTGGAATAGAAGCTTGAAATAGACTTTGATTAAAAAAATTTAAGAATTGATTTGAAAGGAACTTTTGACTTTGAAACTATTTTGATTTGAAACTTGGATAAAACGTATAGAAAATTTGCTTTGACTTGAAATTAACTTTTTGAAGGCAAAATGTGTAGAAAATTCATTTTGACTTGAAATTAAAAAAATTTTGTAAGCAAAATGTATTGGAAATTCAGTTTAACTTGAAACTGAAATCTTTTGTATAGAAAATTCATTTTGACTCGAAACTTGAATTTTAAATCAAAAATGTGTAGGAAATTCATTTTGACTTACCGTTTGAAATCTTTTCCACTTTTTCTTCTTTTTTATGTATCTCTTACCTTGTTGAGCTACACTTACCATATGTTGACCTTCTTACCATGATTTTCAAGATGGCAAATGCAGGTGATAACGGTTCAAAGAGGAGGCGCCAATCCGGGAAGGGTGCTCGCACAGATTTAGTGGGTAGCTCTAGTCATTCTAAAGGTAGCCAAAGGTCCACTAGCCGAGCATCCTCCAATTAGAGCGGAAGGGGGAGTAGATCTCTAGTTGACCCCTTCCCTCCAGTTGAGCCAGCCTTTGACGAGGAGATGAGTGTTAAGGATGAGGTGCCGGGCCTCGGAGAGCGGGTGACAGGTTACAGGAGGGTCTCCACTAGGCATAGACAAACGGATGCTGATCTTGGTGACTTGGAGATACTGGATATTCCTCTCTTGAGGGACTTAGCTTATCATCCTAGCATGTACTCCCAACAGCACTTGCCTCCTCCCCGAGTAAATTCATCCTTCAGAGGGGTTGTTCATCTTGTCTTCAGCACTATACAGTAGGCGGTTCCATCTTACCAGGCCTTCTTGGTGAAGATTGGGTTTGGAGCCTTTATGGGATTACAAGCAAACCGCCTGAACAGACATCTAGTGCTAGCCTTGATTGAGAGGTGGTTTGGAGAGACCGAGACCTTCCATTTTATGGGGTTCGAGATGGGTCCTACTCCATTGGTTTGAGCCAATAATACGGGGCTTTCTTTCGTTGGTCGATAGATCACCCTACAATCAGTTAGCACGGCAGATGCGTGTGTTTTGTTGGACTTGCCTTCTCTTGAGCATTTCGCCTTTCTAGTCTCTTGGCTTAGTCGAGATGAGAGTACCTTTGTTGTTGAGCCACCACCTGTCCGGCGAGATATTATGAGGCGACGACTTGTTTTGTACATCGTTTTCAACTGCTTCTACAACAATAACAAGTCGCTCATCCCTTTTCAATTAGTGAGCATAGTAACCGATTTGGGAGCTTTATCTGAGTTAGACTGGGGATCTTTTTTCTTCGGCTGCTTCCTTCGATCTATGTGAGTCCGGACTACCTCTTGCTAAGGCAGTGTGACTGGTTTTTGGCCTTTTCTTATCTGGTAGAGCTATGAGTACTTGCCAGTCCGCCGTCCCAATGTTATTAAAGCTGATCTTTATCCTCGAGCCTTGAGGTGGGCTCATGATCGGGTAGCCCAGAAATTTGAGATCACTGACTTTGTGATGACACGGGCAAACCTAGAGCTGATCGAGGCAAGGGATGTGACTTGGAGGCCCTTTGTAAGATCGGTTCATTATAAGGCGGTCAGGTACTTGGTCCTATAGTTTTGATCGAGTGTTTTCTTTCTCAGCGATCATTCTCAGGAGTCCTATTTGGGAGATCAACATTGGCACTAGTTTTATGAGGAGTTCCAGTCAGCAAGGGATCCACCCGAGTACATGTTCGGTGCCTTGGTTGAGGGAGTTCCTATTTTATATCAAGAGCGCCAGCCAGGTGCAGGTTTTCTACTTCCCCCAGAGACTAATTACGCTGTACATTTTAGAGCTCATTATGTAGGTGCCTTCACTCAGTTTGAGGTAGTAGTCGGTGGATACGCTATTGGTTAGGAGGTGGTGGACTTGTGGCGTCAATGTCATGCCCCAGATCCGGCCTATACAGATTTAAGGTGTATGACCGCCCGGTAGCTTGGCTACCCAAGGCCACATTTCATAACTCGGTTGAACACCTGTGCATTTATCATTTAAAAGATATATAATTGCAGAATTAAAACTTTATAAACGTAAAGTAAAACGTGTGTAATACATAGTAGAGCAGTGCCTAATCTCCAAAATATAAACATTCCATAAGATGGGCCTATCAAAGGCCACCACAGTTATAAAATTATAATATTACAAAACATTAGGGTCCAATCCCTATATCAGTACATAACATAAGGCCCGTGAGCCATAGTTCAAATATCCACGTAATGGGCCTCCCTCATGGCCTCCCAGTTTGGTCACCTGAAAATATTTTTAGAAAACGTAAGCTAATACTTAGTGAATAACAATAATGCATGAGTATAAAATACCATAGACTACATTTATATTTAATGTGCATGACAATAGAGGTACACGTATGCATATATAGCATGAACTTAAAAACATATAAGTATAATATTAAAGACACATGAAGCATTGGCTTTTGTATCAAAACATTTTATAATTTCTAAAACATAATGTTGAAGAAGAGCAGTAGTCATGTCGTAGCATGAACTAGTAAAATGTGATATAGCTTGTCATTAGCATAATATATCATAACTTGTGAGTGTACATCTTAGCTCGTCATATAACCTTAGACACATCTATATCATTATTCTCAGAATCGTATAAAGCATAGATGTGAAAATAGAGGTAGCATAAGCATCATATTGAGATACTATATCATTTGAACATAGTATCATAGGCGTGAGATGTAAATCGTAACATGGTTGTGTATGGCATAATGTGGCTTGGCATAAGCATACCATGGCATGGTACAGTGAGGCATATCATAATATTGTAGAAAGGAGAGATATATTGTGACATTAATACTTGTGAAAACATACACAACTTGACGTGATGTATTTGAATAAATCCTATTTTTTGTTCTAGTACATAAGAGTGTCATGTCTTTACATTAGAGCTAGGCTCCGCATCAGTAACCATAAAGGTCACCACATCAGTAACTGTAAAGGTCACCATAGGGCTCTTTAGGCCAACATCAGAGCTAGGCTCTGCATCAGTAACCATAAATGTCACCACATCAGTAACTGTAAAGTTCACCATAGGGCTCTTTAGGCCAACATCAGAGCTAGGCTTCGCATCAGTAACCATAAAGGTCACCACAGGGCTCTTTAGGCCAACATAGTAACCATGAAGGTCACGCATAGGCTCGTTAGGCTGACATAGTAACCGCGAAGGTCACGCATAGGCTCTTTAGGCCAACATAGTAACCGCGAAGGTCTTGCATAGGCTCTTTACACCAACATAGTAACCATGAAGGCCATGCATAGGCTCTTTAGGCCAATCATGAGAGTTAGGCTCAGTCATTAAGAGCTACACTCATTCATTAGCAACATAGAGTGCTTTAAGCCAGTTATGAGCGCATGGCTCAATCAGGAGAACTAAACTTAGTCATTAAGAGCTACGCTCAGTCATTAGCAACCATAAAGGTCACACATAGGCTTATCATAAGAGCTAGGCTCAGCTAATAACCATAAAGGTCATATATAGGCTTATCATAAGAGTTAGGCTCAGTTAGTAACCATAAAGGTCACTCTTTAAGCCAATCATGAGAGCAGGGCTCAATCGTGAGACGAGGCTCAGTCATTAAAAGCTACGCTCAGTCATTAGCACGTAGAGTGCTTTAGGCCAATCATAAGAACTAGGCTCAGTTACAATAACCGTAAAGGCCACACATAGGCTTTTTAAATCAATCATAAGAGCTATGCTCAGTTATAGTAACCATAAAGGTCACATCTAGACTTTCAAGCCAAGGGATATCTCCCAACATGGCGATAGTTTATTTCGTGTCCCCAACCGTAAAACCATCATTGCTAGGTTAGGGTCTTGCCACGAAAGATCTTACATGTCGATGGTTTATTTCACGTCCCCCATCCTAGGACTATCGGGCTAGATTAAAGTCTCGTCATGAAAGACCTTGAGTTGGATTCGTACGCTAGGAATCTTACATCTACTTTATGTAAACGTACTAGTCCATGTGTTGTAATTCATGTCATAGGTAAGGTTTATATGTAATTCAAAGTATGACATTTATACTTGAACATAATCATTGATGCATTGAAATAAATGGAAAGAAATTCATAAAACTTAATTGAACTTGAAAGCATTCGGAGAGTAATAAATTTTACTCATGGCATATCATTACTCACCTCTATCTAATTGAACGGGTGTTAAGCAAGGTGCTCCTACACATAATTCACATAGAAACATGGAACATCAATACACGATGCTAAGGCAAGGAAATAACGCATAAACTGAGACTAAGCACATAAATCCCTTGACCCCGAATCACCAACACCTCACTCTCACCATGAAAGAGAAAGACTAACTCTAGGGCAAGGCCCTAATGTAAAACGAGAACATAATGTTGAGGGTGAAGTATGAAACCCGAAACATTAATCCTTTCATCGCATCCCAACCACCCCGAACAAAGGATTCTCACACAAGGCTAGTTCGATATGAAAATAGGCTTAAAGGCCTTTAATTTGTTAGTTCATGGCTTAAAAACACATATTGGGTGAAGAAGTTAGGTCTCCCAAAGAGTGGGTAACACTTTGGAAAAATATGATTTTTGGCATAGTTTTGGGTCAATTTAAACTTCCATATCTCTCAATATATAAGGAATTAGAGAGAAAACTTTATATGGATACAAATTTCTATGAGTCTACTTTCTAACACTTCAAACGGTACATCAATTCGAGTTTTCTAGAGAAAGTTATGCTCGTTTTACTAAACAGTGCCCAAATTGGCATGCCGTTCGAACACCCAAATGGCAGTTCGAACTCTAGGCAAAAAAATGGAGAAACCCCTTCTTTGACTATTTGAACGCCCCTTGGGGGGAGTTCGAATGCTCAGGCTTCTTGCTTATACCGTTCGAACTCTATATCAGGAGTTCGAATGCCCAATTCTGGGCAACAACTGAAGTTCGACCCAAAACTTTAAAACTCAACCAAAACTCCTCCAAACACAACCAAACCTTCCTAATACTCTTAGGGCTCAAAGATTAGCTCACAAGGATAATAATAACTCAAAATGGGGGAGAAAGAACAATCAAAACAAAAGGATATAAAGAAAGAATTCAAAATCCTCACATTTCACATATTTGGGGATTTTCAACCCACCACTCCCAATCTTTAACAAATGAGCTTCAAGCTCTCTAAATCAAGTAATTGGCAACCAAGGGGTCCTTCAAACTCAACAACAACACCCCTAGATACATTTATGCAAAAACCCAATATAATCCACCAAGATAAATACACATACATATACAATTCTAGAGAGAGAATGGAACCTTACCTTCCTCAAGCTTGTCCAAGTCTTCAAATGGCCTCTCTTGCTTTGGGTTAAAGCTCTCCAAGCTCCCCTTCTCCTTCTTCTTCCTCTTCTTCTCCTCCCTCTCTCTCTACCCGTTGGGGGTGTGTATATAGATGTGTGTGTTTTGTGTATATAAGATGATACACATAGGAAATAATCCCATATGTCTCACCCTATAGGCTTAAGTTACAATATGACTTTTAATTGGTTAACTTCACCCAAATGCATATTAGAATGATATAAAATTTAAAGAAACACATAAATAAGGAAAATTAATGGGTTCAAGGTAATACAGTCGAGCCAGAGGATAAATGCCCCAGGCTAAGTTCATTGCTATGAGGGAATCAAAGGGACCAGTACCAGACTGAGAGGGACCAGTTCCGGGTGGAGAGGGACCATTTCAAGGCCGAGGTAGCTTCCTTGACGGCACAGTTGGCTCAAATGGGAGGTGGCGGGGTATGTTGTTATTTCCCTTTCTTTGTTCTGACGTTGCTTAGTTATTCTTTTGCCTTGCTGATTTTGATCTTTTCTTCTTTGTAGGATGCTGGTGCTTCTACCAGTCGGCCGCCTCCCCTTGAGCCAAGCTTCAAAGACTTTGACCCGGACATCGACTTTGACCTCTGATGAGTGTCCCTTTGACATAGGCTCAGATTTTTTCTGTATGCTGTCTTGGAGATGTATTCAGTTTCATTGTTATACTATTTACTTTGTAGATTTTGCATAGAATGAATATTTATGATTCAGATAGCGAGATGTCTGTATTAATGCATGGATAGACAGGGATATTTATGATTTACATAGCTAGGTATATGGACAGATTTATATACAGGGATAATGATGATGCATATTTATTATATTAAACTATATTGTGACTTATGTTTCTACAAGGAGCTATGTCCTATGTATGCGAAGCTCATGCCGAAATTTTATCAAAATATATACACATGTTAGGGATGCCACAATTAATACAAGGAATGGGGTGATGTCAAACTATACATCTTTGAAATGACATCTCCTTCCTCATTAGGGGTTTGGTCTCTCTTTTGGCTCAACCCTACCTTTATTGGATGATAGCATTTTGTACCTTCCTTATCCTTTTGATTAATTCTGATTTTCTACCTTGGGTTAGTGTATGGGATCATTTGGCTTGAACTCTCGACCCTTAGGGCTTAGACAACAACTTACTTGACCTTTAGTAGAGCGATGAGTAGCCCAACTTTCAATCTAAGGAGAATTTACTTTAGGATCGTAATGTAGGCTAAGTTATAGGGTTTTGAAACAACAGGATATGCAGGCTCAAATTTGATGTCGCTTTCGGTAATATTTAGATCCATACCATCCTTGATTGTTTTTCTAGCAGGGTTAGCATCCTTCTTCAGCTTTGGCAATACGCCTAGCTCTTTTAGATCAAGCCATCCATTTTCAATTAGAGTGGACTTTAATAGGGTTGTAGTGTAAGCCATGGTTTGGGGTTTAACAAGAAAAGGTAAATGCTCTAACCTATAGCTTCTATTGGGCTTCTTTATCACCTAGGATTACCTTTAGATTTCCCTTCTTGCCTTTGCTATATACTTCTCGTGAGGCCATGAATTGGCTCTTTTCAAGATGGCACAAAATAACTTTCTTCAGGCCTTTTCTCAGATATGCTTTTTTTTTTTTTTGGCTTCTTGCCCCTTGGCAACTCCTCTTTGCTTTTCTTTTTCTTCCATTTACTTTTTTTCCTTTTTACGAGATGAACATTTCTACTACTTTTTCTCACAGATCTTTGCCTTAGTAATTCAATCTAACCCATTGTGGGCGGTGATCCCTAAGTTGGGGTTTTTTCCTTGAAAAGAAAGGTAACCGGCCCAACAGGTTTAACAAAGGTTACTTTTGACTGTATGAAAATGAAATGATGGTCTCTCTTCATTTTGAACTAGATTGCTTGATCTATTGAGCCTTTGCGAAGTTCTCAGTTATCTGTCTGCCCTAATGTGAGGGGATGGTCTTGGATCGAGGTTGACAAGAAATCTTTACTTTCTGCGAGGCACTAGTGGCTTAAGCAAAATGAAGTATGAATTTTTTTTTTTTGTTGGAAAAAAGAAAGATGGCTCCTCTTCCTTTTGATAGTTTGGCCACACATCACTTAGCTTCAGTGTCTTACAAGTATTGCTTTTGGGTAGTTTCCTCATTCATCCTCATCCTCTCTCTTTTTCAGAAAGTTGATCATTTGGCGAATGGTTAACCCATGCTATCATACCCTTCAAGTCAGGTCCTCCATAAGGTAGACCATGCCCCTTGTGTAGGAAGTATTCACAATTTACAAGAAAAATATAAGATAACAGCAACTGAATGAAAACTACAATTTTAAACTATCATTTTATTCTTTTAATGAAAGGCATAGAGTTCTTAAGCAATATGGAAATGCAAACATCAATTTAAAGACACAAAATAAAAGGGATAGAAAGAACGTGGGTGAAAACACCCCTCTCTTGTACGCTTTCGAACGAGAATTTCTCTCAGTATGGTTTTGGGACGACGCCCACATCTTTGATGCTCCACCTGTTATTGCATTCCTTAGCCAAGGCAAGGCAAGCAGAGGCTTCTCCTAGAGCTCTGAGTGAATCGACAATGATGGTGCAGTTGTCAGCTTCGTTGGCCTTTTTGTTTTCCTCCACTGCTTCCTTAATTTCTTCAATAAATAGGTTGGCTAGCTCGCCTCCCTCCAATTCGAATGGTTCCATAGGTGCCCTTGGCTCTTGATGTCCCCAGCCCATATATTCATAGTCAAACTTAGTTGCAGGCCATGGGTTCTTTAACAGATGGCGTTCAGCTGCGACATACTCAGGGTGCAAAAATTCCTCACCCCAACCATCAGCGACCATTTCTTTGGAAGGGGCCCCCTTCATAGGCGTGGATTCTTCAATGAGCCATTCAGAGGGATTATGTACTTTGTTAGGATCATAGAGATAGATTGGGTATGGTGGGTTCTCTTCTTTCCAATCACTTTCATCATTAGTCTCCCAATCCCCATCATAGTCTTTGACCACAATAACATCTAGTTCATTCCCCTCTTCTATTTCCTCTAATATCAAGTTGACAACATGATCCGGTAGAGGGTTTGTGGTTACATTAGGAGCAGGAGGAGGATTCACCAGTCTTGAATCTTGTTGTCTATCCAGTCTTGAATCTTGTGTTTGAGGGAGAAGCAGCTTTCGGTGTCATGCCCTTGGCCACCTGAATGATACTCACGAGTGAGGGTACCATTGAAGATTAGGAGTAAAGGGATAGGCAATGGTCGGGTAGTTATGGGCTTCAGGATATTGTTCTTTCAGAGGTTATGGTAGGCTTCAGTTTGGGTGCACGCTAAAGCATCAAAGTTACAGAAGCGTCAGACCTGCCTATTAAAGTTAGGTCGTGCCCCAATAGGGCCAAAGTTAGATGCTTGGGCATGCATGTTTAGAGTGGGCATGGATAAGATAGGGTAAGACTGAAATAGGGGATGGTATTGGGGTGGTTGATTGGGTAAGATGGTAGACACCTTGCTATCCTTCTTAGTTACTCCCCTTGTAGTAGCCACTTTTTTGGCTATATTAGCAGAACTTTCTCCAATTTTTGCATAGGGGTCCATAATCCTCCCCATCTTAAGGCTATTTTCTATCATTTCTCCTTACATGATGAGCTCAGAAAAACTTTCCCCACGTTAATGCAGAGTTTCTCATAGTATATACCTTGGAACGTGCACACAAACAGTTTCACATACTCCTTTTCTTCCAATGTGGGATTGACTTGCGCTGCTACTTCTCTCCACCTAAGGGCATAGCTCTTAAAGCTTTCCTTCTCACCTTTACTCATCGTCATTAGGAGCCATCGGTCAGGAGTGAGGTCGATGTTGTGACGGTATTGGGCCTTGAATGCATAAACCAGCTCGATCCAAATTGTGATCTTCCATAGGTCCAGTTGGGCAAACTATTGTAGAGTGGACCCAGTAAGACTATGTTGGAATAATTGCATAAGGAGTTTTAGATCATTGCCATGACCACTCAAAGCCCCAACATATAGGCGGAGATGGGCAATAGGGTTATCAATGCCATCATACTTTTGAAAGTCAGGCATTTTAAACTCGGCAGGTCTCGGATGGTTCTGGAAGAAACACAACTCATCATAGGATGTGAGCCCAAAGGAGTCATGGCCATGGAGGCTTCGCGGCGAGTCCTCTAACCCTTGAATTTTTAGACTAAGAAAGTCAAGGGAAGTTCTTTTAATAACGGGGGAGAGCAGTATGGTTTCTTTTTCTGTGGTATTGGCCCCTTTGGGATCCTCTTTATTCTTCCCCGTAAGGTCGAATTGTAGCACAACCCTTGGGTTAGCAGGTTCGAGGTCCTTAGGAAAAATAATGGATGATGGTCGGGCCAGAACTGCTTCCTTTATGGCCATGGACTAGATAAGCTTGAACATCTCATCGATCTTGGTTCTCATTTCATTGACTTTCTCACAAGAGACAGAAGATGACGCGTTAGAATTGGCAGCCATTAGTGCAGCTCTTTGTCGGGTAATGATGGGGTCTCTAGGTGGATGTCGGTCTTTCTTAGGAGCAATGATGGCTTCCTATGGTGTGGTTTCTGTAAAAGAAAAAGAAAGAAAAGAAAAACAAGGACACAAGCCACAAGTTAGTTTCTGACATTTGGAAAGCTTTATGCAATGCATGCCCTAGGGATGTCCCATCTTAATAGGGAGACTAAACATGATGGATTTGGCTCATTTTTTGGAGATAGGGGTTTTCCCCCTGGATGCAGATACTTTACCATTTGATTGGAAACATACATACATTCATTCATTCATAAAAAATAAAGGGGTACATTGAACTTTGGAGTTTAAATACAACAAAATTGAAATACATTTTAATAGGGGGAGAGGGGACAATTTCCTTGGGACTTCCTCCTATCTACTTTTACATTTGAGATCCTAAACTGCTCTTGAGTCTTAGGATTCGCCTTCCTTGATGTTGAGGAAGTCGTTGAGAGACCTTGTTTGATTGCCCCTTATCTTCTTAGCAACCCTATCTCCTTGAGCATAGAGGGATTCGACTTCCTTAATGTTGAGGAAGTCGTTGAGGACTTGAAATGTATGTTATGAGTCATTGGGGTTACATGGGAACCCTTAGGATTTTGGTAGGTTTAATGCAAGGGAGAATGATCTTAGCATCATTCTCTTTGGGTTGATCATATGCATCAAAATGTAGTGACTTGAGTTACTTTGGAACTCTTGTCTTGACATAGAATATTGAATGCATGAACGTGGGTGCATAAAATAGGGAGAGAGAATGCAATTGTGAAGTAAAGATGGATGCATGAGCAGTTATACAAGCATTATAATAGCAGGAATACAAGCATTATAGAAATAGACAAGCTTAAAGGAAAGTAAAACAGTTGCCTTTTCCTCCATGGTTTTGAAATCGATGTGCATGTCTTAAATCTGGTAGAGGTTCGGCTATGCATGGTTTCTACATGATCATGAGATTAAGGATTTACTAATACTTCCTAAGAAGGCTTGGTTCATAGATCTTCAAATCTAGGCCCACTCCTTGAGGTGGTGCCATGATTGGTTGGTGATCCGAGCGGGTGAGCTATCAAAAGGCCATAGGCAAAGAAACTAACACATCATCTTGCCCACAACCAATATACCATTCCCCCTTCTAACTATAAGGGACATAAAAAGGTAAGAATGAAAGTATGCAAATGCTTATGCCCCAATGCAATGTGTGTGTAAAATTTTTGAAAAGCGGAGGAAAGGGCCCAACAACTTCCATCCATCCGGTCCATTCCATACATTTATGACTTATATGGCAGTTAATATAACATGAAAAAAAATGAGAACAAAGGTCCACATACAAAAATAAATATACAAAAGTCAGTACTTGAATGACAAACTTAATGTAAGACTTGAATAATTGAATATGAATAGAATGCATGCTATGACACGTTTTTTGAAAACAACTTGGAAAAACTTGATTTTAAAAGTTTGAAATGGATATAATTGGACAAATTAATCAAAGACTCCCAATGGGTGAGGATGAAGAGACATGACAATGGTCTAACCCTCTAGCTCCCTTAATGGAGTTGCCAGCTGTCGCGCCCCGATTTTTTTATACTCGAGGAAAATACGCACAAGTGGGAAAAACACGATACTCTCTCATTAGAACTCATCCTCCTAGAAGAGCAAGTGTGACTAGGTTTGAATTGAAAATTAATTTTGAATAAAGGCTTTTAGAAAAAGGTTTGGAGTTGTCACCTAACTTGATTAAGGTGAGTTAGGTCACCTAAAACTAAACATAATTCAAAGATTAAACTTAGGGTTTTTGAAAACTTCCTCAAGAGAGGGTTTTTAAGAAAAGAGGTTATTTGGCAATTTTCGGACAGTTTTAAGCTCTTTTTAAAAATAACTCCATTTTGGTCTTTGAAAACAGTGATTCTAGATTCAGAGATCGTTTATGTGTAGGGAAGACACACTAAGCCATTACCCTACCTCGCCCTTTCAGTACCTACATGTCTATTCATGCTAGGTTTACAAATATGGACTCTTTGATTAATAAATTTCTAATACTATCCACTTTAGAAAAAAACTATATAATGCATGATATGTGTATGCACCGCATTTTTGATCGCTCGGCAGTCTACACTCCGTCTAGACTTGTGTTCAAGTCATTGTGGGCATATTCCAATCAAAACCAACTCTCTAAGTCCAAATCCCGTTTGTCCATCGCTTCGCAGGCCCGCCAGGCCCAAATAAAGGCAAAATGACCAAAATGCCCTTAGGGGCATTGTTCTTTCCAATTCCAATTCCAATCCTTCTCTCAAGACAGTTTATTCCTCGAGACGGTTCCAATCAGGCACTTCTTTCCGAAGACGGTAAGTCCCATTTTCAATCCCTCTCTCGAGACAGTTTTTTCCTCGAGACGGTTCCAACCAGGCACGTCTTTCCAAAGACGGTAAGTCCCCTTTCCAATCCCTCTCTTAAGAAAGTTTATTCCTCGAGACGGTTCCAATCAAGCAAGTCTTTCCGAAGAGGATAAGTCCCCTTTTTCAAACCCTCTCTCGAGACAGTTTATTCCTCAAGACGGCCCCCCCAAATCAGGCACGTCTTTCTGAAAACGGTAAGTCCCCTTTTGTAACTTCCCAAGAATACTTCTTATAGTATTCTCAACCTCCCTTTACCTTTCCAGATCATTCCGAGTAAATTCTAGCCAACCCGGTACAAAATGATCGTTTTGCCCCTGGTAGGTCGGTCTCCTTTTTCGACCACATCGGCTCTGGGTATCAAACCGGTAACCTCCTTAGAATACTTATTATAGTATTCTCCACCTCTCTTTATCCTTTCGGATCATTCCAAGCCAGTCCCGGCAAACCGGTACAAAATGATCGTTTTGCCCCTGGTGGGCCGGTCTCGTTTTCTGACCACACCGGCTCTGGGTATCAAATCGGTAACTTTCTGAGAATAATTTTTATAGTGTTCTAAACCTTTCTTTATCCTTCTGGATCATTTCGAGTCAATTCCGGCCAACTCGGTACAAAATGACCGTTTTGCCCCTGGTGGGCCAGTCTCGTTTTCCGACCACACCGGCTCTAGGTATCAAACCGATAGCCTCCCGAGAATGCTTCTTATAGCATTCTCAACCTTTCCTTATCTTTCCGAATCATTCTGAGTCAATTTCGGCCAACCCGGTAGGAAATGACTGTTTTGCCCTTGGTGGACCGGTCTCCTTTTTCGACCACACCGGCTCTGGGTACCAAACTGGTAATCCTCTGAGATTACTTCTTATAGTATTCTCAACCTTCCTCTATACTTCCAGATCATTCCGAATCAGTTCCGGCAAACCCGGTGAGAAATGACTGTTTTGCCCTTGGTAGGCCAGTCACCTTTTCCGACCACACCGGCTCTGGGTATCAAACCGGCAACCATTGGGAACATTCTAAATAATGTTTCCAAATCTTAAGTCTTCTTCTGGGACAGTCCAAGTCCGTCCCGATAGCTTCCCAATCCAATTGACCGTTTTGCCCCTAAAGGCCCGGTCAACCTTTTCGACACATTCTATTCTCATTTTTCCAGTCAAATACATCCGGGACACTATTTTAAGGTTCCTACCCTTTTTCGGCTCTCTGGGTCATTCCCGGCCTCTTCAAACCATTCCTGGACTTTCCAGAGTCACTCCTAGTGAAGCCAGGCTAAAATTGCATGGTAGTCACTAGTACAGGCACCTAAATCTAGTAAAAGATACGTTGCTTGCCGACCTTAAACATTTCCTAAATGGCTGGTGCCACTAATAGTGGCGTCAAGCCAAAAAATGGCCTGGCGCCACTCCTAGTGGCGCCAGTGTAAAGTTTGACCTGGCGCCACTGCAACAGGCACCAGTGTATTCCAACCTCTATAAATACAGAGCCTCTTTAAGCGTGAAAAAGGTCCGCAAACTCAGTTTAAAAATAATATATTTCGATATACAGAGCTCGTGCACTACCAAAAACCCTAGCTACTCTAGGTTTTCCAAACCCTAGCCACCATACACTAAACCCTAGCCTCCTATACACTCATACACACTCCCATACACTCATACACTAACCTTCAACCTTCCTTCGAAGACTTGAAGAGTTGCAATCTGAAGTTTGAAGATTGAAGGCGGCTCTTGAAGATTGAAGACGAAGATCAAGACTGAAGAAAGCAAGGCGCGCAAAATAAACAAAATACAAGGTAGGTTCTCCATTTAAATTTCCGCACTTCCCCCTCTCTCTTCTCTCTCCTAACCCACTTGAGTTTTCTCTATTTTAATCCCCCATCTCTTTCCCTCCCTTTCTTTGCATGCTTGAAACAAGGGGACTCCCGGTCCATGTGTAGGATTAGACTATCGAAGGGTCATCATATCAGGGGCTTTCCTTTAGGCTAACCGGAGACCACATGGGTCTGACCCCCTTGATTATGTGGTGAAGCCTTAACCTTGTATGTTCACGACCCCAAAATTGCATTGTGCATATCATGATCATGCATCTTCCAAAAATCGTTTTTAAATTCGTTTTCAAAATTGTTTTCAAACTTGTTTCCAAAATTGCATCAAAATCTCTTTTTCAAAACGTGTTTTCAAAATCACAATCCTAGGGTGATTCTAGCTTTTCCATGGTTAGGGTTGCTTTAGGAAAGTGTTACAACCAACATGGTCCATATTTTCAAACTTTGTTGTTTTCAAAACCACTTTCTTAAAGTGGTTCTAGTCTTCCTATGGCTAGAATCGCTTTAGGAAAATGAGATGTTTTTATACCTTCTAAAAACTCTCTTTCCAAATCCCTCCTCCTAAAAATCTCTTTTCCAACATGTTTTCCAATTAGCTCCTCTTTCCAAAATTGTTTTCTAAAAACTCTTTCCAAAAATATATTTTTCAAAACCTCCTTTTTCAACTCCTTTCCAAAATGCTCTCCCCAAAATCCACTTTCCAAAAACGTTCCCTAAAAATCTTTTTAAAAACTCTCTTCCCAAAATCTTCCTTCTAGAAATTCCCCTCTAGGATTTTCCTTCTAAAATCTTCGTTTCCAAAAACACACTTTCCAAAAACTCCTTCTCTTTAAAATCTTTTTCTAAAAACTCTATCTTCAAATTCACTTTCCAAAAACTCCTCCCTAGGATTCCCTTCTAGAAAACTTTCGTTTCCAAAAACACACTTTCCTAAAACCCTCTTTCCTTAGAGCCCAAGTCAAGCCCTAGAACTCACAATTAGGAAACCCTAATTTTCTTTCCAAAAACATGATTTTCAAACTTTGCCCCAAACCTAGGTTTCCAAAATCTCTCGTTTTCTACATCCAAACTATACACATTTTCAAAACCTCTTTTCTAGGTTAAAATTCTACACTTTCAAATCTAGGGTTTCTAGAATCTCTCTTTCCAAATCCTTGCCAAATCCTATCTTCCCTTTAGGAAACTAGATCTAATTTACCCGTTTAGGAAACCAAATCCAATCCTCCGTTTTTGGAAACGAAATCAAACTTTCTCTTTTAGAAACCAAATCCAATCCCTTCCTAATGGAAATCTTTCCTAACTCAAATCCTTCCTAAACTTCCACTCTCCTAAATCTTAAGTTTTCAAAACTTGAACATAAAAATCTTTCCTAAATTTTAAAACTCAATTTCCAAATCTTTCCTAATTCTATCCTCTTTTCAAATCTTAACTTTTTAAACCTAAGCTTTCAAATTTTTCTTAAACTCAAACCTTTCTTAATCTCAAGATTTTCTAAAACTCTAAAACTTTCTAAATTCTAAACTTTTTAAATTTCAAATCTTTCCAAATCCAAAGCTTTCTAACTCAAAACTTTCTTATTTTCAAAACTTTCTTGTTTTCTAAACTTTCCCACTTTCAAAACTTCCCTATTTCAAAACATTCCAAAATTCAAAACTTTCTTAACTTGAAACTTTCTAAATTCTAAACCTTTCTTAACTAAACTTTTCCTTATTCAAAACATTTCTAAATTCAATACTTTCCTATTTCAAAACCTTTCTTAAAACAGAACTTTCCAATTTCTAAAACTTTCCTAATTTCAAAACTTTCCTAATTCAAAAACTTTCCTAAAATGACACTTTCCTAAAACGAAACTTTCCTAAATCGAACCTTTCCTAATTCGAACCCTTCCTAAATCCAATCCTTTCCTAAATCTTCCGAGTCTAATGTTCAAGTCAATTGTTTTTCAAAATCTTTCCAAGTCAAATCCAATCCTTCTTTTTGAAGTCCTTAAGTCTAGGTTTCCTAAAACCGAGTTTTCCAAAGTCAAGTCTTTTCAAATCTTTCAATCAAAGTTCAATCTCTCAATCTTCTAATCCAATTTCCAATTCAATCTCTTTCTTCCAAATCAATCTCTTCTCAATCGGACTCTTGTCCGAACTACGACTGACCTGATTCCTCCAAAAGGATACGTAGGCAACCTTCATAGGTGCGGTCACAACATTTTTCAAATCTCAAATTCCACAACATTTTCCAAATTTCTATTTCTACAATTTCTTTCCAATCTCCAATCCTACAATTTTCTTCAAGTTTCCAATTCTATGATCTATTTCTATTTTCAATCTTCAATTTCAATTTCTAAATTCAATTTCAATCTTCAAATTCAAGTTTCTATCTCTTTCTTTTAAAATCAAATCAAATCAAATTCTTTTCAAATTTATTTCCAAATTAACTCTCTTCTATTGCATTTGCATATCATGCATTATGTTTTTCTAAACATTATTTTTCAAAGTGAATAGAATTGAACATTAGTTAGTTGAAGACTCTCATAGATGAATCTAGGGTAGATTGACATGTAGGTACCGAAAGGGCGGGGTAGGGTGATGGCTTAGTGCGTTTTTCTTACACGTAACCAACCTCCGAACCTAGAATCACTGTTTTCATAGACCAAAAAGGAGTTATTTTTCTAAAAAGGGCTAAATGTTTTCCAAAGGTTACTAAATAACCTGTTTTCTTAAAAACCCTCTCTTGAGGATGCTTTCTAAAATCGTTTTCCAAAAACCCTAATTGTAGTCTTCAGATTATTCTTAGTTTTTAGGTGACCTAACTCACCTTAATCAAGTTAGGTGGCGACTCCAAATATTTTTCTAAAAGCCCTTTATTCAAACCCAATTTTCAATTCAAACCTAGTCGCACTTATTCTTCTAGGAGGGTGAGTTCTAACGAGAGAGTACAACATTTTTCCCGCTTGTGTGAGTATTCCTTGAGTGCGAAAAATTTGGGCGCGACAATATGTAAGTGCAAGAAAAAAGACTTGATTTTAAAAATAGATTTGAAAAGAATTGATTTGAAATGCGAAAGAAGGTTTTAGAAGTTGGAAATAGTTTATAGAATTGGTGATTTGAAAATAGACTTTTGAATTAGAAACTTGAAATAGATTATAGAATTAAAAATTTGAAAATAGTTATGGAATTAGAAACTTAAGAAAGGTTATGACCGTACCCATGAGAGTTGCCTACGTATCCCTTTTTGGGAATCAGGTCAGTCGTAGTTCGAACAAGAGTTCGATTGAAAGTAGACACTTTTAGGTTTGAAAAGTTCAATTTAAAAAGATTTGATTAGAAAAAGAGTTTGATTTTAAAAATGATTTGATTTGAACTTAAAATAGAAAATTTGAAATCGAAATTTGATTTGAAATTGAACTTAGACTTGAAAAAGGGTTTGAACTTGGAAAGACAACTTGGACTTCACTTAGGGAAAAAAAGGAGTTGAGTTTTGAAAATATTTTAACTTAGATTGAAGTTGGAAAACCATACTGGTTTAGAAAGGATTTTTAGAAATGGGTTGAAGCTTCCTAACTTTAGGATTAGGGTTGAACTAGGGTTTAGGCCTCCTAGGATTTAGGTTACTTAAGATTGGAACATGTAGTTGAATTGGAAAGGATTTAATTTAGATTTGAAAAGTTAGATTTTAGAGAGTTGGATTTAGGAAAGGTGGATTTAAAGAAGATTTGAAAAGAGATTTGATTTGATTTGAAAACACTTGGTTTGGAATGATTTGGAAAGTTTGGTTTAAGAAAGGTGGGACTTTGGAAAGCTTTGAATTAGGAATGTTTCAAAATAGGAAAGTTCTTTTTTAAGAAAGTGCCAAATTAACAAAGTTTCATTTTAGGAAAGTTTTCAAATTAGGAAAGAGTTGGTTTTGGAAAGATTTCAATTTAGAAATGTTTGAATTAATAAAGATTTGATTCTTATTTCCTAAAGTAAAATATTAGATTTTATTTTCAAAAACAGATGATTTGATATGGTTTTTAAAATTGGAGGATTTGATCTAGTTTCCTAAACGGGAAGATTGGATTTGATATGGAATTGGAAAGATTGAATTTTGAAATTCTAGGATTTGTAAAGCTATGATTTGATGTAGAAAAAGAGATTTTGGTAATCCAGGATTTGAAGCAAAAGAGGAAGTCGTGTTTTTAGGGAAGAGAATTAGGGTTTCCTAACCATGAAATCTCGGGCTTGACTTAGACTCCAAGAAAAAGAGATTTTGGAAAGAAGATCTTTTGAAGAGAGTTTCTAGGAAGGAAACTTGAAGAGAATTTTTAGAAAGTGCAATTTTAAAGAGCACTTTTTAGAAAGTATTTTGAAAAGCAATTTTGGAAAGGGGCTTCAAAAGAGTTTTTCGAAAGGAATTTAAGAAGCAATTTGGAAAGGAGTTTGAACATAGACTTTTGAGATCTTTGGAATGTCTCACTTTCATAAAACGATTCTAACCATGAAAAGATTAGAACCATTCTAAGTTGGTGGTTTTAAAAACAACATGGATTTGAAATATGGACCAATATGATCCCATTAAATATCACACTTTCCTAAAACAACCCTAACTATGGAATGGCTAGAATCATCTTCAAATTGTGGTTTCAATGAAAAACAATTTAGGGTTTACACCCAAAATATGGACTTTGATGGTCACAATAACTATAACACTTTTCCTAAAGCAACCCTAACCATGGAATTGCTAGAATCGCTTTAAGATTGTGATTTTGAAAACTAGATTTTGAATGCAAGTTTGAAATAGAGTTTTGAAAACAATTTTGAATGGAACAAAGATATGCGCAATGCAAGTAGGGTCGTGAACATACAAGGATGGTTTCACCACATAATCAAGAGGGTCGAATCCACATAGTCTAAGGTTGAATTAGAAGAAAGCTCCCGACATGGTGACTTTCAACAATCCTTCTTACACATGAATCGAGAAATCTTTTGTTTCAAGCTTGCGAGAAAAGGGGGTAGAAGAGGGAGGATTAAAATAGAAAAAAACCCAAGTGGGTTAGAAGGAAGAATAGAGAAGGGGGAAAGTACGTAAACATAAAAAGAAAGCCTAGCTTATTTTCTTCTTGTTTTGCTTGCTTTATTTGCTTTGCTTGATCCTTGAGAGCTTTCAAGTTGCAGCACCTTGAGTCTTCAATGGAGGCTTTGGAGGCTTGTTTTTGAGTGTATGGAGTGTGTATAGGTGCTAGGGTTAAGTGTATGGAGGCTAGGGTTTGAGGAAACTAAAGCGGCTAAGGGGCAGGCTCTGTATTTATAGACACAAGATTAGCCCGGTGCCTGTTGTAGTGGCACCATGGCAAATTTTCCACTGGTGGCGCCAGGCCAATTTTTGGCTTGGCGTTACTGCTAATGGCACCAGCCACTTAGGAAATGTTTTAGGGCGGCAAGAAATGTATCTTTCGACTCTTGATACGCAAGGCAAAAGATTTGGGCGCCGGTATTAGTGACTACCATGTAATTTTTGGTTTGGCTTCACTATGAGTGACTCAAGAAGATCCGAGAATGTTCCGGGAGGCCGAGAATGGTCCGGAAGGTCGAAATGGGTAGAAACCCATAAAATATTGTCTCAGAGATAACGGACGTGAAAATCAAGGTCAGGATTGTCAAAGTGGTCGGTCGGGCCCCTAAGGGTAAAACGGTCAACGAGATCGAAAAACCATCGGAATGGACTCGAAATGTCTCATGAGAGAACTTGAAGGTTGGAAACACTATTTAGAATGTTTCAAGGAATTTTTGGTTTGATAAGCAAAGCAGGTGTGGTTGAAAAAGGCGACCAGCTCACTAGGGGCAAAACAGTTATTTTGCACCGGGTTTGCCAAAATAGACTCAGAATGCTTTGAAAAGGTGCTAGAAGGTTGAGAATACTATCAGAAGCATTCTTTAAAGGTAATCGATTTGATACCCAAAGCCGATGTGGTTCTTGGAGGCGCTCGAATGCCAAGGGGCAAAATGGTCATTTTGATTAGATGGTCTCGGAATTGGTTCGACATTGACTGGAAGGCACTTGAACATGGTGGATTGTCCTTAGGACAATCTTGGAAAGGTGGACTTACCGCTCAAAGGACTTAGGTACTTTCTCGAGAAGTGTGCTGAAAAAGGCCCAAGGGGCAGTTTGGTCATTTTTCACTAGAGTCGGCTTGCAGGCACTAGTGTTGATCCAAGTTTTGAGTATTTCCGTCACTCTGATGGTTTGTGACTAGTTGGTTTCCAAAGGTATCTCATCTTTTGGTAAACTTGTCACGGCCAAGAGGCGAGTTCGGTCCCGTGACATAGGGGTTTTGTTGGCAATCCCCGATGTCGACCTGTTTGCGAGTGTTTCTACTACTCTAACGGTTGCGATATTTGCGAGTGTTTTTGCCGCTCTAATAGTGCGCGTTCATTTCAGAGACTGCCTAATCCTAAGAAGCTACTAGGTGGACTTATCGTCTGAGGAATCAACGTTCTTGAAAGACGTGTCGAATAACCAACATTCTTCATTGGCGGGCTAACAAGCGCCAAAGGTGGACCAATCTACCATCTCAAGGACTTGGGTTCCATCCCAGTCAATGGGTTTGAAGGGACTTACTGTTCTGGAGAGTTTCTCAAAAAACGTGTCAGACTGGATGGTCTTACCGCCCGAGGGATCAACTTTCTCAAAAGGCGAGCCAAATTTTGTCTAGATTGGAATTAGATTTGAAATTGAATTTGAGATTGAAGTGGAGACTTACCGTCTCTAGGAAGACATGCCAACTGGAATTGGATCGAGCAATGCCCCAAAGGCATTTTTATCATTTTGCCTCTGTTGGGGCCAACGGGCCCGTGAAGCTATTAATTGATTGGATTAAGTCTGAAAAATTGATTTGGACTTGAATGTGTCTGTTTTAGTTTGAATATGAATATGGTCGGACCGGAGATTACTAAGTAGGTAAAAATAAGGTGCTTACCATTAGAAAACTGAGATTAATTTGAAACTAACTTTTTGAGGATAAAAGTTAAGAAAACTGGTAGTGATTTTGAAAACAACTTTTGAAAAATCGGGAATGATTTTGAAAATAACTTTTTGAGGATTAAAAGTTTAGAAAACCGAGATTGAAATTGAAACCAACTTTTCTAGGACAAAAGTTTAGAAAATTGGGATAAACTTTTTGAAGGAAAAAGCTAGAAAACCAAGATAAACCTTTTAATGGAAAAGTTAAGAAACCGAATTTGATATTGTTTTGAACTTTTTGAGGAAAAAGTTAGAAAACTGAGAGTAATTTTAAAACCAACTTTTTCTAGGGTAAAATGTTTATGAAACCGGTAATGATTTTGAAAACAACTTTTTTGAGGATCAAAAGTTTATAAAACCAGTTAATTGGAAGTTGAGAAATTGCTTGGGAAACTTAAAGCAATTTTTACCCTTGTCCCTCTTTTTTTCCTTATTCTTTTATTTCCTTTTCCTTTGCCATTGTTCATGTTGCTGATTGATAGATCTTGACATGTTTCTTTTCTTTCTTTTCTTTTATTTTTTCGGGATGGCGAATACAGGTAAGAGTGGATCCGAGAGGAGATGCCGACTTGGCAAGGGCATTCGGGGGGATCCAAACATTGGAGAGGCTAGTAGTAGTAGCACTCATCCTGGGAGCAGTCAGCAGACGACTAGTCGAGCAGCCACTAGCAGTAGCCAAACGACCAGTGAGCCACCCATTGAGCCTGACATTAAGGAGAACAGTAGCGATGATAGTGATAAGGCACAGGGGTCGAAGGACCCTCTTACAGGTTATGAAAGGGTGAGTGTCAGGATTAGACATGTCGACCTTGCTTTAGATGATCTGGAGGTAGCCGAAATCCTGCCTTTGGGTGTCCTAGCCCACCATCCTAGTGCTTATGCTCGCCGACAGATGGTTCCGCACCAACATTCCGCCTTCAAATGGGCATTCCATCTAGCTCTTGGGGTGATGAGGTCAGCTGCTGCGTCTTACCAAACCTTATTAGTTGACATAGGCTTCAGTTCTTTTATGCGGCTTCAGACGGATTGATTGGATCCTTCACTGGTTCGTGCTTTGGTTGAGAGGTGGTTCAAGGGGACTGAGACATTCCATTTTGTTAGCTTTGAGCTTGGGCTGACCCCATTAGACTAGGCGATCATTACTAGGCTGTCCTTTACAAGTCACCGAATTGAGTTGAGGCCAGTTGACGTGGCTGAGGTTTGTCATCTGCTGGATATACCACCTCTTACAGGGCCGTCATTCCCTACTGCCCTTCTCTGTTGGCATATTCTGGATTTCAGTGCGGGGCCCCCACCAGCCCGCTGGGCCATTATGAGGCGCTGGTTAGTGTTATTTGTAGTATGTAGCTATTTCTGTAACAATAATAGGTCCACCATTCCTCTTCAATTGGTAAGTTTAGTGACTAATCTAGATACCCTGACAGGTGTAGATTGAGGATCCTTCACCTTTGCATGCTTCCTTAGGAGTATGCGATGGAGGACTTCGGCCCGTTGGAGTAGTATGACTGGCTTCTGGCTATTCTTGATTTGGTGGAGTTATGAGCACCTACCCATTCGTCGTCCTCGGGTTCGTATAGCTGACTCTTATCCACGTGCTTGAGGTGGGCGCATCGTTAGGTTGACCATCATTCCAAGATCATAGATTTTGTCACTATTCGAGCAAACTTGGAGCTGTTGGTACCAGATGACGTGACATGGAGACCTTTCGTTGGTTCAGAGTATTATGAGACTATAAGGTATCTTTTCCCAATATCTTTGTCTACAGTCTCATTTATAGGTGCTGAGTTCTATGAGACATATTTGGGAGAGAGGCATTGGCGCTAGTTTCATGAGGAGTTTTGGGCTGCCGATGTTCCTCCCCAGTACGTGTATAGGTTTCTCCATGGGGATACTACTATACCATTGATTGAGCCCAAGCCAAGTGCAACCTCCTTACTTCCGCCAGATGTTGATTATATGACCCATTTTGCTGAGAGATCCATAGGGGCTTGACTTCCTTTGATGTAGTGGTAGGAGGTGTGGTCGTAGGTCATGAGGTGGTGGATTTATGGCGCCATTCATAGGGTTATGTGCCTCCAGCGGAGTTTGCAACCATGAGAGACTAGATGGATCAGTTCCAAGTAGAGCATGACCAGTATGAGGCTGAGCGTGAGCAGTATTAGGGTGAGCGGAATCGGTATCAGGCGGAGGTGGCTGCCTTATCTGCCCAATTAGCCCAAATGGATAGTGATCCAGTGAGCCCATTTTTTTTTCTCTTCTTTTTGATTTTCTATCACCTGTGCTAACTTGGCTTTTCTGGTTCTCTTGCAGGGAACCGGTGGCCCACAGGTTGCCCTTGATTTGTCTCTGCTTGATCCAGCTGACTGGGGCGACTTTGATTTGGATTCACCTCCATCATGATTTGCCTTTTCATGAGTATCTGGACATTTTAGACTTTGTCAGACGATTTTTATTTTATGCCCTTTGATTCTGGTATTGTTAGTTTAAAACAGGATGGATATGTTGATGTTCATGGGATGATTGGATGATATATGCAGGATGTGTTTGCGTGCTTGTTTATGCAGGAGGCTTTATTAAATGTATACGACGCTCATGTCGAAATTTTTACTGAATAGGGATGTAAACATCATGAGTGTGCACTTGTGAGAGTAAAAGCCTTTTTGAATGCCCCAGACTTATATTCTTGAAAATGGGGGTATCCTTCTTGTTGGGGTTTTTCCGCCTTCATCCTCTATCCCCTTTTTTGGCTGTGATGTGATAGCATTTCATGCCATCCTGGCAGTGACACCCTTGATGTTGCCTCTCAAAGGGTTAGTGTTTAGCAATGGCTAAACTCTCGACCTTTCGGGACATAGCTTGAGTAACAACCTTCATGACCTTAGCATAGCGATAGGTGGCTAAGCCCTTAGTCTGAGTAGACTTCTTTTGGACCATAATGCAGGCTGGGTTCACGGGCTGTAATGAAAAGGTTGGTAGGCACAAAACTATTATCTTCAACTGAGGTTACATAAGACCGAAGCTGCTCTTGAAATCTGCCCCTGTGAATACCATCATATCCATGTGTTACTGTCACTTTGTCCAAGCTTATTTAGACTAAGCAATTTTTTCTTGATCTGAAAGGGCTTTCCTTTAGACCGTAATATAGGCCAGGTTATGGGGTGTTTGAAAGGAATGGATAAAGGCTCAAAATCCTATTTATCTTTACTTGGCTGACGAGAACCCATGATCACTTTTGGCAAGAATTCTTTGTTATTATTATTATTATTATTTGATAAAAAGACTTACTCTTTTGTAAACCTCATGTCCTTTATTAGGATCCCTGTGTAGTACATGTATTTATATTTGTATTTGTATTTTTCTGACTTTTTCTCTCTTTTTCTTTTCTGTTGACAGCTAATCTCATGCTTGTTTTCTAGCTTCACTCTGTCTTCTTGACTTTAAAAGATGTACTCATGTCTTTACCTTATCCGAGTGTGAGCTATGATCATTGGGTTGATTTTTTGAAAAAGAAGGCAAACAGCTGAAATGGGCTTTATAATGGTCATTTTTTGACTGTATGGTAAAAAAAATGAGGGCCTCTCTTCATTTCAAGTAAAATTGTTTAGTCTATAAAGCTCTGTTTGAAGTGACAACTTTCAGACGGCAACTGTTAATGTATGGGCTTGTTCACTACCGGTATTTACTCCAGTATGTAAGAAGCAACTCTGGTTTAAGTTTTTGACCAAAAAATGCCTTCGGCTCTAGTGGGTTATGTAAAGGGAATTATTTACTTTTTACGGGAGGATAGAACAATGGTTTCTCTTCCTTTTGATAGCCCGGCTACCCATCGCTTAGCTCAAATGCCATTTAAGTGTTGCTTTTTTAGGTGAACTTCACATTCTCAAGTTAGATCTATTTTCTCTCTCTTTTCAAGGATTTCTTGCTTTGGATGGGCTGCTAATGCTATCACATCCACCAAGCAGGGTCATTGGTTAAAGGGCAATTTCCTGGACGGACTCCACGATTTCCAAGAATATTGAAGAAAATTGTTATTATCTCATTCAACAAGCTTTAATGTGGCATGAGTTTATTAAATAGAACAGGCAAATTAACGATAAGAAATGTAAAAGGATAGAAAGAAAGTGGATGAATTTTAGAAAACATCCCTTCCTCGCTGGCTCTTACTCCACAACCCTTAGTAGGGTTTGGGAATTGTGCCAACCTCTTCAGTGTCAAACTCATTGAGTGTCGGGTGGATGGATAAATCTTCCAAGGGGTGGTTGAGGTTGGTGCAGTCATCGTTCTCTTTTTTCTCCATTTCTTCGTTTTCTATAACTAAACAAGCGAGGTCACCTTCTATAAAATCGAATAGTGCTGTTGGCAGCTTAGGCTCAATCAATTCCCAACCAATATCTTTGGTTTTGCCTTGTTGATATTAGTAGGTCGTTGAATGACCTTGTCTCCGAATTGCCCCTTGTCTTGTGGCAACCTTCTCTCCATGAGCGAGAAGGATTGGGGGCCTCTCTTATGAAATGATTCTCGAATGCATGCCATGACCCTTAGGGTTTGGAACCCTTAGGAACTGGGGTAGGCTTATGATTTGAGATTGGCTTGTAGGCCATTCTCTAGGAGGTTGATCATATGCATAGAGTGCCAGCGACTTGAGTTACTTTGGAACTCTTACCTTGGGATGATTACATATGCATAAGCAATTTAATAGCATGAATGACAAGATATTGATAACAAAGCATTCATGTATGTACGCATAATAACAATAAGAATAAGGAAATTAAAAAGTAGTCACTCTTTCCTCCTTGGTTTTGAAAAAGATACGTGCCTTAAATCGGGCAGAGATTCGGCTATGCATGGGTGCTATATGAACAAGAGGTTGAGGGCTACTAATGCTTCCTAAAAAGCTCGACTCCCAGATCTTCAAACTTAGGCCCACTCCCCGTGGTGGTGCCATTATAGATGGTGATCCGAGCGGGGAAACTATTTTAAAACCATTGGTTAGGTGACATATTTGCCTACCACCAACAGTCAATGTACTATTCCCCCTTCTAACCGGAAGGTAGTAACTAGGGTCAATATTCCATGAAGATGCATATGCAAGTGTGTGTGTGATTTTGAAAATTGGAGGAAAGAGCACAACAACTCCCATATGTCCTGTCATACATAACATACATGACAGTTTATAAATTAAAATGTGAACAAGGGTCCACCTACAAAACAAATGCACATAGTTAGTACTTTTCGAGGAACTCAAATGCAAAATAAAGTATAATGTATGAACCATGCAAGAGCATGTAATGAATGCAATGTTTGACTTTTTTTTTGCAAAATAAAGACTATTTTGAAAATTTCAAAATTTTGAAAAGTTTAGAAAGCGGATATAACTAAACAAGGTAACCGGAAAACTTAAGGTGAGTAAAGGGTGACTGGGCATGACATAGGCCTAACCCTCTAATTCTAGCCAGCAAAGTCGCCAAGCTGTCACGCCCCATTTCCTGACATTGGGCCGTCTTCGCTTGGGGGAAAATGGTACTGTGCTCTCTCATTAAAACTCATCCTCCTAGAAGGACGAATGCGACAGAGTTTGAATGGAATTGATTAGAGCTTTTTGAAAAGGTCTTTGGAGTCGCCACCTAACATATTTAAAGATGTGCTAGGTCATCTACACTAAGTAAAACTTGAGGGTCAAACTTAAGTTTTGAAAAGTATTTTTGAAAAACGTTCTCATGAGAGGGTTTAAGAAGTTGGGCTATTTGACAACGCGAAAAACGTTAGAAAACCTTTTTGAAAATTGACTTCGGTTTTGGTCTTTGAAATAGAAATTCTTAAGTTCAGGAGTTGGTTACGTGTAGGGAAGATGTCCTAAGACTATCACCCTACCCCGTTCTTACAGTACCTATATGTTCATTCACCTTTTACTCACCTAATTATGACTCACCGGTTACCTATGTTTAATGCTATCTACTTAGAAAACTTTTCAAAACAAAGTTTGAAAAAAAAAAGTTTGAAAGATGGAATTGAATTTGAAAAATGGTTATGGAATTGAGAATTTAAAAAAGGGTTGTGACCGCACCCCATGAAGGGTTGACTACATACCTCCTTAAAGAGGATTAAGTCAGCCGTAGTTCGGACAAGAGTCCGAAAGAGTTGGAGTTTTGAAATGGGTTTCTATTTCTAGAAAGTTTCCTTTTCAAGAAAGTTTGAGTTTGGAAATGTTTCCTTTTCAGGAAAGGTTAGACTTTGAAAATGTTTCCTTTTCAAGAAAATTTGATTTTTAAAATGTTTCCTTTTTAGAAAGATTTGGCTTGGAAATGTTTCTTTTTTGGGAATATTTGATTTTGAAATGTTTCCTTTTCAAGAAGATTGGATTTGAAAATGTTTTCTTTTTAAGAAGATTTGATTTTTGAAATGTTTCCTTCTCAGGAAGATTGAGATTTGATTTGAAAAGATTTGATTTGATTTGAAAAAATTTGATTTAACAAAGGCAAGTTTGGATTGTTTCCAAAATAGAAAGAGTGAAATTAGCTTTTGAATTTGGAAGGTTTGAAAAAGGAAGGATTTGAGGGATTTGAAATAGAAGGATTTGATTTTGACTTGAAAAAAAAAAAAAGGAAGTTTTCGAGTAGGTAGAGACAAAATTTTCCTAGGATAGGACTTCTAGGGTTTAACAAATATGAGTTTTGTAAATGGTTCGAAAACTGAGTCTTTTGAAAACATTTTTAGGGCCATAAACCCTAACTCGGATTCTAGACATCCAAATGAATGTCGCACTTTGCCTAAAGCCATTCTAGCCATTAAAAGGCTAGAATTATTTTAGGCTTGTGGTTTTGAAAAACAATAAAGGCACAAGGCCAAAATTGTAGACCTTTCGAGTATTTTTGAATGTCACATGTTCCCTGAGACAACCTTAATCATGGAATAACTAGGATCGTTTCGGGATGGTGTTTTTTTGAAAAGAAAACGATATAGGTTTTTAGAAGCCATTTCAAATATCACACTTTTCTAGGAAAACCCTAATCATGAGAGGGTTAGGATCAACCTAGAATTGTGATTTTTAGAAAGCAACTTTGAAAAGTGATTTTAAGGGGTAGAGACATGGCAAGAATGTAAATGCATGACAACGATAATAACGGCATGAAACATACAAGGCTAGGTATTCCCACATTGTAAGAGGGCCCTAAGGCTATACCGTGAAGCGAGGGCCAAGAAGAGAGTCCTAATCAATAATTTCCTCTTGTTCACTCTCGACATGGACTTAACGTCCTCTTGTTACAAGCATGCAAGAAAAAGGGGTTTAGAGATAGGGGATTAAAAAAGAGAATAACCCAAGTGGGTTCGGAGGGAGAAGAGAGAGTGGGTGAGTATGGAAAATAAATGGAGGGTTTACCTTTATCTCGTTTCTTCTTTCTTTGATGGAGGCTCGAGCCTTAGACTTAGGAAGACTTCAGGAGCTTTCAGGCAGTGAGGCAAACCTTCAGTGGAGCTTGGAGGCTAAGGCTTCGAAGCTTAGGGCTAGGGCTCAGTCGGCAGGACTTCGAGAGAGAGAGAGGGCTCCGAGAGCTATTTGGAATAGAGAGGGAGAGTTTCTAGATAGAATTTTTTACCCAAAATAGTGAGGGGGAGGTTTTTATTTATAATGCAAAAAAGAGGGTTGTGCGCCACTCTTAGTGGCATATGGCTTAAAATTGGCTGTGCACCACTAAAAATGGTGTAAGGGGCGTTAATGAAGGCTTGAAAAAAGGCTGGATTCGGGGCTAGTCGATTCGTAACCGATTCTGGGGGTTTATGCGCTAAAGAAGGGTCATGCTTCACCCAAAGTGGAGCAGGGAGGTTTTGGTTTAATAAAGGAAGGTGCAGGATGACGGGGCCTGGCTAAAAATGGAATGGAATACTCTAGAAATTGTCCCGGAGGTTGCTGGTTTGATTCATGGAGCCAATAGGGTTAAAGAGAATGACCGAATCCCGGTCACCTCATTCCAGGAGTTCTAGGGTTGACCAAGATTGACCAGAGTTGACTGGGGTTGACCAGAGTTGATTGGGGTGTTGCCAGTTTGATACCCAAAGCTGGTGTGGTTTCCTAGGGCATTTGGATACCTGAGGGCAAAATGGTCATTTTGATTGGAGAACCTCCGGGAAAGGACCGGGGTTGACTGGATGGCACTAGACATGCTAGACTGTCTAGGGATGGCTTTACAAGGTGGTCTTACCATTTTGAGGACTTGGTACTTTCTTAAAGAACGTGTCAGGCCTGTTAGGGGCAAAATGGTCATTTTACACCAGGACGGGCTAGCATGCGTCGGTGTTGACCAATCTGCATCTGGTTTGGACTTCTTTTTGAGGAATTGGTACTTTCTCAGTAAATAGACTTGAAAGGGTCTCACCACCTTGAGGGATAAACTTTCTCGAAGGTCATGCCAGATTGGGACGGTCTTTCGTTCTTAAGGGATTTTTACTTTCTTATAGAATGTGCCGAACTTGGACGGTCTTCTGTTCTTGAGGGGTTTGTGCTTTCTCAAAGAACGTGTCGAATTAGCAAACATTCTACATTGGTGGGCTAGTAGGTGCTAGAAGTGAACCACTCTTCCATCTTGGGGACTTAGGTACTTTCTAGAGATGAGTGTGAAAGGGGCTTTATCAATCCGAGGGATTAGCTTTCTCGGTGATCATGTCGTGCTGGATTGGATGATCTTACTGTCAATAAGGGATCAACTTTCTCAAATAATGGGACAAATAGATTTGAATGGACTTATCGTCTTATGGAATACGTGCCGGGCTAGATTGGACTGACTCATGCAGCAGGGGCATTTTGGTTATTTTGCCTCTAATGGGCCCAACAAACCCACGAAGCAGTTGTTTGATTGGACTGGATCTGGAAAGCCGATTTGGGCTTGAGTATGCTTGTGTTGGTTTGGAGGTGCTTCTAGTGGGGTCGGAGATTGTTGAGTGGCCAAAATAGGATGCTAACAATGGTAGATCAAGAGAGAGAGAGAGAGAGAGAGAGAGAGAGAGAGAGAGTGAGTGAGTGAGTGAGAGTGGGAGAAAATGCATCATGTAACCAAGAGAGATGTGGTGGATCCCACACGTTGTGGTGCATCCCACACGCTAGATATGAAGCACCTATGCACAGCCACTTGGTGGGTGGCTCTATATATACATATATATATATATATAGAGAGAGAGAGAGAGAGAGATAAAGAGATATAGAGAAACAGAAAGAGACCGTATGGGGAATGCCCCCCCATGCACTGACCAACACATCACACAATGCACCACCCCACTCCATATAAATGATACCTGTAACCCCACTCCCTGAGGGTTATGCACAGGAGTTTGAAACAGAGAAAGAGAGAGAGTATAGAGAGAGTTGTAGAGAGAGAGAGAATGGGGAAGAGGAAGTCAGGGAGAGAGAAAGAGAAGGGGAGACTAGTCAAAGCAAGGTAGGGATCTCGTCCTCACCCCTTCACCACCCTCTAAAACCCTACCCCCATCCCCATTGTAACCCTAGCAAAACAAAAGAGAAGAAAATGAGTGTTTCATGGCTAGTTGGGCAATACTGATTGAGCCAGGGCCTGAGGCTTGTCACAGGGGTGTGAGGCTCCTCTTGGACCTCTAAGGAGTCCTAAAGAGTCCTCATACCTCTGTGCGTGCACCGAAATGACCCTGAAAATTGAGCTTTGCCAAAAAAATGAGAATATATATATAACTCAGGCCACCGACAACCATTACTGATGAGACTGGTTGGGTCCTTTTCGTCTCAACGTCAGGAAAAAAATTCATGAAGGCCATTTTTCTATAAAACTATGGGAAGGTGGTCAAAAACTCAATTGTAGGTCTGGAACCCTAGGCCGCTGTTGGTCGAGCTCTGGCCATGAGTGTGTAGCCTAGGTCCTCAGCTATGTCTAAGATACACATGTATGGCCAGGAGGACCACGGATCGATGGTAATGGGCAACAGAACTCTCAGCCCCCGCAAGGAAGAAGATGAAGGCTCTATCTTCCTTCCCCAAGCACAGGTGGTGGCGCGTGAAGGCGCGTCCACCAAGATCTCGACCTAAAATTTTTATGGTGTTTTTTTGACACCCAAATAGGCCTTCCCCTATTTTTTTGGAAATTTTCTAACATTCATATGATTTCCTATGAATTAAAACTTGTGTTTTAACATGAAAAATCATAGAAAATACAATAATAAAGGAAATAGTATGAAATTTTACCAAGACACCTCAAAAAATATGAGGAACCCAGAAATAGGAGAGTATAGGTCACTGGACCTCCCGGTATAAATTCCAAATAATCCCCTTGGGTTCAACACTAGGCAATTTTGTCCCTGACAGGAGACGAGAGGGATTCCAAAGATTAACCCCACCAAGATACCCATTGTATTATGATTATTTCCATTATTTAACACTGCTAAATGTTTTGTAAGAATTGCAACTCTTGAACACCGAGAAAAAGGGCAATTGTGGTAATTATCGATAAATGAACAATAAGGTAACTACCAGCTGTTTGTGCAACAGATAATACAGGAATAAAAAACAACTTGATCCGGAATTATCATCAGAGTAGGAAACTATACATTCTCTAAGATACATACTATGACAGATTAATCGTGGTGCAGATTAATCGTGGTGCACTAGTATGTTATATGACATCTTTTGTTGATTATTTGTGCATGCATATCCTTAAAGAGTGGATATTTTATCTTGTAAGCTCTAGAGCTAATTTATCTTCTCTTGGGAATGGATATACAGTTAGTTAAGGATATTTTATTCATATTCCATTCTTTCAATAGCTTCATTATACTTGGTTTTGATTCATATATTATGGTAATGATTGAGGTTATTGACACTTACACTTTTGAATTTCAAACTTGATAAACTTTGGATATGTTTTCTGGCCATTCTATTCTTTTTGGAGCCATAATTTCTAAAATCTTTCTCTTGAACCATTTGTATATCATCACTAATAAAGCCAAATCATTGTTGAAATACTTTCTATGAAAACAGATGTGATCTTTGTGCTAGTGAATAGCTTGAAACAAAATAATATGATGTATTTGAAATGTGATGGAAAACAAAGGAGAAAAGAAAAAAAAAAGGAGAAGTATGAAAAAATAAGTGAAAAAGAAGCAAATAAAAAGAAGAAAAAAAGAAGCATTGTCGTATGAATTGGGAAGTGAAAGTATGTATTTATTGATCATGATATGCCTTGATCACACATGTTTTGAATATTTTATCATTTCTCTCTCCATGCATTTTTCTTCTTCATACAAAAGGCCTTAGTTGATCTTAAAGTATACATGAATTAAAAATTCTTTTGAGTATAAGTCATCTATGTCAATTCCTGGATTATCACTTTAACAATGGCTATTCTTTCATGGAGCTATGCCAAGTCGTATACCCTCACATCTTTGCTGTTTTTTATATTGGATTGCTCTTATGATGTTTTATTTGCACGTACTCTTATGATGAGCTTTCCATGGAGAGACCCTTGTGTTCATGTTCTTTCTGAGTGTATGACTAGTGAGAGTTGAATCGAAACATAAAGGATATAATTGCATGATCTTGACACAGTTGAATTGCATATCATTGCTAGTACACTCGTATGAGAATCCTTCTTATGTATTTTTATGCCTTAACATTGCAGGATTCACAATTTAATTTTCTTGAATGGAGTTATGTATGCCTCATGTATTCTTATTATTTTTCACATGACGATGAATAGATGTTTGTGGGTACCATCACTGCAAGCTCTCATGAGATACCACTCGTCTACTAGTAGTAACCTAGGGGTTTAAAAGCTTGGTGCATAGGCTAAATGCACTCGTGACTTCTACATAAATGGAGATTATCTTTTTAGTTTTTTAGTATTTTGCTAGGGACTAGCCAAAAGCTAGTTGGGGGGTGTGATTGCGCTCTAAAAGTGCAATTATAAAACCTTAAGTTGTATGTTGTTACCCTTAGTTTAGGATTATAGATACCTCTTTAGTTATATTCTAATACTAATAAAGTCTATTTTGATTTTTATAGGAAATGGAGCTAAAAAAGTGCCTAGAAGTTGACCACTGAAGTCATCGTTCGGATGCTGTTCAGACGATGGATTCAGAGTGTTGTTTTGGTCACTACAGTGGTCGTCCAAACACTATTCGGACGTTAAAAGATGGTCGTTCAAACGACCATAAATGCCTTGTTTTGGTCATTTGAACGACGGATGAAGGATTTCTCAAGATTTCATATCTCATCGTTCGGATGTTGAAAAATGCACTGCTTTGGTCGTTCAGATGATGACCCAGCACAACTTCGATTTTTGTTATTTCCTTGTTGGTTTAGGACTCCAAACTTAATTATATATACTTGTAATTAAACCCTAAAAGGGGAGGACATTTTTCTAGAGATGAGAAGTAGTTTAGGAGTAGATTAGAGTAGTTTCTTTATAGTTTTCTATAGTTTTTCTAATCCTTGTAATCAGAATTCATAGCTTCAATATATTTTCAATACAACTTTGTATATTTATAATTCTAATGAGTAGCTAGGTTCCATCTTAGAATCAATTATGAAGATCAATTAAAGATCTTGGATGAACAATGGGGGTAAATTAGTTTTTAATGTTTAAATCTTTTGTAAAATTGAAAGTTCTTGATTCTCTATGATCTTGATTGTAAGCACCCCATTTTTGACCACTCGGCAGTCTACTCTCCGTCCAGACTTGTTTTCAAGTCATTGTGGGCATATTCCTATCGAATCCAATTCTCTAGGTCCGACATCCGTCTTTCCATCGCTTCGTGGGCCTGTCAGGCCCAAATAGAGGCAAAATGACCAAAATGCCCGTAGGGGCATTGTCCTTTCTTATTCCAATTCCAATCCCTCTCTCGAGACAATTTATTCCTCGAGACGGTCCGAGCAGCAAAACTACTCATAAAACCGTTAGAGTAGCGGAAATACTCACAAATAGGTCGATATAGGGAATTGGCAACAAACCCCTATGTCACAACGACCGCTGTTAAAGTGGCGGAAACACTTAAAACCCAGGCACGTCTCTTCGGAGAGGGTAAGACCCCTTTCCAATCCCACTCTCGAGACAGTTTATTCCTTGAGACGGTTCCAATCCAGGCACGTCTCTTCGGAGACGGTAAGACCCCTTTCCAATCCCACTCTCGAGACAGTTTATTCCTCGAGACGGTTCCAATCCAGGCACGTCTCTTTGGAGACGGTAAGACCCCTTTCCAATCCCTCTCTCGAGACAGTTTATTCCTCGAGACGGTCCGAGTAGCGAAACTACTCACAAAACCGTTAGAGTAGCGAAAATACTCACAAAACCGTTAGAGTAGCGGAAATACTCATAAAACCGTTAGAGTGGCGGAAATACTCACAAAACCATTAGAGTAGCGAAAATACTCACAAATAAGTCAATATAGGGAATTGGCAACAAATCCCTGTGTCACGATGACCGCCGTTAGAGTGGCGGAAACACTCAAAACCTAGGTCAACACCCGTGTCTGTTAGCTCACTTCAGTGAAAAATGACCAGACTGCCCTTAGGACCTTTTCCGAGACTTTCCAGTCAAGATGACCATTTTGTCCCTAAGCATCCGAATGCCCCGGAAACCACACCGGCTCTGGGTATCAAACCGGTAATGTCCCGAGAATAATTTTTATAGTGTTCTCAACCTTCCTTTACATTTCCGGACCATTCCGAGTCAGTTCCGGCCAACCCGGTACAAAATGACCGTTTTGCCCCTAGAGGGCTGGCCTCCTTCTTCGACCACACCGGCTCTGGGTATCAAACCGGTAATGTCCCGAGAATACTTTTTATAGTGTTCTCAACCTTTCTTTACCTTTCCGGACCATTCCGAGTCAGTTCCGGCAAACCCGGTACAAAATGACCGTTTTACCCCTAGTGGACCGGTCTCCTTTTTCGACCACGCTGGCTCTGGGAATCAAACCGGCAACCTCCGGGAACATTCTGAATAATGTTTCCAGATCCCAAGTCTTCTTCCGGGACAATCCGAGCCTGTCCCGGTAGTTTCCCTCTCCGAGTGACCGTTTTGCCCCTAAAGGCCCGGTCAACCTTTCCAACACATCTTATCCTCACTTTTCAAGTCAAATACCTCCAGGACACTATTTTAAGTGTTCCTGCTCCTTTCTAGCCTTCCGGGTCATTCCCAGCTCCTCCAAATCATTCCCGGACTTTCCGAAGTCATTCCTAGTGAAGCCAGGCTAAAAATTGCATGGTAGTCACTAGTACAGGCGCCCAAATCTAGTCAAAGATACGTTGCTTGCCGACTTATAAAGTTTCCTAAATGGTTGGCGCCACTAGCCAAGAATTGGCCTGGCGCCACTCCTAGTGGCGCCAAGAGCAATTTTGCGCTGGCGCCACTGCAACAGGCACCAGGTTCGTCCAACTTCTATAAATACAGGACCTCATTGAACGTGAAAATGGTCTGCAAACTTAACCTAAAAATCCTATAATTCGATATACAGAGCTCGAGCACCTCCAAAACCCTAGCCTCCCTAGGTTTTCCCAAACCCTAGCCACTATACACAAACCCTAGCCTCCTATACACTCCCCCATACACTCATACACTAGCCTTCAACCATCCTTTGAAGACTTGAAGAGCTGCCATCCAAAGCTTGAAGACAACTTTTGAAGACTGAAGGTGAAAATCAAGACAAAGACCGAAGACCGAAGATAGCGCGGCGCACAAAATAAAGAAGACATACGGTAGGCTTTCTCTTTAATTTTCTGTACTTCCCCCCTCTCTCTTCTCTCTCTAACCCACTTGGGTTTTCTCTATTTTAATCCCCCATCTCTTTCTCCCCTTTCTTTGCATGCTTGAAACAAGGGGACTCCCGATCCATGTGTAGGATTGGGCTATTGGAGAGTTACCGTGTCGGGGGCTTTCTTCTAGTCTAACCAAAGACCACATGGGTCCGACCCCCTTGATTATGTGGTGAAGCCTTAACCTTGTATGTTCATGACCCCAAATTGCATTGTGCATATCATAGTCTTGCATCTTCCAAAAACCATTTTCAAAGTTGTTTTTCAAAATGTTTTCAAACTTGTTTTCAAAATTGCATCAAAATCTCTTTTTCAAAAACATGTTTTCAAAACCACAATTCTAGGGAAATTCTAGCATTTTCATGGCTAGGGTTGCTTTAGGAAAGTGTTACATTAAAAGTGACCTTTTTGGTCTATATTTTCAAATCTTATTGTTTTCCAAAATCACTTTCTTAAAGTGGTTCTAGCCCTCTTATGGTTAGAATCGCTTTAGGAAAGTGAGACGTTTTCATACTTTCCAAAAACTCTCTCTTCATAAATCTCTTCCTAAAAATCTTCTTTTTCAACATACTTTCCTAAAGCTTTCCTCTCCAAAATTGTTTTCAAAAACTCCCTTCCAAAATCTATTTTTCAAAACTCTCTTTTTCAACTTCTCTCCAAAATCTTTTCCTTAAAATTTACTTTCTAAAAACACTCCCTAGATTCACCTTCCTAAAAACTCTCTCCAAGAACCTTTCTAAAAAACTCTCTTTCCAAAATCTTCCTTTTAGAAATTTCCTCTCTAAGATTTTCCTTCTAAAATTTTCGTTTCTAAAAACACACTTTCCAAAAAAGTCCTTCTCTTTAAAATCTCTTTCCAAAAACTCTTTCCTCTAGAAACTCCTCTTTAGGATTTCCTTCTAAAACCTTCATTTCCAAAAATGTACTTTCCAAAAAAAATTTTTCCTTAGAGCCCAAGTCAAGCCCTAGAACCCACAATTAGGAAACCCTAATTTTCTTTCCAAAAACATGGTTTTCAAACTTTGTCCCAAACCTAGGTTTTCAAAATCTCTTGTTTTCACATCCAAACTATATATGTTTCCAAAATCTCTTTTCTACGTCAAAACTATAATTTTTCAAAACTAGGGTTTCTAGAATCTCCTTTTCCAAATCCTTGCCAAATCCTATCTTCCCTTTAGGAAACCGAATCAAATCTCCCCGTTTAGGAAACTAGATCCAATCCTCCGTTTTTGGAAACAAATCCCAAACCTTTCCTAATTTCCTACCTTCCTAAACCATAAGTTTCCTAAACCTAAACTTTAAACCTTTCCTTAAATTACAAAATCCAAATCTTCCCTAATTCGAATCCTTCCCAAACTTCTACTTTCCTAAATCTTAAGTTTCCAAAACTTCAACATAAAAATCTTTCCTAATTCAACCCTTTCCTAATTCTACTCTCTTTTCAAATCTTAACTTTTCAAACCTAAGTTTTCAAACTCTTCCTAAATTCAAACCTTTCCTAATCTTGAGATTTTCTAAAACTCTAAAACTTTCTAAATCTTAAACTTTCTAAATTTCAAATCTTTCCAAATTCAAAACTTTCTAAATTTGAAACTTTCTTAAGTTAAATCTTTCTAAATCTAAAAACTTTCTAAATTTTAAACTCTCTTAAACTTCAAATCTTTCCAAATCTAAGACTTTTCTAAACTCAAAGCTTTCTTAATTCAAACACTTCTAAACTAAAAACTTTCCTTTTTCAAACTTTTCCCAAAACGAAACTTTCTTATTTTCAAAATTTCCTTGTTTTCTAAACTTTTCCACTTTCAAAAACTTCCCTTTTTAAAAACATTCCAAAATTCAAAACTTTCTTAACTTGAAACTTTCTAAATTCTAATCCTTTCTTAAACTAAACTTTTACTAATTCAAAACATTTCTAAATTCAATACTTTCCTAATTCAAAACTTTCCTCAGTTGAAACTTTTCAATTTTCAAAACTTTCCTAATTCGAAACTTTCCTAAATCGAACCTTTCTTAATTCAAACATTTCTTAAATCTAATTTTTCTCTAAACCTTCTGAGTCGAGTCAAATCTTTCCTAAGTCTAGGTTTCCTAAAATCAAGTCTTTCCAACATCAATCTTTCCAAAGCAAATCCAGTCTTATCAATTTCAATTTCCAATCTCCTCTTCTAATCTCAAATCAAATCCAATTTTCAATTCAATCTCTTTCTTCCAATCCAATCTCTCTCTTCAAATCAATCTCTTTTCAATCGGACTCCGGTTCAAACTACGACTGACCTGATTCCCCCAAAGGGATACGTAGGCAACCTTCATAGGTGAGGTCACAACACTTTCCAAACTTTCAATTCCACCCTCATGGGTGCGGTTTCCAAAATCTTTCCAATTCTCAAATTCCAATCTATTTTCAAAATTCCAAAATTTCTATTTTCAAACTTCTACTTTCAATTTTCGAACTTTCCAATTTCAATTCTATTTCTTCAAGTCTATTTTCAAATCAATCTCTTTTCAAACCTATTTTTCAATTCTCTTAATTTGCACTTGCATATCATGCATTATGTTTTCTAAACATTGTTTTTCAAAGTGAATAGGGTTGAACTATAGTTAGTTGAAGACTCTCATAGGAATCTAGGGTAGATTGACATGTAGGTACCGAAAGGGCAGGGTAGGGTGATAGCTTAGTGCGTCTTCCCTACACGTAACCAACCTCCGAACCTAGATCACTGATTTCAAAGACCAAAAAGGAGTTATTTTTCAAAAAAAGAGCTAGATGTTTTCCAAAGGTTGCCAAACAACCTATTTTCTTAAAAGCCCTCTCTTGAGGATGTTTTTCAAAATCGTTTTTCAAAAACCCTAAGTGTAGTCTTCGGATTATTCTTAGTTTTTAGGTGACCTAACTCACCTTAATTAAGTTAGGTGGCGACTCCGAATCTTTTTCAAAAGCCCTTTATTCGAACCCATTTTTCAATTCAAACCTAGTCGCACTCATTCTTCTAGGAGGGTGAGTTCTAACGAGAGAGTACAACATTTTTCCCACTTGTGTGAGTATTCCTCGAGTGCGAAAAATCTGGGCGCGACATTGATCTATTGAAAATAAGGGGTTCTTGACTAAGTTCTTGAGTTATAATATACAAACTAGGGTTTGAGATTATAGTTACTTGAATCGATGATATGGACACTTGAAGCAAGTTATTGTAAAATACGATTCGAAAATCAAGGGTAGATATTTACAAAAATCTAGATAATTGATTATGCTTGGTAACAAGTCAATGGTATGCATCTATAATTCTAAACTTGATTTACTCTACATTTGGTTGTTAAAGAACAATTATTTTATCGCTAAATCTTCCGAATCAAAAACTCGCGTTGTAGTTAATGATTTGAGTTATGAAACATCTCCATTGGAATTTCAAGTGAAGCGATTGGTTGGATCGATTGGTCTCGAGACTTTTCTTTTATTAAATTCAAATTTTTTTCTTTGTTTACTTTAAAATAGAAATCAATACTTTACAGTAATAACTTTTAGTCTTTCAAAAGTAATTTGTGAGATTTTGTTTTTGATTTAAGAGGAGTGCTTTAGTCTCTTCAACTTGTGAAATTGTTTCCTGTGGATCGATCTTCGACTTCACCAAGTATTATTACTGCATCATAAATGCACACTAGCACTATTTTGGAGTGATCAATTCCCCCCCACCCCTTTTATTTTTGCATTTACCATACCCCAACTCTTATGTTTCCTTTGCTAGATCTTCACATCTTGTCTCTTTTTTTCTACGATCCCATATATGTTACTTTTGCACCATGCTATTTTTATAGATTTTTGCAAAGTCAACATTTTTTATATTTTGCCATGCCTCCACCTTTTTACTCATAGTGGTTTTTTTTCTCTATCTCTTGGGCAACCCTTAAGCCTATATCTGCTCTTTATTTCTCTTTACCTATTTAATTTGTCTCGATCCACTGTGGGTAGTAATCATGAGGTCGGTATGGTAGAGGAATTAAGGGCCTCTCTTCATTTCAATCATTGCTATCATTGCTCTGTCAAAATTTTCGATTACACATAGTAGTGCTTTACCTAACCTGAGTCGATGAGTGCTACAAAGATTTCTTTTTTCACCTCTGCTAGGATTAATGCTCTTCCCACCATGACTTTATAAACTAGGAACGGGCCTTTATAGCTGGGGGCGAACTTGCCTTTTAGATTTCTGCTGACTTGGAAGTATCTTTTTTAGAATAAGATCTCTTTCCTTGAATTGGCAGGGTTTGGCTTTCTTCTTGAAGGATCTGGTGATGTGTCTTTGATAACACTAGGCATGGTAAATGGTCATTCTCTTTTCATCGCAGATCAATGAGGATACTGTTGCCCCAGTTAAGACTCTTGCTGAGGTTTTGTATGCCATCAACGCAAAAGGCAGCTGCCCGTGCTCTAATCCTTGTGGTGTCATTTTTCACTGCGAGGGATTCTTTTGATGTTTTTTGTTTTACTGCTTTGATGGTTTTGTTTGCTTGTGGATGGTAAGCTATCGGGTTGTGGGGATTGATTTGGAAGATTTGGTGATGTTTTACCATTTTGTCGTTATTTAGGATGATTGTATTATCTGTGATGATGGACTCGGGAAGGCCAAATCTATAAAGGACGTATGGAAGTCTGTAAGGTCTAAAGATGCCAAGCTTTGGATGCCCAGCAAGTTTTGTTTTTTCTTAAAAAGATTTTAGCATGACAAATAAAGCATTTTCATGATCAAGAGTCATTTATTTTATATCAGCCCATTATATACATGATACTTTGAGAAGTTAAAATCAACAAGTTCCTCCTGTGGGCTTTACCAAGGCCTCCAAGGTCTAGGGACTTTCATAGAGGATTTGATCGAGCAACTGCTTATCTTGATGTTGCTAGATTGATGGAGCCTTAAGGAAGGTGGGCCGGCATAAGAGGACCATTGCCTAGCATTGAGGTATCATCTTCATGGACAAGTCTTGATAACGATTCTTTTGAACAGATTATCAATCAATGATATAGGCTAGAATGGTAGTCTACTGGTTTTTTTGGATGAGGACTGCTCTTGTATCTGTCCCCCTAGTTCTTTCTTGGGTTGGCAATTTTTTGTCAAGCGTCTAGGATGGGCTTGATTTTTTCAAATAGCATGCTGACGAAAATTTGTAGATCATGACACGGTGCTGAGGTCACTATTTGAGAGGCAACACTTTCCTGATGAATGGTCAATCCCTTCTGTAGGTTGGGCTTCTTCCAGTGCATAGAAGGTCCTTTTTTTTAGGGAATTTGGACATGTTGTTGAGTTCATTTTGCAGGCGAGGTTTTGTCCTTATAATGCAACACAATACCTTTTCGGCATGAGCCAGTTTGATGATTCTCTGTTTGGGCAATCCCGCCTCCATGGATGGAGAGAGATTTGGGCTCTTCTTAAGACATGGTTGTATGCATGCCATGAATCCTTAGGGTTGAGGAACCCTTAGGAGTTTTGGTAGGTTCGATTAACGTGAGATTGGATTAGTCCTTTCTCTCTACGGTTGATTGAATGCATGAGAATACAATGACTTGAGTTTCTTGAAACTCTTTTCCTAGAAAAGATATGGATGCATGAGCATAATGAAAGTGAATATGTGAGTAGCACGATAATAGTAAATGAATGGTTTAAAAGAACCCCTTCTTGCCTTGCTTCTGCTTTTAGTTTTCATGGTACTTGGAGATGAGGGAGAAGGATATAAGATAAGAAACAAAAGATAAGTTAGTGTCTTGATTTGAAAGTTTTTATGTAATGTATATCCTAGGGGTGCCTCTGCTCTTTGAGGGAGACTAAACATGATACATTTGGCTCACTTTTTGGAGATAGAGGGTCTACCCCTGTATGCAGATACCTTACTGTCGATTGAGAACATACATCTATTCATATCATTCGTAGAAAAAATTGGAGTACATTAAACCTTGAGTTTGAATATAGAGAAATCAAAGTACATTTTAATAGGGGAAGGGAGAACATTTTCCTTGATACTTTCACCTATCTACTTTTACATCTGAAGTCCTAAACTACTCTTGAGTCTTTAGATTTGCCTTCTTTGAGTTTGATATTGAGGAGGTCATTAAGAGACCTTGTTGTTTGGTTGCCCCTTACTTTCTTGGCAACCTTATCTCGTGAGCATAGAGGAATTTGGGCCCCTCTTTTTGGAATGTCTTGAAATGTATGCCATGAGCCCTTAGGGTTGCATGGGAACCCTTAGAAGTTTGGTAGGTGTTATGCAAGGGAGAGTGAGCTTGGTGCCACTCTCCATGGGTTGATCATTTGCATGACTTAAGTTACTTTGGAACTCTGGTCTTGAAATGGAGTATTGAATGCATGTTTGTGTATGCCGTCAGTATAAAGAGAGATAATTCCATTGTAAAGTAAATATACATACATGAGCATTACACAAGCCTTATAATGGCAGGAATAAACAAGGATAAAGGAAAGTAAAGCAGTCGCCCATTCCTCCACAGTTTTGGAAATTGACGTGAGTGTCCTAGATTCGGCAGAGGTTCGGCTATGCAAGGTTTCTATATGAGCACGAGATTGAGGGTTTATTAATGCTTCCTAAGAAGGCTCGGTTCCCAGGTCTTCAAACCTAGGCCCACTTCTTGAGGTGGTGCCACTATTGGTTGGTGATCTGAGCGGGGGGACCATCATGAGGCCGTAGGCTAAGAAACTGACATAGCATCCACCCACAACCAAAGTTCCGCCCCCCTTTCTAACTAAAAGGGTTATCATCAAGTAAAGTATGCAAATATGCAAATGCAAGTGCATGTGCAGTGTGTGTGTGAGATTTTTAGAAAAGCGGAGGGAATAGCACAATAACTCCCCTCCATCCTGTCCATTCCATCCTGTCATTCATGGTAATTTATATAAACAATAAAATCAAATGTGAACATGGTCCACTTACAAAATAAAACGCAATAAGTCAGTACTTTGAGAACAAACTTAATGCATGACAGAATGATTGAATATGAATTGATTACAAACAATGACATGTTTGAAAACAGCTTTGAAAATTTTGATTTTGAAAAATTGAAGTGGATAGAATTGGACAAGTTAATCGAAGACTCTAGGTGAGTGAAGGGTAGAAGGACATGATATTAGTCTAACCCTCTAAGCATCCTTAATGGAGTCGCCAGCTGTTGCGCCCTAATTTTTCGCACTCGAGAAAACACAAGTGAAAAAAACACGGTACTCTCTCGTTAGAGCTCATCCTCCTAGAAAAACGAGTGCGACTAGATTTGAACTAGAAATTGATTTGAATAAGGGCTTTTGGAAAATATTTAGAGTAGCCACCTAACTTTATTAAGGTGAGTTAGGTCACCTAAAACTAAGCACAATCCGAAAATTAAACTTAGGATTTTTGAAAATGTTTTGGAAAACTTCCTCAAGAGGTAGTTTTTATTTATTTATAGAAAACAGGTTGTTTAGCAACCTTTGGAAAAATTTAAGCCCTTTTTTAAAACTAAATCCGTTTTTGGTCTCTCGAAAACAGTGATTCTAGGTTTAAAATACTCCTCTACCCCATTTTCAAATACTTTCAAAAACTCTCTACAAGTTTGTCTTAAAACTCAAATGGCTAGACACTTACCACTTTCAAAAAACTACTTTCAAAAGTGCTTTAAAAAACTCACAACCCTAAGGAGATCTTAGCCTTTCCATGGTTAAGGTTCCCAAAGGAAAGTTACATATCAAATGTGATCTTCCAAAGTTCATGATAGGGTTCCATAACCCTAAACATTCTATAAGAAAAAAAAAAAAAAAAACTATTTTCAAAATCTTTCCCCAAGCTCACAACCCTAAGTGATCCTAACTTTATGGTTAGTGTTGTCTAAGGAAAGTGATATATCAAATGAAACCCATATGGTTCATTTTAAGATTCTTAAACTTTAAACATTGTTCAAAACCTGTTTTCAAAAATTACTGTCAAACATCACATTCTTGAAACAACCCTATGCTTTCTATGATTAGGGTTGTCGAAGATCAAGTGAGATATAAAAACAAAGGTTTTATAACCCTAAAGTCCAAAACGTTAAGGGAAGTTTCTTGGCCCTTTTCTAAAAATGTTTTTCAAAAATCATGGCCATAAAGGTGTTTAGTTTTAAATTAACTAATCTCCTAAAGGCAATGAAACATCAGCATACCTTTCTTAAGGTGTTCAAAAACTATTTCAAAAATCTTCTTCATGACAAGTTCACTTGAGCTTTTGCAAGTCCAAATTCGACTTTCAAATCCCTAGTCAAGTTTCCAAAACTTTCAAAACTCTCTTGAGTTATGTTCAAAAACACTTTCAATCCTATTTCAAAAGTACTTCCAAAAATCTTCAAGTTTTGTTTCAAAAACACCTGAACATCCTAGTTCAAATGAAGACTCTCTCGAGCTGTTTCTAAATTTTGAGTCAAAAACTCTCAAGTTCTCTTTTTCAAAACAAAACCCCCATGAGTCTTTAAAACTTTTCAAAGGCTCCAATGTGCCTATTTTCAATTAGACCCTTGTTCGAACTACGATTGACCTAATTCTCATCAAACGAGATACGTAGTCAACCTTTATAGGTGCGGTCATAAACCATTTTCAAACTCAAATGCTGACTATGCCCAGAATGTGACAATCTATTAACACCTAAGTGTAGGTGCGGTGAAGTAGTAAATAAAATCTGGTAAAACCATAATCGATCCGCAGGGAACAGTTATCAAAACAGGCAAAGTTAGGTGTTAAAATTCACCCACGGTAAAATATTAGATATCAACTAAGCTATGCTAGACACTGTAGTGTTACAATGGTTTCAGTTGGAACATAAGCCAAACTGTTTGAATTTCACCTTGAAAAGTATCGATGAGAATTGAACAATTATTAAAGAAAATGGTAACCAAAGCAAAATAGTTTAATTTGCGAGAATTGATGGTTGAAGAACGAGACTTCAATTAAAGTAAATAAAAAAGTCTTGGATCCAATTGATCTGATCACCTGATTCACCCAAAATTCCGACAAAAGTTTTGTAACTCAAATTATTGGTTTCGTCTTGAGCCTTTGATTCAGAAGATTAAGCTATTAGAATGAATATTCAATAATAATTAAATATAAAATAATAAAATTAAAGTTATAGATTCATAACATCGATTTGTGCAATAACTATAAAGATAAAATAAGATTTTTGCATAGAAATTACCAAACTTAGTCAAGAATCTAGGTTTTCTCAAAGATCTAGAATTTAATTACTAAGAATTAAAAGATTTTAGAGATAAAACAATGAAAACTCAATTACCTCCGTTGATATTCCAAAATCCTTAAATGATCTTCAAAATTGGCTCCAAGAATAAAACTAGCGACTCATAGTATCGAAAAGAAAAGATATGGCTTAAAAAATAATTTCATAAATAAAAAAGTTTATTACAGCAAAATAACTTATAAGAATGCAAATGTCATATTTTTCTCCCTTAATCTTTAATCTTTTATATGTATTTAGTGCCTAAATATACTCACTATTCTTATATTTTGACTTAGGGTGCTATGGAACGCCAAGGAAGAGAAGCCTAGCTTAAAAGTGGCGAATTTGCGCAAGATTAGAAGCAGCGTTCGAAGGAGTGTTTGAATGATAATAGATGCGCTTGAACGGTACGTCAAACGGTTCCACGTTAAGTTCAAGTTCGAAGAGTGTTCAAAATATACAGAGAGTAATTTTACCGTTCGAAGTACGTTCAACGCACCGTTTGAACGATTGTCCGATGCGTTTGAACGGTGGCAAGGGCGTTCGAACGGTCATGTGCAGCTGCAAATTTTTAAAAGTCTATAAAAGCTGGGACTTTTTTATTTTTAGAGTTGTTGAAGTTTTTCGTATTATTCTAGGTTATTATTTGAGTTATTTTCATGGCCCTGCGTGGCTAAACTCTGAATCTTGGTCGAAGGAGACAGAAACCTCAGAATTAATAATAAACTGTAAGATCTAATTTGTTTTCATTATTCGATTTATGCTTTGAGTATCGAATGTTATTCTATGCCTATTTTCATAATTGTCTTGTTTAATCACTAGGAGGCCTACTAGTTTATTAATCATTGCAATCTACTGTTAGATTAGATATCAAATCCGTAATTGTTTAATCCCTATGATTTGTGAAGCAACTGAGATTTAATGATTGTTGCATTGAGAATTATTATATCTTAGGAAGGACATTCGACTAAATCAAATGTAACCGCGAGTGCTTGTGTTGTTTAATTTCATCGATCTCTTTAATTCTTAAGGTTGCTACTATATTAAACCTTGTGCGCTTTTCCTGAGTTGTTCAATAGTTAGGGTTAATCAGATCGCTTGTTTCTAATTAACTAAAACTAAGGAGAGAGAGAAAAATAATTCCGACGATGAATATTCAATGTGTGAATTGATATGCTTGCATCGATGATCAGTTGTAAATTCCGATGGTGAATGTTGACCTAGACCAAAGTTTGTTCTTTTGATTGATTTCAATACTTTACTCTGAAGTGTTTCATAGTTATTTTTGTTATAATTGTTTTCATTATATCCAAAATTTCCCCCCATCAAAGTTCACGTAGCATAAAATTAGGCCAGACACTCTCTGTGGGAACGATCCTTACTCACACTACTACATATTTGTTTTTGTATATCGATTTTATTTTTGGGAACCCGCGATAGCACACCAAATTTTGGCACCGTTGCCGGGGAGTGATTCTAGTTAATTTTTGTGCTTTTTGTTATCTTTATTTCTTTCAAAAAAAATTATTTTAATTGTTTTCATTACTCTAGATTTTTTTCCTGAATTGTTTTTCAGGGTTGGTTAGAGTTTCCTTGAATGTTTATGAGTGTAACTCGATCTTCTAATCAAAGTGAATTGCAGTGCGATCCAGAAATAGAGAGAACTTTACACAGGTCAAGAAGGGAAGCTCAGAGAAATTCTATAGAGAATGATCTAGCTATTGATTCCTCATTTGCTAGTGATTCTGATTTAGGAGAGGAGAAAGTCATGGCCAAAAATCAAACTTTGAAAGAGCTTGCTGCCCCTAATCTGAATCAACAACTCTTATGCATAACATTCCCTACTTTAGAAGTTCATACTTACTTTGAATTAAAATCTGGATTAATACATCTCTTGCCCACTTTCATGGTCTTGCAGGTGAAGATCCCCACAAAGATCTAAAGGAGTTTCATGTAGTATGTACTAGTATGAAACCCATGGGGGTGACTGAAGAGCAAATTAAATTAAGAGCCTTTCCATTTTCTTTGAAGGATTTGGCTAAGGATTGGCTCTATTATCTACCTTTCGGAAGTATTACCATATGGAACAAGATGAAAAGATTATTTTTAGAGAAATATTTCACAGCTTCAAGGGCGGCCAACATTCGAAAAGAAATTTGTGGTGTAAGATAGCACAACGGAGAGTCCCTACACGAATACTGGTAACGTTTCAAGAAATTATGTGCAAGCTGTCCCCATCATCAAATTAGTGAGCAACTTCTTATTCAGTATTTCTATGAGGGCCTTTTGCCCACTGATAGGAGCATGATTGATGCTGCTAGTGGAGGAGCTTTGATGGATAAAACTCCTGATGCCGCGAGAAATCTGACTGCGAATATGGCGGCCAATTCTCAACGATTTGGCACTAGACTTGACCATTCATCCAAGCATGTCAATGAGATAAATATTTCCTCCATTGAACAACAAATTGCGAGTCTAACTTCCCTTGCTCGTCAAAATGGCTGTAGATAATATGCAAATGGTGAAGGCTTGTGGAATTTGTTCAGTAGCAGGGCATCCAACCAATATGTGTCCAACTCTTCAAGAGGAGCCCATCGAGCAAGTGAATGCAGCTGGTGGTTTCCCTAGCCAACCACAAAGAAAGTATAATACTTATTCGAGCACGTATAACTCGGGATGGAGCGATCACCCCAATCTTAGCTATGGGAATCCACAAGTAAATCAGCCTATGATTCAAAACTGCCCAAGTTACCAACAATATAAGCAACCATACCCCCCCAGACAACAACCGGGCCAAACTTCTAATTCAGGTATGTCTTTAGAAGATATTGTTAAGTCTCTTGCCACTAAAACTTTGCAATTTCAATAGGAGACAAAATAATTTCAACAAGAGGCAAAGGCCAGTATTCAAAGTCTGGACAACAAATGAGTCAAATGGCAACCGCAATCAGTCGGCTAGAAGCCCAAAGTTTAGGGAAATTATACTCTCAAACGGTAGTAAATCAAAGAGAAAATGCAAGTGCAATCATCTTGAGAAGTGGTAAAGAAGTTAAGATTCTAGTAAAGGCAGTCCTTGCACCGTCGAATCAAGAAAAGGAGAAAAACGTCATAGCAAACGGGAACGCCCCCAATGACGATGATGTACCTACGCGTAAGTTCCCACCTCTTTTTGATTATAAACATGTACCTCCTTTTCCTTAGACTTTAGTAGAATCTAGAAAAGGTGAACGAACTAAAGATTTATACGAGACTTTTTATAAATGCGAGGTAAATATTCCATTTTTAGATGCTATTAAACAAGTACCTCGTTATGCTAAATTCCTTAAAGAATTGTGTACAATTAAGAGGAAACAGAAACTTAAAGGATGTGAGAAGGTGAGAGTAAGAGAGAATGTTTTTGCAGTTATTTAAAGAAAACTCCCTGCCAAGTGCAAGGATCCAGGTATGTTTACTATCCCTTGTACGATAGGTAACACTAGATTTGAGAAGGCCATGATAGATTTAGGAGCTTCTATTAATGTCATGCCATATTCTATATATACTTCTTTGAAACTTGGGCCTTTGAATAAAACTGGTGTTGTGATTTAATTGGCTGATAGATCTAATGCCTATCCTAAAGGTGTAGTTGAGGATGTTCTTGCACAAGTTAATGATTTAGTTTTCCCTGCAGATTTTTATATGCTTGATATGGAAAATGGAGACCAAAATGCTCCTATTTTGTTAGGAAGACCATTTTTAAAGACATCTAAGACTAAGATGGATGTTCATAGCAGCATACTTACCATAGAATTTAATGGTAGAATTGTTAAGTTTAATATTTATGATACCATGAAATACCCTTGTGATGATAATCTTGTTTATTCTATTGATTCTCTAACACATGAAGTTTTTTAACTTGATGGAAAAGATGTATTGAAAGTTGCCATCAGTAAGCATCTTGAGGAGAAGAACGGAGAGTTAGCCTTTAGTACTGAGTTGTAAAAAACTGTTGCAGCATTGAATGATTCTTCGAAGTTACAGCAGTCGGGTGACGTTCCTTATATTGCATTACCAGTTTTTAACGAGAGGCTGCTACCCTCTATTTTGCAGGCCCCTACTCCAGATTTGAAGCCTCTCCCCAGTCACCTCAAGTACGTGTTTCTTGGAGACGGAGGAACATTAGCGGTGATCATTTTCAGTAAGCTTTTTGAGTTGCAAGAAGAAAATTTTCTTACTTGAAGAGGGAGCATAAGATGGCTATTGGTTAGATAGTTGGGGATATTAAAGGAATTAGCCCGTCTACACGTATGCATCGTATCTTACTTGAAGAGGAAGCAAAACCTTCCCGTCAACCACAAAGAAGATTGAACCTACCCATGATAAAAGTAGTAAAGAAGGAAATCCTTAAACTTCTTGAAGTTGGAATGATTTATCCTATTTCGGATAACAATCGGGTTAGTCCGGTTCAAGTGGTTCCTAAAAGACTGGAATAACTGTTGTGAAAAATCAAAATGATGAGTTAGTTCCTACTCGTGTTCAAAATGGGTGGCAGGTTTGTATAGATTATAGAAAATTAAATGTTGTAACCCACAAGGACCACTTTCTTTTACCTTTTATTGATAAAATGCTTGAAAGGTTAGCTGGTCATTCTTACTATTGTTTCCTTGATGGTTTTTCCGGTTATTTTCAGATTGTAATTGTGCCAGAGGATCAAGAAAAGACAACTTTTATATGCCCATTCGGGACTTTTACATATCGTCGCAAGCCCTTCGGCCTCTGCAACACCCCCACCACTTTCCAAAGGTGTATGGTTATCATATTTTTAGATTATATTGAGCATATCATAGAAGTTTTTATGGATGATTTCACAATTTATGGAGACTCATTTGATAATTATTTGCATAACCTTACACTTGTTCTTTAAAGATGCATGGAAACTAATCTTGTGTTAAACTCTGAAAAATGTCATTTTATGGTTGAACAAGGCATAGTGTTAGGTCATGTTGTTTCATCTAGGGGAATTGAGGTAAACAAAGCTAAAGTTGACATTATTCAATCTTTACCTTATCCCACTAGTGTGCGGGAAGTTCATTCTTTTATTGGACATGCAAGTTTTTACCGAAGATTCATCAAGAACTTCTCCAAAATAGCATCACCCCTATGCAAGTTGCTACAAAATGATGTGGTTTTTGAGTTCAATGAAGTATGTAAAAAGGTGTTTGATAAGTTGAAGGAACTGTTGACTTCTACTCCAGCCTCCTAACTGGGGCATTCCTTTCGAGATAATGTGCAACGCAAGTGATTATGTAGTAGTATCTTTTCCTCTTTGCTCTCCTTCTCTTTTTATAGCCGAGAGAACGAGAGCATCTTTATTTTATTTTTTGTCAGCTGATTCACCTACACACACAAATGATATATATATTATAATAATAAGATAAAATATAATATATATAAAGTAAAAGATATTTTATAATATATATATAAAGTAAAAGGTATATATAATATATATATAAATTAAAAGATAAATTATAATATATAATAGAATATACACACCCACTCGTATAGATAATGTATATCATTTTCCTTCATTTTACTTGGTTTTATCTTTAAATCTACTCAAGGCGTATAAAACATGAAAAATACTACAGTTATATAAAAATGATAAATAACATAAATAATAACTAACATTAGCCGATAATTAAGGACTCCAATTGTATTTTTTTTATGGTGCAATCACATCCCCCAACTAAGCTTTTACTAGTCCCTTGTAAAATAAATAAACACATTTAAAAGATAAGAAGAGATGTTCCACTTTCGTAGGAATCAATAGTGAATTTAGCTTATGCACCAAGCCTTTAAATCCCTAGATTACTCCTAGTGGACGAATGATGTCTCGTGAAAGTTTCCAATGATGGTACCTCGAAAGGCGTGCCTAAACGGACATTTCTGCATTGGCGGGCTAGCAGGCGCCAAAGGTGGACCGTTCTACTATCTAGGGGACTTGAGGTCTCGTCCCAGTCGATAGGTTTAAAGGGACTTGCCGTTTCAAAGAAATTTTCTTTGAAAAACGTGTCGGATCGTCTCGAGGAATAAACTGTCTCGAGAGAGATATTGGAATTGGAAAGGGGTCTTATTGTCTTCGGAAAGACGTGCCTGATTTGAAATTAAATTTACCATCTCGAGGAATCAACTGTCTCGAAAGAGGGATTGGAATTGGAATTGGAATTGGAAAGGGGACTTACTGTCTTCGGAAAGACGAGTTTGATTTGAGCAGATTTACCATCTTGAGGAATAAACAGTCTCGAGAGAGGGATTGAAGTTGGAATTGGACTAGACAATGCCCCTAAGGGCATTTTGGTCATTTTACCTCTATTTGGGCCTGGTGGGCCCATGAAGCAATGGACAGATGAGATTTGGACTCAGAGAGTTGGTTTCGATTGGAATACGTCCATATTGACTTGAGTACAAGTCTGAACGGAGTGTAGACTGCCGAACGGTCAAAAATGGGGTGCTTACACTTTGTTAAGGTGAGTTAGGTCACTTAAAACTAAGTGCAATCCAAAGATTAAACTTAGGTTTTTGAAAATCGTTTTGGAAAACTTCCTCAAGAGAGGGTTTTTAAGAAAATAGGTTGTTTGGTAGCCTTTGGAAAGATTTAAGCCCTTTTTGAAAATAACTTCATTTTGGTCTTTGAAAGCAATGATCTAGGTTCAAAGGTTGGTTACATGTAGGGAAGATATTCTAAAATTATCACCTCACCCCGCCCTTGCGGTACCTACATATCTATTTACCCTAGGTTCACTCATTTAGAATCTTCAATTATCCATTGTCAAATTATATCCACTTTGAAAAGAACTTTAGGAAGAAGTTTGATATAATGCATGACATGCAAGTGCAAGAAAAAGATTTTGATTTCAAAAAAGATTTTGATTTCAAAAATAACTTTGAAGAAAAGGATTTGATTTTGAAAAGAATATTTGATTTTGAAAATAACTTTGAAGAAACGGATTTGATTTTGTTAAAAAGAAGATTTGATTTTGAAAATAGATTATGGAATTGAAATTTTAAAAAAGGTTGTGGAATTAGAAACTTGAAAAAGGTTGTGAAAAATTAGAGATTTGAAAACGGTTGTGACCGCACCCATGAGGGTTGCCTACGTATCCCTTTATTGCGAATCAGGTCAGTCGTAGTTTGGACAAGAGTCCGATTGAAAGTAAACACTTTGAAGTTTTTGAAAAGTTTAACTTTAAAAGTTTTAATTGAAAAGAGTTTGATTTGAACTTTGAATAGAAAATTTGAAATTAAACTTGGAATTGATTTTAATTTGAAATTGAACTTGACGATTTTGAAATTGATTTTGACTTGAAAAGATTAAACTTTGGAAAAAGAACTTGGACTTGATTTTGAAAAGAAGGAGTTGAATTTTGAAAACATTTGACTTAGATTAAAGTTGGAAAACCATCTTGGTTTAGAAATGAGTTTTTGAAAAGAGTTGAAGCTTCCTAACTTAGGATTAGGGTTGAACTAGGGTTTAGATATCCTAGGGTGAAGGTAACCTAAGGTTAAAGCATATACTTGAAATAAGAACGTTTGATTTAGAATTGAAAAGTTTAATTAAAGAAAGTTTCAATTTTGGACATGTTCGAATTAGGAAAGTTGGACTTTAAGAAAGATTTGAAAATGATTTGATTTGATTTAAAAACACTTGAGTTAGGAAAGACTTATAAAGATTTGACTTTGATTATTCGATTTAAAAGAGTTTAAAAAGTTTAAGGTTTAGAAAAGATTGGATTTTAGAAATCTTCGAATTTAGGAAAGTTTCAAAATAGAAAAGTTTTCAAATTAGGAAAGTTTCATTTTGAAGAGAGTTTTTAGAAAGAAGTTTGAAAAGCAATTTGCAAAGGGGCTTAAATATGGACTTTTGAAATCTTTTGAATATTTCACTTTCCTAAAATGATTCTGACCATGAAAAGATTAGAACCATTCTAGGTTTGTGATTTTGAAAAACAACAAGAATTTGAAATATGGACCGTAATGATCATTTTGAATATCACACTTTTCTACCCTAACCATGGAATGGCTAGAATCAACTTAAACTTGTGATTTTGCCAAAAATAATTTAGGGTTTACACCTGAAATTTGGACATTGATAGTCACATTGAATATGATACTTTCCTAAAACAACCCTAACCATGGAATGACTAGAATCAATCTAGAATTGTGATTTTGGAAAGCAAGTTTGAAAGAAAGTTTTGATGCAAGTTTGAAAACAATTTTAATGCAAGTTTTAATAGATGTATGAATATGATATGCACAATGCAAAAAGGGTCGTGAACATACAAGGCTAGACTTCACCAAATAATCAAGGGAGCCAAACCTACATCATCAAAGGTTGAATTTGAAGAAAGCCCCCAACACGATGACCTTCAACAATTCTTCTTAGGCATAAACCAGGAAGTCCCTTGTTTCAAGCATGTAAGAAACAGGGGTAGAAGATGGGGATTAAAATAGAAGAAAACCCAAGTGGGTTAGGAGGAAGAAGAGGAGGGGGGAATTACGTAAAAGTAAATCAAAAGAGCACCTTGTCTTCTTCTTACTTTGGTTGCCTTGTTTGCTTTGTTCACTTGAACTTTGAGAACCTTGAAGTTGCAGCATCTTGAGTCTTCAATAGATGCTTTAGAGGCTTGTGTTTGAGTGTATGAGTTGTATGGAGGCTAGGGTTTAAAGAGACTAGAGAGGGCTAGGGTTTGGAAAGACTTCGAGCTTTGAATTTTGAGAGATAGAGTTTTTGGACAGAGTTTGCAGACCCTTTTCACACAAGGGAAATGTCTATATTTATAGGCAACTAAATGACCTAGCGCCTGTTGCAGTGGCGAGAGGGCAAAATTCCCATTGGCGCCAAGCTATTTATTGGCTTGGTGGCATTACTAGTGGCACCAACCAGTTAGGAAAGTTTTTAGGGCAGCAAAAAACATATCTTTTGACCCTTGGGATGCAAGGCAAAAGATTTGGGCACCTGTACTAGTGACTACCATGCAATTTTTGGCTTAGCTCCACTAGGAGTGACTTCGGAAAGTCCGGGAATAATCTGAAAGATTCCAAGTAACCAAACTCTGTCGGGAATGGACTGGAACTCTCAAAAGAGTGTCTCGGAGGTAACTAGCTTGAGAAACAATGCTGGAATGTTTGAAAAGGTCGACCAGCCCGCCAGGGGCAAAACAATCAATTGAATCAGGAAAACACTGGAATATACTCAGAGCGACGCATGAGAACGCTTGAAGGTTGGAAACACTATTGAGAGTGTTCTGAAGGGTTGCCAATTTGATACCCAAAGCTGATGTGGTCAGAAAAGGTGATCGGCCCACCAGGGGCAAAATGGTCATCTTGTACCGAGTTCGCCGAAAAAGACTTATAATGATTCGGAAAAGCATTGGAAGGTTAGGAATACTATTAGAAGCATCGTTGGGAGGTAAACCGGTTTGATACCTAGAGCTGATGTTGTTCTTGGAGGCAATCGAACTCCTACGGGCAAAATGGTCATTTTGACCAGATGGCTTTGAAATTAGCCCGGAACCGATTGGTAGGCACTTTAACGTGCCAGATTGTTTTTGGAAAAATCTTGGAAGGGTGAACTTATCACTCTAAGGACTTAAGTAATTTCACAAGAAGCGTGCCAAAAAAGGCCCAATGAACAGTTTGGTCATTTTTCACCGAAGTGGGCTAGCAGACACTAGTGTTAACCCGGGTTTTGAGTGTTTTCATTACTTTGACTGTGTGTGATAAGTTGGTTTTTAAAGATATCTCATCGTTTGGTAAACATGCCACTGCCAAGAGGCGAGTTCGGTCCCGTGACATAGGGGGTTTGTTAGCAATTCCCGATGTCAACTTGTTTGTAAGTGTTTTTGCCACTCTGACGGTTGCGATGTTTGCAAGTTTTTTTGCCAATCTGACGATGTGTGCTCATTTCAAAGACTGCTTGATCTCAGAAAGCTGCTAGATGGACTTATCGCCTGAGAACTAACTTTATCAAAAAACATGTCGGATAACGGACATTCTACATTACCGGGCTAGCAGGCACCAGAAGTGAACCGTTCTACCATCTCGGATACTTGGGTTTTGTCTCGGTCGACAGGTTTGAAAGGACTTACCGTTCCGAGGAGTTTTCTCGGAGAACGCGCTGAACTGGATGGACTTACTGTCTAAGGGATCAAATTTTTCAAAAGACGTGCTGGTTTGAGTTTGATTGATTTGGACTATAATGAAAGCCAAAATTGAGGTTAAAAGCGGGACTTACTGTCTTTAGAAAAACGTGCCAACTGGAATTGGACTGAGCAATGCATTAAGGGTATTTTGGTCATTTTGCCTCTATTGGGCCTAGTGGGCCCGTAAAGCAATTGATTGACTGGATTAAGTCTAAAAAATTAGTTTAGACTTGAATGTGTCTGTGTTGGTTTGAATGTGAGTCCGGTCAGACCAAAGATTGCCGAGCAAGCAAAAACGGGGTGCATACAATGACCCCACCAAGTACGACCAAAATTTATCTAATGCAAAAATGACAACAAGTAGTTCCTTTTCAATTGTGGTGTACTTCAATTGGGTTTCATTCAAGGTTTTGTTTTCATAATAGATAACATAGGGTTTTTATCCACTATGTGCCCCAAAACTGCTCTTACAACATAATTACTAGCATCACACATCAACTCAAAAGGTGATGACCAATCGAGTGACCGAATGATAGGTGCAGTTGTTAATAGCTCTTTAAGGTTGTCAAAAGCTTCTTAGCATTTAGACATCCATTCCAATGAAACTTCTTTTGATAATAAATGGCATACTGGATAAGAGATGGCACTAAATCTTGCTATAAATTGCAGATACAAACTAGCATGCCCAAAGAAAGATCGAATGTCTTTCACAGTTCTAAGAGTAGGTAGTTTCTAGATCAATTCAACTTTGGCTTATCTACCTCAATCCGCTTGCTAGACACGATGTGCCCACGCACTCTACCTTGTGTCACCATAAAGTGGCACTTTTCCCAATTTAGGACAAGGTTATTCTCCTCACATCTTTCTAACGCCTTCTCGAGGTGTTCCAAACAACTCTCATAGGTATCTCCATACACAGTAAAATCATCCATGAAAACCTCTAAGAATCTCTCCACCATATCACTAAAGATACCCATTATGCACCTTTGAAAGGTGGCCGGTACCTTGCACAAGTCAAAGGGCATTCTTTTGTAAGCGTAAGTACCAAAAGGACATGTGAAAGTTGTTTTATCCTAATCTTCTAAGGCAATTTCAATTTTATTGTACCTAGAATACCCATCTAGAAAATAGTAAAAGGCTCATCCTGCCACTCGTTCTAAGACTTGGTCCAAGAATGCGAGTGGGAAGTGGTCTTTTCTAGTAACAACACTCAGTCAACGGTAGTCAATACACATGCACTACCCAGTTTGAATTGTAGTGGGCACTAGTTCATTTTTCTCATTTTGAATTACGTGACTTCAGATTTCTTAAGAACAACTTGGGTTGGACTAACCCACTTTGAATCAAAGGTGGGGAATATCTTCAGTATTTCTCCTCTCACAACTTCTTTCATGTTAGGATTTAAATGCCTTTGTATTTGACGCACTAGTTTAGACTCTTCCTTAAGTTATATGTGATGTGTGGATACAAGAGAGCTAATACCGTGAAAGTCTATAATAGTCCAAAATAAGACTTTTCTATGATTCTTTATCACTTTCACAAGGCTCTTCTCTTGGCCTTCAAATAGACTAGAGGACATAACAATAGGATAAGACTCACCTTCACCAAGGAATACATACTTCAATGTAGATGGTAAAGGTTTTCTTTCAAGAGTGGGTGCTTTTTATTCAAAAGGGACTGGCTTTATGACACTAGAAATTAGAGGCTCAAATGATGGGGTCCGGTGATCTACTTGCATATATTGTTCTTTCTCTATCCTTCTAAGAATTGTGTCCTAGACTTGACATAGTCACAATCTAACCGGTCATATGGCTTGCTCGAAATAAGAGCTTTTGCAATAGGATCCTCAAAGTACTCTTACACAATAGACTCAATGCAGTCTACTTCTCTGATGTCCTCATACTCTCTTGATTGTTTTTCAACAGAAAAGATATTCATCTCGATAGTCATATTCCCAAATAACAACTTTAGTAGCCCATTCCTACAATGGGTTACGACATTATACGTGGCTAGGAATGGTCATCCTAAGATAACAAGAATTTGGAAATGAGCATTAATGCTCTCAGCCAGTTGTGTATCTAACACAATGAAATCCACTGGATAGTAAAACTTTTCTATTTGAATGAGAACATCTTCCACAATATCCCTAGGAACCTTAATAGATCTGTCAGCTAGTTGTAAGGTAACACGTGTAGGGCACAACTCGTCTAATTCAAGTTGTTGATAAACTGAACAAAGAAATAGATTGACACTTGCTCCAAGATCAAGAAGGGCTCGATCTATCTTGTTTCCCCCTATTGTATATGAAATAGTAGGATAGTTAGGGTCCTTATACTTTAGTGGGGACTTACATTGCAAAATTGCACTCTGGCTCTCATTCATAAAAGTTGTTTCTTTGACATACAACCTCCTTTTTACAGTACACAAGTCCTTCAAGAACTTGGCATACGAGAGAATTTGCTTAATGGCATCTAAGATTAGAATGCCGACCTTGGCTTGCTTAAACACTTTATAAATTTCAAAATTCAGAAGCTCATGTTTTGGTTTGGCTAATTTATGAGGAAATGAAGCATATTTCACAACATTAATGCCCACATCTTCAGATGCCCTAGTTGGCTCTAAAACTGGCTCAACTTTCTTTTTCTCTTTCTCGCTCTCATCTTTTCTCTTTCTTGTTCTCTCACATCTCCATTCCCTTCATCACTAACCTTAAGAGTTTCCTTTCTTGGTGAAATGGTTTTGTCAATGATTTTCCTACTGCTCCGGGTTGTGATGGATTGGACTTGTTCATGACTGGATTGAGAATCAGTCCTCACTTTGGTCATGTTTACTTGCTTTGTGGGATTTGAATTTGGTTGCAGTTGAGATGGAAATCTCCCCAACACTTGTTGTGTCAAAGTTTGTGTCAAGTTAGACATTTGCTTTGCTATGTCCTCCAACATCCTAGTGTGTTAGTCTAGCACTTGTCCTGCTTATCCACCCTATTATTGACTCCTCTTATATCATTTGTCAATTGATGAATATTATCTTCTAAAGGTCTCCTATGAGGGGGTTAATATGTATTAGGTTGGGGTTGGAAAGGCATGAATTGTTGAGCTTGAACAGGTTGGGATTGGAAAGGTTGAATGTTTTGAGGCCTTCCTTGTAATGCTTGAGGATTCGAAAGACTCTCATTTCTAGACCCACAATATAGGTGATTTTTCCATCTAGGATTATATGTGTTTGAGAAAGGGTTCCCCCCAACTCATTCGTCACTATGTGTACCCCGAAATTGCCCAACCGCATTGGCTTGGCCATGCAAGGCCTCCTTGAAACTTGGTATAATTGGATATGCAGTAGTTTCATGTTCCATTGTACCACACATTAAACAACTCTCTTTCCTAGGAGACTCACTATTCACAACATTGCCCTTACTTGTCTCTATGACTTCTAACTTTTAGGTAAGTGTAGTTATTCTAGCATTCAGATCATCCACTTGAGTAAGCTGAAATGTTACCCTAGGCTTAAACTAGTGATTTCAGGTCCCAGTTATGGCCCAATCTCTAGCTAAATTTGCTAAATAATCAAAAAAGCCATACGTTTCAAATGGGTCTTTGTCATACAAAGTCCCTGCACACATAAACTCAACGAATTGCTTTAGCTGTGGAGTCAATAATGAATAGAAAGTATTTATGATATGCCAATTGGTGAAACCATGATGTGGACAAGCACTCAAGAAATATTTGAATCTCTCCCAACATTGAAGAACGATTCACTAAACACAGGGGCAAATTGAGAGATTTGGCGACGAATCACCTCAGTATTATGCTCAAGGAAGAATTTCTTCAAGAGTTCTGTATGAAGATCTTGCCAAGAATGAATAGACCTCGGCCTCAATAAATTGAAACATGTCTTGGCCTTGTCTTTGAGACAAAACGGAAGAGTTTCAAAAGTACAACTTTCCTTGGGTAAGAATTATCGAAGAACATAGAGTATACGTCCTCGAAATCTTTTATGTGTTGATATGGTTTTTCATAATCAAAACCATAGAATAGATTCAATAGTTGGATCATTCCTAGCGTTAAAGTCATTGCGGCCTCATGTGCAAAAAGAACGATACAAGATGTAGGCACTTGCCTAGTGGAATTCAGATAATCCCTAAAAGATCTATAGGGAGGATCGCCATTTACACTCCCACCTTTAGATATATTATTTGGATTTGGCGGGTTGGGATTCATAGGTGATTGATGATCAAATTCTTTCACTATTACGATAGAACTACGACCATGGTGAACTACCTGAATGTTCAGAACAAGTGTCCTGAATGGGGAAATAGTGCGGAAGATGGGAGAAAGATCACTAGAAAAGTCAACGCTCACCAATCGCCCATGCACATCCTTAATGAAGTTTTTCATAAAAGTGTATGTACCCTATAAAGACATAAATTAACCCTTCCCAAAACATCAATACGAAAAAAACATTAAAAGGAGAATAAAAAGAAAAAAAAGAAAATACCTGCACACAAAAACAACAAACGAAAAAAATATTAGACAAGTTAGTAACAATGTTATAGTAACCTTAGTGAGCGACGATGACCTAAATAGGCAATGAATTAGCTCGAAATAAGGTTATCCATATTAATCGAATAGAAAAATAAATAAACATATATATATATATATATATGAAGCTATATAGTCATCATATCAGGAGATGTCGACCTAAATAGACAGTGAATCAACTCGAAAGATAAACCACAAAGAGAGAGAGAGAGAAAGATCTGAAATAAAGTACAGAAAATAAAATGTTAGGATGGTAACCAACGTTGGTTGTCCACTAAATAAAAAAAATGTTAAATAGTTAGTAAGTTAGATGAGTTAGATGGGTTAGATGAAGAATAAAAATAAAAAATATGGTAACCAACTTGATTGGCTTCGTCCAGCTGTAGGCGAGTATGCCAACCAAAGAGGTTAACCACAAAATAAATAAAAAATAAAAGTAAAAGAAATAAATATGTACAAATATACAAGTTAGCAATGGAACAAAGTAATAAGTGAGTATAGACCACTGGTCGGTTAGTATACACCTTCCAATTCATTCGTTAAGCTAGGGAAGCAATCAATTGTCGTTACATCTGCAAAGGTATTGTCGCGTCCCGATTTTTCACACTCGAGAAAACATAAGTGAGAAAAACATGGTACTTTCACGTTATAACTCATCCTCTTAAAAGAACGAGTACGACTAGGGTTGAACTGAAAATTGATTTGAATAAGAGCTTTTGGAAAAGATTTGGAGTTGCCACCTAACTTTGTTAATGTGAGTTAGGTCACCTAAAACTAAGCACAATCCAAAAATTAAACTTAAGTTTTTTGAAAAGGTTTTGGAAAACTTCCTCAAGAGAGAGTTTTTTTTTTTTTTTTTGTGGAGAAAACAGGTTGTTTGGCAACCTTTGGAAAGGTTTAAGCCCTTCTTTGAAAATAACTCCATTTTTGGTCTCTCAAAAACAGTGATTCTAGGTTCTAAGGTTAATTACGTATAGGAAAGATGCACTAGACTATCACCTTATCCCGCCCTTGTGGTAACTACATGTCTATTCACGCTAGGTTCATTCATTTAGAATATTTGATTATCCATTATCCAGTTATATCCACTTTGAGAATTTTAGAAAGATGTTTAATATGATGCATGACATGCAAGTGCAAGAAAATGATTTGAAGTTTGAAAAGGTTGTAGGAATTGGAAACTTGAAAAGGTTGTGAAAATTGAAAACTTGAGAAAAATTATAACCGCACCTATGAGGGCTGCCGACGTATCCCTTTATTGGGAATCAGGTCAGTCGTAGTTTGGACTTAAGGTCCTATTGAAAATAGACATTTTGAGGTCTTTCTTGATTTGAAAAGATACTTTGGGGCCTTTGAAAAGTTTGATTTGAAAAGTGTTTAATTTGAACTTTGATTGGAAGATTGGGAATTGAACTTTGATTTGAAATTGACTTTGATTCAAAATAAACTTGGAATTGATTTTGCTTTGAAATTGAATTTAAAATTGACTTAGATTTGAAATTGAACTTGGAATTGACTTGGAAAGATTGAGTTGAACTTTGAAATCAATTTGAATTGAATTGGAGTTTGAAAACCATCTTAGTTTAGAAAAGAGTTTTAGAAAAGAATTGAAGTTTCCTAACTTTAAGATTAGGGTTGAACTAGGGTTTAGCCTCCTAGGGTTTATGCAACCTATAGTTGAAACGTCCACTCAAAACAAAAATGTTCAATTTTAGAAAGTTAGATTTTATGAAAGTTTTAAATTAGATTTTGAGAAAAGTGTTTAGTTAGATTTTGAGAAATTTTGGAATATCTTTGAAAACCATTGATTTGTTGAAAAATAAAACAAATCTCTTGAAAAATTTGGAAATTTGAGAAACATGTGCGCGGGTGTTGGTGTTATGTGATTATAATGATGCAAAGTGCATGGTTTGTATTTTGTGTTGATGTTATGAGTGTTGTTGAGACCACTTTTAAACTAAACCCTGCCGAAATTTTTTGCAATTCAGAAAAGAGTGGAAAAAGTTTTGGAATAAAATCTTTTTTGAAGGAAAAAAATATAAAACCATTGAGGGCGGGGCCTTTTTGGAGGAGAAGGTCCTGAGAAACTCGGGGGCCTTAAAACTATTGGAAGAAACACTCAAAAGGAAAATTTTTAAAAATTGAACTTCGAATGAGAACTTTTGAAGGAAATATTTTGGAAGATTTAAAAATGGATTTTGAGATTGGAAACTTTGGGCTTTGATGAGAATTTTGGAAGATTGAAAACTTGAGAGTTAAGTTTGAAGAAAACTTTTTGGAGGAAGAAGTTTTAGAAAGCCTTGATTGGAATAGAACTCTTTTGGAGTAAAAACTTGAGATGGATTTTGATTGGAAAATTTTGGGATTTAATTTTGATTTTGAATTAGAAATCATTTTCAAATTTTGGACAAAACGTGTAGGAAATTCATTTTGACTTAAAATTTGAACGCAAAATGTTTAGGAAATTCATTTTGACTCGAAATTGAAAACCTTTGAAGACAAAATGTATAGAATATTCATTTTCACTCGAAACTTGACTTTTTAAATCAAAATGTATAGGAAATTCATTTTGGCCTAAAATTTCAAAGAAAAATGTTTAGAAAATTCATTTTGACTCGAAATTAAAAATCTTTTGAAAGCGAAATGTATAAGAAATTCATTTTGGCTTGAAACTGAAAAATCTGAATGTGCAGGAAATTCATTTTGACTTGAAACTGAAATTTTAAAAATCAAAATGTGTAGAAAATTCATTTTGACTTGCAACTTGACTTTTTTTGAGAAAAAGAGTTCTGGAAAATCTTGAAGTTTGTTTGGGAATAGAAATATTTTTGAAGAAACAGCTTCGAAATAGATTGAAAATTTAATTTCGAAAAGAATTTTAGGACTTGATTTTGAAATAGTTTTTGAAAAGAAATACTAAGAACATTAGAAATTGATTTTTAAAGATAAATTTTTGAAAGAAAAAGTTAGGAAACCTTTTTGAGAGTTGATTTTTTAAAATAAAACTTTTTGAAGAAAAACCAACTTAAGAAAAATCCTTTGAATTGAGCAGACTTTATTGAGACTTCGATCATTTATTTTTTTCATTTATATTTTGATCTTTGGTTGTCTTTATTATTTTTTTCCTTTTTTTTCCTTTTCTTATCTTCATTTCTTATCTTTTGAACTGCATATACCGTGCATTAATACCTCTTACCTTGGCTTACCTTTCAGGATGGCAGACGCTGGCAATGATGTTTCGAGAGGAGACATCACTCCGGGAAGGCAGCCCGAACAAATTCTGTCAGCCGCTTCAGTCGCTCCCTGGGTAGTCAGCGATCTAATGGACGTGTGTCTTCTAGCCAGAGCGGGCGAGGGAGTAGGCCTCCAGTTGACCCCTTCCCTCTGGTTGAGGCAACTTTTGAGGCGGAGATGGAGGCAAAGGAGGAGATACTGGGTCTTGGCGATCAGGTGACTGGGTACTAGAGGGCTTCCTCCAAACATAGACAGACAGATCCTGACCTTGGGGATTTGGAGATACTCGATATTCCACTACGGGGAGACCTTGCCTATCATCCTAGTGCCTACTCGCGACAACATTTGCCCCCTCCACGGGTACACATATCTTTCAAAAGAGCTGTTCATCTTATCTTTAGTACTATGCAGCGGGTGACTCCATCTTACCAAGCTTTCTTAGCAAAGATTAGGTTTGGGGCCTTCATGGGATTACAAGCTAACCGCATGAACAAACATCTAGTGCTAGCCTTAGTTGAGAGATGGTTTGGGGAGACCGGGACTTTCCACTTTGTGGGCTTTGAGTTAGGACCCACTCCATTGGATTAGGTGATCATCACCTACTTTCTATCGTTGGTCGGTGGATCACCTTGCGATCAGTCAATAGAGCCAACGTGTGCATTCTGCTAGACTTGCCCCCTTCTAAGTGTTCTACTTTCCCAGTCTCTTGGCTTAGTCGGGATGACAATACCTTTGCTGTTGAGCCACCACCTGCCTAGCGAGACATCATGAGGCGGTGACTTGTTTTGTATATCATCTTCAACTACTTCTGCAATAACAATAAGTCACTCGTACCTTTTCGGTTGGTGAGCATAGTAGCTGATCTTGGGGCTTTGTCTGAGCTGGATTAGGGGTCCTTCTCCTTCGGCTGCTTCTTTCGATCGATGTGGGTCCAGACTTCCTCCCGTTGGGGCAATTTGACTAGTTTCTGGCCCTTTCTTGTCTGGTGGAGCTATAAGTACCTGCCAATTCATCGTCCCGAGGTCATTGAGGATGACCTTTACCCCCATGCTTTGAGGTGGGCAAGTGACCAGGTAGCCCAGCAGTCAGAGCTCACTGATTTCGTGACACTATGGTGAACTTGGAGTTGATTGAGGTAAGGGATGTGACTTGGCGACCCTTTATTGGGTCAGTTCATTATGAGACGGTATAGTACTTGGTCCCATTGTCCCTATCAAGGGCTTCATTTCTCAGCAATGATTCTTGGGAGTCCTACCTAAGAGATCAACACTGGTGCCAATTTCATGAGAAGTTCAGGTCAGCAGGAGATCCACCGGAGTACATGTTTGGAGCCTTGGTGGAGGGAGTTCCTGTTCCCTATTAGGAGTGCCAGCCGGGTGCCAGGTCCTTACTTCCTCCAAAGACTAACTATGCCGCATACTTCAGGGCTCATTCTGTGAGTGCCTTTACTTGGTTTGAGGTATTAGTCGACGGATATGCTACCAGGAGGTGGTTGACTTGTGGTGCCGTGCCAGAAGATACATGCCCCAGGTTGAGTTTACTATAGTGAGAGATCAGAGGGACTGGTTCCAGATGGAGGGGGATCAGTACCAGGCAAAGGTAGCTTCCTTGACAGCCTAGTTAGCCCAGATGGGAGGTGTAGGAGTATTTTATCCTTTCCTTCCTTCTTCCTTTTGCTCTGCTGTTGTTTAGTTATTCCTTTACCTTGTTGATTCTGATTTTGTCTTCTTCACAGGATGCGGGTGCTTCTAGTAGTTATCCACCTCCTCCAGAGCCAGGTTTCGGTGATTTCGATTTCAAGGATATCAATTTTGATTTTTGATAGATGCCCCTTGTTGTAGACCCTGATCTTCTTTTGCCCATATCTTAAAGATGTATTTATGTTAGACAGTTTTATTTTGTAAATTTTGTATAAAAATGGATATTTTAGATGGTTAGATGTATGTATTGATGCATGGACAGGTAGAGATACTTATGATTTACACAGTTAAGTATATGATCAGATACATGTGCAGGGACGATGATGATGTATATTCATGAAATGATATTAAACTGTATTGGTGACTGTAAGCACCCCATTTTTGATCGCTCGGCAGTCTACACTCCGTCCAGACTTGTTTTCAAGTCATTGTGGGCATATTCCAATCGAAACCAATTCTCTATGTCCAAATTCCGTCTTTCAATCGCTTCGCGGGCCTGTCAGGCCCAAGTAGAGGCAAAATGACCAAAATGCCCTTAGGGGCATTGTCCTTTCCTTTCTGATTCTAATCCCTCTCTCGAGACAATTTATTCCTCGAGATGGTTCCAATCCAGGCACGTCTCTTCGGAGACGATAAGTCCCCTTTCCAATCTAACTCTCGAGACAGTTTATTCCTCGAGACGGTTCCAATCCAGGCACGTCTCTTCGGAGACGGTAAGACCCCTTTCCAATCCCACTCTCAAGACCATTTATTCCTCGAGACGGTTCTAATCCAGGCACGTCTCTTCGGAGACGGTAAGACCCCTTTCCAATCCCACTCTCGAGACAGTTTATTCCTCGAGACGGTTCCAATCCAGGCACGTCTCTTCGGAGACGGTAAGACCCCTTTCCAATCCCACTTTCGAGACAGTTTATTCCTCGAGACGGTTCCAATCCCAGGCACGTCTCTTCGGAGACGATAAGACCCCTTTCCAATCCCACTCTCGAGATAGTTTATTCCTCGAGACGATTCCAATCCAGGCATGTCTCTTTGGAGACGGTAAGACCCCTTACCAATCCCACTCTCAAGATAGTTTATTCCTCGAGATGGTTCCAGTCCAGGCACGTCTCTTCGGAGATGATAAGTCCCCTTTCCAATCCCACTCTCGAGACAGTTTATTCCTCGAGACGGTTCCAATCTATGCGCGTCTCTTCGGAGACGATAAGACCCCTTTCCAATCCCTCTCTTGAGACAATTTATTCCTCGAGACGGTCCGAGTAGCGAAACTACTCACAAAACCGTTAGAGTAGTGGAAATACTCACAAATAGGTCGATATAGGGAATTGGCAACAAACCCCTATGTCACGACGACCGCCATTAGAGTGGCGGAAACACTCAAAACCCAGGTCAACACCAGTTTCTGTTAACCCACTTTGGTGAAAAATAACCAAACTGTCCTTTGGACCTTTTCTGAGACTTTCCGGTCAAGATGACCACTTTGCCCCTAGGCATCCGAATGCCCCGGGAACCACACCGGCTTTGGGTATCAAACCGGTAATGTCCCGAGAATACTTTTTATAGTATTCTCAACCATCCTTTACCTTTCCAGATCATTCCGAGTCAGTTCCGGCCAACCCGGTACAAAATGACCGTTTTGCCCTTGGTGGGCCGGTCTCCTTTTTCGACCACACCAGCTCAGGGTATCAAACCAGTAACCTCCTGAGACTACTTTTTATGGTGTTCTCAACCTCCTTTTACCTTTCTGGATCTTCCCAAGTCAGTTCCGGCCAACCCGGTGCGAAATGACCGTTTTGCCCCTGGTAGGCCGGTCTCCTTTTCCAACCACGCCGACTCTGGAAATCAAACCGCCAACCTCTGGGAACATTCTAAATAATGTTTCCAGATCCCAAGTCCTCTTCCGGGACAGTCCGAGTTCGTCCCGGCAGTTTCCCGGTCCGATTGACCGTTTTGCCCCTAAAGGCCCGGTCAACCTTTCCGACACATTTTATCCTCACTTTTCAAGTCAAATACCTCCAGGACACTATTTTAAGTGTTCTTGCTCCTTTCTGGCCTTCCGGGTCATTCCTGGCTCCTTCAAATCATTCCCGGACTTTTCGAAGTCACTCCTAATGAAGCCAGGCTAAAAATTGCATGGTAGTCACTAGTACAGGCGTTCAAATCTAGTCAAAGATACGTTGCTTGCCGACTTATAAAGTTTCCTAACTAGCTAGCACCACTACTAGTGGCGCCACTACTAGTGGTGCCAAGCCAAGAATTGGCCTGGCGCCACTCCTAGTGGCGCCAAGAGCAATTTTGCCCTAGCGCCACTGCAACAGGCGCCAAGTTTGTCCAACCTCTATAAATACAGAGCCTCATTCAACGTGAGGAAGATCCGCAAACTTAACCTAAAAATCTTATATTTCGATATATAGAGCTCGAGCACCTCAAAAACCCTAGCCACCTTAGGTTTTCCAAACCCTAGCCACCCTAGACAAACCCTAGTCTCCTATACACTCGTACACACCCCCATACACTCATACACTAGCCTTCAGCCATCCTTTGAAGACTTAAGGAGCTGCAATCCAAAGCTTGAAGACAACTCTTGAGGATTGAAGGTGAAGATCAAGACGAAGACCGAAGACCGAAAACCGAAGATAGCACGGCGCGCAAAATAAACAAGACATACGGTAGGTTCTCCATTTAATTTTCCGTACTTCCCCCTCTCTCTTCTCTCTCCTAACCCACTTGGGTTTTCTCTATTTTAATCCCCCATCTCTTTCCCCCCTTTCTTTGCATGCTTGAAACAAGGGGATTCCCGGTCCATGTGTAGGATTGGGTTATTGGAGAGTCACCATGTCGGGGGCTTTCTTCTAGTCTAACCAAAGACCACGTGGGTCCGGCCCCCTTGATTATGTGGTGAAGCCTTAGCCTTGTATGTTCACGACCCCAAATTGCATTATGCATATCATAGTTTTGCATATTCGAAAATTCATTTTCAAAACCGTTTTCAAACTTGTTTTCAAAATTGCATCAAAATCTTTTTTTCAAAAACTTGTTTTCAAAATCACAATTTTAGGGTGATTCTAGCCTTTCCATGGCTAGGGTTGTTTTAGGAAAGTGTTACATTAAAAGTGACCAATATGGTCCATATTTTCAAATCTTATTGTTTTCCAAAACCGCTTTCCTAAAGTGATTCTAGCCCTCTTATGGTTAGAATTGCTTTAGGAAAGTGAGATGTTTTTATACCTTCTAAAAACTCTCTTTTCAAAAAATCCCTCTTCCTAAAAATTTCTTTTTCAACATACTTTCCTAAAACTTTCCTCTCCAAAATTGTTTTCAAAAACTCCCCCCAAAATCTATTTTTCAAAACTCCCTTTTTCAACTCCTTTCCAAAATCCTCTCCTCAAAATCCACTTTCTAAAAACGTTCCCCAAAAATCTTTCCAAAAACTCTTTTTAACAATCTTCTACCAAAAACTTTCCTAAAAAAACTCTCTCCAAAAATCTTTTCAAAAACTCTCTTTCCAAAATCTTTCCTTTAGAACTACTTCCTAGGATTTTCCTTCCAAAATCTTCGTTTCTAAAAAAAACACACTTTCCAAAAACTCTTTCCTTAGAGCCCAAGTCAAGCCCTAGAACCCACAATTAGGAAACCCTAATTTTCTTCCCAAAAACATGATTTTCAAACTTTGCCCCAAACCTAGGTTTCCAAAACCTCTTATTTTCACATCCAAACGATACACGTTTCCAAAGCCTATTTTCTACGTCGAAACTATAATTTTCCAAAACTAGGGTTTCTAGAATCTCCCTTTCCAAATCCTTGCCAAATCCTATCTTCCCTTTAGGAAACCAAATCAAATCTCCCCGCTTAGGAAACCGAATCCAATCATCCGTTTTTTGGAAACAAAATCAAACCTTCTCTTTTCAAAACGAAATCCAATCCTTTCCTAGTCCAACTTTTTTCTTAATTCAAATCCTTCATAAGCTTCCACTTTCCTAAACCTTAAGTTTCCAAAACTTGAACATAAAAATCTTTCCTAAATTTCAAAACTCAACTTTCGAATCTTTCCTAATTCGACCCTTTCCTAATTCTACCCCTTTTCCAAATCTCAACTTTCCAAATCTAATTTTTCAAACTTTTCCTAAACTCAAACCTTTCCTAATCTCAAGATTTCCTAAAACCCTAAAACTTTCTAAATCTTAAACTTTCTAAATTTCAAATCTTTCTAAATTTTAAACTTTCCAAAACTTCAACATCTTTTCAAATCTAAGACTTTTCTAAACTTAAAACTTTCTTAATTCAAACATTTCCTAAATCGGAAACTTTCCTTTTTCAAACCTTTCCTAAAACAAAACTTTCCTACTTTCAAAACTTCCCTATTTCGAAACTTTCCAAAATTCTAAACTTTCCAAATTCAAAACTTTCCTAAGTTGAAACTTTCTTAATTCAAAACTTTCCTAATTCGAACCTTTCTTAATTCGAAACTTTCCAAAAATGAAACTTTCCTAATTCGAAACTTTCCTAAATCAGACTTTTCCTAATTCGAACATCTCCTAAAATCTAATCTTTCCAAATCTTCCAAGCCAAGTCAAATCTTTCCTAAGTCTCTTCTCTTTCCTAAGTCTCTTCTCTTTCCTAAGTCTAGGTTTTCTTAAACCTTCATCTTTCTAAAACAAGTCCAAATCTATCTCTTCAAATCAAAGTCCAATCTTCTCAATTTCAATTTCCAATTTCCTCTTCTAATTTCAAATCAAATTCAATTTCCAATTCAATCTCCTTCTTCAATCCAACCTTCTATTTTCAATCGGACTCCGATCCGAACTACGACTGACCTGATTTCTCCAAAAGGATACGTAGGCAAGCTTCATAGGTGCGGTCACAATACTTTTCAAACTTTCAATTCCACCCTCATGGGTGCGGTCACAACATTTTTCAAATCTCAAATTCCAATCTATTTTCAAACTTCTAATTTCAAATTTCTATTTCCAAATTTTTATTTCCAAATTTTCAAACTTTCCAATGTCAATTCCATTTCTTCAAATCTATTTTCAAATCAAATCAATTTCAAATCAATCTCTTTCCAAATCTATTTTTCAATTCTCTTTCCTTGCACTTGCATATCATGCATCATGTTTTTCTAAACATTATTTTTTCAAAGTGGATAGGATTGAACAGTAGTTAGTTAAAGACTCTCATAGGTGAATCTAGGGTAGATTGACATGTAGGTACCAAAAGGGCGAGGTAGGGTGATAGCTTAGTGCATTTTCCCTGCACGTAACCAACCTCCGAACCTAGATCACTGATTTCAAAGACCAAAAGGAGTTATTTTTCTAAAAAGGGTTAAATGTTTTCCAAAGGTTGCCAAACAACCCGTTTTCTTAAAAACCCTCTCTTCAGGAGATATTTTCAAAATTGTTTTCCAAAACCTTAAGTGTAGTCTTCGGATTATTCTTAATTTTTAGGTGACCTAACTCACCTTAATCAAGCTAGGTGGCGACTCTGAATCTTTTTCAGAAAGCCCTTTATTCAAACCAATTTTCAATTCAAACCTAGTCGCACTCATTCTTTTAGGAGGCGAGTTCTAACGAGAGAGTACAGTATTTTTCCCGCTTGTGTGAGTATTCCTCGAGTGCGAAAAATCTGAGCGTGACAGTGACTTCTGTTTCTACAGGGAGCTACATCCTATGTATACAGGGCTCATGCTAATTTTTTTTTCTCTTTTTTTATTGCATGCATATATTAGAAATTTACTAGTTAGTGGAGTAACAAGGGGTGCCGTTAAGCTCGGTATCCTTAAAATGGCAACCCCTTTTTTTTCAGGGGTTTGGCCTCTCCTTTGATGCGACCTTACCTTGACCGGATGATAGCACTTTATACCTTACTTAGCCTTCTGATCAACTCTGATTTTCTACCTTGGGGTTAGTGTATAAAATTATTAGGCTAAAACTCTCAACTCTCGGGGCTTTGACAGCAGCTTACCTGACTTTTAACAGAGCGATGAGCAGCCAATTTTTCAATCTGAGGAGACTTTGCTTTAGGAACGTAATGTAGGCTAGGTTATGGGGGTTTTCAAAACAACGGGATATACAGGCTCAAGTTTGATATTGCTTTCAGCAGGGTTTAGATCCATACCCTCCTTAATTATTTTTCCAGCAGGGTTAGCATCCTTCTTTAGCTTCGGGAGCGTGTCTAGCTCATTTTAAATCAAGCAATTCATTTTCAATCAGAGTGGACTTTAGTAGGGTTGTAATGTAGGCCACGGTTTTGAGTTTTTGCAAGAAAGAGTAAAGGCTCAAACCTATTGTTTCTACTGGGCTTCTTTATCACCTGGGTTCACCTTTAAATTTCCTCCTTTTACAAAGGGAGCTGACCTTTCTTATAACTTTTGACCTTCTAATGGAATTGTCTAACATTTACCCCTTGATTTTTGGTTTTTTTTTTTTATATGCTTTTCAAGATAGCACAAACATGAGCAGGTATGGGCTTCAAGATATTGTTCTTCAGAAGGTTGTGGTAGGCATCAGTTTAGGTGCAGGCTAAGGTATCAAAGGTACGGATGCGTCGGGCAGGTCTATTAAAGTTAGGTCGTGCCCTAACAGGGCCATAGTGAGGGATTGGAGCAGGCATGGTTAAAGTGGGTAAGGGCAGTGTAAGCATCCCATTTTTGCCCGCTCGGCAGTCTCCAGTCCATCCAGACTTGAGTTCAAGTCAATATAGACATATTCCAATTTAAATTAGTTTTTCAAAGCTAATTCAGTCAATCAATTGCTTCACGGGCCTGCCAGGCTCCAATTCCAGTGGGCATGTCTTTTCGAAGACGGTAAGTCCCCGTTTCGATCTCAAAACCAATTTCAAGTCCAATTCCAATTCCAATTAAATCTAGCACGCCTTTTGCAAAAGTTGATTCCTCAAGGCGGTAAGTCCATCCTGTCTAGCATGTTTTTTGAGAAAAATCTTCAAAACGGTAAGTCCCTTCAAACCTGACAACCGGGACGAGACTCCAAGTCCCCGAGATGGTAGAACAGTCCACCTTTGGTGCCTACTAGCCCGCCAATGAAGAATGTCCATTTTGGCATGCCTTTCGAAAAAGTTGATTCCTCAAGCAATAAGTTCACCTAGCCACTTCCCGAGATCAGGTAGTCTCTAAAATGATCGCGAACCGTTGGAATAATGGAAGTACTCGTAAACATCGCAACCTTATAGTGGCAGAAACACTCGTAAATAGGTTGACATTGAGAATTGCTGAAAAACCCCTATGTCATGAGACCACCGTCAAAGTGGCAAAACACTCAAAACCCAGGTTAACACCAGTGCCTGCTAGCCAACTCCGATGAAAAATGACCAAACTGCTCTTAAGGCCATTTTCGGCACGTTTCTTGAGAAAGTACCTAAGTCCACAGAAAGGTAAGTCCATCCTTCCAGGATCGTCCCAAAGACGATCCAGCATGATTAGGTGCCTTCCAGTCGGTATCGGGCCAATTCTGAGACCCTCTAGTCAAAATGACTGTTGGTCGCCTCTTCCAACCACACTAGCTCTGGGTATCAAACAGGTAACCTCCCAAGGATGCTTCTAATAGTATCCCTGGCCTTCTGATCCATTTTCAGATCATTCTGAGCCAATTCCAACAAACCTGATGCAAAATGACCGTTTTGCCCCTGGTGGGTCGGTTGCCTTTTCTAATCACACCGGCTCTAGGTATCAAACCGGTAACCTCTTGGAACATTCTAGGTAATGTTTCCAAGTCTCAAGTCTTCTTTCAGGATATTCCGAGTCTATCCTAGTATCTTTTTGGCCCGATTGACCGTTTTGCCCCTAATGGCCCGGTCAACCCCTCCAACAAATCCTGACATCATTTGTCAAGTCTACTACCCCCGGGACACTATTCTAAGGATTTATGTCCCTTTTTGGCCCTTTGGGCCAATCTCGGCCCTTTAAATCATTTTCGAACCTTCCAGAGTCACTCCTAGTGAAGCTAGACTAAAAATTGCATAATAGTCACTAATATAGGCGCCCAAATCTTCTGAAGATACGTTGCTTGCCAACCTTAAAAGTTTCCTAAGTGGCTGGCGCCAGTGTAAGGTTTGGCCTAGTGCCACTACAACAGGCGCCAGTACATTCTTCTGTCTATAAATACAAAGTCTCCAATGTATGGTTTGGCCTAGAGCCACTACAGCAGGCGCTAGTGCATTCTTCTATCTATAAATACAGTGCCTCCTTCAAAGGGAAAAAGGGTCTGTAAACACAGTCCAAAAACCTTGCTCTTCAATACATAAAACTCGAAGTCCTTCCAAAACCTAGTTCGCTTTAGGTTCTTCAAACCCTAGCCTCCATATACAACCCTTAGCTCACATACACTCACATACACTCATATACTAGCCTCCAAAGCCTTCATTGAAGACTTGAAGTCTTGCAACTTGGAAGCTCTTGAATATCAAAGCAAAGATCGAAGTAAGGCAAGCAAGCAAAACAAAGTAAATAAAAGAAGACACAAGGTAGGCTTCCTATTTACGTTTACGCAATTCCTCCCTCTATCTTCTCTTTCCTAACCCACTTGGGTTTTCTTCTATTTTAATCCCCATCTTCTACCCCCCTTTCTTGCATGCTTGAAACAAGGAACTCTCCAGTTCATGTGTAGGATTAGGCTATTGAAAGTCACCGTGTCAGGGGCTTTCTCTCAGTCTAACCGGAGACCACGTGAGTTCGGCCCCCTTGATTATGTGGTGGAGCCTTTAACCTTGTATATTCACAACCCCAACTTACATTGTGCATATCATGATCATGCATCCCTCTAAAATTCGTTTTTAAACTTGTTTTCAAGACTTGCATTAAATCTTCTTTTTCAAGCTTAGTTTCAAAATCACAATCCTAAGGTGATTCTAACATTTTCATGGTTATGGTTGCCTTAGGAAAGTGTTACATTTAAAGTGACCAATATGGTCTATATTTTCACATCATTGTTGTTTTCAAAACCACAATCCTAGAATGGTTTTAATCTTCTTATGGTTGGTATCGTTTTAGGAAAGTGAGATAGTTTTAGAGGCTTGCAAAAGTCTACATTCAAATCCCTCTCCAAATTGCTTTTCAAACTCGCTTTCCAAAACTTTTTTTTTAAATCCTCTCCAAAATCTCTTTCCAAACTTACTTTTCTAAAAACTCTTTTCAAAAACTCTCTCAAAGTTTTATTTTTAAAAACCTCCTTTCCAAAAATCTTTTCAAGTTTACTTTTTAAAAACTCCTTTCTAAGATCTCCTTCCAAAAATTTTCCTTTCCAAAAAAGTTTTACTCTCCAAAAACTCTTCACCTTAGAGTCCAAGTCAAGCCCTAGAGCCATGGTTAGAAATCCCTGATTTTCATTCCTAAAACATAATTTCCAAATTCCTACTTTGCCCTCAAAACCTAGGCTTTCAAAACCTCCTTTTTTACATCAAAATCATAAATTTTCAAAAGCTGTTTTCTATATCGAATCATAGACTTCCAAATCTAGGATTTCTAAAACTTCACCTTCTAATTCCATACCAAATCCAATCCTCTGTTTTAGGAAACCAAATCCAATCTCTCAATTTAGGAAACTAGATCCAATCCTCCATTTTTGGAAACAAAATCAAATCATCTCTTTTTAGAAATAAAATCCAATTTTTTGTTTTAGGAAATAAAAATCAAATCTTTCCTAAATCCAAATCTTTACTAAATCTAAATCTTTCCGAATTCGAACCTTTCCTAATTCTCACTTTTTCTAATTCCATACCTTTCCCAATTTCAACTTTCCAAATTCTGAATTTTCAAATCTTTCTTAAACTCAAATCTTTCCTAAACTTCAAGTGTTTCTAAAACTCAAACTTTCAAATATTTTCTAATTTCAAACTTTCCATTCAAACCTTTCCAAAACCCTTAACTTTCTAAATTCCAAAATCTTTCTTAAATCAAATTTTTCCTAATTCAAATCTTTCCAAAAATAGACTATTTCTTCAGTTAAAACTTTTTAAATTCAAAACTTTTCAACTTTAAAACATTTCCTATTTTAAACTTCCCTAATTCAAAACTTTCCTAAAACGAAACTTTCCTAAAATAAAACTTTCCTAATTCAAAACTTTTCTAAAATGAAACTTTCCAAAAACGGAACTTTTCTATTTTGAAACTTTTCGAGATTTTCTAAATTCAATCTTTCCTAGACTCCAACTCTCCAATTTTTCTAAATCAAGCTTTCCAATCAAATCTTTCTTAATCTCAAGTCCCTCCTAAATCCTATCTTTCCTAAGTCTAGGTTTCCTAAATCTCAATCTTTCCAAAACAAGTCCAAATTCTTCTTCCAAGTTCTATCTTTCCAAATCAAAGTCTAAGCTTTTCAAATCCTCCAACGCAATTTCAAGTCAAAGTCAATTTCAAATTTCAATTTCAAAATTTCTATTCAAAGTTCAAATCAAACCCTTTTTCAAATCAAACTCTTCTCAAATCAAATTTTCTATCGAACTCTTATCTGAACTACGACTGACCTGATTCCCAAAAAGGGATACATAGGCAACCCTCATGGGTGTGGTTATAACTTTTTTTCAAATTTCCAATTCCACAACCTTTTCCAAGCTTCTACTTCCATAAATTTTTTTTAAGTTTCTAATTCCATAATTATTTTCAAACTTCCAATTCCATGATTGATTTCAAATTTCTAATTATACAATCTATTTTCAAATCTCTATTTCCAATTTCTAAAACTTTCCAATTTCAAATCAAGTCTTTTTAAATCCATTTCTAAAATCAAATCAAGTCTTTTCAAATCTATTTCCAAACTCAAATCAAGTTCTTTTCAAATCTATTTCCAAAATCAAATCAACTTCTCTTCAAATCTATTATCAAAATCAAAGTCTTTTATTGCACTTGCATATCATGCATCATATCAAACATCTTTTTAAAATTCTTTTCTAAAGTGAATAGTTTTGGACATTTATTAATCAAAGACTCGAATGGGTAAACCTAGGGTGAATAGATATGTAGGTACCGTAAGGGCAGCGTAGGGTGATGCTTAGTGCGTCTTCCCTACACGTAACCAATCTCCGAACCTAGAACACTGTTTTCAAAGACCAAATGGAGTTATTTTCAAAAAAAGGGCTTAAGTTTTTCCAAAGGTTGCCAAACAACCTATTTTCTAAAAAAATCCCTCTCTCGAGGTAGTTTTCAAAATCTTTTCAAAAACCCTAAGTGTAATATTCGAATAGTGTAGTTTTTAGGTGACCTAACTCACCATAATCAAGTTAGGTAGCGACTCCAAATTGTTTTCTAAAAGCCCTTAATCAAATCAATTTTCAATTCAAACCTAGTAGCACTTATCATTCTAGGAGGATGAGTTCTAACAAGAGAGTACAGTAATTTTCCCACACATGTGTGTATTCTTCGAGTGTGAAAAATCTGGGCACGGCACGCAGGATGGCAGACATCTCGCTTTCCTTCTTGATTATTCCCCTTGTAGTAGCCACCTTCTTGGCTATGTTGGCAGAATTTTCTCCAATCTTTGCATAGGGGTCCGTAATCCTCCCTGTCTTGAGACCATTTTCTATCATCTCCCTTTGCATGATGAGCTTAGAGAAGCTTTTCCCTATGCTTGTATAGAGCTTCTAGTAGTATATACCTTAGAAAGTATATACGAATAGTTGCACGTACTCCTTCTCTTCCAATGGAGGATTGAACTTGTGCAGTGACCTCTCTCCAAAACCCTATCACACTACCCCAGCGGGAGAAAGTTCAGACCCGCATGGATCTTAGGAAGTAACCAAAGGAGAAAGACCCCTAGTCCAGCTCTGACAAGGCTCCCAAGTCAGCTACCACACTCACCAGTTTGAAAGGGACGATTGACTTATTGTTGTTGCAAAAGCAGATAAAAATAATGTACAGAACCAGTCGTCGTCTCATAATGTCTCGCTGTTCAAGGGGTGGCTCAATAGAGAAGGTGCTCTCATCCCGACTAAGCTAGTGTAAGCACCCTATTTTTGCCCGCTCAGTAGTCTTCAGTCCGTCTAGACTTGTATTCAAGTCGCTATGGACATATTTTAAGTCAACTCAATTTTTCAAGTCCAATCTAGTCAATCCATCGCTTCGCGGGCCTGTCAGGCCCGAATAGAGACAAAATGACCAAAATGCCCTTGGGGGCATTATTCAGTCCAATTCCAATTGACACGTCTTCTCGAAGACAATAAGTCCTATTTTCAAATCCAATTCCAATCAAACTTCGAGTCCAATTCCAAATTCCAATCCGTCCCTTAAGAAAGTTAATTCCTCGAGGTGATAAGTCCATCCTATCTGGCATGTTTTCCAAAGAAAGTTCTTCGAAACAGTAAGTCCCTTCAAACTCGTCGACCAGGATGAGAACCCAAATCCCTGAGATGGTGAAACGGTCCACCTTTGGCACCTGCTAGCCCGTCAATGCAGAAATGTCAGTTCCAACATGCCTTCTGAGAAAGTTGATTGCTCAGGCGCTAAGCCCATTTAGTAGCTTCCTGAGATCAGGTAGTCTCGGGAATGATCGCGAACCATCAGAGTAGCGGAAGTACTCGTAAACATCACAACCGTCAGAATGGCGAAGACACTCATAAACAGGTCGATACAGGGAATTGCCAATAAACCCCTGTATTACGAGACCACCGTTAGAGTAGCAGAAACACTCAAAACTCAAATCACCAAACTGCCCCTAGGGCCATTTTCGGCACGTTTCACGAAAAAGTACCTAAGTCCTCAAAACGGTAAGTCCACCTTTTCAAGATTGTCTTAAGGAAATCTTGCATGATTAGGTGCCTTCTAGTCAGTTTCGGGCCAATTTTGAGACTTTTCAGTGAAGATGACCATTTTGCCCCTAAGCATCCGAACGCCCCGAAAACCACACCGGCTCTGGGTATCAAACCGATAACCTCCCGAGAATGCTTTTTATAGTATTCTCGACCTTTCATTATCTCTCCCCAGATCATTCCGAGTTAATTCTGGCAAACCCGGTGCAAAATGACGGGTTTTGCCCCTGGTGGGCCGGTCGCCTTTTCCGACCACACCGGCTCTGGATATCAAACCGGTAATCTCCTAGGACATTCTAAATAATATTTTCAAACCTCGATTCTTCTTCTGGGACATTTTAAGTCCGTCCCGGCAGCTTTTCGGTCCGGTTGACCATTTTGCCCCTAATGGCCCGATCAACCTTTCCAACACATCTTGACATCATTCTTCAAGTTCATTACCTCTGGGACCCTATTCTAAGGGTTCATGTCCCTTTTCAACCTTCCGGGTCATTCCCGACCCCTTCAAATCATTCACAGACCTTCTAGAGCCACTCCTAGTGAAGCCATGCTAAAAATTGCATGGTAATCACTAGTACAGGCGCCCAAATCCTCGAAAGATACGTTGCTTGCCAGCCTTAAAACTTTCCTAAGTGGCTGGCGCCACTCCTAGTGGCGCTAGAAGGATTTTTGGCCTAACGCAAGGTCATTCTTCTCTCTATAAATACAGAGCCTCCTCTAGCGTAAAAGAGGTCCGCAAACTCAGTCTAAACACCCTACTCTTCGATATACATAGCTCGTAGCCTCCCTAAACTCTAGTCTTCTTTAGGTTTTCCAAACCCTAGCCTCTATATACAAACCTTAGCTCATATATACTCCCAGACACTCCTATACACTCATACACTAGCCTCCAAAGCTTCCATTGAAGACTTGAAGTGTTGCAACCCGAAGCTCTCGAAGATAAAGACAAGTTCCCGAAGATCAAGATGAAGACTGAAGCGAAGACCGAAGCAAAGCAAGAAAAATAAAGCGCGCAAAGCAAAGTAAAATAAAGAAGACACAAGGTAGGCTATCTATTTAAGTTTACGCATCTTCCCCCTCTCTCTTCTCTCTCCGAACCCACTTGGGTTTTCTTCTATTTTAATCCCCCATCTTCCTTCCCACCCCCCCCCCCTTTCTTGCATGCTTGAAATAAAGGACTTCCCGGTCTATGTGTAGGATTAGGCTATTGGAGGTCACCGTGTCAGGGGGTTTCTCTTAGTCTAACCGGAGACCACGTGGGTTTGGCCTCCTTGATTATGTGGTGAAGCCTTAACCTTGTATGTTCACAACCCCAACTTGCATTGTGCATACCATGATCTTGCATTCCTCCAAAATTCGTTTTCAAACTCGTTTTTCAAAACTTGCATCAAAATCGTTTTCAAAACTTGCGTTAAATCTTCTTCTTCAAAACTTGTTTTCAAAATCATAATCCTAGGGTGATTCTAGCCTTTCCATGGTTAGGGTTGCTTTAGAAAAGTGTTATATTTAAAGTGGCCAATATGGTCCATATTTTCAAATATTGTTGTTTTCAAAACCACTATCTTAGAGTGGTTCTAACCTTCTTATGGTTAAAATCACTTTAGGAAAGTGAGATATTTTTATGGACATTCTAAAAATCTCTTTTTCTAAAATTCCTTCTTTCCAATACACTTTTTAAAAAAACTCTCTCCAATCTCCTTTCCAAAATTGTTTTCTAAAACATTCCCTTCAAAAATCTATTTTCCCAAACGTCTTTCCAAAAATATCTTTCCTAAAAACTCTTTCCAAAATATCTCTTCCCTAAAAAATCTTTCTAAAAATTCCTTTTTAAAAACTCTCTTTTCAAAATTAACTTTCCAAAAACTCCTTTTTAGGATCTCCCTCTAACAATCTTCCTTTCTAAAAAAACTCACTTTCCAAAATCTCTTTCCTTAGAGCCTAAGTCAAGCCCTAGAGCCAACGATTAGGAAACCCTAATTTCCTTGCTTAAAACATGATTTTCAATGTTGCCTCAAAACCTAGGTTTCCAAAATCTCCTTCTTTACATCTAAACCCTAGGTTTCCAAAACCTATTTTCTACATCAAACTATAGTCTTCTGAAAATCTAGGATTTCAAAAACATCATCTTTCCAAATCCATATTAAATCAAATCCTCCGTTTTAGGAAATCAAATCCAATCTCTCCGTTTAGGAAACTAGATCACATCCTCCATTTTTGGAAACAAAATCAAACCATCTCTTCTTAGAAACAAAATCCAATCTTTCGTTTTAGGAAAATAGGAATCTCAATACTTCCTAGTCTAAACCTTTCCTAATCTACTCCTTCCTAATCTTATACTTTTCTAAACCTTAAGTTTTCAAAACTTGAACATTTAAATCTTCCCTTAAACTTTAACTTCTTAATCTTTCCTAAACTCAAACCTTTCCTAATTTCAAATCTTCCTAAATTTCAAATCTTTTCAAATTCAAAACTTTCTTAAGTCAAAACTTTCTAAATCCTAAACTTTCTAAAATTCTAAATCTTTCTTAAACTAAACTTTTCCTAATTCAACTCTTTCCAAAAATCAACTCTTTCTTAAAAAGAAAACGTTAGAATTTCAAAACTTTCCAATTTTAATTCTTTCCTAATTCGAAATCTTTCCTAAAACGAAACTTTCCTATTTCAAAAATTTTTCGAATTTGAAGCCTTTCCTAAAATGACGCTTTCCTAAAATGAAACTTTCTTATTTTGAAACTTTCCTAACTCGAATCTTTCCTAAATTTTAACTTCTCTAATCTTCCAAGTCCAACATTCGAGTCAAATCTTTCTTAAATCTCAAGTCTTTCCAAAGTTTCATCTTTCCTAAGTCTAGGTTTCCTGAAACCAAGTTTTCCAAAATCAATATTTTCAAATCTTCCAATCAAAGATCAAAGTCTAATATTTCAATTCCAAATTTTCAATTTTCAATCTTCTATTCTAAGTTCAAATCAAATCCTTTTTCAAATCAAAAATCTATTTTCGATCGGACTCTTGTCTGAACTACGACTGACCTGATTTCTAGAAAAGGATACATAGGCAAACCTCATGGGTGCGGTCACAACATTTTTCAAATTCCCAATTCCACAACCTTTTTCAATTTCCAATTCCATAATTCTTTTCAAATCTCTTTCCTCAAATTTACTTTCAAAATCAAATCAAATCTATCTGTTCAAATTTCTTTTCAATTTCAATTTCAAATCTACCTTCTCAAGTCTCTTTTCTAAAATTAAATCAATTTCTTTTCAAATCTATTTCCAAACCAAAGCTTTCTATTACAGTTACATATCATGCATCATGTCTTTCTAAAAATTCTTTTCTAAAGTGGATAGTTTTGGACGTTTGTTAGTCACAAACTCTATTGGGTGAATCTAGGGTGAATAGACATGTAGGTACTACAAGGGCGGGGTAGGGTGATGGCTTAGTGTGTCTTCCCTACACGTAACCAACCTCCGAACTTAGATCATTGTTTTTGAAAGACCAAAACGGAGTTATTTTCAAAAAAGGACTTAAATATTTTCCAAAAATTGCCAAACAACCTGTTTTCTTAAAATCCCTCTCTTTAAGAAGTGTTTTCCAAATCGTTTTCCAAAAACCCTAAATGTAGTCTTTGGATTGTGCTTAGTTTTTAAGTGACCTAACTCGCCTTAATCAAGTTAGGTGGCGACTCCAAACTTTTTCTAAAACCCCTTTATTCAAATTAATTTTCAATTCAAACCTAGTCGCACTCATTCTTCTAGGAGGATGAGTTCTAACAAGAGAATACAGTATTTTCCTGCTTGTGTGTGTATTCCTTGAGTGCGAAAAATCTGGGCCCGACAGCTAGGACACAGGAAAAGCTGAATAGTCAGGAGGTGGCAAGTCCAACAGAGCATAAACCTCGGCTCTACTAATTGGCTGCAAGGTAATATGACAGCCAATCTAACGGAGTAGAACCCAACTCAAAGCCCACAAAGTGCAAGGTCATATCTTGCCAAACCATCTCTCAATCAATGCCAATACCAAATGTCGATTCAGGCGGCTTGCCTATAATCCCATGAATGCGCTAAACCCAATCTCTGCTAAAATCCAATTTCAAGTGCCCCCTTAGGCCAATCTGCCATTTTCAAGCTCCAGTCTTCAAAAATGTCCAAATTCCATTCCTTCGATTGCCTCGTGGTCAACATGAGACCCTTACTTTATCATTTTCTACCTTCAACAGGCAAAGATAGAAAAAGAGGGGTAGATGTAAGCACCCCATTTTTGCCAGCTCGACAATCTTTGGCCCAACCAGACTCACATTCAAACCGACACAGACACATTCAAGTCCAAATCAGCTTTCCAGACTCAATCTAGTCAAACAACAACTTCGCGGGCCCATCGGACTTGATAGAGGCAAAATAACCAAAATGTCCTTGGGGCATTGCTCGGTCTAATTCCAGTTGGCACGCCTTCCTAAAGACGGTAAGTCCCTATTTCAATCTCAAATCCAGTTCTAATTCCAATTCTAATACAGACCAGTCAAACTATGTCAGACATGTCTTTAAAGAAAGTTGATCCCTCCAATGGTAAGTCCATCCAGTCCGGCATGTTTACTAAGAAAATTTCTCAGAACGATAAGTCCTTTCAAACCTGTCGACCGAGACAGAACCTAAATCCCCGATATGGTAGAGCAGTTCATTTTTGGCGCCTACTAGCCTGCCAATATAGAACGTTTGCTACTAGCATGTCTTTCAAAAAAGTTAATCCCTCAGACGATAAGACCATCCAGCAGCTTCTCGATATCAGGTAATCTCCGAAATGAACGCACACCGTCGGAGTGACGGAAACAATCACAAACATCGCAACCATCAGAGGGACAAAAACACTCGCAAATAGGTCGACATTACGAATTGTCAACAAAACCCCTATGTCACGGGACTAACAACGCCTCTTAGCCGTGGTATGTTTACTGAAAGATGGGATACCTTTGGAAACCAACTCGTCACACACCATCAGAGTGACGGAAACACTCAAAACCCAGGTTAACACTAGTGCCTACTAGCCCACTCTGCTAAAAAAAGACCAAATTGCCCCTTGAGCCTTTCCAGCATACTTCTCGAGAAAGTACCTAAGTCCTCAGAGTTTTCAAGATTATCCCGAAGATAATCTAGCACGTTCTAGTGCTTTCCAGTTGCTTCCGAATCAATTCCGAGAGCATCCAATCAAAATGACAATTTCATCCCTCGGCATCCGATTGCCTCTGGGAATCACACCGACTCTTGGTATCAAACCGATTACCCTCCGATGATACTTTTAATAGTATTTCCAACCTTTTAATACCTTTCAAGACCATACCAAGTCGATTTCGGCAAGCTCGGTGTAAAATGACCGTTTTGCCCCTGGTGGGTGTAAGCACCCCATTTTTTACCGCTCGGCAATCTACGGTCCGTCCAGACTTGTATCAAGTCAATATGGACGTATTCCAGTCAAAATCAACTCTCTAAGTCTAATCCCGTCTATTCATCGCTTCGCGGGCCCACTAGGCCCAAATAGAGGCAACATGACCAAAATGCTCTTAGGGGCATTATTCGGTCCAATTCCAAACCAGGCACGTCTTTCCGAAGCTAGTAAGTCCCCTTCCCAATTTCAAATCAGGCACGTCTTTCCGAAGATGGTAAGTCCCCTTTCCATATTCCAATAGGTGCATCTTTCCAAAGACGGTAAGTCCCCTTTCCAATTCCATCAGGCGCGTCTTTACGAAAACGGTAAGTCCCCTTTCCAATTCTAAACCAGGCGCGTCTTTCCAAAGACGGTAAGTCCCCTTTCCATATTTCAAATTAGGCGCGTCTTTTCGAAGACGATAAGACCCTTTTCCAATTCCAATAGGCACGTCTTTCTGAAGACTGTAAGTCCCCTTTAAACTTGTCGACCGAGACGAGACCCCAAGTCCCCTAGATGGTAGAACGGTCCACCTTTGACACGTGCTACCCCGCCAATGTAGAAAAGTCAGTTTCAGCACTCCTTCCAAGAAAGTTGACTTCTTAGGCATTAAGTCTCTTTAGCAGCTTCCTGAGATCAAGCAGTCTCAGGAATGATTGCGAACCGTCAGAGTAGCGAAAATACTCACAAGTAGGTCGATATAGGGAATTGCCAACAAACCCCTGTATCATGAGAACGCCGTCAGAGTGGCGGAAACACTCAAAATGCAGGTCAACACCAGTGCCTGCTAGTCCACTTCGGTGAAAAAGGACCAAACTGCCCCTAGGGCCATCTTCTGGCACATTTCTCGAGAACACACCTGAGTCCTCAAAATGGTAAATCCACCTCTTCCAAGATTGTCTTAAAAGTAATCCAGTATGATTAGGTGCCTTCTAGTCAGTTTCGAGCCAGTTCTGAGACTTTTCGGTCAAGATGACCATTTTGCCCCTAGGCATCCGAACGGCCCGGGGATCACATCGGCTCTGGGTATCAAACCGATAATCTCCCGAGAATGCTTCTTATAGTATTCCCAACCTTCCTTTATCTTTCCAGATCATTCTGAGTCAGTTCAGGTAAACCCAGTATAAAATGACCGTTTTGCCCCTAATGGGTTGGTCGCCTTTTCCTAGCCACACCGACTCTGGGTATCAAACAGGTAACCTCCTGAGATTGCCTTTTATAGTATTCTCAACCTTCCTTTATCTTTTTGGATCATTTCGATTCAGTTTCGGTAAACCCGATGCAAAATGACCGTTTTGTCCCTAGTAGGCCGGTCACCTTTTCCAACAACACGGGCTTTGAGTATCATACCGGTAACCTTTGGGAACATTCTAAATAATGTTTCTAAATCTCAAGTCTTCTTCCAAGACATTCTAAGTCCGTCCCAGCAACTTTTCGGCCAAGTTGACCGTTTTGCCCCTAATGGCCCGGTCAACCCTTCTAACACATCTTGTCATCCTTTTTCAAGTCCATTACCTCCGAGACCCTATTCTAAGGGTTCCTGCCCTTTTCCGGCCTTCCGGGCCATTCTTGGTCCCTTAAATGCTTCCCGGACCTTCCGGAGTCACTCCTAGTAAAGCCAGGCTAAAAATTACATGGTAGTCACTAGTACAGGCGCCCAAATCTTCTCAAGATACGTTGCTTGCTGACATTAAAACTTTCCTAACTGGCTAGCGCCACTAGTAGTGGCACCAAGGCAATATTTGGCCTAGCGCCACTGTAACAGGCGCCAGGTCTATCTCATCTCTATAAATACAGAGCCTCCTCCAGCGTTCAGTCTAAAAACCCTACTTTTCGATATACAGAGCTTGTAGCCTCTCTAAACCTTAGTCTCCTTAGGTTTTCCAAACCCTAGCCTCCATACACAAACCCTAACCTCCTATACACTCACATACACTTCTATATACTCATACACTAGCCTCCAAAGCCTCCTTTGAAGACTTGAAGTACTGCAATCTGAAGCTTTGAAGATTGAAGACCAACTCTTGAATATTGAAGTGAAGACCAAAGCAAGACAAGCAAAGCAAAGCGCACAAAGCTAAGCAAAATAAAGAAGACACAAGGTAGGCTTCTTATTTACATTTACGCATCTTCCCCCCTTCTCTTCTCCCTCTGAACCCACTTGGGTTTTCTTCTATTTAATCCCCCATCTTCTTCCCCCCTTCTTACATGCTTGAAACAAAGTAATTCCCGGTCCATGTGTAGGATTAGGCTATTGTAGAGTCACCATGTCGAGGGCTTTCTTTTAGTTTAACCAGAGACCACGTGGGTTTGGCCCTGTTGATTATGTGGTGAAGCCTTTAACCTTCTATGTTCACGACCCTCCTTGCATTGTGCGTATCATGATCTTGCATTCTTCCAAAATTCGTTTTCAAACTCGTTTTCAAAGCTTACATTAACATCGTTTTCAAAATTGCATCAAAATCTTCTTTTTCAAAACTTGTTTTCAAAATCACAATCCTAGGGTGATTCTAGCCTTTTCATGGCTAGGGTTGCTTTACGAAAGTGTTACATTTAAAGTGACCAATATGGTCCATATTTTCAAAACATTGTTGTTTTCAAAACCACTATCTTAAAGTGGTTCTGACCTTCTTATGATTAGAACTGCTTTAGGAAAGTGAGATATTTTGTATACTTTCTAAAAACTCTCTTTTTAAATTTCTCCTTCTAAAAACCTCTCTTTCAACATACTTTATAAAAATTCTCTTCAATCTCCTTCTTCAAATTCCTTTCCAAAAACTCCCTCCAAAAATCTATTTTCAAAACTTCATTTTTAACTCCTTTCCAAAATACTCTCCTCAAAATTCACTTTCTAAAAATGCTCCCTAAATCTCTTTCCCAACAACTCTTTCCTAAAACCCTCTTCCAAAATCTTCTTTCCTAAAAAACTCACTTTTCAAGTTTACTTTCCAAAAACTCCTCTCTAGGATTTTCTTCCTAAAATCTCCCTTTCTAAAAAACTCACTTTCCAAAAATCCCTTTTCTTGGTGTCCAAGTTAAACCTTAGAGCCAACGATTAGGAAACCCTATTATTTTGGCCTCAAAACCTAGGTTTCCAAAACCTCTTATTTTCTACATCAAAACTATGTATATTTCCAAAACCTCATTTCTACGTCAAAACTACAGTCTTCCCAAAACTAGGATTTCTAAAAACTCCATCTTTCCAAATTCATGCCAAATCAAATCTTCCCTTTAGGAAACCAAATCCAATCTTCCCATTTAGAAAACTAGATCCTATCCTCCATTTTTTAAAACAAAATCAAAACACATCTTTTAGAAACAAAATCCAATCTTTTGATTTAAGAAATAGGAATATCAATCCTTCCTAGTCTAATCCTTTCCTAATTCAACTCCTTCTTAATCTAGTACTTTCCTAAACCTTAAGTTTCCTAAACTTAAACTTTTGAATCTTTTCTTAAATGTTAAGCTTTTAAACCTTTTTTAATTCCATCCCTTTTCAAATCTAAGTTTTCAAATCTTTCTTAAACTCAAACCTTTCCTAACTTCAAGAATTTCTAAAACTCAAACACTTTCTAAATTCTAAACCTTCCAACTTTCAAAACTTCCTTATTTCAAAACTTTCCTAAATCAAAACTTTCCTAATTCAAAACTTTCTTAAAATGAAACCTTTCTTATTTCAAAACTTTCCTAATTCGAAACATTTCCTAAAACGAAACTTTCCTAAAACCGAGCTTTCCAAAATCAAATCTTTTCAAATCTTCCAATCAAAGTTCAATCTCTGAGTCTTCCAATCCAAATTTCAATTCAATCTCTTTCTTCCAATCATATCTTCTATTTTCTATCGGACTCTTGTCCAAACTACGATTGACCTGATTCCTCCAAAAGGATACGTAGGCAACCCTCATGGGTGCGGTTACAACCTTTTTCAAGTCTCTAATTTCCTAATCTCTTCTGAGTTTCCAATTCCAAATTTCTATTTCCAATTTCTAAAACTTTCTAATCTATCTTTTCGAACCCCCTCTCTAAAATCAAATCAATTTCTTTTCAAATCTATTTTCCAACTCTCTTTTTCTATTGCATTTACATATCATACATCATTCTTTTCAAAATTATTTTTCTAAAGTGGATAGGATTGAACATTTGTTAGTTGAAAACCCTCGTAGGTGAATTTAGGGTAAATAGACATGTAGGTACCGCAAGGGCGGGGTAGGGTGATGGCTTAGTGCGTCTTTCCTACACGTAACCAACCTCTGAACCTAGGATCACTAATTTCAAAAGACCAAAATAGAGTTTATTTTCAAAAAAGGGCTTACATATTTTTCAAATGTTGCCAAACAACTTGTTTTCCTAAAAACCCTCTCTTGAGGAAGTATTTTCAAAATCGTTTTCAAAAACCCTAAGTGTAGTCTTCAGATTATGCTTAGTTTTTAGGTGACCTAACTCATCTTAATCAAGTTAAGTGGCGACTCCAAATATTTTCCAAAAGCCCTTTATTCAAATCTATTTTCAATTCAAACCTAGTCGCATTCATTCTTCTAGGAGGGTGAGTTCTAACGAGAGAGTACAGTGTTTTTCCTGCTTGTGTGTGTATTCCTCGAGTGTAAAAAATCTGGGCGCGACAGTGGGCCAGTCGCCTTTCCAACCACACTAGCTCTGAGTATCAAACTGGTTACCCCTCGAAACACTCTTGATAGTGTTTCCAACCTACAAGCCTTCTCACGAGTCACTCCGAGTCTATTTCGGTATTTTTCTGGTTTAATAGACCGTTTTGCCCCTAGTGGACCGGTCGGCCTTTTCAAATATCCCATCATTGTTTCTTAAGTTTGTTACCTCCAGGACACTCTTTTAAGGGTTCTTGTCCATCCCCGGCCTTTCGGGTCATTCCCTAACCTTCTGCAGTCACTCCTAGTGGAGCCACGCCAAAAATTACATGGTAGTCACTAGGACAGCACCCAAATCTTTTGCCTTGCATCCGAAGGGTCAAAAGATACGTTTCTTGCAACCTTAAAACTTTCCTAAGTGGCTGGCACCACTACTAGTGGTGCCAAGCTAATAAATGGCCTGGCGCCACTCCTAGTAACACTAAGGTTAAATTTACATTGGCGCCACTACAACATGCGCCAATTCCTATTTCAATTGCTTATAAATACAAACCCTCACCCTACGTAAAAGGGTCTACAAACTCAGTCTAGAAAATCTACCTCTCTGAAAACAAAGCTTGAATTCTCTCAAAACCCTAACTCTCAAGCCTCTTCAAACCCTAGCCTCCATATACTCAAACCCTAGCCTCTATACACCTTATACACTCAAATACAAGCCTCCAAGTATCCATTGAAGATCAATTGCTGCATCTTCAAAACTCTCAAAGTTCAAGTCAAGTAAAGCAAACAAAGCAATCAAAGCAAGAAGAAGACAAGGTTAGTTTTCTATTTACTGTTATGTAATCCCTCTCTCTCTCTTCTCCATCCTACCCACTTGAGTTTTCTTCTATTTTGATCGCCATTTTCTACCTCCTCTTCTTGCATGCTTAAAACAAGGGACTCCCTGATTAATGCCTAGGAAGGACTATTAAAGGTCACTGTGCTGAGGGCTTTCTTTTAGTTTAACCTTAAATGGTGTGGGTTCGGCCCCCTTGATTATATGGTGAAGCCTAACCTTATATGTTCACGACCCTTGTGCATTATGGTTATCATGTTCATACATTGCCTTTAAAGTTGCATTCAAAGTGATTTTTAAACTTGCATCAAAGTTGTTTTCAAAACTTGCATTCAAAATCTTCTTCTTTCAAACTTGTTTTCAAAATCACACTCTATAATGATTCTAGTCATTTCATGATTGGGTTTGTTTTAGGAAAGTGTTACATTCAATATGACCATCAAGTTCTAAATTTGGGTTCAAACCTAAAGTTATTTTCAAAACCACACTCCTATGATAATTCTAGTCATTCCAGGGTCAGGATTGTTTTAGGAAAGTGTTACATTCAAAGAGACCATCAAAATCCATATTACGGTTTCAAACCCTAGTTGTCTTCAAAACTACAATCCTAGAATGGTTCTAATCTTTTCATGGTTAGAATTGTTTTAGGAAAGTGAGATATTCAAGAGACTTGCAAAAGTCCATTTTCAAACCTCTTTCTAAATAGTATTACGAATCTACTTTCCAAAAACTCTTTTCAAAGATTTACTTTCCAAAAACTCTTTGTCTTGAAGTTCAAGTCAAGCTCTAGAATCTATGATTCCCTAATTCTTTTCTTAAAATCATGACTTTTTATTTTGCCTCAAATCATAGGTTTTTAAAATTATTTTTTACATTAAATCATAGATTCCAAAATCTCTTTTCCTACCAAATCATATATCTCCAAATCCAAGATTTTCAAAACTCAATCTTTCCAACTCCATGTCAAATCAAATCCTCCAATTTTGGAAAAAAAATCAAATCATTTTTGAAAATAAAATCCAATCTCCAACTTTAGGAAGTAGAGATCAAATCATTCCTAATTTCAAAACTTTCCAAATCCCAACTTTCTAAATTTCAAACTATCAAATCTCTCCTAATTCCAACCTTTCCACTTTCCAAATTTCTAAATTTCAAACTCTCAAAACTTTCTAAAATTTAAATCTTTCATACAATGAAACTTTCTTAATTTAAAACTTTCCTAAAATGAAACTTTTATAATTTGGAACGTTCCTAATTCGAAACTTTCCTAAAATGGAACCTTCCTAATTCAAAGCTTTCACAAAATTCAACTTTCTAAAATCAAACCTTCTCATTTCAAGTGTATGTTTAAACCCTAGGTTATCTAAACCCTAGGATACCTAAGCTTTAGTTTAACCCTAACCTTAAAGTAAGGAAGCCTCAACTCTTTTCTAAAACTCAAAACCAAAACCAAGATGGTTTTAAAAATTCAATTCAAGTCAAGATGACTTCAAAGTTCAACTCAATCTTTTCAAATCAAGTCAAAAGTCAATTTCAAATCATCAAGTTCTATTTCAAATCAAAGTCAATTCGAAGTTCAATTTTAAATCTTCTATTCAAAGTTCAAATCCAACCATTTTCAAGTCAAACCTTCAAAGACCCCAAAGTGTCTTTCAAATTAAATAAGATCTCAAAGTGTCTATTTTCAATCGAATCCCGAGTCCGAACTACGACTAACCTGATTCCTAACAAAGAAATACGTAGGCAACCCTCATGGTTGTAGTCACAATCCTTTTCAAATTTCCTATTCCATAACTTTTTTCAAATTTCTAATTCCACAACTTTTTTCAAGTTCCCAAATTCTATAACCTTTTTCAAGTTTTTAATTTTCACAACTTTTTTTGAGGTTCAAACATTTTGTTCAAATCTATTTTCAAAATTAAATTCTTTTCTTGCGCATGCATATCTTGTATTATGTCAAACGTTTTTCTAAAATTCTTTTCAAAGTGGATAGTATTCGACATTTGTTAATTGGAGATTCTCAAGGAGTGAACCTAGGGTTAATAGACATGTAGGTACTGCAACGGCAGGATAGGGTGATAGCTTAGTGCGTCTTCCCTATACGTAACCAACCTTTGAACCTAGAATCACTATTTTCGAGAGACCAAAAGCAGAGTTATTTTTAAAAAAAAGACTTAAATCTTTTCAAAGGTTACCAAACAACTTATTTTTTTCAAAAACCCTCTCTTGAAGAAGTTTCCAAAACCTTTTTCAAAAATCCTAAGTTTAATCTTCCAAGCTTAGTTTTAGGTGACCTAACTCACCTTAACAAGGTTAGGTGGCAACTCCAAACTTTTTTCAAAAGCCCTTATTTAAATCAATTTTCAATTCACACTTAGTCACACTCGTCCTTTTAGGAGGATGAGTTCTAACGAGAGAGTATTGCATTTTTCTCCCTTGTGTGTTTTTCCGAATGTGAAAAATCAGAACGCGACAGCTAGCCCACCAATGTAGAATGTTTGTTATCTGGCACGTCGATCGTGAAAGTACCTAAGGCCCCGAGACGATAATGTAAGCACCCCATTTTTGCCCGTTCGGCAGTCTCTAGTCCGTCCAAACTTGAGTTCAAGTCAATATGGGCGTATTCCAGCTTTCCAATCCGAATCCAGTCAATGCATCACTTCATGGGCTTGCCAGGCCCAAATAGAGGCAAAATGACCAAAATGCCCTTGTGGGTATTGTCCAGTCCAATCCAGTAGGCACATCTTCTCGAAGATGGAAAGTCCCCTTTTTCAAGTCCAATTCCAATTCCAATCCCTCCCTCGAGAAAGTTGATTCTTCGAGGCGGTAAGTCTATCTTGTCCGACACATTTTTTGAAGAAAGTTTTTTCAGAACGGTAAGTCCATTCAAACCCATCGACCGGGATGAAACCCCAAGTCCCTGAGATGGTGAAACGGTCCACCTTTGGTGCCTATTAGCCCGTCAATGTAGAAATGTCCATTTTGGCACGCCTTCTGAGAAAGTTGATTCCTCAGGCACTAAATCTATCTAGCAGCATCCTGAGATCAAGTAGTCTTGGGAGTAATCGCGAATCGTTAGAGTTGCAGAAATACTCACAAACATTGCAACCGTAAGAGTAGCGAAAATACTCGTAAACAGGTTGATGTAAGAAATTACCAACAAACCCCTATATCACGGGACTGCTGTCAGAGTGGTGGAAACACTCAAAACCCAGGTCAACACCAATGCCTGCTAGCCCACTCTGGTGAAAAATGACCAAACTGCCCCTAGGGCCATTTTCGGCACATTTCTCGAGATAGTACCCAAGTCCTTAGAACGGTAAGTCCACCCTTCTAAGATCGTCCTAGAGATGATCCGACATGATTAGGTGCCTTCCAGTCAGTTTCAGGCCAATTTCGAGACTTTTCGGTCAAGATGACCATTTTGCCCCTAAGCATCTGAGTGCCCCGGGAACCACACCGGCTCTGGGTATCAAACCGATAACCTCCCGAGAATGCTTTTTATAGTATTCCTGACCTTTCATTATCTTTCTAGATCATTCTGAGTCAATTCCGGCAAACTTGGTGTAAAATGACCGTTTTACCTTTGGTAGGCCGGTCGCCTTTTCCAACCACACCGGCTCTAGATATCAATCGGTAACCTTTGGGAATATTCTAAATAATGTTTTCAAATCTCGAGTCTTCTTCCGGGATATTCCGAGTCTATCCTGGTAGCTTTTCGGCCCGGTTGACTATTTTGCCCCTAATGGCCCGGTCAACTCCTCCAACACATCTTGACATCATTCTTCAAGTCTGTTACCCCCGGGACCCTATTCTAAGGGTTCTTGTCCCTTTCCGGCCTTATGGGTCATTCCCGGCCCCTTCAAATCATTCTCAGACCTTCTGGAGCCACTCCTAGTCAAGTTAGGCTAAAAATTGCATGGTAGTCACTAGTACAGGTGCCCAAATTTTCTAAAGATACGTTGCTTGCCGATTTTAAAAATTTCCTAAGTGGCTAGCGTCACTAGTAATGGCGCCAAGCCAAATAGAGTGGCGCCAGAAGGAATTTTTGCCTGGCGCCACTACAACAGGCGCTAGGTCATTCTTCTCTCTATAAATATAGAGCCTCTACCAACGTGAAAAAAGGTCCACAAACTCAATCTAAAAACCCTACTCTTTGATGTACAGAGCTCGTAGCCCCCCTAAACCCCAGTTTTCTTTAGGTTTTCCAAACCCTAGCCGCCATACACAAACCCTAGCTCCTATACACTCCTATACACTTCTATACTAGCCTCCAAAGCCTCCATTGAAGACTTGAAGTGCTGCAACCCGAAGCTCTCAAAGATCAAGATGAGTTCCCGAAGATCAAGACGAAGACTGAAGTGAAGACCAAAGCAAAGCAAGAAAAACAAAGCACACAAAGCAAAGCAAAATAAAGAAGATACAAGATAGGCTCTCTATTTAAGTTTACGTATCTTCCCTCTCTCTCTTCTCCATCTGAATCCACTTGAGTTTTCTTCTATTTTAATCTCCCATCTTCTTCCCCTCCCCCCCCTCTTGCATGCTTGAAACAAGGGACTTCTTGGTCCATGTGTAGGATTAGGCTATTGGAGGTCACCATGTCGGGGGCTTTCTTTTAGTCTAACAGGAGACCACATGGGTTCGGCCCCCTTGATTATGTGGTGAAGCCTTTAACCTTGTATGTTCATGACCCCAACTTGCATTGTGCATATTATGATCTTGCATTCCTCCAAAGTTCGTTTTTAAACTTGTTTTCAAAACTTGCATCAAAATCTTCTTTTTCAAAATTTGTTTTCAAAATCACAATCTTAAGGTGATTCTAGCCTTTCTATGGTTAGAGTTGCTTTAGGAAAGTGTTACATTTAAAGTGACCAATATGGTCCATATTTTCAAATCCTTGTTGTTTTCAAAACCACTATCTTAGAGTGGTTTTAGCCTTCTTATAGTTAGAATCGCTTTAAGAAAGTGAGATATTTTAAATACTTTCCAAAACTTTCTTTTCAAAAATCTCGCTTTCTCAAAAATCTCTTTTCCAACATACTTTCTAAAACTCTCTCTAATCTCCTTTCCAAAATTGTTTTCTAAAAACTCCCTTCAAAAATCTATTTTTCAAAACTCCTTTTCAAACTCCTTTCCAAAAAAGCTCTCTTCAAAATTCCTTTTCTAAAAACACTCCTTAAATTTCCTTCCTAAAAACTCTTTCCAATAATTTCTTTCCAAAAACCTCTTTCCCAAACACTCTCTTTTCAAGTATATTTTCTAAAAACTCCTTTCTACGATTTTCCTTACAAAAATCTTCTTTCTTTAAAATTCACTTTCCAAAAACTCTTTACCTTGGAGTTCAAGTCAAACCCTAGAGCCTACGATTAGAAAGTCCTAATTTTCTTGTCTAAAACATATTTTCCAATCTTGTCTTAAAACCTAGGTTTCCAAAATCTCTCATTTTCTACATCAAAACTATATATGTATTTCCAAAACCTATTTTCTATATCGAAACTATAGTCTTCCAAATCTAGGGTTTCTAAAACTTCACCTTCCAAATCCATGTCAAAACAAATCCTCCGTTTTAGGAAACCAAATCCAATCTCCCCATTTAGGAAACTAGATCCCATCCTCCGTTTTTGGAAACAAAATCAAATCATCTCTTTTTAGAAACAAAATCTAATCCTTTGTTTTAGGAAATAGGAATCTCCATCCTTCCTAGTCTAAATCTTTCCTAATCCACTCCTTCCTAATCTCATACCTTCCTAAACCTTAGGTTTCCAAAACTTAAACGTTTAAATCTTTCCTTAAACTTTAAACTTTCAAATCTTTCCTAATTCCAACCTCTCTTAATTTCATACTTTTCCCAATCTTAACTTTTCAAATCTAAATCTTCAAATCTTTCTTAAATTTAAACCTTTCCTAAATTCTAAAACTCAAATTTCAAATCTTTCCAAAACTCTAAACTTTCTTAAATTCAAATCTTTCTAAAATTTTAAACTTTCTAAATTTCAAATCTTTCCAAATCCAAAACTTTCTACATTCGAAACTTTCTTAAGTTAAAACTTTCTAAATCCTAAACTTTCTAAATTCCAAATCTTTCTTACTTTAAACTTTCCTAATTCAAATCTTTCCAAGAATCTTAAACTTTCCTATTTCAAGACATTTCAATTTCCAAACTTTCCAATTCTAATTCTTTCCTAACATGAAAACTTTCCTAAGTCGAAACTATCTTATTTCAGAACTTTCCTAAATCGAAACTTTCCTAATTCGAAACATTTCCTAAAATGAAACTTTCCTAATCCGAATTTTTCCTAAATCCAATCTTCCCTAATCTTCCAAGTCCAACATTTGAGTCAAATCTTTCTTAGTCTCAAGTCCTTCCTAAATCCTATCTTTCTTAAGTCTAGGTTTCCCAAATCTCAATCTTTCCAAAACAAGTCCAAATCTTTCTTCTAAGTTCTATCTCTCCAAATCAAAGTCCACTCTTTTCAATTCCAAATTCCAATATTCTATTCTAAGTTCCAATCAAACCCTTTTTCAAATCAAATATTCTACTTTCTATCGGACTCTTATCCAAACTACGACTGATATGATTCTTCAAAAAGGATACGTAGGCAACCCTCATGGGTGCGGTCATAACTTTTTTCCAACTTCCAATTTCATAATCTATTTTAAGTTTCCAATTCAAAAAATCTATTCTCAAATCTCAAAAACTTTTCAATTTCAAATCTATCTTTTCAAATCTCTTTTCTAAAATCAAATCAAGTCTTTTCCAATTTATGTCCAAATCTACTTTCAATCTTTCTATTGCATTTACATATCATGCATTATGTCTTTTCAAAAATTCTTTTCTAAAGTGGATAGTTTTGGACATTTGTTAGTTGAAGACTCTCATCATAGGTGAATCTAGGGTGAATAGACATGTACGTACCGCGAGGGCGGGGTAGGGTGACGGCTTAGTACGTCTTCCCTACACGTAACCAACCTCCGAACTTAGATCACTGTTTTCGAAAAGACCAAAATGGAGTTATTTTTCTAAAAAGGGCTTAAATATTTTTCAAAGATTGCTAAATAACCTATTTTTCTAAAAATCCTCTCTTGAGGAAGTATTTTCAAAATCGTTTTCAAAAACCCCAAGTGTAGTATTCGGATTGTGCTTAGTTTTTAGGTGACCTAACTCACCTTAATCAAGTTAGGTGGCGACTGCAAATTATTTTCCAAAAGCCCTTTATTCAAACCAATTTTCAATTCAAACCTAGTCGCACTCATTATTTTAGGAGGATGAGTTCTAACGAGAGAGTACAGTATTTTTCCCGCTTGTGTGTGTATTCCTTGAGTGCAAAAAATCTAAGCATGATAGATAAGACCATCTAGCAGCTTCCTGAGATAATGCAATCTCCAGAATGAACACATACCGTCAGAGTGACAAAAACACTAACAAACATTGCAACTGTCAGAGTAGCAAAAGCACTCGCAAATAGGTCAGCATTGGGAATTGTCAACAAACCCCTTATGTCACGGGACTGAACATGCCTCTTGGTCGTGACACGTTTATCGAAGGACGTGACACCTTTGGAAACCAACTTATCACACATCGTCAGTGTAATACCCGTAATTTTTCTAATTAACTGCATTACATCCCTATTGGGACTAGGAAAACCAAACCATATGAATTCTATGTCAAAAGTGAAGTTCTTTTCAAACCCGATCTAGCCTTAGGTTCAGAACTCAGTTTCATGAAAATTCGATCTCCCAAAAAGACTCCAAAACACAATATACTTGACAAAATTCACACCAAAATTCACCCTAAATTTAAACCTGGTTTTCTCTCTCGTTTCTCAATGAATTTTGAAGAATCAAGTGTCTAGAATTATCTACTTTTTCAGCCCAACCTCCTCGAGTTCTCAGAATTCAATTCCGTGGATATTTGTACTCCCAAAAAGCCTTTGGAAGTTGCTACACCTGAGATTTTAGTACCAAATTTTACCAAAATTTTGAATTGAGTTCCCTCTCATTTCTCAGTGAAATCATGCAAAATTTGAGTCTAAGTCGATTAATTTTTCAATAGCTCTTTCACCTATGGTGACGAATATTGTACATTGACACAATATGAACATCACATGCAGTTTCCGCACAAGATACTAGCTAAACTATAGGTACCACCCTTTCTAAGCCATTATATTAAATCATATGATTATTTTAATGCATCGTGGATGGTTGCATGCATATATATATATATATATGGAATACATGTAATTGCAACCCTTGGCTGCAAGAAAGGCCCAAAGCACATTTTATAATGTTAGTGCATTTTGTTATAAGGTTAGTATAATGTTAGTGCTGATATAGGGTTAGTATAAAAAAATAACACACTCACACAATACATAGATTAATTAAACACTTCACTAACACCTTGCCCTCCACTTGCCGGGCAAAGGGTGTCCTATGCAAGTAATTTGTGGCTGTTATAGAGAGAGGAAGTGAGAGTTATAGAGAGATGGAGAGAGAGAAGCTTAGAAAGAGAGTTATAAAGAGAGAAATCGGTGAGGGAATGCACCAACCAAATCCCTTTCACATATAATGCACCTCCCACTATGGACACCTTATGTCCTACATACTAGACAATAGTGGTTATCCAAGTCACCTAATGGTTGGTTATAGATATAGAGAGAGAGATAAAGAGAGAGAGAAAGACCATGGGAGAATTGCCCCTCCCTATGCACGGGCAAAGCCGAACCCCAAAGGCACTCACACAAAGCACTCACTCCATGATCCCTATATATATATATATATCTGCTACTCTCCCCGCAATGGTTGTCCACAAAATTCAAAGAGAGTTATAGAGAGAGAAAGAGACGGGGAGAAGAGGAAAAGCGTGGGAGAGTTGCGCCCCCCCCCCCCCAATGAACTGGTAAGAAACCTAACCATAAAACCATAACCCAACCTATATATATATATATATGAGCCCCATACCCTCCCCAGTTGTTGTCTAGAAAGCTTGACGGGAAAGAGAGAGAGAGTTGTAGAAAGAAAGAGAGAAGAATCAGGGAAGAGGAGGACAGAGAAGGACTAGCCACAAAGCCAATCAAAGTTAGAGGTAAGGGGACTCTTCCCCCTCCCTTACACTTTCCAAACGTACTATAAACACCACCCTAGCCTGGTCGTAGGCCGAAGAAAACCACAGAGAGAGAGAGAGAGAGAGAAGAGTTGCACTGGCCAAAGTGTGGTAGTGAGCCCAAGCAGGGCCTTGTAAGCACCCCATTTTTGACCTCTCGGCAGTCTACACTCCGTCCAGACTCGTACTCAAGTCAATATGGACGTATTCCAATCGAAACCAACTCTCTAAGTCTAAATCCCGTTTTCCCATCGCTTCGCGGGCCCGCCAGGCCCAAATAGAGAAAAAATGACCAAAATGCCCTTAGGGTCATTGTCCTTTCCAATTCCAATTCCAATCCTTCTCTCGAGACAGTTGATTCCTCGAGACGGTAAATCTATTCCAAATCAGACACATCTTTCCAAAGACAGTAAGTCCCCTTTCCAAATTCCAAATCAAGTACGTCTTTCCGAAGACGGTAAGTCCCCTTTCCAATTCCAAATCAGGCACGTCTTTCCGAAGACGGTAAGTCTCATTTCCAATTTCAATCCCTCTCTCAAGACAGTTGATTCCTTGAGACGGTAAAACTACTCTAATCAGGCGCGTCTTTCCGAAGACAATAAGACCCCTTTCCAATTCCAATCCCTCTCTCAAGACAGTTGATTCCTCAAGACGGTCTGGCACGTTTTTCAAAAAAAATCTCTTCGAAACGGTAATTCTCTTTAAACCTGTAGACTGGGACGAGACCCCAAGTCCCCTAGATGGTAGAATGGTCCACCTTTGGCCCCTGCTAACCCGCCAATGCAGAAATGTCCGTTTAGGCATGCCTTCCGAGAAAGTTGACTTCTCAAACACGAAGTCCCTTTAGCAGCTTCCCGAGATCAAGTAGTCTCGGGAATGATCGCGAACCGTCAGAGTAGCGAAAATACTCACAAACAGGTCGATATAGGGAATTGCCAACAAACCCCTGTATCACGCGACTGCTATCAGACTGGCGGAAACACTCAAAACCCAGGTCAACACCAGTGCCTGCTAGCCCACTTTAGTGAAAAATGACCAAACTGCCCCTTGGGCCTTTTTCAACACGTTTCTTGAGAACACACCTGAGTCCTCAGAATGGTGAGTCCAACCGTCTAAGATTGTCTTAAAAGCAGTCCGGCATGATTAGGTGCCTTCTAGTCAGTTTCGGGCCAATTCTGAAACTTTTCGGTCAAGATGACCATTTCGCCCCTCGGCATCCAAACGCCCGCATCCTCCTGAGAATACTTCTTATAGTATTCCCAACCATCCTCTATCTTTCCGGGTCATTCCGAGTCAATTCCAGCAAACCCGGTGCAAAATGAACGTTTTGCCCCTAGTGGGCTGGTCGCCTTTTCTAGCCACGTCGGCTCTGGGTATCAAACCGATAACCTCCTGAGATTGCTTCTTATAGTATTCTCAACCTTCCTCTATCTTTTCGGATCATTCCGAGTCAATTCCGGCAAACCCGGTACAAAATGACCGTTTTGCCCCTGGTGGGCCGATCACCTTTTTCGACCACACCGGCTCTGGGTATCAAACTGGCAACCTTTGGGAACATTCTGAATAATGTTTCCAAATCTTAAGTCTTCTTGTGGGACAGTCCGAGTCCGTCCCGGCAGCTTCCCAATCCGATTCACCGTTTTACCCCTAAAGGCCTAGTCAACCCTTCCAACACATCTTGTCCTCATTTTTCAAGTCAAATACCTCTGGGACACTATTCTCAGTGTTCCTGCTCTTTTCTGGCCTTCTAGGTCATTCCCGGCCACTTCAAATCATTCTCGGACTTTCCGGAGTCACTCTAAGTGAAGCCAGGCAAGAAATTGCATGGTAGTCACTAGTACAGGCGCCCAAATCTAGTCAAAGATACGTTGCTTGCCGACCTTAATAGTTTCCTAATTGGTTGGTGCCACTACTAGTGGTGCCAAGCCAATATTTGGCCTGGCGCCACTCCTAGTGGCGCCAGAAGCATTTTTGGCCGGGCGCCACAACAACAGGCGTCAGGTCTATCCCATCTCTATAAATATAGAGCCTCTTCCAGCATGAAAGAGGTCCGCAAAATCAGTCTAAAAACTCTAATATTCGATATACAGAGCTCGAATACTCCCTAAACCCTAGCTTCTCTAGGTTTTCCAAACCCTAGCCACCATACACTAAACCCTAGCCTCCTATACACTCATACACACCCCCATACACTCATACACTAGCCTCCAAGCCTCCTTTGACGACTTGAAGTGCTGCAAACTGAAGCCTTGAAGATTGAAGACGAACTCTTGAAGATTGAAGATGAAGATCAAGACAAAGATCAAAGAAAAGCAAGGCACGCAAAATAAACAAGACATACGGTAGGCTTTCTCTTTAAATTTCTGCACTTCCCCCTCTCTCTTCTCTCTCCTAACCCACTTGGGTTTTCTCTATTTTAATCCTCCATCTCTTTCCCCCTCTTTCTTTGCATGCTTAAAACAAGGGGATTCCCGGTCCATGTGTAGGATTAGACTATTGGAGAGTCACCGTGTCGGGGGCTTTCTTTTAGTCTAACCGGAGACCACGTGGGTTAGGCCCCCTTGATTATGTGGTGAAACCTTAACCTTGTATGTTCATAACCTCAAATTTGCATTGTGCATATCATGATCTTGCATCTCTCCAAAATCGTTTTCAAACTCGTTTTTCAAAACTTGAATTAAAACTTGTTTTCAAAATTGCATCAAAATCTCCTTTTTCAAAACTTGTTTTCAAAATCACAATCCTAGGGTGATTCTAGCTTTTCCATGGCTAGGATTGCTTTAGGAAAGTGTTACATTCAAAGTGACCAATATGGTCCATATTTTCAACTCTTGTTGTTTTCAAAACCACTTTCTTAAAGTGGTTCTAGCCTTCTTATGGTTAGAATCGCTTTAGGAAAGTGAGACATTTTTATACTTCCCAAAAACTCTCTTTTCAAATCCCTCCTCCTAAAAATCTCTTTTCCAACATGCTTTCCAAAAGCTTTTCTTTCCGAAATTGTTTTCTAAAAACTCCCTCCAAAAATCTATTTTTCAAAACTCCTTTTTTAAACTCCTTTCCAAAATACTCTCCTCAAAATTTACTTTCTAAAAACGCTTCCTAAATCTCTTTCCTAAAAACTCCTTCCAACAATCTCCTTCCAAAAACTCTCTTTTCAAAACTCACCTTCTAGAAATTCCTCCTTAGGATTTCCTTCCAAAAATCTTCCTTTCCAAAAAATCACTTTCCAAAATCTCTTTTCTTGGTGCCCAAGTCAAGCTCTAGAACCAACAATTAGGAAACCCTAATTTTCTTTTCAAAAACATGATTTTCAAACTTTGCCCCAAACCTAGGTTTCCAAAACCTCTTGTTTTCTACATCAAAACTTTACATATTTCCAAAACCTATTTTCCACATCAAAATTATAGTCTTCCAAATCTAGGGTTTCTAAAACTTCCCTTTCCAAATCCTTGTCAAATCCAATCCTCCCGTTTAGGAAACTAGATCCAATCCTCAGTTTTTGGAAACAAAATCAAATCTTCCCTTTTAGAAACAAAATCTAATCCCTTGTTTTAGGAAATAGGAATCTCAATCCCTCCAAATCCAAATCTTTGCTAATTCAACTCCTTCCTAATCTTCTACTTTTCTAAATCTTAAGTTTCCAAAACTTGAACATAAAAATCTTCCCTAAATTTTAAAATTCAACTTTCAAATCTTTCCTAATTCAACTCTCTCCTAATTTCCTACCTTCCTAAACCATAAGTTTTATAAAACTTTCAAATCTTTCCTTAAACATTAAGCTTCCACATCTTTCCTAATTCAACCCTTTTTCTAATTCTACCCCTTTTTAAATCTTAACTATCCCAAATCTAAGTTTTCAAATCTTTCCTAAATTCAAACATTTCCTAATCTCAAGATTCAAAATCTAAAACTTTCTAAATTCTAAACTTTCTTAAAATTTTAAATCTTTCTAAATCTAAAATTTTCTAAATTCTAAACTTTCTAACTTTCAAAACTTTCTTATTTCAAAACATTCCAAATTCAAAACTTTCCTAATTTCAAAACTTTTCTAATTCGAAAACTTTCCTAAAATGAAAACTTTCCTAATTTGAACACTTTTCTAAATTGAAACTTTCCTAAAACGAAACTTTCCAAAAATGACACTTTCCTAAATCGGAACTTTCCTAATTCAGACCTTTTCTAATTCGAACCCTTCCTAAATCCAATTTTTTCTAATCTTCCAAGTTCAACACTCTAGTCGAATCTTTCCTAAGTCTCAAGTCTTTCTTAAGTCTAGGTTTTCTGAAACCAAGCTTTCCCAAAAATCAAATCTTCCAATCAACGTTCAATCTCTCAAAAGGATAGGTAGGCAACCCTCGTGGGTGTGGTTACAACATTTTTCAAGTTTCTATGTCCACAAAATCTTTTCAAATCTTCAATCTATTTTCAAACTTCCAATTTCAAATTTCTATTTTCAAATCTCTATTTTCAATTTCCAAAACCTTCTTTCCAAATTCAAACTTCTATCTCTTTCTTTTCAAATCAAATCAAATTCTTTTCAAATCTATTTCCAAATCAACTCTCTTTTCTTGCACTTGCATATCATGCATCATGCTTTTCTAAACATTATTTTTCAAAATGGATAGGATTGAACTATAGTTAGTTGAAGACTCTTATAGGTGAATCTAGGGTAGATTGACATGTAGGTACCAAAAGGGCGGGGTAGGGTGATGGCTTAGTGCGTCTTCCCTACATGTAACCAACCTCCGAACCTAGATCACTGATTTTAAAGACCAAAAAGGAGTTATTTTTCAAAAAGAGCTTAAATGTTTTCTAAAGGTTGCCAAACAACCTATTTTTCTTAAAAACCCTCTATTGAGGAGATATTTTCAAAATCGTTTTCCAAAACCCTAAGTATAGTTTTCGGATTATGCTTAGTTTTTAGGTGACCTAACTCACCATAATCAAGTTAGGTGGTGACTTTAAATCTTTTCTAAAAGCCCTTTATTCAAATCAATTTTCAATTCAAACATAGTCGTACTCATTCTTCTAGGAGGGTGAATTCTAACGAGAGAGTACAACATTTTTCCCGCTTGTGTGTGTATTCCTCGAGTACAAAAAATCTGAGCGCGATAGGCCTGAGGCCTATCACAGAGGTCTGAGACTTCTTCTGGACCTCCGTGGAGTCCAAGGAAGGTCTCATCCCTCTGTGCATGTGCCGAAATGGCTCTGAAAAGCCAAACTTGCAGAAAAAATGTTACCAGACCATAACTCTGGCCACCAGCCACCATTGCTGACGAGTCCACTTAGGACTTCTCCGTCTCGACATCAGGAACAAATTTCATGAAGAACATTTCTCTAGAAAACCATAGGAAGAGGGTCAAAAATCCAGTTGCAGGTCTGGAACCCTAGGGTTCCGATGTGCAGCGGGGTTTTCGACTTAGAACGTCCACCTCCGACCACCACCAGTCAATATCTAACCATGAGTGTGTAGCCCAGGTCCTTAACTATCTCTGGGTTACATATGCATGGCCAGAAGGTACAGTGGATGGCCAGAAAATAGGTAGAAAGCCCCGCCAGTTGCGATGGAGAAAGAAAAAGGTTATGCCTTCCACCCCCATACACGACTGGTGGCGCATATAGGTGTGTGTCACCTTTGGTGACAGCCAAAGTTTTATGGCATATTTCCAGTGCCCAAACAAGCTCTCCCCTAAGTTCTTGGAATTTTATGAGATTCATATGATTTTCTGTAAATTAAAAACAGCGTTTGGACAAGGAAAATCATAGGAAATAAATTATAAATGGAAAATTTAGAAATTTTACCAGAAAACCTCTAAAGATATGGGGAACCCAGAAGTGGGAGAGTACAGGATCATTGAACCTCTTGGTAAAATCTGAGATTATCCCCTTGGGTTTCAATACCGGGAAATTTCATTCCTAACAGGAGATGAGGAGACTTCCAAAGGACTAACTTCACCAAGCCTACCCTTACTAACAACTTTGATTTCGTTATTTCTCTTATTATTTGGCATTTCAAATAATGAACACCGGTTTAAGAGATTAATTGAGAATTTCACAGATATTTAAGACATGTTCTCTTCTTCCACAGAAAATATGTGAGTCAAGGACAACTTTGATCTGGACGTATCATCAGAGTAGGAAACTATACATTCTCTAAGATACATGCTCATTTCCGTTCTATCAAATATTTTGTTAAACCGCTTTATCGATATATTTCTGCTATAATGATTTCAATGTTGCATTATGAGATTGCTTGCATCACTAGAAAGGAATAAGAAAGGAACAAGCGGAATGTGAAAAGACCCCAGGTTTATATCATGGATAAAACCTAACCAACTGGTACACAAGGCTGCCACGAGTCAGCTTTCATTGGGGCTTGACATCGGGCTAGATGATCTTGAATGGGATTTACAATTGATGAAGGAGGAATATCATGGGCGAACCCATTGGCTGGAATTGGCCCGGGCAGGACATACCTGTAGGATCCTAGTATTGATAAAAAGAAACTATAAGGGATATATGCATGTGATGTCATTCTTTTTACTGCATTACATTTAAACCTGTACATTATAGAAATCATAGAATTTCTACTGGGTTTCGTAGTTCACTAACTAGATTTCCAGCCAATTTCTACTGGGTTTTATGAGACATTTTTTTCAAGAGTTGAGGCACCAACTAGATTTCCAAGAAAATGAATATGGGAATGAGTCCCATTGCTATCGTGTCTTTATGGAGCTTATGAGCTAATTAGTTTTCCTTTGGACTGCAATTTGGAATGACGCATGAATGCAAAAGTTCCACTAGTTTTCCTTTATGATGTAATGATAATTTAACCTCTTCAAATTATGATAAGATCCATGATTATAATGTGTTGTTAACTATATAACCCCCATCCCCCTTGTTCTAACCTAGAGAGAGTGAAGTTGGGTCAAGACAGTCAGAGTGACAGAAACACTCAAAATCTGGGTTAACACCAGTGCCTGTTAGTCTATTTTGGTAAAAAATGACCAAACTGCCCTGGGCCCTTCCGGCACGCTTATTGAGAAAGTTTCTAAGTCCGCAGAGTGGTAAGTCCACCCTTTCAAGATTGTCCCAAAGATAATCTAGCATGTTCTAGTGCCTTCCAATCGCGATTCCGAGAGTATCCTGTCAAAATAACTATTTTGCCCCTAGGCATCTAATCGCCTCTGAAAACCACACCGGCTCTAGGTATCAAACCAATAGCCTTTTGAGGATGGTTCTAATAGTATTCCTAACCTTCTAATGCCTTTTTGGATCATTTCAAGTCTATTTCGGTAAAGCCGGTGCAAAATGACCGCTTTGCCCCTAGTAGGCCGGTCGTGTTTTCCAACCACACTGGTTTTGGGTATCAAACCGGCAATTCCCCAGGACATTCTTGGTAGTATTTTCAACCTTTAAGCCTTCTCATAGGTCACTCCAAATTGATTCCGATGTTTTCCCGATTCAAATGATCATTCTGCCTTAGTGGGCTGCTCACCCTTCTCAACTTTTTTGGCATTATTTCTCAAAACAGTTACCTCCAGGACACTTTTTTAAGGGTTCCTGTCCATGCTCGGCCTTCTGGACCATTTTTAGACTCTTTAGAGTCACTCCTAGTGGAGCTAGGTTAAAAATTTCATGATAGTCATTAGAACAGGCGCCCAAATCTTTTACCTTGCATCCTAAGGATCAAAGATCTATTTCTTGCCACCTCAATAGTTTTCCAAAAGGACTAGCGCCACTACAGTGCCACTAGTAGTGGCGCTAAGCCAAAAACTGGCCTGGAACCAGTCCTAGTGGTGCTAAGGTCAAAAACACACTAGCGTTACTGCAACAAGCACTAGTTCCTTGTAAGCACCCCATTTTTTGCCCGCTCAGCAATCTCTAGTCTGACTAAACTCACATTCAAATCAACACAGACACATTCAAGTCTAAATCAATTTTTGAGACTCAGTCCATTCATTCAATCGCTTCATGGGCCCGCACGGGCCCAATAGAGGCAAAATGATCAAAATGCCTTTAGGGCATTGCTCGGTCTAATTCCAGTTGGCATGTCCTCCTAAAGATGGTAAGTCCTTATTTCAACCTCAATTCCAATTCTAATTCTAGTCCAAATAAAATTGGGAATTGCCAACAAAACCACTATGTTATAGGACCAAACACGCCTCTTGGCCGTGACACGTTTACCAAAGGACAGGATACATTTAGAAACCAACTCATCACACACCGTCAGAGTGATGGAAACACTCAAAACCTAGCCAACACCAGTGCCTGCTAGCCCACTCTGATGAAAAATGACTAAACTACTCCTTGGGCCTTTTCGGCCCGCTTCTCTAGAAAGTACCCAAGTCTTTAGAATGGTAAGTCCACCATTCCAAGATTTTCCCAAAGACAGGTAAAACCTTTGAATGTGGGGCCTTTTTGGAGGAGAAGGCCCCGAAAAACTTGGAGAGGTCTAAAACTATTGAAGGAAAAAGCTTAGGAAGGATTTTTAAAAATAAAATTTTGAATAAAAACTTTTGAAGGAAATATTTTGGAAGATTTGAAAATGGATTTTGAACTTGGAAAACTTGGGAATTGATAAAGATTTTGAAAAAGAAAAATTTTGAGGATTGAAACTTTGAGAATTTTTGAGGATTAATTTTTTAATGAGACTTTTTGAAGGAAAAAGTTTTAGGAAACCTTGAAACTTGATTGGAATAGAAATTTTTGAAGGAGAAACTTGAGATGGACTATGATTAAAAACTTTTGAGATTTATTTTGAAATGAACTTTTCATTTTGAATTATAAACTATTTTGATTTGAAACTTGAGCAAAACGTGTAGAAAATTCGTTTTGACCTAAAAATGTGAACATTTGAAGGCAAAATGTTTAGAAAATTTATTTTGATTTAAAACTTGAAATTTTTTAAGATAAGATATGTAAGAAATTTATTTTGACTTAACACTTAAATTTTTGAAAGACAAAATGTATAGAAATTTCATTTTGACTTGAAAATTGAATTTTTGACAGATAAAATGTGTAGAAAATTTATTTTGACTTGAAAATTGAATTTTTGAAGACAAGGTGTGTAGAAAATTCATCTTGGCTCTAAATTCGAAATCTTTTTCACTTTTTCTCCCCTTTTTTTTTTATCTCTCTTACCTTTTTGAATTATACTTACCATATGTCGACATTTTTACCTTGATTTTCAAGATGGTATACTCGATTTTGAGTCAGCTGAGAGCTTGGCATGACAACTATCCTCCGGATGAGTAGGACATCTTTCGCCGGTCTTTTGATCGGGTGGCTTCACTCCTATCGGTGCAGCTTATTCTAGGATTCATGGAGGCAGTGATTCGTTTTTTGCAGCCTAGCTTGTCTCTTTTCCGCTTCGGGGAGTGCGAGCTTACTCCCACTGCTCATGAGTATGGTTTTCTCCTTGGTTTTCAAAATGATTCTGCTGACATTGTGGGACTTATCTTCCCTGACGGTTGCATCATGATTGTCTAATCCTAGCTTGGACTTCAGTGTGCAGTCCTTTCATCTGCCTTCTTGCCCCAGTTTCCTCATATCACCCTATCCCAACCTTACGGTACCTACATGTCCTTTCATCATAGGTTCACTCATTTAGAATCTCTAGTTATCCAATGTCTAATTATATCCACTTTGAGAATTTTAGAAAGAGGTTTAAGCCATCACTTTAGGGATGATATAATGCATGATATACAAGTGCATGAAAAAAATTTGGAAAGAGATTTTGAAAAAAAAAATTAAAATTTTGAAAAAGATTATGATCGCACCTATGAGGGTTGTCTACGTATGCCTTTGTTGAAAATCAGGTCAGTCGTAGTTCAAAATTGGGGTCCGATTGAAAATAGACACTTTAGGGTCTTGTTTGATTTGAAAAGATACTTTGAGGCCTTTGAAAAGTTTGACTTAAAAAGGGTTTGATTTGAACTTTGATTAGAAGATTGGAAATTGAACTTTAATTTAAAATTGACTTTGATTTGGAATCGAACTTGGAGTTGACTTTGAAATAAAACTTGAATTTGAAATTGAACTTCAAAATAGAATTTGGATTTATTTTGGAAAGTTTGAATTGAACTTTGAAATCATCTTGATTTAGACTTAGGATTTTGAAAAGAGTTGAAGTTTCTTAACTTAGGATTAGGGTTCAACTAGGACTTAGGTATCCTAGGGTTTAGATAACTTAGGGTTTAAACATGCAATAGAAATAGAAATGATTGATTAAAACATGAAAAATTAGATTTCAGAAAGCTTGATTTAGGAAAGTTTTGAATTAGAAAATTTCCAAATTAGGAAAGTTGCGAGTTAGGAAAGTTTCTATTTTAGAGAAGACTTGATTTAGGAAAGGTTTGAATTTAGAATTTTGAAAATCGAGATTTGAAAAGACTTGATTTAAGAAATATTGAATTTGAAAAGTTAAGTTTGAAAAAGTTTGACCTAGGTTTGAGGTAACTGAGGATTTAAGCAATCCTGGGACTTAGAGTTTATGCAATACACTTGAAATGAAAAGATTGAATTGCAATTGAAAAATGAAAGTTTTGTTTTTAGAAGTTTTGAAAAAGGAAAATTTTGAAATTAGGAAAGATTGACATAAGGAAAAATTTGATTTGACTTAAAATTGAAAATCTTTAGTTTTGAAAATCTATCATTTTATGTGACTTTTGAATTTGGAAATCCATGATTTCATGTAGAAAATGGCTTTGAAAATCTATGATTTGATGCAAATAGAAAATTATGATTTTATGTGAGAATCCTAGGTGTCGCATCCCAGTTTTTGGGTCTAAGTCCTTTCGACTTGGGAAAAACACGGAACTCTGTTATTAGTATTCATCCTCCTAGAAGGACGAGTGCGATTAGGTTTGAACTTGAAATTGATTTGGCTAAGGGCTTTTAGAAAAATAGGAGTCGCCACCTAACTTGATTAAGGTGAGTTAGGTTACCTAAAACTGAGTGTTAATCCGAAGATTAAACTTAGAATTTTTTAAAAAGGTTTTGAAAAACTCTCTCAAGAGAAGGTTTTGAGCAAATAGGTTGTTTAGCAACCTTTAGAAAGTTTTAAGCCCTATTTGAAAGTACCTCCATTTTGGTCATTCGAAAATATAAATCTATGGTCTAGGGGTTCCTTACGTGTAGGGAAGATATCCTAAGATTATCACCTTACCCCGCCCTTTTGGTACCTACACGTCTAATCACCCTTTGTTCACTCACTAGAATAACCGGTTACCATTGTCCACTTAATATCCACTTTAGAGTTTTGAAAACGGGATTTAGTCATCGCTTTTTGGATGAACAATGCATGATGTAAGTTTTGGAAGAAGTTTTAAAAATGTGGGAGTTTTGGAAGGGTTTGAGATGGAAACTTTGAATTGATAGAAACTTTTAAAAAGGGGATCAGGGTTGAAATAGAAGTTATGACCGCACTATTTTAGGTTACCTACGTATCTCATTTTGTGAGAATCAGGTCATTCGTAGTTCGAGCAAGAGCCCGATGGAAAATAGGCGCATTAGGGCCTTTGGAATATTTTGAAGACACATTGAGGTCTTGGAAAGAGGATTTGAGAGTTTGATTTGGAGTCGGATGTTGGAGTGTTTTGAAATAGAACTTTGAATCTCTTGAAAGGGGGTTTTGAAGTGTTTTGAAATGTTTTTGAAACAACTCAAGGGAGTTTTGGGAATACTTTAAACAACTAAAGAGAGTTTTGAAAATGTTTTGAGGTCTTGTTTTGAAGATCTTGGATGTAAAGTTTTGGGGTTGGAAACTCCCTTGTGAACTTGTTTTTGAAAAGCTTTTTGAAAGTGATTTTTGAAAACACCTAGGGCTTTGAAACCCTAATATGGACAACCTTGAAGGTTGTACTTGATATATCATCTTTCCTTGGGATCCCTAACCATAAGAAAGGTAGCCTTAGGGTTGTGAGTTCTTGAAAACATGTTTGGGAATAATTTTTGAAAAATGGAGACATTTTTAAAGATAGAGTGTGGGAGGATTAGAAAAGGTTATGAAGTTAATTTTTGAAATCTCAAGAGAATAGGAGGTTTTTGAAAAATAGGTTATGAGAATAGTTTTGAATCGAAAGATCATTTTGAAGAGGGGTCCTTAAGTTGGAACCTTGAAGCATACTAACCTAGGTTGGGTTGACTTAGGATTAGGATGACCTAAGGTACACTAACTTGGGTTAGGTTAACCTAGGGTTAAAGTGGCCTAAGGTTGACTAACTAAGGTTAGGTTAACCTAGGGTTGGACAACTAAGGTCAGTTAACCTAGGGTTGGATAACTAGGATCAAGTTAACCTAGGGTTGGACAACTAGGGTCGAGTTAACCTAGGTTTGGACAACTAGGGTCGAGTTAACCTGGGGTGGACAACTAGGGTCGAGTTAACCTAGGGTTGGGCAACTAGGGTCAAGTTAACCTAAGGTGGACAACTAAGGTCAAGTTAACCTAGGGTTGGGCAACTAGGGTCAAGTTAATCTAAAGTGGACAACTAGAGCCAAGTTAACCTAGGGTGGACAACTAGGGCCAAGTTAACTTAGGATTGGACAACTAGGGTCAAGTTAGCCTAGGGTGGACAACTAGGGTCAAGCTAACCTAGGGTTGGATTGGAATGTGATTTTGGAAGGTGGTTTTATGCATTTTTTGAAAGAGTTTTAGAAAATAAATCATGTTATGTAAAAGACTTTGGTAGACAACCTTTTGGAGATCATTTCCATGAAAATTTGATTCTAGCCAAGAATATGATTTATATGGTTAGTGCTTGAAAACCATTCCAAAGAAGGCTTTCTTAGGGCCATTATAACCTTTATCTTGGCAAGGGTGGAGACTTCAAGAGTCAACATAATGATAACAACTTTTGAAAAACCATTTTTAATGCAAAGATGGAGAGAATGAATCTTTGAAAACTATTTTTAAGAAAAAGGTTTTGAAAACCATTTTTAAAGGAAACCATTCCAACAAATTAGGATTCCTATGGACAATGTAAAGGGAGACCACTCAAGAGAGGGTTTCATGGGGCCATTCCAACCACTAAACTTGAGAGAATAAAAACCTTAGAAACCAAAGAGTTTGAAAACCACTTGTGTGCCAGAATAAAAAGATAAGGGAATCATTCTAACAATTTAGGGCTCCTATGGCCAATATAAAAAGGGAGACCACTCAAGAGAGGATTCCATGGGCCATTTCAACCATAAACTTGAAAGAGTAGAAACCTTGGGAATTAGAGATTTTGAAAACCATTTTTATGCAAGTTGGAATGTAATGATGCAAAAGTGAGAGTTAGGGGTTAATGGGAGATTTTCTAAGGCATGATTTCTAAGGTTTCATCCTAAACTTCAAGGGACCAACTCTTAGAACCCTTTGAAAGGAGTATGGAGTTTGAAAGTGGCATGAAAATAAGAATGACGCAAGCTTTGTAGAACATGGTTATAAACATGAAAATGAAGCCAAGCACATAAAACATGATTAAGATAGCAAAATGCAAGGGGGTCATGAATACATACAAGACTTTAGGCTACACCACATAATCAATGGGCTCCTAGGCCATACCATCTTAAAGTAGGCTAGTGAGAGATCCCCCTACACGGTGGCTCCCACTAGCTTTCCTCTAGGCATGAACTAAGAGCCCTCTTGACTTCAAGCATGCAAGAAAGTGGGGTTGAAGATTGGGATTAAAATAGAGAATAGCCTAAGTAGGCTAGGAGGGAGAAGAGAAGAGTGGGGGAATACAAAAATGTAAAAAAAATACCACCTTTTGCCTTCAATACACTTGTAATCCTCTATGGATGCCTTGACTTGAACTTAGATGGCTTTAAGTAGGCTTGAGGGGCTGGAAGGAGGAGTTTAATGGTGTATAGAGCTATGTAGGTGAAGTGTATATGTTACGAGGAGGTGGAATCTAGCCTAAGTGTTGGAGGAGTGAGATGTATATAGAAATTTAAGGTTCTGGAGTAGTTTCAGCAGAGCTTCGCGTCAATTTTTTATTCTAGAATATGCAAAGGGGGAGGCCTGTATTTATAGGCAACCTGGAAGAGACCTGGCGCATGTGCTACATGCACCTAGCCAAAATTTACTGTGGCGCATGTAGCACATGCACCAATACTGTTCCATTGCCAGAAAGCCACATGGCACCCATTGTACTGGCTAAATCTTGACAATTAATCTAACTTTGGTCGATTTGATAAAAATCTGGGCGCATGTAGCATACGCTCCGTCACCGGGAGTGTTCGTTTAAACTTTGCCTTGATAATTGAGCCAACCGGGAAGGTTTTAGAGGAATCGGTTGCACCCATAATGTTCTCCTAGGGTTTCTCGTGAACTTTCATGTTTTTGAGAAGTTTGAATGGTGTTCAAAAGTGTGAGATATTATCTCAAGAAGTGTGCATAAAATGGCATCTCTGTGAAGCATCTGTGATACGCTCCGCGGAGGTTTGAAAGTAGCTATTTTTGTGTCGCATGATCGGAGCCTTTGGAAAGCGACCTTTTCGACTGGACCGTACCGATGTATAGTACTCTGGAAATACTTTTGGAAATTTCCTAATTTACACATTTTTCAAGTTGTTTGACGGTGCATTTTAATCAGGGAATTGGAGAAAAAGTCAATATTGGCGGAGCGTCTGTGGGACCCTCTAGGGGTTGTCGAAAGTAGTAATTTTCAAGCCACACGATGAAGAGCTTTGAGAAGCGATCTCTCCGATCGAGCTGTATCGATGGAAAAATCTATGAACGAGCTTTCAGGAATTCCCTGGTTTGCGCATTTCTCAAGTCATTTGACGGTGCGTTATAACCAGGGAATCGGGAGAAAATGCAATTTTGGCGGAATGTTTGCGAGACACTCCAGGGAACTTTTATTGAGGCGGGATTTTTAACATCGTAAAGTCCTTCTTAGGTTAAACAAGGGTGTGTGACAAGACCCGCCATTCAATATCCTAGGACCAGTGTTATTTTGGGGTGCGTTCGGGTTGCTAGGGGCAAAATGGTAATTTTGACCGAATCTGGTTGGAAATTGTCAGGAATAGATCGGAGTGTTATGTTAAGCATACCGGGTCATTCGGGGATGATTTTGGGAGAGTCTTTTACCATTCGGTGGGGTTTGTGCAGTGCTAGGGTAGGGGTAAAATGGTTATTTTGATCAGAATTAGCCGGAATGGGACCGGAATTAGACCAAATAGCGTGCGGAGTATGCCTAAATGCTTAATAGCACTTTGGAAGGGTGGACTTACCGTTTTTTAGGGATTTTAAACTTTCTCAAAACGTGCCTGGAGGCCCAAGGGGCAGGTTTGGTCATTTTTCACCGAGTCAGGCTAGCAGGCGCCGGTGTTAACCTAGGTGTTGGTTCATGAGACAGCCCCGCCTCGAAAAACTACCTATACGGTGTTGGTCCCTGAGACCACCTAGTCTAAGAGAGCTACCTGTGGGGTGGTGATGGTTTTTGAGAATGCCTGGTCTCAGAAAGCTACCTATGAGGATAGTGTTGGTCTCCGAGAACGCCTAGTCTCCGAGAACTACCGTATGACAGACATTCTACATTGGCGGGCTACCAGGCGCCAGAAGTGAACCGTTTAAAATTTGATAAGGTGTTGGTCCCCGAGATCATTCGATCTCAGGAAGCTGCTTAGATGGCGTTGGTCTCCAAGACCGCCCGGTCCCGAAAAGCTGTCTGGAATGATGTTTATGGCTTTATTTGGGCTTTGCGAGCCCAGGAAGTAACTAGTTGACTGGATTGGAGTTTGAAAGGCTCGTTTTGAGCTTACATGTGTTGTGATGTTTGAAAACTGAGTCCGGTCGGGCTAGAGGTTGTCGAGCAGGCAAAAATGGGGTGCTTACACTAGGGTTTCCTAAACATGGACTCTAGGGTTTTAACTTAGACTTCAAGATAAAGAGTTTTTGGAAAGTAAATCTTTAATAAGAACTTTTATAAAGTGAATTTCCAAAACTTGTTTTAGAAGGGTATAAACGTAAAATTTTGAGAGTCTCTTGAATATCTCACTTTCCTAAAACGATTCTAATCATAAGAATACTAGAATCATTCTAAGGTTGTGATTTTCAAAACAACTAGGGTTTGAAACCCTAATATGGACTTTGATGGTCTCTTTGAATGTAACACTTTCTTAAAATAACCCTAACCATGGAATGGCTAGAATCATCTTAAGGTTATAGTTTTGAAAACAAGTAGGGTTTAAAACCCTAATATGGACCTTGATGGTCATATTGAATATATAACACTTTCCTAAAACAACTCTAACCATGGAATGACTAGAATCATCTTAGGCTTGTGGTTTTGAAAACAACTTTGGAGAAAAAAGTTTTGAACGCAAATTTGAAAACACCCTTGAATGCATAATTATAATAGTAACAATGCAATAGGGACATAAACATACAAGGTTAGGCTTCACCACATAACCAAGGGACTGGACCCGCACCGTCTTAGGTTGTACTTGAAGAGAATCCCGAACCCATTAATTCCTTTCAAGGCCTTCCTAGACATGAAACAAGAGGTCTCTTGTTTCAAGCATGCAAGAAGAGAAGGTAGAAGATGGGGATTAAAATAGAAGAAAATCTAAGTGGGTTAAGAGGGTGAATAGAGAGAGAGGGAGATTACATAAAAGTAAATACCCTACCTTATCTTTGATGCTTTAATGGTGGACTTTGCTTGGACCTTGAGAGCATTGAATGTTCAACACTTGATCTTCAATGGATGCTTGGAGGCAAGGATTTGAGTGTATAGATTGTATGGAGATTAGGATTTGAGTGTATGGAAGCTGGGGTTTGAGGGGGCTTGAGAGAATTTGGGTTTTGAGAGAATTCGAACACTGCTTTTAGAGAGGTAGAGTTTTCGAAGTGATTTTGTAGACCTCGAATACATAGCGGTTGCCCTTGATTAATAGGAAATTGGAATAGTGACTAGCGCATGTTGTAGTGGCGCCAGGCCATTTTTTAGCTTGGGGTCGCTCCTAGTGGCGCCAATCTTTTTGGGAAATTTTTGAGGCTACAAGAAACAAATCTTTGACTCTTGGGACACAAAGCAGAAGATTTGGGCACCTGTCCTAGTGACTACCATGCAATTTTTAGCCTGGCTTCACTAAAAGTGACTCTGGAAAGTCTAGGAATGATCTGAAAGGTTTTAAGAAACCAAACTTGGCGAGGAATGGATGAAAACTCATCAAAGGGTGTCCTGGAGATAAATAGATTGATAACCAGAGCCAGAGTAGTTGAAAAGGGTAATCGGCCCCCCAAGGGCAAATGGTTATTTGAACCAGGAAAACACTAGGATCGAGTCATAGTGATCCGTGAAAAGACTTGAAGGTTGGAAATACTATTGAGAATGTTCCAAGGGATTGCCAGTTTGATACCTAGAGCCAGTGTGGCTGGAAAAGGTGACCGGCCCATCGAGGCAAAACGGTCATTTCGTATCATGTTTACAGGAATGAACTCAGAATGGTCCAAAAAGGTTTTGGAAGGTTGGGAATACTATTAGAAACATCTTCGTAAGGCAACCGATTTGATACTTAGGGTCGGTGTGGTTCTTGGAGGCGATTGGAGGCCTAGGGACAGTGGTAATTTTGACTGAATGCTCTCAAAATCGATCTGGAAGCGACTGGAAAGTATTAGAACATGCTAGATTATCTTTGGGACAATTTATATACTTTCTCGAGAAGCTTTCGGATAGGGCCCAAGAGGCAGTTTGGTCATTTTTTCACCAAAATAGGCTACCAGGCACTTGAGTTGACCTGGATTTTGAGTGTTTCCATCACTCTGACGGTGTGTGACGAGTTGGTTTCCAAATGTATGCCAATCCTCTAGTAAACATGTCACGATGAGGAGGCGTGTTCGATCCCATGACATAGAGGGTTTATTAGCATTCTTGATGTTAACCTGTTTGTGAGTGTTTCCGTCACTTTGACGGTTGTGATGTTTGTAAATGTTTTCATCTCTCTAACAATGTGCATTCAGTCTAAAGATTGCCTAATCCTAGGAAGCTGCTAGATGGTCTTATCGCCTCGAGGCCTTAGGTACTTTCTCAATTGACGTGCTAAATAGCGGGCATTCTACGTTGGCAGGCTAGCAAGCGTCAGAAGTAAACCGCTCTACCATCTCAGGGACTTAAGTTCCGTCTCGGTCGATGAGTGTGAAGGGACTTACCGTTCTGAAGGATTTTGTGCTTTCTTAGTACACATGTCGTGCTAAATGGACTTGCCGTTTGAGGGATTAACTTTCTCGAAAGATGTGCAGCATTGAGTTTGACTGGTTTGGACCTAAATTGGAACTAGAATTAAGGTTGAAATACAAACTTACCATCTTTAGGAAGACATGCCAACTGGAATTGGACCGAGCAATGCTCCAAAGGCATTTTGGTCATTTTGCCTCTATTGGGCCTGGCGGGCTTGTGAAGCGATTGATTAACTAGATTAAGTCTAGAAAGCCGATTTGGACTTGAATGTGTCTGTGTCTGTGTCTGTTTGAATGTGAGTTCGGTTGGGCCAGAGATTGTCGAGCAAGCAAAAATGGGGTGCTTACGCACCCAAGACGATGTTGCTAGGTATGGTGTGTACAATTTCCAATGAATTTCTAAGGTTGTACATTTAATTTTTAATGTAGGGGATAGATAATGGGATTCCTGACCCATTCACAAGTCTATTGTCACAAGATTCCTACACAATAGCTTCATAGCATATGCTAATATGTCCACACAACTGTATTATCTAGGGTATGATTCATGCATTGCGAGAGTCAATCAAGTGCATCATAACATTGGTACAAGTTTAAGGGCTGAGCGTTTATCTCCGATACACCTATCAAATTCCCTAGTTATCAGATTCAATCATGTTGAAGAGTATGTTAGTTTGGGTGACCATGTAGATAATGGATGCAGCGTAGATAGTCGAGATCCTGATCTAGATGAGGATGAGGACATTGATGCTGAACTAATAGTTATGGCTGAGGTAGCATCTAATGGTAAGGGGTAGGAATTTGGTGAACCCCCCCAATCCCCACATGATATACCCCTGCCATAATCCCCTATCCCTTTTTTCACAAACTTGGACGGTAATGGTAGCATAAGCAGTGGGGACATATTTCCTTCGAGTAGGATATGGACCCCCGAGATTGTAGAGTTCGAAAAGGGGATGATCTTTAAAGACAAAGAAGCAATGAATTATGCAATAAAGCTATAAAATGTGAAGAAGAATCGAAGTACGTGGTGGTAGAAATAGGCAAGAAAGTATGGGATTTAAGGTGCAAGCACGATTATAGTTGGAGGTTTCGTGCATCAAAGAAAAATAAGCACTATTTCTTTAAGATCAAGATGTAACTTGGTCCACATCATTATGTTCTCGCAAGGTTGTATAAAGACCACTGTAACCTTGATACTGATCTTATTTCGATGTTTATCATGAACCTAATTAAGGTAAGTTGTATTTGACTTCAATGAATGATAATTGATTTTGAAACAATTAATAAAAAAATTCATTAATACCTTCGGTACTCATGTACAGGCTGGCGCGGAAACGAATGTAGTGTTGCTTATTGTAGCCGTCAGAAATGTAGTCCAGCATGTAATAACATATAAAAAGGTTACAAAAACAAGAGCTATCGAGCTAATATTTAAAAATTGGGATGAGTCATATACTTAGGGTGCATTTAGAAACTGTTGCTGTTTTTTATTTTCGTTTTTTGTTGTGAAAAACAGTGTTTGGTTTCCATTTTTTGTGTTTTGACTAAAAAACACAAACAAAATAACTAAAACACAAGGCGACATCAAACGAAGGCAACAACAACCAACACAAGACCAACGGACCTCTGCGGTGCCTCCTAGGGTTTCTAGGTACGCATCTTCACCTCTCCTCTCCCTCTACCATTCTCTCTCTCTCTCTCTCTCTCTCTCTCTCTCTCGCTATCTCTCTGTCTCTATGTAGCTCTCTTTGTAGCTTTCTGTCTCTCTCTGTAACTCCCTCACCCTTCGCCATTATCTCTCTCTCTCTCTCTCTCTCTCTCTCTCTCTCTCTCTCTCTCTCGCTATCGCCGATCTCAACACCCCACCTATTCCCGATGTCGTACTCCTCACCTCCTTCACATAAACTCGTCACACACCCAATTTGTCGCCGGATCTGTGTGTGTGTATGTGTTGACATCTCACCGAAAGTCTCCTCTGTAGCCTTGGAGTGTCTCCATGGCCATTAATTGTCGCTGACACACAAGCCCTACAAACCTTCACAAATTCCTTTTGTGCAACCCCTTCAACTGATAAACATCTCACATTTCTGAAAAATACCCAACTGTAGTAGCCTTTTCAATTGTTACATGTGTCATCATATGGTAATTTTACAACCATCCCTATAACCTTGAATTTTCTTCATGGATTTCTAATTTCCTCATAATGTCAATCGTTTTGGTGACAGGTTCATCCTCATTTCGATGATTGATCGATTGTTGTACTTCGACGTAAGTGTTGCTGCCTAATTGCTTGTGTAATTTCTACCATTCAATACTTATCCACGGTTGAGGGTTTTCCATAACTATTTCTTGCATAATCATCCTACTGCTACTACTATCACATTGTTTCTTATACTAAATTGGGTATCCTCTGATACTTTTAAATGTTATAGTATTTTCATGAAATTGGGTGTCCGTTTAAAATCTACTGAATCTACCACTGTATACGAACATACAACTAAATTATTTTCATCGACTATGTTCTTTGTATGGCTATGCAGTGTAGGCTTCAACTCACTACATAATGATCCATGATTATGTTCTCTGTATGGCTTACCACAAATTGAAATGAAATATATTTTTGCTAGCCATTGATACATTATTTTCAAAACCATCACTAGTACTCTGTATTTACTTGATAATATTTTCTTTGTTCTCCTTTAACCAAATCCATTCAAATATACAAGTAGCCATTGGCGACTCTTAACAGTGAAAACATTCCGATCAATGATGACGACGTAGTTGTTGTTGACGATGACTGTCATGGTCCGTGGAACGACAAAAGTGAGGCTATTTTTTTCGATACAATGGAGGAGGAGGTGAAGAGAAACAACAAACAAACTGGAACATTCACAAAACCTACGTGAAATCGAATTAGGAAAGAGATGTCCAAATCCGTAAAGTATAACTACACTCATTCCCAGTTACGTAACAAGTACAATCGCTTCAAATCACAATGCAGTAAGTTCAAAAAGATGGTGGGAAAAACAGGCATTGCACATGATCCTGTTACGAACATGGTAATTGCACCTGATGACTTCTGGGGGACCGAACTTAAGGTAGGCACAAATCCGCATATTAAACATAAAGTAGGAACACATTTGTATTTTATTTTATACTCACACACAAATCTGGTTGTAGGATAATAAATATGCTGGTGGATTAAAAAAAAAGGGCTTCATCCATTACCAACGACTGTGTACCATATTTGGGAACACACAAGTATCTAGGAGTATGGCTCACCCTTCCACCAACCCACCTTCAGGAACCAGTAGTAGTGATGACCCTTACTGTGAGGCTGACATGGTTCATAGTGAAGATAATGTGGAGTCAACTCGTACTGGTAAAAGTAAGCCATCGAACTTAACCAAGAAAAGTCGAGGGAAAAGGGATAGAATAGCGGCTCAACGTTTAGATGCCATCTTATCATTTACTGAAAGCCAAAAGAGGAGGATGGAGTTACTAGAGTTAAGTAGGTCAACCCCTTCTGCTGCCACTTCAGAGGTAGATTTTGGGGCTGCAGGGGCAACTGCCACATCTACAGGTGCAACCTCTATAGCTCCTAAATACTCCACTCCTCAGAAAGCCCAAATGACTGAATGTCTCAATGCACTCAATGCTTTTGAGGACATTGATGGACTTCAATTCACCAAGGCCTTGAACAAGCTCCGTGATGATGAGTTGATGAGGGACATATTCTTGCTTCTGTCTGATACTAGGAAGAGGGACTGGATTATCAACCTTTGATCCTGTAGGATGCATGATGTTAAGGATCCTACACTAGTAACTGAATGATGGAGCATCGTGCTGCTTGTTGTTAATGTAGTGGTCCTCAGTTGTAGGCATTGTCTTTTATTAAATTGTCTGGATGGTTTGTTTTTTGTTTAGCTTTTTCAGTTTCTGCTGCTGGATGGTTTGTGTTATCTGCGGATGGTTTGTAACAACTTTGTGTGTATGGATGTTTGGAGGTAGTCTAGCTTGTCGGATGGCGTGTACATTGTTTCTCGTTATATCAACTAAACCTATCTGCTCAACCTACTGTAATAAACGTTCCTACTTCATGTTCTGCTTCTCCTGTTCGTCTACTGTAACATATTCGTCTCTTTATTGTTTTTCCAAATTTAGTTACTTCGAATGCTAATCATATGAAATTGCCATTACTAATTAACTGTTGATCTGAACATGCATGACTACATTATTTTGTTACGAACATGCATTACTATGTACTGATAATTTCAAACAATTACTTACTGCACAATGTACACCACGGCTGGGTGAATTTCTAGTAGTATTAAAATTGTTGTTCATTTTTTTCTAACTTCATCACGTCATACTTTACTTTGGTAGTAAAAACCAACTACAAAATAATGTTTTTTTTATCACCAACTTGAAACTACAGCAAAATTTTTTTTGTTTGTAGTGGTTTCATTGCCATTTCATATGGACTGTTAATCACCTATGTTATGTTGACGGTCTTGGCTTTTGTTAGGTAAAACAAGATCACCATGGATTTGACATCTTTGGTAATTGGTCCATCGATTAACATGAACCTTGAAGATGATGATGACAACTTCCTCAATTTGTTAGTTCTAATGGCATTAGACGAGTTGCGTAGATGGCTCTATCACAAACAACCATGTAGGACTTCCGCACTAAAAGGACATGATCACATCTTAGAAGTTCTTAATGTAACGAATCCTACCCGGTGCTTTGACAGTTTTAAGATGAACCCAAATGTGTTTAGAAACTTATGTCAAACGCTTAAGAATCACGGGTTAAAGCACTCAACAAATGCATCAATGCAAGAAAAGTTAGGAATGTTCTTATACTTGCTTGCTCACAATGAACGCACTCGCAATGTCACTGACTGATACCAGCATTCCACGCATACTATTTCAATTTACTTTCATCAAGTGTTGAAGGCAGTGTGTAGGCTTGGAGTGCTGATAATTAAACCTCCCTCGTTCGATGAGGTATTTGATCATATACGGTGCAATCCTGTGTATTATCCATATTTTAAGGTGAGGCCTTCCGCATTGTAGATTTTGCTTCATTCAAGGTTAATTATGAGCAATGACTTCATTCTTATGGTATTGACTAGGATTGTGTGGGCGCAATAGATGGAACCCATATTCACGCCCATGTTCGAGGAAGATAGCAAATACCATACCGTGGTAAACATGTCATTCCAATGTAGAACATTATGGCTGTTTGTTCTTTTGACATGTTGTTCATGTATGTGTTGTGTGGGTGCGAAGGGATAGCAAATGATGCTAAAGTCTTGGTAGAGTGTATTACTAATCCAGAGATGAAATTTCCTATGCCGAAGCAAGGTATTCGAAAACTATGTTTGACGTTATGGAGTACATTTTCATAATATGATATATGATGTTAATATTAGTTTGAAAAGTAGGTCAATATTATTTGGTCTATTCGGGTTATACAAACATGCCAGGTTTCTTAGCACCATATAAAGGAACACAATACCATGTGCAGGAGTATCGTGTGCATGGTGGGTCCCCCCGCGGCCGTAAGGAATTATTCAATTATCGACACTCCTTGTTAAGAAACGTGATAGAACGTTGCTTCGGTGTACTGAAGCAACGTTTCCCTATACTAAAGGCCATGCCTTCATTTAGCCTTCGAACCCAAACATATATTCCGAATGCTTGTTGTGCGCTTTACAATTTCGTTAGAATGCATAATGAAGATGATGAATTATTTGACAAGTACTCTAATATAGTGTTTGGCGGTAATTCCGGAGAAGACACAAGTGACAATAGCAATGCCAACGTAGTGGGCATTAATATTAGTAATTCACAAGTTTGGGAAATGGGAGCTATTCAAGATGATATATCTCAACAGATATATGATGCACATCATGGTGGTTAACGGGAAGAGTAATTACAGGTTGTCATTGGTAGCTGTTTTGTAATGTATTATATAAGAACTTATGTAATGTGTAAAGAAGCACAATTTATGAGTATTGAGGCCATATGTATGATATTTGATACCAAATTATGTCCTGTTGTTGTTAAGTTTTTAGGAAAATAATCCATGATTATGTTGTATTGTAATACGAGTTTGTACTATAGGGACGCATGCATTGTATGACACATTTGGATAGTTTGTGTTGTATTTTGTAAATTGATGTTGTCATTTATAGGTTGTTCAGGTTAGGGAAATGGCAATTGAAAGCCAATATGGACCTTCTTGTGGCTGTGGTGCAGGGAGAATGCGTGTATATATTGCACACACGAAGAGAAATAATGGCCGATCATTTTATCGGTGCCCTCAGGGAATGAATCACGTTGATAGTTTCATATGGGCTGATGAGTACATGGTGGCAAGTCGTGGCAGTGTTGGAAGGGCAAAGAATTGGTCGCGATACCTGATATGTGCGTGTTGCGGATGCAACATATTATTGTGTGTGTTAGTAATTATTTTATTTGTTTTATTACTTTTTGCACTATTAAAGTAGTGTGAAACTGATGGTACGCTGTAATTTTGGAGTAAGTTGTAGAAATTAGTTGGATAGTAGTACAAGGGAAGTATGTGTGTATTGCTGCCTATGGCTGTTAGTCATTGGTACAAAGTTGAAGGCAGGTGGTAAGATGAATTTATGATCACTGTAGAGTAGGCTGTGTGCATTGCTATTTTATCTCTCTATGTATGTCTTGGTTGGTGGTCATTGCTATATGCAGGTGCATTTAAATTCTGCATGACATGGATAATTGTTAAAAGCAGGTGGTATGTTGAATTGATGATCCTGTAACAGTACGACATGTTGGTGGCAGCAACAATTTCAGTTAATTTTATTGCTGGCTGTTAGGTGATTAAACATGGTTTTCCTGTTGTTGTATTATGGTCAATAGTATCTGCAGGTGCATTACCAATTTTATGTGTTGTGGATAATTGATAAAAGCAGGTGGATTGTTGAATTTATGCTAATTTTATTGTAGGACAGGTTGGTGGGAGGAACAATTTAAGTTCCTTTTATACCTGGCAGTTTGGTGCTTAAACAGGTTTTTTTTGTGTGCTGCGGTGGTGGTCATTGATATGTGCAGGTGGACTTGAATTTGTGTTATTGTTGGTGATTGGACATTGGTAATTGGCTGTAGGTACCACCTGTTGGCATAGTAATGAAACAGGTGCAAGTGTTGCCCACAGTTGGCTATTAGTGTGTGTGTGTGTGTGTATTTGTGTGCCAACGAGAGAGAAACAGAGAGAGAGAGATGGTGTTTCAAGGTGTGTGAATTACAGAGAGAGAGAGAGAGAGTGAGGGCGAGAGAGTGAGGCAGAGAGAGAGAAAGGTGGGTGGGTGGGTGGGTGGGTGTGTGTGTGTGTGTGTGTGACTGAAAGAGTGATGGTGTGCATGTGGGTGTGAGTGAGAGAGATGCAGCATGAGTGAGAGAGAGAGAGAGAGAGAGAGAGAGAGCTAGTGCCTGTGTGTGTGTGCACATCAGTGAAAGAAACAGTGAGAAAGAGAGAGATGGTGTTTAAAGTGTGTGAATTAGAGAGAGAGAGAGAGTGAGAGCGAGAGAGTGAGAGAGAGAAAGAGAGAGAGAGGGTTGGGTGGGTGGGTGGGTGTGTTTGTGCCAGAAAGAGTGATGGTGTGCATGTGGGTGTGAGTGAGAGAGAGGCAGCATGAGTGAGAGAGGTGGTGTGTGAGAAAGAGAGGGAGAGAGAGAGACAGAGAGAGAGCTGGTGTCTGTGTGTGTGTGTGTGCGTGCCAGTGAGAAAAACACAGAGAGAGAGATGGTGTTTGAAGTGTGTGAATTAGAGAGAGAGAGAGAGAGAGAAGTGGGTGGGTGGGTGGGTCGGAGAATAGGGAGAGAGAGCGAGGGAGACGGAGAGTGACTGAGAGAGAGAGAGAGAGAGAGAAGTGGGTGGGTAGGAGAATGAGGGAGAGAGAGAGGGAGACGGAGAGTGATTGAGTGAGAGAGAGAGAGAGAGAGTGTGGTGGTGTGTGTGAGAGAGTAATGGCAAACAATTTACGTTACCAAACACATTTTTTGTTTTTTATTTTTAGGTTTAGGCAACAAAAAATATATCACAAATATGTACAATAAAAAATAAAAGCTGACAGCACTTCTAAATGTACCCTTAACTTTTCAGTACAGAATGACACTGCAGACATATAATTTAGGATAGTTGTCAGATGGGACTTCTTTTCGTCAAAGTACGCTGGGTGAGGTACTGTTTAATTATGTGTTCTGGCTACTCAAACCTGCCATCGAAGATTTTGCTGGTTTAATTCAACATATAAGGGATAAAATGTGTAATTAACTATTTTGATATATTAAAAAACCTTGCTGGTTTTCCCCCTGCTAAGTATGCCGTTCTTAGTTGTCACGGGCTGGCAAGCCGGGCACCACACGGTGACAGTAATGCGATCCGCCATGATCATACGCAGCGGAATACACCCGTGAGACGACTATGCACCAAGCAATAGTCCCGCCAAACTCAAACACCAAGGCATAAGATTATGCGCTTGTCCATGATCCATCTGTAATGCCCCGCATATCTCTTTAAGCTTGGACCTCTGATGCTCAAGCTATAAGGCAACCCAAGCTATAGGCGATAGCAACGCCATTCTCAAATGCGCGCATACATGACAAGCAATGTGCTTAGCGCTAATCCCTCTCGAAACACAAGTAATATAGCCATGTGCAACTAGACATGCGCGTCAGCCAAGCATCACCTGTTAGACACAACGCCTTCATCCATGAAGCTCTTAGCGCCCCGCGTCAAGGTTACCCGCAAGGAAAGGCACCACCGAATAGCAACTGTTAAGCCCACAATATTATGCCCCACGACACCAATGCTAGCCAAACCAAGCGGCCGTGTGCACAAGTTTGAACCCAACGTGCAAGTGCACACGAGACACACGGCATGCAAGTGTGCACACCGAGATCCAATCCGTCATGGACATAAGCCCCACTATTATATAATTATGACGTAGCGGGTGCGAATGCCACAACCCCATCCTCGACACTAATGCATAACATCTGCCTCACCGGGCACAATGCCACCCATGTAGCCCCTTGACTAGCATGAGGACTGCAGTCACGTGCCACAGCCGGCCCCAAGTCTCGCCCACTCCCTTGGGGAACTCACTTGAATGCTATCCCTTTCGGTAGTACCAGGGGTGGTAGAGTCAACACCATGCTCCCCTTTAATAGCATTCTGAGCCACCTCCAAACTGATAGGGAGAAACATCCTACCCTTCGAGGAGTCATAATCTATAAATTCAATAAATATAAAAAATACAAATTACGAAATTGTTATACTACCGACCAATCATGTTTAGACATACCCATACTAAGATCTCTCGCGGTCCCAGACGTGCCACGAGTGGCAACCCGTGACATTATTCAATGACAAATTCAAATCGTACACATCCCGGTTATGGGTTTAAAAGCTGGAATTTTTGTCCGCTGAAGAACTTGAAAGTTGAAACACACTGACTCTCTCTCTCTCTTTGACTTGTGGAAGTATACGGTGAAAACTAGGTTTTTGTTTAAATTCTTTCGGAAGATGGAAGCAGTGGTGGTTGATACTGGGTCGAAGTTCCTCAAAGCGGGTTTCGCGGTTCCAGATCAGGCTCCTTCCATGGTAACCAAAAACCCTATACTAATTCACCCTTTTGCTTATTCCTCACTCGTCCCTTCTCAATTCCCTCTGTTTGGTTCCCAAGAAAGCTCAGGAAAGGCGAAGAACACTCACTTTTGTGGTTTCACATTTTCTGCTATACAAGTTGCTTCTAAGAAAATAAAATTGGCAACTATTAACGTAAGGTTTTTCTTTATCTCGGAGTTGAGCTACCAAGGAAGAAAAAAGGGGAAAAAGGGTGAAAAGAAAAATTTAACAACTCCAGTTGAGTGAGTCTCATAAATTTATTTTGATTAATTTGGCTGAGTTTTACATTCTCTTTCCTTATTATTTGTCTGTTTATTGGTTGGGGCGACCTTTCTACGGCACAACCAGTTCTTGTCTTTGAACCTAAAACTACAAATCCAAGTGTACACATTTTGTGCTAAATTGTGTCTCAACTTCTCTAGCTATGAATTTCCCTCAATTTCATGCAATTAATATATCTTGACACATTGCCTCCAGCATGACATGTTGAATAATGCGCTCACTGGAATATATTGCAGCTTGATTATGACATCAAAGTTTACTATATATTGTGGTTCTTCAAAACACCCCCCTCCCTTCTCCCCCCTACTAATACTACTATGAAAATAGGTATGGCTTATCTGTATTTATGAATTGGAGGTTGTGTTAAAGGATCCATATGGATGCGAGTTATATGTATTTTAGTATCTTTAAGCATGGTTAGGAATAATGGTTACTAGGACAAGTATTGTGGTTCCTACTCAAAACTGCGTTGCCAATCTAGTAACTCCTTTACACTAGATGTAGTGATGCAGATAACACGTGAACCCTTTTTTTTCTATTTTTTTTTTTTTTTTTACATAAGTAAAGATTTGCATAGAAGATGGTACCAAGGGGTGCCACCCAACTACAATTGGGAAAACAAAACATAAGAAGAGCAATATACTCCAAAAGATCTATATGGATATACAATCCCCCACAAAAATTACAAAATCCATTATAAAAAATGGAATAGCATCATTCATTCAAAAAAACAATGTGGCAAGCACTGCTCCCTTCAAGCTATTAATAGAACTCTCCTTGCCTTCAAAAGATCTCCTGTCCTTCTCTGCCACAAGCACCACAACACACATAAAGGAACGGTGTCCAGGCCGTCCTCAGTCAACCCATAGGGCAACTAGAGTACCAGGACAAAAAGAGATCCTTCACCCTCTGGGGATTACCCACTCAATGCCAAACACCGAGAATATCCCGCCCTAGATCTCCTTTGCTGTTAGGCACTGCAAGAGTAGATGATTCATGCTCTACCCATGTGAACTTTTACCAACTGTGAGATTTATTAGGGTCATTGGCCAATTCTTTACTTTTCTCGGTGAGATGCACCTATGGTACTATATAATTTTGGAATGTCAATCCTGAAATTTAACATTTGAAAGGCCAACTATATTTAGAAAACCTTGCACAATGTACAGAACTGGGTGGTTTCTAAAAATAAAAGAAGTGGAGACTGGAGACTCTTTTAGCTTTATCTTGCTGAGTTTGCTTGGAAAATTGGAGAGAGAGGGCATCTACTTCATTGTTCCATAGTCTTTTGCTATTTAGTGCTCTGCAAATTTGAGTTGACAGGGTTTTTAAATACATCCTATTACCACAATATTGGTTGGGGCAGATCTAAGGACTTGACACTTCAATGCATTCTACGTTTAACATTTTTTCTTTTCTCTTGAAATGTTTTTCCTTGAACCTTGATGTGTTGTAAATGTCATCATGGTGATGAGGATGATTGTGGGAAACACTCTCCGACTAGTAGTTAGCCCCAAAACTAATGTGAGGCTACACAGAGGACTCTAGTTTAGGGCTCAAATTGATGGTTCATGTGGGAGAAAAGGGTGGTAAATATATGAAAGGTTTTAGGTTTATATGGGGTAAACAAAGGATAAGGCTTCGGGAACGAAAAGAGACAGTTTGGGGACTGTTCCCGAGGGCTGTGAACAGCACCCGAGAACAGTAACTTTTGAAATTTTGTTGGCTTTTTTGATGCACTAGCATTGTGTTATTGAATGAGGGATAAATTAGGCTTGACAATGGAAGGCTAATTAAATCTGGTTCTGGAATTTTATGGGCTAAAATTGAAGAAAAGTTAAAGGAGAACAAGGGAAGAAAGGGGCAAAATTCTAGGCATCACGTGTAGATCTCGCATGCATCATGCCTAAGGTTAGAATTGCACCACATAAATCCAATAGAGCTTAAAAAGCTTCAATGACTCTCTTGAAACTTGACTCTATTGAATTACTATTACATGGCTTTATATAGGCAAGGAATCTTAAATCTAGAAAGATTTGGATTTCCTGTTGGAAATTGGACTTTTGACTTCTAAAACCTATTTGGAGGCAAATAAAGCCAATTATTACCCATATCACCAAATTGACCTGTATGATGACCAGGGTTGACTCCTACAGGTCCAGAAATTCTGCAAATTGCCAAAATACCTGACCTATGTAAGACCAGAACGTAGAAAGGTATAAAAGAACAACCAGAAGTAGAAATGTATAAAAGAACAACCAGACTAAATCCTAAGCTAAATAACTATAAATAAGATTCCAATAAGAATAAAAACTTGATTCCAAATGATTCCAATCGATCCCAAGTAGGTTTGGCTTGAAAACAAGCAATTTTCAAATTTTATTGCTTCTTTAATTTCAGTTTCTGTTGATCTTCATATGGTCTACATCACATGGTCATTTGTGGTGTATTTGAAATGAAAGCAAATACTCTCTTGCTAGAAGAGGGGTGTTTCCTCTCATTTGACTATTTTTAGAACTTATACAGGAAGATTTATGCCTTCCCATAGTTGACTTTTGATGCTCTTTAGACTTCTTGTGTACTTGGGTGATTTTCCCCCTTTGCGTTTATAACGTATTCTTTAATTACCAGAAAAAAGAAGGAAAAATAATTTTTTCATGTTTACATGTCATGTCATTTTTATGTGCATTTTTTTATGTGTCACTTATTCTTTTAGAGCCTTATGCGATTCCCTTTTCTGTTTTTTTTTTTTTTTTGATATTTCAATTCTCCCTAAAATGCTTTTCATATGGTTATGATACCTCCAGGAGGGAAGACCTTTTAACTTGTTTAAATTATGTTTTAGATAATTCCTACCCAAATGAAACGCATGCCTGAAGATGGATCATTGGCTGAAATTTCACTATCTGAGGATGTCACTGTTGATCCGGTTGTGCGAGGGTTTATCAGAGATTGGGAGGCCATGGAAGATCTATTGCACCATGTTCTTTATACTGGCCTTGGATGGGAAATGGGCAACGAGGGACAAATTTTATTCACGGATCCACTTTCAGCTCCCAAGGTTAGGGAAAGCTTTCTCTGTTTTATTTGTAATAATTGTTAAATTGTTAACCATCTATGGAAGCCATTGAGTCACTATGGGCATTTTGAATGACATGTGGCATTAGTAGTAAGCAAATAAGCCAAAGTTGAAAAGATGGGAAGCTGGAAATTTTGTAATTTTGCATAGTGCATGTGGCTAATGAAAAATGTGGTGGCAGATCCATGTGGGCCTCACTAATTGATCAATTTTAATGACAATTGTGTCATAATTGTAGAAGTTAGGGGAAGATTGTGGCAAGCATACGAGAACATCCCATTTATTGACTTACTGAAAATCAACACCACAGGCTGATTTTTGTTGTATAAAAAGGTTCAATAATTTCTAGTCTTCACAGAATCTGGTCATGGCAGAGAATTAGGTAAGATCCAACAAATAATGATTCCCATACTACTAGTTGGTAAATTAGTTATATACAAAGGAAATACCATTGGATACAAAGAAGTTTGGGTATTTGATTGGATCAGTATCTTTCAATGGTATTATAAACTTCCAGAATCTTGAGAAAGATATGGAATTCATTGCTTATCAAAAACCAAAAAACAAAAGAAAGAAAAAAAGAGAGAAACGATATAGTAATTACAAACCTTTAAATCAATTAAAATTTTGAGACATGGTATAGCAGGTGCTAGATCCTTTCATTGTTTCTAGTTGAGAGTGTGGGGAGCTGGTAGAATTATCTTGCTGGAGAAGAGCCAGCAGAACAAAGCCACGTACGAAGCAAGAAGTGAAGTATAAAGCTTGATTTGCAATTTAAATGAAAAGGGTTTCATAGTAGGATGAATGTGTATTGGCCTGGTAGAGACAAGTTTCATTTATTTACTTACTTTATTTTAACACTTGTACTTTGATTTTTCTTTTTTGAGTAATAACTTGAATCTTGAATAAAATGTTTTTTGTAGCAATATTTATTAATGGGTTAAATACACTGGTGGTCCTTATAGTTTATCTCATCTCTTAATTTGGTTCCCGTAGTTGTAATTGCACTAATTTTACCCTTTGATTTGGAAATTGGTTTCTAATAGGTCCAATTGACAACAAACGTTTGGGATTAGACAGAAAAAAGCACGTGCCACTCACGTGAAGACATTTAAGGGGCATAATGGTAAACCACATCCTTTCCTGCCCAAAGAGTTTACATGCACCGTGCAAGTGCTAGGCTATATATGTATACATATACTTGGAAGGCTACTGCACACACCAAGCAGAACAGGGGAATAGGAAGAGAAAGAAAAGAGAGGAATAGGGGAAGAAAAGAAAAGATATTGTGTAGTGGAGAAAGAAAAGGTGCTAGAGAGAAGTAGGTGATGCCGTTTAACAAAAAAAACCCCCTAAACTCTCTGAATATCAAATCAAAATGTGCAACCATTTTCTGTTATTTTCCTAGAAAATCAATCAGAGACTCTATGCTAGCTTTGGAAAAAAGCTTGGCAAGCTTTGATGTGCGAAGGTGCCTACAGCGTAGTTGAATTAAATATGAGCTCCAAGAATTGTAGCTTTTGTAAACCATCTTTCTTATTCTAAGTTCTTCATTTTCTTGTTCTTCATTTTCTTGCTTATGCTCGTGTCCCCTATATACCCCCGTTTCATCCTCTCTATCTCCTTTATTCTGAATTGTTTGTTTGTGATGTTCAGAGATTCAACTGTGACTTCATTTTCTTTGGCCATTCTCTACCCATGTTTGGTTCCCATTGATTGATGATCGGTGTTTTGAAAAAACAGCCCACTGTTGTCAAACCATTGTTTTCTACTGTAGATTCTGTAACTAATAGTGTGGTGGTGTTGGTCTCTAGTTTGAGATTAGAGATAGAAATGATTGTGCAGCCATGATAGCCATCACAATGGTGGCTACGGGTGTAATGGTGCGGCTGTCAAGGAGGTGAGGGATATGGTGGGTCTTAGGTCTAGAGAGAGAAGATGGGTTGCTGTGATTGGCCATGGGTGTGCTGCCATGGTGGGGTAAAAAGGTGGTGTTACAGTGCTATTGTGTTTGTGCAGAGATGCGTCTCTTAGGTGGGGTTATGGTGATTTCCTGTACGAGCTAGGGTGATAGATGTTTTTATGTTATTTTTTTTTGTTGGTAGAAAGACAAACCACTTAACAACCCGTTAAATGGTGATTGGTGTAGCCATTTTAGGGTAGTTGTCCATGGACGTTTAGAGTGAGACATTGGTGGCTTAAAGAGAGAGAAGTGAGAGGTTTTAGATAGAGAGAAGGAGAGTTATGCATATATACACACACATATATAAAGATAAAATTACGTTAACCAAAATAAATGCAAAAAGGCAATTTACTTCACAATACTGTCATGTATGAGTCACATGACTTTTTCTGTCCAAATTCTTAGCATATATATATACATACACGCATATATATATAAAGATAAAATAACGTTAACCGAAATAAAGGAAAAAAGGCAATTTATTTCATAATTGTGTCATGTACGAGTCACATGACTTTTTCTGTCCAAATTCTTAGCATACACACACACACACACATATATAAAGATAAAATTACGTTAACCGAAATAAATGCAAAAAGGCAATTTACTTCATAATACTATCATGTACGTGTCACATGACTTTTTCTGTCCAAATTCTTAGCATATATATACACACACATATATAAAGATAAAATTACGTTAACCGAAATAAAGGAAAAAAGGCAATTTACTTCATAATAGTGTCATGTACGAGTCACATGACTTTTTCTGTCCAAATTCTTAGCATATACATACACACACACATATATAAAGATAAAATTACGCTAACCGAAATAAAGGAAAAAAGGCAATTTACTTCATAAGACTGTCATGTACAAGTCACATGACTTTTTTTGTCCAAATTCTTAACAGCAATAATCGATTGGACGTATTAGAAACTAATTACAAAATTAAAGGGTAAAATTAGCACAATTGACACTACAGGGACCAAACTGAGATACAGGTCAAACCAAACTGAGATACAGGTCAAACTAGAAGGACCACCAGCATAATTAACCCTTTATTAATAGATATTTGAACTTATCATTTTTTATTAGTTTTTTTTTTATTTTTTATTTTTTGTTATGGTATTTATATAGATATCAAACATAATATTTGTTTGAATATTTATTTATTTATTTGTTACTATAGTATATTATTTTGTTAATATATATACTTTTGTTTTTTTATAATTATAGCAAAAATATGAAAACCTTTTTGCATTTAGCAGTTTGATAATGTTTTTGTTTTTTGTTTTTTAGTTTTTGTTTTGCAGAATTTTTGAAAACTGAGAGTAAAGCATGTTTCGTAACTATTTTAAAAAATCTAAAAACAGTTTTCTAAATTTTGAAAAATATTAGCACAAAAAATGTGTGCGTACTTTTTTTTTGTTTATGTTTTCCGAAAGAACCCTTTACCCCCCACCCCTCCACAGCACCCACCTTTCACTCAAATCACTTACTATATCAATCTATACTATGCGAATCTATTCTTTGAACCTGGAAGATTGGATAGATTACCAATCGAACAAACGAAACGAAGATTATGGCTCTTTGATATAATTTCTTAATTTATTCAAAATTAATACTTGGATTCGACACATACGGGAAATTTTAGAAGTGAATCTCATTAAGAAGGAGAAATTTACCGAATCTCCATGCCACCACTCAGTTCATTACTAGGAAGAGGCGAATTCGCTTTCTGAAAGATTCTGGCTTTCGTGCTTTGGTGTGTCTTCAAGATCCTTTCAATGAGTTATGTTTGTTGAAGAAATATCTATATGATCTGATTGATTGCTTAAAACCTGTGGTAGTGACAGAAGGAAACAACATCGAAGGGAGGAAATTCTTGTGAATAAGGAAGCACGTCGACTACAAATGGAAGCTCGTGAGAGGGAAAGAGAGGAAAATTCTTTCAACTGTCTACTGTACTCATGCCTTCGGCCCCTATTCAAAAGTTCTTCCTCGTGGATTTGAAGAAAAATGATTGGGCAGGTCTAGAAATATTTTGTGATGAACATACAAGAAACCTTCTTTTGATTTGCCGAAGATATTTGGATCTAAAAAGCCATTTTCATCTTTTTTTTTTCTTCTTTTTCACAAGACCTCATAAGAAAAGACAGAAAAAAACCTTGAATTCTTCCTTAGTCTTAGATGTCCTTTCATAGATTCTCGAACCTCCGATTGTTGATTTGCAACAAAATATTTTCTTTGTGAGTCAGTAAACAGAACATGCTTTTTGGGGGAGAGAAAAAAATGTAGTTATTCCCCCCCTCCCCTTTAAGAGATAGGGAGTTGTCCTATTTACTCATGTATCCAATTTTCTTAGCTCTATTGTAACACCCACACCCCTTTAATCACACTTTATATATTTTATCATGTGATAAGTGTGCTTAATTTTACATGAAAAGTGTGTGACTTTAATTAATTTGTTGAGTTAGAATTGCATAAGTGATATACCTAATTAAGAGTTTCTTGTAATTATCTAGATAGAATTTTATATGCTTTAGTTGTGACCAAATGATATAGTTACTTAGCTTTAACCATGGTTACTTAGAGATGACCTTGGATTTGTTAGGGTATAGACCCACTCATTTGGTTGCATGAGAGGGTGACACCTCATTATAAGGATCTTGGGTTAGACCCAAGTTAGGTGAACCCAAAATGTGAGAATGGTCATTACAACAAAGAGGGAGTGGTCATTCCAACAAAATATGAGAATGGTTCCAACTTTAAATGGTGGCAGTAAACAAAAGTGGGAATAACTGTTCCATTGCATTCCATTCCCTTGTAGCAAAGATCAGCGTGGTGCAGGTGTATTATTTTGGTCTGCACATTTGCATGGGTGTGTGTTTGTTTTTCTTTCAAAGGCCATCGTGGAGTTGGGACATGGTTTTATGGTTTTGCTTATCTCTTGATTTCACTGTTTTGCTGCTGTAGCTTGTCAGTTCCATTTGGTGAGGTGTTTCAAGGGATACCAGACAGTTATTTTTATTTTTTGGAGGTGCCCCAGGGGTGGTTTTTTTTTTTTTTTTTTGGGGGGGGGGGGGGGGGGGGAGGGGAGGGGAGGGGGGGGGGGTGTGTGTGTGTTTGGGTTGTTAACAGCCATGAAATATAAATGATGAAAGCTATGTACTTGATATGCATTTGTATCTTGTTTTACTGCATGAAATCTAAGAACAGTTTCTTAAACAGGCTCTTTTCACAGTTTTTGATAAATAAACTTTGTTTCTTATGCAGGCTGTTAGAGAGCAGCTGGTGCAATTGATGTTTGAAACTTTTAATGTCTCGGGATTTTATGCATCGGAGCAAGCAGTATTATCACTTTATGCTGTAGGACGTATCTCGGGCTGCACTGTTGATATTGGTCATGGGAAGATAGGTATGCAGATGCTGTATTGTGAACTTGTATTATTGCCTTTTAGTTCATGAAGTTCGGTTAAGAGATGGTAGCAAACATTTCTGTATGTTCAATTGATGGTGGCATTTTATTCTGCTGTTTCTTATCATTCATATTTCATTTCTTGCAAGTGCCAGAAAGTTGATGCTAAGCAGACATAGGTTTGTCTGATAAGATGGGCTTTTTACATTGCTCATTGGTACGATAATTATCCTTTCCCTTCGTATATATTCATGTAGTCAGCATAATCTAAGGAGGTATATCGATCCACCCTGTTATGAGTTTGGGCATAAACATGAAAACTTTCCATGGGATTGAACTACTTAAATTCAACATGGAACTTCCACTTAAAGTTGACATAGGACCTCCAACTAAAGTTGATATAGATTTTGTGGGTGCCTAGTGTGGCATTCATTGGTCAGTTCTTGGAGATGGAGATGTTTTTTCTCAGTGAGACAGAAGGCATCATGCTGCTGAAAATGTGTTCAAGATTTTTCTTATCTCTTTGCTCCTTGATTTGCTAACTGTAGCTAGTTTTCTATAGATATTGAGTGAGTTTTTCACTGGATTTATGTGTGCCTCATACTTATTGGGGCAAATTGTAGATAAATGGTGTTGTCATGCATGAGGATCATATGGGATTATGCTTGGAAAGTGGCTCTTTTATGTGTTTAAAAGGAAATAGAGGAATTTTTGTGAATGCAAGGAGTCAAAAGGAGAGCTGATTGACGTTTCACTATAAGCATGATTTTGTGTTCTTATCTTTGGCGTAAGTAGTTAAGTTTGACGAACAAATTATTGCTATGGGCTCCAATGCAATTGAAACAAAACATTTTTGTGTTATTAAAACATAGTTTATGTTAGTGTATGCCAAGCAGAAAAAAATCCTATGAAATTATAAGAAAAATAAATAAATGAATAAAAAGCCTACAAGGCAGTCCATCTGATTTTCCTAGTTTTAAGTATGTCATCATTCTTCCAGTGTCTTTCATAAATGTCTGCCACCCTTGAGTCATTACGGACTTGCAAGATTGCACACCTTTGTTGAAAGTAAACACAATTATCCACTAATATGGCACTAGCAAACCCCAACTATGTGTAGGAATATCCTTTTTGGTTTTAATGACTGAGTTAACTGAATGGATATTCAGGAAAACCAAAGTATGCTAAGTTTCAATAAGTGCTGCTAAGGTCTCACATCATGGATTATTTCTTGATTAAGGATCCTAATTTGGGATAACATCTTCACAATCTTTGGTTAGTCTAGGAAGTGAATGTTTTAATGTTAGGTAGGTTATAGGGCAAGAGGGAAATGCCTAATTGGAATGTTAACCTTGGGCCATGAGCTTTATATTAGTTAAAGCTACTAGGTTGTCTCATGGTTTTTTCTTTGAGTTCGAAGATGAGCTTTAAGGTGAGCTCTTTGAAACCTCTTACCATGAGAGCTTATGATCGTTTGCTCATACTTACTCATAATTGTAATTCTTATTGATTGGACTTGTTGGGGCTGTAGTGTTTAGGGCCGCAAATCAAACAGCAGAGAAAGACTTGGGACTCCGTACAAGCCTTAGAATTTTTGTTCAGAACTTTGCTTAGAAGTTACACAAATGGCTCCATGAGCATATTGGGGTCACCTTGGTAGCCAAGGCTTACCTGACTGACAAAAAGAATTGATGTTTGTTAAAAAAACCGAGAAAAAAAATTTAATTTGTGAGAATGACACAACTCAATGATGTATGGTTTGTCTTATCCAAAAATTAAAAGCAGGAAAGCTTACTTGCTTTCATGACTACGATGTCATGGTTGTTTATTTCACCTACCTTTTTGCAAGTATTGACTGGGTCTGTCATGTTGATACAGATGGTTCTACTTTGTTGAATGTTTATTCTAGTTTCTGGTATCATTTACGTTCTAGGTCAAGCAAATATAAGAGCTATTGTCAAATTGCCCATTACACCCCTACGTACATGGTTACCAGATACCCATGTGGAAGTGCATTACAATACTTTTATTCTTCTAGCTGGAATCTTATTAGAAATGGGAGAATTTTTTTTTCAATTGAACTTATTGGTTCGATTGATATTTTTGCTTATCCTTCCCACCCATCTATTGCTAGGTCCAAGAATGGTATCAAGGGAGGGCGTTGCTATGCCATGTTGCTTTGCTATGACCATTGGTGGGAATATTGCTATTGATGAACCATTTCAATAGAACAGGTGCTACTATGCCTCATGGCATTTAATCCTATCTCAATAAATGCTATCTCAATAAATGCTAGCGAAGGCTTGATGGTGGATTGAATCCAATCGGGGGTGGCGCTACATAGTTGTAAGTAGGGTCAATTGACCCTATCAACCTCACTAAAATTAATAAATTTTTAGCATTTGTCTTTGTTCAAAATAATTTGATCAAATTTCACACCCATTATCTAAAATATTTACCTAGCTATCCAATGAGAAAATGAAGAACTCACAAGTTAGGAAAAAAAAGGAAAGGTCTTATTGGCCCGAGGAAAGGAAATATTTACCACTCTCTATCCCATCCATGACATGCGTGGTCTTATTTTCGTAAACTAAATATAATTCATTGTAGTATCACCACATAATATACTATTCAACATGACAATAAATATTAAGTTTGTGAACGGGACAAGTTACATATAAACTATGCATCTTGTGGTCGTTTAAAGTCTAGATATGAACGGACATTCTAATTCATGTGCAAGAGATGATACTAATATGATATGATAATTGAAAAATCAATTAAATTAAAAAGAGTTTTATTAAACAAAAATATCATACATTGATACAACGTTTATTATATGAGATGCAGTTTATGGGTTGTGTGGATTCTTAAAATATATACACTTATTCATTCTTTATAAAAAGTACCCATTTGCTTGTGAAATTACATTGATTTTATAGGTTGCGATAGAGAGATTAATGGATGAATGATTATTTGGTAACAAATATTGAAAATGATGTATTCGATAGTATTGATAATTAGGTTATTATGTTACAATTCTAAAATGAAACCTCAACAAGGGCAATATACATATATTTGCATGACTTTTTTGTCAAATGTAATAGTATCCATGTATTAAAACTTTTTTTTTTTTTTTTTTTTATTGATTGAGAATTAGCTGAAATTTTTGCATGATCCCATGAACAAATTTTTTTGGAGGCACCACCGAATCCAATCTTGTTCTAATGCAACGGAGTATTTAATTCCTCCTCCCTTCAGTCCAGTTTGAACCCGTCCCAGCAACGAACACCTTCCTCCTGCAAAGTGAGGCTCTGCCCTTCCCCTAGAATCCACTCCGGGTCGGAGGAGCAGCTAGTCCAACTTCTTGAGCAGCCGAGATATTGAACAACGAACATCTGATTGAATTCCTTGCCTCACCCTGAGATGAGAGGGAAGGTCGATTTGACTCGAATCCTGGACCTGATCTTTAATCCTACACCGGTTAATGATGCGATGGGAGAAGTTTTGATTTTGTCATTTTTTCATCAATGCTGGCCCAGTCGAGGCTCGTCCATGCCCAATCCCAATGGACAAACCTTCGATTTGCCCCTAGCTCTATAATCCACCCGTCTTCCCCAGTCCCTGAAAGCCCTTCCGGGGGCCTAGCCCTCTTTCTCAACTCGAGTCTTAAGTTCAGCAGCTTTCATCGTTGACGAACACCTGCGCTAATAAGACAAAGAAATGGGGAGTCTATGCCTCTTCTTTATCGATAGGATTCCCATCATTTGCAGTCTCCGGCGAAGGAGACAAGGGCGAGGCACCGAACATGTTCTATCCTCAACCTCCATCCGTCATTAGTAATCTCAATTCGCTTTTCCTATTCACTAGTACACTGCGCGCTACAACTAGCAGCCCCTTTACTAGTAAGGGAAAACGCTAGCGCGCTAGCTAGCTACTTATAGTGTTAGCCCCTACTTTATTATTTATGGGATATTTGAAGAAGCCTGCTGAAAAACAGAAGCGCGCTAGCGCGCAACGGCTGATGAACAGATGTTGAGAAAATAAAAGAACTGTGCTCATGTTGTGCTGAAGATGATGTTGCTTACAAGAAGATTCAACAGTCATGTCAGGAAGAGCAACACACCCTACCTGATGGACAGGTTTGTATACTATACCTCATGATATGTAATGCAGTTTCGTGTCTTTGGCCTAACTTGATCGCATGTTGGATCAGGGTTCAGAATCAAAACACTGAATTGTCTAACAACATGAACTGTACCTCTCTCTCCAATCCTTCCCCCCCAGCCAAACAAACCCCACCCACCCACACACATTTATGCCTCAGAGAATTTGTGTTTCCCGCATCCTTGTTTATTGCATTTCCTGCATGTTGTCGAATGGTGATGATATCTTTTAAGCTTGTCTGCTTTTATCTGGTATTCATACCTTTGATATGTATTCCCTAAGTTCTCTTTAGTTATCTTTCTTCTTGACGAACATTGGCAAATTAAAAACCTTCATCTTTTGATAAAGGAAGAATTTCAGAAGCATGTTGCAACCCTAGCGCCAGTAGTTGCTTCCTTTGTTTCAATTCTCCATTTAAGTTCTACTCCCTGCAAAACTCAAACTAAGTAACTATTGGAGGTGTTATTTCATTAATGTGCATTGTGCTTTATCTAGGTCCATGGCTTCTTTGGCTTATAGGCTTTACTGTTATTGCATATGTTTCAACTTACATTCCTTTTGGTTTTTCCCTTGCCTTAGTGCCCTCAACTTGAGCCAAATCACTATTCTCTCCTTACGAGTGCAGTTGTTTCTTCATTGTAGACCTTTCTTTCTTTCTTTCTTTTTTTTTTTTTGTGGAACATTGGAAGGGTAAAGGCTTGGGGATGGAGAGGGTGAGTTGAACCCATGACCTCAATAATGGGTGTGGGCGCCACTACCACTTGAGCTAACCCCTCTCCTCATTGTAGACCTTTCCTTTCCTTTTGTTTTTTTCCCTTACCTTTTTTCTTTTTTCTTTTTTCTTTTTCTTTTTCTTTTAGGTCATATATCATCTCCCAAAACTACAGGTCTGGCGTTTTTTTTAAAAACTATTTTTCTACACATAACTTTTTGTAAAAATTTGTAATTAGATCAATTGAGTTATAGAACTGTTCAAAGTTACAAGCAGATCATAGGAAATTGTTTTCTTCTATCTGGTTGACTTTGCACTTAGTTAATAACGCAAACCAAACTGCATGTTGTGCGTCATGTTTATCGTTTTTTTTTTTTTTTTGGCTAATTCAGTAATTAATTCAGGCATTTCTGAGCCGCTCATGTATATATGTATATATGAAACAGAATTAACTTGCAATATATTTTCTCTTAGGATACAAGCTAACCAAAAGGGGGACTTCCAAAGACAAAAATCTTAAGTAACATGATGAAATCCAAGAAACCTTATGTCTGACAAATATGTAATAGTAATAAATTAAATGAGAAAATACGTCCAACTGTGTATGTTTATGCACAGTGAGGATGTGGAATCCTAGATTGAAGCAATGATGAGTGCTCTTGAAAGATCTGTTCGATGAGTCCATGGCATATGTATAACTGAATACAGATTTGCCCAAGTTTTATTAATGCTATCTATACATGTTTTGCCTTTTCTTTTCTTTTCTTTTCCTTTATTGTTTTATTGTCATCCCCTCTCCAAAAAAGAAGAGAGAGAAAAAGGCAAAGGTTTGATATGAGGGTAGGTCACATTTATTTTGCATTATGAACATAGATCTCCCCATCGTTTGTTTGTGCTACCCTTTCATATGTGTATTTCTTTTCCAAAGATCCCTTGAGCTTCATGATGGCTTTCTTATTCTTTATAATTTTGTGTATTGTAACTTTCTGGTGAGTTTAGATATCCAAATGCAACTCTTTGCCATTCTGTTTTCAGGTGATCACCATTGGAAGAGAAAGATATACTGTCGGCGAGGCTCTGTTCCAACCATCTATTTTGGGTTTAGAGGCACATGGAATAGTTGAGCAACTTGTTCGCAGTATCTCAACTGTTTCATCTGAGAATCACCGTCAGCTGCTGGAAAATACAGTACTTTGCGGTGGCACTGCTTCTATGATTGGTGAGTTTTATTTTCTTTTTGTTTACCAGAGTTTAGAATCTTCAGACACACTATCATTGTTCTGCCTGTGTGAGAAAACTTAAAGCATTTTATGTCGAATATTTGGGCGTAATGTGAATAAATCGAGTAGTTGCTGCTTGAAATAGTTCTTGCCTGAATGGGACATCAAATATTTCAATTGACATAGGTGCCAGTTGACCAGGATTGTTTGTGAAGATGATACATTTCAGAAGTAACATTGGAAGTCATCAATCAAGTTCGTGAATTCGGGATTAAGTCAACTTCTAAACTGACTGTTCTACAGCTAGCCATTCATCCAAGTCAAGGCAGCAGGACAACAATCTAACCCTAGTAGCTACTTTTACTGGGAGTGATTCTGGTCCTGTGTGGAGAAACTGATTGGTTTTTCTAGCTTCTTTTATATATGAATTAATTTCTAGTGCATGATTTGGCTTTGTGAGTAAAAAAGAGAAATTTCCTGAGCACCCTTTTTTTTGTTGTGTTGTTATTGTTATTATTATTATTATTTTTTCTTAGGGTAGTGCTGTCAGTAAATTCGTAAGCAAGAATGAAATAGGACAACTTTGGGGGGAAACCTATAAGACTGCTGCCAACAGAAGTTTTGTGGTGGGTTTTGGATTTGGAAATCTAGTAGTTTTAAGGATCCAAAAGGAAGGAGAACAATTTTAGGGTTCATAAAGGGATGGGGTTAGAATAGATTTGGTTTTTAAAGTGGCTGGTTGCTGGATTTTCAGAGAAAATGTTGGCCACAGCCCAAAAGGCCTACGAGGTCGGTAAATGGTGTAGGTTAAGATCCTTTATGAACCGGAAGAGCAGAACAAGACACTGGAGCTCACTCGAAAGGTTGGCGTAATTGCATGCTTTGCTTCAAGTGCACTAGCGGTTTGAGGAACCAGCGCCCCCATATAATATTTACAGGCCTTCTAATTATACAGGACTAAGATTTCAAAATAGGAATGTTGGAAATTTGATTACTAAGACTATTTTTGAGCTACTAAAGGCCAATTCACAAATACCTAATTACATAACAAAACCCTTTAGCTCTTGCTACGGCCCATGTATACCAAATCAAAGAATTATTGAAATACCCTTGACACATATACTTGATTAATTATGGATAAAATTATGTATTAAGGAAAAATTACAGATAAAATTGGCCCATCAACATCTTAACTTGAAGCTAATGCAAAGTAAGACTAAACTTAAACCGAAACTTGATGAGTTTCTAAATGTGCTCCATGCAAGAGCTCATAATTGCCCTTTTTCTTATTTGTATGATGTGATCAAGGGTCGAGGCTATGTTTGGTGCGAAATGTGGTTTGTCCTTCATTGCAAGAAGGGAAGAAAGAGGATTTAAGTTTTTTTCTAATAAAAAATATTAATTACTATGATTAGGCTATGTTACCTAAATTTGTGAAATACTTGTGTCAGACACCAACACTCGAACAAGGGTATGAGATATGTATTCGATATGGCTAGTTAGACATGCATCCAACAAGTATGTATAGGTTATTGAGTTTATTGTAGAACTATGCATAAGACTTGTATTTTATGCATAAAATGCTATATTTTAGTTTGTAAACACTATTTTATCTTAAATATATAAAAGAAGTATTTAAAAAATATAAAATTTAGCTGTGTCCGAGTGTCTTTGGACGTGAGAATTAGATGAATTCGACGCTTAGACATATACCACTTGTCTTTGACGCGTGTTCTTGTAACTAGGTTGTCACTAGTTTCTATTGTATGGCTACATATAGGCCACTTGTGATGTATGTTGTTGCAATGCACGTAAGCCATCTGTTGCTTGGTTGTAATTCAATGCTTGTATGCATGCCACTTGTTGCTTGCTTGTTGTTAAGTGGTTGCATTATATTCTTTTTATCAAGAATATGATGAATTTGTGTTGGATTGACTTGACAACTTGTTCCTTAATCACATTGCAATTTTCCTTCAATTTAGAAGAAGAAGATGATGAATTTGTGGAGACTTGAGAGCTTGGCAGCTTGTTTCCAAATCAATCTGCAATGCCTTCTTTAATTTGTTAGCAGGAGATAATAAATTTGTAGAGAGTTGACTTGAGGGTTTGGCAGCTTGTTCCCAAATTAATATGAAGTTAATGAGTTTGTAGGGAGTTGACTTGAGGGCTTGACATCAATATTTCCTTTACTTTGGTAGGAGAAGATAATAAATTTGTAGGAAGTTGACTTGAGGGCTTGACAACTTGTTCTCAAATTAATCTGCAAATCTCCTTTAATTTGGTAGGAGAAGATAATAAATTTGTAGGGCTTCGTCACGAACTCGTTGATTTGAATATCTAAGCTTCAAGCGTGATAGGCATTGATGGAGTTTTGTCACGATCAATTGCCTCGATATTGAAGGCTTTTGCAAGAAAGTTCTTCGGGGCTTTAGAGGGTTTCAATCTAATAGAGATTTCTTTCTTTCATGATTTGTGTTGAAGACTTTCGTCATTGAAGACTTGAATTGAAGATTTTTGTCTTTGAAGACTCGTATGTCTTTCTTGAATTCTGTATGTAGACTTGTTCCTTCAATTTGATGGAGGTCACTCCTATTTATATTTGTGGTGAATGAGCGTCATAATAAGACACTAATTGCTTGATTATTATCTTTTTATTATTTTTATTTTAGAAGAATAGGAATCATGACAAGTATCTTTGTTTATTTATTTTTAAAGTGATAAACATAATTTGACATGTGGCAGCACGTGATTCTACCATTGTGTAATCTTGATTTGTGATCTATCAGACACATTGCAGCATTTGATTTGTCAACAATTCTGTTATATTTTTAGGCCTTTTGCAACACATGTATGATTCTAGGGCTATAGTTTAGTACATGGAATCTGCAAGTTATGGTACCTCATGATAGATAAGCTATCAGGACTTGAAAATGGGGGTTTTCAGGGGATCATGGTGCGTGCAGGTGAGTGCGTAGGAATGAATGGACTGATGGATTGCCCCAGCTCAGAAGACAAGGGGGAAGATCTGTCATGAATAAAAGAAGAGCTATCTTTGTGTGGACATCTATAGACCACTTAACAGAATAAAAAAAGAAAGGAATTTCTTGCTCTACTATGCAAGTAAAAATGAAATTAGATGGTCCTTGAGACCTTAAAAGGATGCACATTAGAAAGCATTCAAATTAATAACATGTGAGTGGCCCATAAACTCATTCCGGCACTGCTTCTATCGGCGAGTTCTCTAACGTAGGATCAATAGCTATGGAATTGGTCTTTTGAGCTTTGCGGAAACGAAAAGTTAGAAGCTTAGCATGCTCATGGGAGTTTGGGGCTCAGCAAACTCCGGGAAGCTCTCTTGCATGCCCGAAGTAAAGAATGCACTCGCTTGCACGCGCCATGATCCCTTGAAAATTTCTGTTTTAAGTCCTGAGAGTGTATCTATCACGAGGTCCCATAACTTGCAGATTCTTCTTTTTTCTTAGGTAAGTAAGTTGCTGGCTCTTTGCTCATGCGAGGTGAGAAAGCTTTTTCACCTTCTATGTTACTTGGACTCAGTTACGGGTGTTAGGTACAGGTACGTATCTAAGTGTCAGATTCATCTAATTTTCATGTCCAAGGACGCTCGGATATGGCTAATTTCATATTTTTTAAATATTTCTTTTACTTTTTTAAGGTAAAATAGGGTTTACAAACTAAAATAGAGTATTCCATGCATAAAATTGAACTCTCGTGCATAGTTTTATAGTAAATTCAATTACTTATACATACTTGTTGGATACATATCCAACTAGCTATATCGGACACATATATTATACCCTCAATCAAGTGTCGAGTGCCCAACATGGGTATTTCATAACTTTAGAAAAGCACAGGTAACATAGTTTACAACAGAGGGGTGTGCTTGGGAGCCTAGCTATCGCTCTGGGAAGATAGAACTGATGACCACTTACTTAACTTAGGTCATTCCGTTATTGGAGAAGATACGAAAATGCGGAATTGAAAGCATATATCCGTAATAGGATGAAGCAGCTGGTAGTTGAATAGGGAGAGAAATCCTTTTTTTCCTTCATATTGAATATCACTTTGAGGTCATGAGAACCTTGTGAATTGATATAAATTATGGCATGCATCTCTGAGGAGAGTGGCACGGCCAAACATCATCCCAGAAGTGAATCAGCTTACCATTGCCCAACCAAAATAAGGGGGAGCAAAGATCTCTACTCATTTCATTCATTTAGTGCCTGCGGTGAGGCACGACCCACAACAAACGAAGGGGGAAAGCTTGCTTGCTTGGTGAGCATAAGCTATTTAAATAGGCTTGAGAATGGTAGGCTTGCAGCTTTGCTTAGCTGAACAGCCTTACTTTCTATAGCTGAGAATTTTGAGCAATTGGAGGCCGCTTTCGATGACAAGCCCGAAAAATTGATACAACGTGATCCTTCAAGCACGCACATGCCACAAAGGGTCACAATGTTGGGATAAAATCTGCTAGCTCGATCTGCTGTAATATGCCCAGATTTGACGGCTATCCAGGCGAGAATTATGTGCTTGGGGATATTTAATTTGTTTTGAACGATGCCTGCATAGTCGACCTTAGGATGGGGCTGCCTAATGAGGTTCTAGGCTGTTTTGGAGATTGGCTGAAGTTTTGCATGCCTACACTTTGCATGAAGGAAATCAGAATTATATTGACTGTTGAAAACAGGTTAAAAAATGTCTATTAAGTAGATATAGTTTTAAGCATAGTTATTAGAACCGAACTGGTGATTAAACCAGACAAGGCACTGATTTCATGGTTCACCAACCATGGTGAAACTGGTTATACAATAAATAAATAATAAAAATATATTTGAGTAAAAATGATAGTTAAAAAAATTATCAATGGGTTAAATGATACTCCATTTCATACAATAACTCAAAATAAGTATAAAAAAAAAATACTTTATAAGAAAAAGTATAAAAATAAATAAGTATAGAAACATTCAAGTGGTCTTATTTTTTTCTCCAATTTAATATTTTTAATCTAATGCTTACTAATATTTTTTATTTTTAAAAGAAATGATGTAAAACTTGACAATAATATGTATTATTAAGAAAATAATGTTCATTATTTTTTGCCTAATCTTTTTTTTTTTTCTTTTTCATCCCCTCCCCTCCTCTTTCTCATCTTTATTTTTCATTCTAAAAAATAAATGGTTTTAAGTCAGGCATAATTTATGCTATTTTGACTTTTTTTGAAAAATTGTCTAGTTCCCTAAATACTGCCCGGTTCACTGGTTTTCTAAATTACCGGCCGGTTCTTTCTGTTCAACTCGGTTCATACACATTTTCATTAAATTAATTGAACCGGACCGGTTCAGGGTCTAGCTCTCGGTTCAACCACTTGAACTGGCCAGTCCGGTCCGGTTCTGATAACTACAGTTTTAAGCTATAAATAATCTAGAATCATGAGGTAAGTTGATGTTAATGTTGTGAATGTTGGATTGATCCAAGGATTTTTTTATGCTTCTTTGAGAGGGTAATTTGAGTTTAGTTGTATCATATCCCCAACTTCCTACAGCAGCCTCCTGGCATAAAGGAAAGAAAAGAATTTAGCGTGATCAAAATCGATTTTCATGAGTGTTTTTAAAGACATGCATCATCATTGTTATGCCCGGTCGATGTCCTTGCCTTAGTCCATTATTAATTTATAATGCTCTAAGAAACATGAATATCATTGTTTATATTATGTTTCGCCCACATTATGAAAGTTAAGAAAGAAGGTAGGTTTTTTGGAAGGTAAAGGAGGAAAGGTTGCACATGCTTGAACATAGAGAATCACGTCTTTATGATGTTTGAAGGGACACTGGCAATGCATTGAATTCCCATCTTTTGAGGTCTCCTCTTAATTTTCCCCAATATAGAAAACAGTCCAAACCATGCATCACAGCCAGATATAAGGGCTGCTTTTTGAGCTGAATTAGCAGTCACTGGCATCAACAGTCCAATCATAATTTATTCAATATGGTGATTGACATGGCACAAATCACCAAATCTGAATATTTTGGCCTTAATTTCTGGGAGGGATGGTCAGGGGACGGAACGTCCTTGTGGTTCGTTATCATTCCCTACAGGCAATGCATCCTTGAATAATGGAATGCCGGAGGCAAGCCATACACCATATTACTATTAGATATGACAATTATACATAGATTTAGATATAAGTTTCGGGTTTCATATTTAGTTTTTACTTTGAAGTTCTTCTGAATATACTTTGCAGGAAAGTTCTTGTTAGGTTTGGATCATGACATTTGTGCTGCCTATCACATTTATGGGCAGAATGCGCAAATGATGAATGTCCTTTGTTGATTCTCACCGGAAAAAAAGAAGGAAAAAAAGAATGTGCATTGTTGATTGCATGCTTGATTGGGAGTGAACTGCGGCTGGCTGCTGACTCCATCTTATATGCTGCCTGTTGCAGGCTTTGAAGATAGGTTCCAGAAAGAAGCCAGCCTTTGCTCATCAGCTATTCGCCCTTCTCTAGTAAAGGTAATTTATTTCATCATCTCATGGTTTACCTTTCCTCTGCAACTTCCTTTCACAAGACCAGATGCATGTATGTTTACATGTCTTACCAATCAGTCTCCATTCTAGAAAGTAGTCTGTAGACTTTGTAGTCAAGTAGATTTTTCCTGTTGTGATGCAGGACAAGTATAAGAGTACACTCTACAAGCTGTACCATGAAATGATGTTCGATGTGATAGGAATGCTGCCTGAGGTTGGACTAAGATTAAGGAAAATTTATAGGTTTAGGTTTACAAAGGTTGAAGAAAAGTTGCATTATTTTTATATAGAAATGAGGTACGAAATATTTTATAGAAGTGATAGGTTGCTGTAATATCAGAAAAAGTGCGTTGGAATTTACTGGGCAAACTATTTTAGGTTTTAGGAAATAATTAGCAGGCTAAAGGGTGGAAGGAAGGTTAGAGTTATCGAATTTCTGATTTGCGGTGATAACCTAAAGAAAAGATAGGTTCTCAGTATTTGATTATCATCATCTATGTATTTCACCTAAGAATTTGTCAGGAATTACTCTACAGGGATGGTTGACATCACTAACCAGAGAATCTAAAGTTGTCAAAAATCAATTCTATTAAATCAAAATAACCACTACTATGTCTAGCAAGTTCAGAAATTAAACAAATATTATCGACTCCTAAATTGTAGAGAAACCTAAATATAATTACATCAAAAGCATATCATCTTAAGCATAAATTAAAACTCCAGTGTTCCCTTTTCTTTTTCTTTGTGATTGGTAAATCAATTCATTAAAATCATAGCAGTGGGGCAAAAAATGCACAAACTGTGTGCAAACAGGGGAAAAAAAGACAAACAAACTCTTAAAATTATCATAATATAACACTTGCTCGGCCGAAAAAAGGGATTACCTTGTATCACCCTGTGGGCTCCCTTTGAAATCCCCAATTCACCTACTTATTAGCATCCTCTACATCGTGTTCTGTGCAGCTGTACTATGCCCCTCATATGTACTGCCTTCTTGCTGAGGTGGCTTGTAGTCTGAAGTCCAGGATTGTTGGTCATAATGTCTACTGTTCATGAATTGCTGGTTATAATCAGTGGAGAAATTTTCGTGCTTCTTTGTTGCTGTTGCCTGCATTATCAATAATATGTTTTGTGTTGAAGAAATTACTTCATTCCAAACTAATACTTGAGATATTGTTTTCACAGTCTTAAGTGAAAATGTTATTCTGCTTGGTTTGTATACTGTTCAATTTATTTTGACAAATATGTTTGGAGATATAAATCAGAAGAAACTCTTCCATACCTTGAAGAAGTTTGATAATTTTAATTTTATTTACTATCAAATGTGGATATTTCTCACCCAACAGAAGAGTTTAATACAATGTAGCAAAAATTGATTATGATCAGAGCTTTCTCATGGCATTCCCAATAAGATGTCAGTAAAACCCTGAATTGTAATCGTTGTTCTTCAAGCAGAGCTTTATTTGGTTGTAGGTTTTAATTTTGGCAACTGATTTCATAAAAGCTGCACCTGGCTGGTGTTCACAGAACAATAAGGTCATTGGTATACTCTATAATCTTTCAAGGTGCTCGAATTCGGCAAAGTTATTGTTGTCAGTATTGAATTAGAATATGCCTGATGGGTTGCTTCTTGAGAAATAGGCTGGTTGTCCACCTCTAATTGATGTCGTCTTACTCCAATTGCTCTATTTAGTGACATGGCATGCCGACTGCAATCAAAATGAAGCAACTTCAAATAGCAGTGGCAGCCCTAGTTTTCAGGATTTTGTTTTCTATGGAATCGAAACATTAGTGTAGAGTCACATCTACGAGGCTAAGCAATTAAGCACCAACTTCTTGCCTCACAGGTTTGGGAGTTGTGTAAGCGGTTTTTCTCCCATTTGCCCCGCTATAGTAACTCTAACCCAAGTGACTGACTTGTGTTGTAATCTTTTGTTTGTTTATTACGTACAGCCTCCAGAATATATGCCAGAGAGCCTGACAGCGTATTCAGCGTGGGTGGGAGGTGCCATACTTGCCAAAGTTGTGTTCCCACAAAATCAGCATATGACCAAGGCTGATTACGACGAAAATGGACCGTCCATTGTGCATCGGAAATGTTTTTGAAAAGTCTTCGAAACGATCAGTTGTTTGCTCTAAAATGCTGCTATCTGGGCTCCTCACTCTATACGAATATCCTTGTATTTTGACTATGTGATGTCGAATGTTGTAGTTTATCTCTTATTAATAACTTCTATAACAGTTTAGTGGATCAAACAGATTGATCCTTTTCTTTGAGATTGTTGATTAATGTTGCGTTTTCCTGAAATGTTTATTTTGTGTTAGGTAGTCCTGAGCTCTAGTTGGTTTGCCAAAGCATATATGGGACACCCGGTTGGTTATAGTTTTGGTTATTGTTTTCTGTTTTGGCTTTTTTGTTTTTTTGTTTTGGGTGAAATCCATTGAAACTGTATTTGACAAACTTAAGTCGAAAAAAGAAAGTGTTTTATGAATTTTCAAAACCATTTTTGTATATATATATAAAAAAAAAAAAACAATGTGAGAAACTATAATTGTTTTTGTTTTTTGTTTTTTCAAAAATAAAAATATAAAAAAAATACTAAAATAGATGTATTTTTTGATTTTAAAATATTGATATAGTATTTTTAGTAGAATAGTAACTTATAAATGTCATTATTAGATCATAAAAAATAAAAAATAAAAATAAAAAATAAAAATATATAATAAAAAGTAAAAATTAAAAACACTTTCAAACGAATTCTAAGTGTTTTAGTAGTTTTCCCTTTTTGAGGATTTGAAAAATCAGACATGGCCATTTTTGAGGATTTGGAAAATCTCTCAAAAGTGTCACAATTAAGCTAGAAGTCAAAAGACGTCCACATCAAGCAATAAAAGAGAGAAACGTCACTGTTATCATTAATATTATTAATTGTTAATTTATTGTTGAAGAAGAAAAGATATACATGCAAATGCTGATCAGCCTTGGTCACATGCTAATTTTGTGGAAACACAACTTTAGCAAGTATATGACCAAGGCTGATTAATTTATTTTAAAATGATGCATGATGTTTGAGTTAGTTTGCGTATATCTCGACTTATTTTGAGACATGTATAGTCTCTTGTCTTATAAAAATTAAATACTTATCGGATCAAAAGTCTTGCAAGTAATCTTAAAGAGTTGATAGCACCTAAGAAATTTCAAACCTAAAGAGAAGAGAACTTTTTAAGTCTCAAGTTTTGATTACAGGCCAACCCTTTAGTATTAGTAAACTACTGCTTTTGTCACCAATCCTTCCCCCTCTCAAGAGAATAAGAAAAAAAGAAAGGATAAAAAATAAAAAATAAGGCTACCATGTTCTGGTCAATGATATTTTGAAGCGCGCATTCTCCAACGTGTCTAGCTCTCTACTGGACTATTCTGACCACTGATTTGTGCCACAATCAAACTTTGACAAATAAAATTTTATTTGTGATGCTCTTCCATCTAAGTAATTTGCTAATATATCTTACTATATAATAAGTGTCTTGAGGGATATCTACAATATTTTTTCGTTGGGCTTTTTGCCTAATTTTGGACAGCTTTGTCCCTGTCTTTATTCCTTTTGAGACGATTTTATCCCTTGTGAAAAAATAAATTCTATTGCATTGTTGGCCGGTGTCTTGTGGAATGCAAGTCTTTTCCTTGCTTTTTTGATTTTCTTGTGTGGAGAGGAGATGTCCGTGTATTGGTGGTGGGTGGCTTCTATACACACGGGAAGCAAAGTTGCTGCTATAAGAAAGAGAAAAACACGACTCTACAGTGTTTATTCGTTAGGCTTTTTGCCCATTTTCGAACAATTTTGGCCTTGTTTTTATCTACTTTTGGGGTATTTTTTCACTAATTCCTTAAATGGCAGTGAACTGGAACAATGTTCATATGTTTTTGCCCTTCAATGTGTAAGATAATTACTTCTTGTGCCATGCATCGGTGGATGGAACTTACATTTATACAGCTGGGTTGTTCTGCGGCATTCATGCTATGCAGTCATTTAGTGACACACTGTCTTTACTTGTACATTGATAGACTTGTGAAGATTTTGCCCTGATTTCTTTTGAGGGATAATTGGTTCTTGTCCCAGTTTTGTCAACACTATAGTCTTTTTCAATGCTTTGATAGATTTTTGTGTGTGTTGGGGGGGGGGGGGGTGCCCACATATTAGCGGTGGTGGGTTTTGTACGCTTGAAGGAAAGTTGTTGTGTAAGTATTTTCTCAATCTGAGACTATATTTGAGACTCGTAGTTGTGTCTCTTAGGTTTGCTTCTCATCGCCATCTCTTTCTTCTCCTCTTCTTTGCTCCATCGTCATTTAATGCTCAACAACTCAAGGTTGGTTTTTTGCTATTCTATTTGTTTATTTTCTGCAACATTAAGGTTTTGGTTTTCTCGAGCTTTCCTTCTCTCTGTGTACCAAAAAAGGATAAGTTTCAGATGTTCTATAACAAGCAGCTTTGTACTCACGTATTTCACTTTCATCCCTAGATTGCTTTTTCTTTGAGAGAAACCAAGTGTCTGGGCATTCTTCTTTAAGGTATCTGCCGACATCTTCTTTTCTTTAATCTGTTTGAAGCAAGGTTTTTATTTTATTTTATTTTATTTTTTATTCTTTCGGTTTTGCCATGGTGGATCTCCAGCCCTTTGACTCTGTGTTTGTATTGCCCATCATGTAAAGTAATGAATACGATTTCTAATTCTTTTATTTTTGATTCTTTTGTTTGTTTGTGGGATGAAAGGGTGGGTTTCGTATCACTAAATTTTGCCATGGTGGGTCTTTTAGAGATATATATATATATATAGATGGAAGTTATTGTCTTATATGCACTTTTATATATGTTTGTCTTGCCTGCCATGTAAAAACAACTTGTACCAGCAAAGAATAGCACAATGCTTGTTGATTTAGTTTTCTTTTTTGTCAGAATCTGTTTGGCTCTTCTTTATTTGGTTCGTACTTTTTCGTTCATATCCACTTTTATGCTAGACGGTTTCTTGCAATCAATTGGTCCCTCTCTTTTTATTTTTATTTTTTATTTACTGATATAGGTTTCTATGGTTTTACCTCTGATTTAAGTTCACCACTTGCAAGCAACAGCCATTTAGATCGCCATACAAGCACACCCATTGATTGCTGACAATAGAAAAAGAAAACGCAGAGATGGCCTCAAGAACAAAGAAAATCTGCAACGGAAAAATCGAACAAAACCCTCATATTAGTCTAATAAAAAAAATTCTAACAAAAATCAAACTCCACGAAGAAAAAAATAGAAAAATACAGAGATGATCTCAAGAACAACAGAATGAGTAAAAATAACAAAAAAATGAATAGAATCCTAAAAAAAAACTAAATAAATAAATCAAACATCCATGAAGATAGCATGAGAAAAACACAACGATGACTTCACAAAAAGATAAGAGCAGAAATCATGAAAAAAAAACCTACGAGATATCGCTCCAACAACAAAATAAAACCAAAGAAAACTGGAAAAAGCTATAATTGAGTGAAACAAAGAGAGGAAAAGAATAAAAGAGAACCTCTGCCATTGTTGTTGATGGTAAATTTGCAGTTGAATATGAGGAGTTTTATTTTGCTTTTGTTGTGGGAATGTTGATTTATCTACAAATTTTATTTATGTACTTAATTTTTTTTGGTATTTGATTCTTATTTTTTGTTTGTCTATATCATTAGTATTTTTTTATTATTTTCTTATTTTTTTGTGTTTGTTTTATATTTGTTAAATTTATGGTATCTTTTTGTTCTTTGTTTGTAAATTTTTCCTTTGGAGCTAATTTGTTTCCTTTGTATAGTTCTAAGAAAGAGAAAATTAGCAACTCCCCTTCAGATCTACTTTTGGTATTTTGAGTCGTTGTTTTGGATTTTTTTTTGCCCTTTTTGAAGTGTAATATGGATTATGTTGTGTTTTATCCTAAGTGTTTATTTCTTCGTTGGCTTAGTAGGTGAACTGTACAAGTGAAGATGAAGTGTGATGCTTTTTTATTTTATTTTATGGTTCTATTATTTTTCAGTAAGTTATTTACTTTGTAGTGTAAAAATTGGTAGTAGGTTGAAGTTGGTGTTTGTCTTGTGGGTAGTGTTGAGGCATTTTTTTTTTCTTTGAAGGATCTATGAAAGCTAAGATCAAGTATGATATTTTATTTTATGTTGTAAACAAATATTTAAAACTTGCTTAAATTTACATTTGTAACTACTTTTTATATAAATGTCATTATGTTGTGTTAATGTGTATGTGTATATATGTGTGTTATTCTTCATGATGTTATACTTTCAAGTAGTGTTTTTGTTTGCTGTTTGGTAGAATGCCTAAATGAATGTTTTTGAAATATAGTGATATCCTGTACTTAGCAGCTGTTTGATAAAAAGTCTGTATAACATAGGATTAGAAATTGCTAGCTGCCATAAAATAATCGTATTGAAGAGCTGACTGAATTGAAGAAGGGTGATTTTATTACATGACATGGTGATTTTCCATTATAAGTTTCTTTATGTTTGTAGACATGAGAAGGAAAAGGATAGAAAAAAGTAGTAATAAGGAAGGGGGTGCTATTGCGATAGAGGAAGAAAAAGATATATTGCAGAAGAGTGCAAAAAAAAAGAAAAAGAAAAAAACATATGCACGAGAAAGAGGTTATGCAGAATGGTATAGTTCTCTTTGGCTATTGTGAGAATTGACTAATGAGCAGTTTAAAATATGATTGCTTAAATTATGCTTATCTTATGTGGTAGATAATAGACGAAGATTTGTGTTTATAGATATTGAGAGTAGAAGATTAGCCAAAAATGAAGCTGCTTGGAAACGATATGCTGAACTATTTGAGGATAAAAGGTCAGAAATACGAAAGAGAAAAAGGGAAGCATATGTTCAAAAGAAGAAATTTGAACAAATAGGTATATTATTTATTTTTGTAGTGATGTGTACCAGTTATAGATGTGGAAAATTAGGACTATGCTTGAAAATGAGAATATAAAACCAAACAAGGTTGTAATTGCGCTAAGTGAGTAATGTTTTTGTGCACAAACAGGAGTGTGTTGCAGCATAATCTAGACAATTTTGACGGTGTTGTCTTTCACAACCAAGGTCTCTTTATAAGAGATCTATCTGATGAAAATGTGTCAGGTATAACTTACGGTCATAGTATTGACTCTTAATAAGAGTTTAACTCTTTTGAAAAAAGGCAATCATTGTGCATTTCTGCTTGATTATTTTAACAAATCAATGTTGTTGTTTGTCATCATCAGGGCTGAATGATAAGGGCAAGGTTACAATGGGGTTTTATAGTTCATTTGAATTAGGTAAGCAACATGTTACTATTGCGTTGTTCTACAATGATAGTCAAATTTATTTTATAATGTTATAATAAAAAGAAGTCTAATATAAAGACTTCCTGATAGGATTAACCTCAAAATGCTCTTCTCCTGCTATTCCTCCTGAAAGCTATGATTGACATCTCATTGGTTAGAGTGTTCGCTAATTCATTATTCTAAAGTTTATTCCTAATAGTTATTTTTCTTTTGCTGGTAGACTTTAAATTATTTTATATTAGATTCGTCTTTATTAATTGACTATAATATGTAAATTTAGAACCTTTCTTGAGTCGAGGTGAAGAACATATTATATCAATGCTTTTTATTGAACTTGGTTCTATTCTTATTGGAGGAACCAATGATTACCATGGTGGTAAGTTCATAGTTTAAATTTATCACTGAGCAGTGAATGCAACTACTTTATATACTCTAATATTTGCCCTTGGTACACAATGATTGTGTATTGCAGACAGGACTAATAGCAATAGAAGGAAAAAAGGATCTACTTAAGGTATTAAGCTTGCTGCAAATGACTAGGAAAATAATATAGAAATTGAAAAAATTATAAAATTATCTCATGAAAATATAAATTGTATGCTTAGTAGGTCAGAAGAGATATAAAGTATCTATTTTACAAGATATAGTGTTTGAACCAGATATATTGCCTGTAGCTGAATCATGCAAGTATTGCCAAGCAAAAAGATTTTATCTTGAACCAAATGGTTTTTGTTGTTATGATGGTGAGGTGATATTGATGACTAATGATGCTCTTGATGATCTTCACAATCTATTTTGTTCATCCTCACAAGAGTCAGCCGAATTCTGAAAACATATTCGCACTTATAATAATACTTTTGCATTCACATCATTTGGAGTTAACTATGATAAGAGTTTGTGCAAAAACACCAAAGGCATTTACACATTTAGAGTTCAAGGACAGGTGTACCATTTTGTTAATGAATTATTACCAACAGAGGGGCATGCTTCTTATTTACAATTGTATTTTTATGACAGTGAGCATGAACTAGATAATCAAATGAATTTATCAGATAAATTGAATGCTGAAATTTTGCACAAAATTGTTGACATTTTAAAGATCCATATGTGATTTTCTTTTGAAACCTTGCTGATATTGCTAATTTGAAAAATTATGAAATTGTGCTTAGATCTAATATTCTTGGGTTGGATCAGAGAGTTTGTAATTCTCCTTTAGCATCTGAAGTAGCTGGAATATGGTTAGAAAATAGTAATACTGCAAAACGTAAAGAGTGAGATATTATTGTCTATGCTCATTCTGGTTATAGTCATAAGGTGCAATATTATTTTGGTTGGTTTGACCCCTTACAATACCCTTCGTTATTTCCTTTTGGTGATAGTGGTTGGCATCAAGGAATACAAAAAATAAAGAGAAAAAATCAAAATTTATGTGATGGCTAATTGAAAGTTGATGCACGCCAAATGGTCTCTATTAATGATTTACTTCAAAAGGAAAACAGAGGTAATAGATTTATCTAAGCTATGTTGACCACCAATATTTTAGTTTAATTAATATGATTAATTTTGTCACTTTGAAATTACAGTGCTAAAAGCAGGTAGAAGGAATGGAGTAGTAGTTTTTTGTCGTGAGTACTATTGTTACAAGCTGCAAATAAGAGCTAATGTAAGTCTGTTCTTTTGTGCATAGGTCGTCTTTTACAACAATTTGTCGTTGATATGTATATTAAACTCGAAACATCAAGATTAGATAACTTTCGTACTAGACAAAATGAGATTAGAGCAGAACTTTATCACGTAATAATGGATAGCATTCCAGTGGGTGAAAACCTAGGTGGCAAGGTTGGGTGGCGAATTATATTGCCATCATCCTTTATAGGAGGACCTAGAGATATGCGTAAACGATAAATAGATGCCATAGCATTAATTCAAAGATTTGGAAAGCCTGATTTATTTATCACAATGATATGTAATCCTTTATGGGTAGAAATAAAGTCTGAGTTGCGAGCTAGTGAGGAGGCTCAAAATAGGCCAGATTTAGTGGCGCGAATATTTAGAGTAAAACTAGAACAATTAAAGATAGAGTTGTTCAAAAAGGAAATATTTGGAGCTTCAGCATCTTATGTATATGTGATTGAGTTTCAAAAAAGAGGTTTACCACATGCCCATTTTTTAATCATCTTGAAAGCAAGTGCTAAATTATTATCACCTGAATTATATGATAGAATTGTATGCGCTAAACTCCCAAATGAAAATGAAAATCCACATCTATATGCAATGGTTGTTAAACATATTATGCATGGCCCTTGTGGAAAATTAAATCCTGCTAATGTATGCATGAAACATAATGGAGTTTGTAGACACCAGTATCCTAAGGCTTTTTGTGCTGTAACTACCAATGGAAAGGACTCATATCCATTATATAGATGGCGTTATGATGGCCAACGAGTTAAGATGCGAGAGACATATTTAGATGACCATTGAGTGATACCATACAATACATATTTGTTAGCAAAGTTTGATTGCCACATTAATGTTGAAGTTTGCTCTACTATTAAGGTAGTAAAATATTTGTACAAATATGTATATAAAGGACATGATCAGATTGTATTTCATATAATCTCTGAATAGATATCAAACCAGATAGATGAAATTGAGCATTTTCAATCTGCTAGATGGATATCACCTCCTGAAGTTATGTGGCGTATTTATAGTTTTGTGTTGAATGAAATGCAACCTACTGTGATTAGTTTACAATTACACTTAGAAGATCATTAAGTTGTGACTTTTAGAAAAACTGATAATCTCAATTATGTTATTAAAAATGATTTGTCAACAAAAACAATGATTACTGAATATTTTTCCTTAAATAAAATAGGAACAAAAGAAGCAAATATTTTATATAGAGAGTTACTTGAACATTTTGTTTGGGATCAGTAGAAAAAAATGTGGACTCCAAGAAAAAAAGGCAATGTTATTTGTAGAATAATGAGTGCAAATCCTATCGAAGGTGAGTGTTATTATTTAAGTTTACTATTAAACCATATTAGGTGAGCTTCATCTTTTGATGACTTGAAAATTTGCAATGGTGTTAGAGTATCATCATTTCATGAGTATGCTTTATTGCATGGTCTATTAGAATCTGATAATAGTTTAGAGCTCTGTTTGAAAGAAGCATCATTGTATCAAATGCCCTATACATTAAGGCATCTCTTTGCCATAATATTAGTGTATTGTAATTCTACCAATCCAAAAAAGTTATGGGAAAATTTCGAAGCAATAATGTCTGAAGACTATGTAAATATGCATACTTTCACGAAAAACCAAATTAGGCTCAATGTGCTTCAAAATATAAATTCAACCCTTGAATCAATGGGTAGAAATATAAATGCTTATCATATCACTGAACATGATATCACCATTAATGAAGAAGAGAATGCATCAAAAGAAATAGAACATGAGTTGAGCATTACTGTTACTGAAGAAGATATTCTTGCTATATCAAAGCTAAATAGAGAGCAAAAAAAAGCTTATAATATTATAGTGCATAGAGTATTTTTAGAAAAACCTGGAGCTTTTTTAATAGATGGACCTGGCATTGGCAAAACATTTTTATATCGTGCTATTCTTGCTGCAGTAAGATCTAAGGGGTTTGTTGCTCTTGCCACTGCAACTTCGGGAGTAGCTACATCTATATTACCTGGAGGTAGAACTGTACATCCACGATTCAAAATACCAATCAACATTGATGATAATACAACTTGTAATATAAGTAAACAAAGTGAAATTGGTAAATTATTAAGAATTGCAAAACTTATTATATGGGATGAAGCGTCAATGGCAAGAAGACAAGCAATTGAAGCTTTTAATAAGATGTTGCAAGATATAAATGATTTTGATTTGATATTTGGAGGAAAGGTAGTCATATTTGGTGGTGATTTTTGCCAATTTCTTCCTGTGGTGCCAAAGGCAAATAGAGAACAGATGATTGATGCAAGCCTGGTTAAATCAATTTTATGGCCTATGCTAGAAAAAATAAGACTAATAGAAAATATGCGAGCTAAATTTGATACTTCTTTTTGCAATTTTTTATTGTGTGTTGGTAATGGAACTGAACATGTTATAGCTGATGATAAAATTAAACTATCTTCGCATATGATAATACCTTATATCGATGATATCCATTCTTTGAATTTTTTTATAAATATAGTGTTTCCCACTCCAGACTCATATGCAATGAATTTAGATATTATGATCAATAAAGCCATATTAATCCCAAAAAATGATTGTGTTGATGAAATAAATAATCTGCTTATTAAGAGATTTTCAGGAACAATAACAGAATACAAAAATTTCGACACAACATTGGATCCCACTGAACAGGGGCAATATGAAGATTTTTTGCATAGCCTTACTCAAAATGGACTTCCATCTCATATATTAGAACTAAAGCCAAACTGTCCAATAATATTACTTCGAAATATTAAGCCTGGAGAGGGTCTGAGTAATGGAACATGATTAATTTGTAAAAATTTTGAACCTAATATGATTGATGTAGAAATTGCTATAGGCCATCATCGAGGAAAACGGGTTTTCTTTCCAAGAATTCCTTTGCAACCTACAGAAATTGATAAGTATCCTATTGCATTTGAGAGAAAACAATTTCCAGTAAGGCTATGTTTTGTTATGACTATTAACAAAGCATAAGTACAAACCCTTGAATATGTAGGAATATATTTACCTCAACTAGTTTTTTCTCATGGACAACTATATGTTGCTTTATCCAGACCAAAAAACTCTTAACTCTGTTAAAGTTCTTATAAAACCTCTTTCTCCATTGATAATTCTTATGATGACTACACAAAAAATGTAGTCTAACATGAATTGCTAAATTTAGTAGATATCAATTAAAAACTACCAGGTAATACCAATAGTACTGCATAAGTAATAGAATTCTAATTTAGCAACTTTTATATTTATAGTTTGCCTTTTAATATGTCTTATACGTTCTGTTGATTAGTATTTAGCATTCTAATGTTTTCTTTATGTTTGTATATTTGATGGACCTAACAAATATACAGTTGTCTTGTTTTATTATTATTTTTTAATTGTTTGATTATTGCTTAGAAATTTGTACTCTTTTATATCATTAACTTCATTGTTGCTCTCTACATTTAGCTTAAAATTTTCAGCGCTAACAATATATATATGTACAAAAAAAATAAATTTGCTGTGTTACTTTTTTTGTTTTTGTTTTTGGGAAGCATGCCAAAAATGCCAAAAGAATTGAAAGTAATTAAAGAAATCACGCCTCAATCGAGACTCTGGATCGTTAAGGTTTTAGTTGTGGAAAGGAGATTTGAACGAACACCATCTTCATTGTCATCTAGTCCCAAAAAATATTGAAGGTTTACATTACTTGATTCTGAGGTAATTCCTTCGTAAATAGTTTTTAAGTGCTTACCTTTTTTAGATATCTCTACTTTAATTTATCTATTTATCTTTACTTATATGTACAATTTATAAATTATTTTAATGTGTATATAGAGTACACGAGTACATGCCACTGTCTTTGGAAATGACATAGAAGTGTTTGAGAATTCACTAATTCTCTTGAAGAAGTACTATATATTAAACGCCATTGTCAGACCAATTCAAGGAGGATACCGGACTATGAGCAATGAGTATAAGTGGATTATCAATAGTAGAACGCTTATTGAAGAGGTGCATGATCAAACTGACACAAGCATCAAAGCAAAATTCAGCTTCGTTCCTTTTGCTGAACTTCCAAAATATGTTAACTTAATGTCAGAAGTTGGTAAGAAATTTTAGCTTTTACATAATTTTCAGCTGTTTTCTATTATAGCATTTTTTAAATGAAAATATATATCATACAGATCTTATTACTGTTGTGATAAATCAACCGTCACAAAGACAGCTCCAAACCAGAAATGGATGGTCTACTATCCAAGAACTTGTCGTTATTAATCAAGAGTAATATTCATGACTATCTATGTTGCTTTTAGTTTGTAAATAGCTATTATTTTAGATGCTAATAATTTTAACATGCCAAACTAAAGCCCATGTTGTTGACAATGTGGGATCACTTTGTTGCTAATGCATGTGCTCACATATCAACTGTTCTACATACATAGCCAGTTATAGTGCCAATACGATTGAAAGCTGTTTCTTATAACGGTGAGCTAAACAATAATAACAAATTTATATACAAGACAAGAATTAAGATTCATTTATAATGTATTATGTTTGAACATTGAACAGGTTTGTCACTTTCAACAAAATCATCAAGCACATTTATGATAAATCCCGATATTCCGAAGGTAGCAACATTGCACTCATGGTAACTATAACCTTCTTTTAATATAAAAACAACATATTTTAAGTTGTATCATCCTTATTTCTTGTTGTCACAGGGTTCTTGAAAATGAGAATCAATTGAAAGCTGTTGCATCTGAACATACAACTTTTCAACCAGCATCAATCTTTACTCCACCTAAACTTGAGGATGTTCTACCTGTCAATGCAATTCAATTAAAGTTGGGAAATGTTAGTTTTTTCATTGCTAAGTTTACAAATGTTGTTGAATCAATTCATTCTTCAAATCCAACTAATATGGAGTTGTTAATTTCTGGAGATGTTTTGGGTAATGGCATCTGCAAGTATTGCAAATCTTAATCAAAACTTCTGGTATATGTCACAAAAGTATTGCTGTTGAACATAGAAGAGTTTTTAGTTGCATACATTGCAATCGACAAATTGCAATGACAGAGCCTAGGTATTATATTTTGCATTTTCTCCACTCTCACCAATATTTACTTTCCTCATCAGGTTATTGCTCTATATTCTTTTGCATTATCTGATTGGTGTTATATTCTTTTATAATACTAATGTTATACCAATCAGTACTTAATTCTATGTTGAAGAATTTTTTTTTCATAATTATACTTATATTTTTTTAGCATTAAATCAGCTTTGTGTATTATTTTTTTAGCAAAAATTATGTGATATATTCTATGATTGAATATGTCAGCTTATTATACTCTTCATACAATACAAGGATTAACTGCTTCAAATTTTTGTGATTTTAACTATAGACAAGCAAACAAAAAAAAGTAGCTATAAATTGTGACTGCATGATGTATATGTCTCATTTCAGATTTACTTTTCTATAGATGCTGTTTTGAAGTTGAGGTTCGAGATGAATCTGGAGTCATTGTGGCCATTGTTTTTGGAAAAAATGCTGAAAAGTTGTTTTCTCTTAGTGCTATTAGTTTAATGGAAAAGACAAATGAGATATTTTCTTAAAAGAAAAAAATTATGTAATGTTGTAGATCACTAGATCTATGTTCCATACTAATAAAATTTTTGTAAATTGTTCTGCTTATAAATAGGATTGACTCATTGACATGCAAATGATTAAGACGGATAAACAGCTAATGCTACTGAAAGCACATCAATTTGAAGTTCGTGATGAAATTTAGCAAATGTTCAATGTTGTCTTGGTCCATGATGAGCTCCAGCAGAGCTCAGCAGCTACTTCCTCAAGCCCTCTCACTTGATGAATACTTTAGCTATAAACGTATATACATGTGTGTATGTATGTATGTATATATATATATATATAAGATAAGATAAAAATGTGAAGGCTTTGCCTCAGAAAGAACAAAGCTGCTACTTTTTGTATTACTCTATTTTGCATAGGAAGTTTTGACAAGCTTCCTTTTGTTATCTCATGACATCTATATATTAGCACACAAACATGAAGAACATGTTTTCTGATGAAAAAACATGCTGTTATTGCTAATGTTTGTTGCATAATATGTGAAGCTTGCTGTTGCTTTCTCTTTTTCTTTTTTGAAATGTACATATAAAATGTTAACTAACAAATGGAGAAAACTCAAACAAAGAAGTTATTGTGCATAACACATATATAAAATGGATATCATGTTTTAGACTGTCTTTTATTGTATTTAATCTAATCCATGATGTTATTATATTACTCACCATGATATGTGTAGGTGATTAGACTGTCTTTCTCTCCTGCTCTCAATTTATTGTTTTCGCTTATGTTAATCAAAGATAGCTTCATTGAAGATGCATTATTTTCACACAATACTTAGCACTTTGACTATCTTTGACTAACACTCTTGAGCTTACCTCCCAGCAATACGCCCTGTTGCTTCTACTTCTTCAAAAATTGCTTCTTGCTAGCAAGTATTTATCTTGTCATTACTTCTTAGAAAATGTGCAGTCAGATTATCTTGCTTCAACACTTAGATTATATATTTGTAATTTTTTCTTCTTAGATATCTTCATATACCTTTTAGCAACATTTAAACTATTAAAAATAAAAAGTAAAACACTCAACTCTTTATTATTATCACAAGCTTCAAATCAAAATAGATATAAAATTGAATACAATATAGTAAAGTTCCTCTTAAACAGAAAACATAAAATACAAAAAAAAAAAAAAAAATTGTATACTCTTATTTTTCTTCTCAAATAATAATGTAAAACTTTGTTAGTATTTGTGTTTCACATGAAAGGACAACAGTTCTCAAGCAACTTTTTAAAAAAAAAAAAGTACACTTAAAACAAAAAACAATTTAGTGTCCTTTACATGGGAAACACCTATACTAATGATTATTATTTATGTATTTGAGAAAATAAACTAGCTAAATAAAATAGAATCAATTTTGTGACAAGGTAAGAAGCGACAAGCACATCAATACTCCATTATATAAGAATCACAAAGCATTTTCTATGCTTGTGCTTACACTATCAACATGTTTGGTTACAATATCAAACACATCATCATTAAAATAACTCTCATTTGATAGATTCTTAATGAGCTCATCACTCCTTACCTTGTCACATCATTGATCAATACGTATATAATAAAAATTCTAAAAGAAACATAACTCTAAAAAAAACATATATGCTTTTTGAACCATCTAAAGAATCATAATTTACTTTATAAACTTATAATTGCTTAACTTCAAAAATAATCAAATTGTAATGCTTTACATGCTTTAAAAACCATAAAGAAAAACTATTAAAAAAAAAGAGAGTATTGAAACACTCATTAAGATTCCTTTCTCCTGCACTATCAGAATCTTAATGAGCGCAAAGCATATTCAAGCGTTTCATTTATACATGACAATATAATCTGTATAAATGCCATGACTTATGCCATAAACTCACAGCTCCTTAAAACATATATGATATATGTTATGCAAATCATGATATATGTTTTATTTTTCTAAAACTAGCTTCCTTTCTCAATGCAATATGACAATGCTATTTATTACCATGTCAACTTCTATGTCACCAAACTTCTAATCAATAATAAAAAAAACCTAGCTATCACAATATTCTTGTGTATCCTTCAAGCTTATTCAGTCATGCTTTCTCGATCAATATTGTACTATCACAATATTTGCTTATTTAGTCATGTTTATTTGCTACCCTTCTTTGCTATCGTTTACGTATGTTACTAAGCAATTCATGACAAAAACTACCAATGATATCTCTCTTCATCCCCATTGAAGATAATTAACTGAGGGGAACTAAATTAAATTCTATAACTTCAAATAGTCATTTAAAGATTTTCTTTTTCTCAAACACAACGATTCTCATTACTTTGCTAAAATGCATGTTGCTACTTTATAATTATACCTTTTGAACAGTTACTCTAGGAATGAGCGGTCTTGGCAATTGAAATGCTATCTACCACCAATGCTATAGCTACTCATATAATTAAAGCTTACATCAAAAGAGCATAGTTGGTGAAGAAGTATACAAGGCAATCACATTAGCCTTGACAAAGATAGACAAAACAACTCAAGGAAAAAGTACATAATCTCGAAGCTGTGGTATGAGCAAGGCAATCTACATCGCACTGAGACAAAGAAACAAAAGGAACTCCAATTATATCACTTTGACACAAGTATAAGTATTTTGTTGTAAAAACTTAGTAGATGCCACAGACACAAAACGCAGATATGCCAAATTGAAATACAAAAACTGGCTCCAAAAGTGCTGACTACTCATACAAAAATTGTGCACTCTAGCACTACTCCACTTGTATCTAAAGAAGGCCCATTACTACCTTACTTTGAGAAATTCTTTGTATTGAGAGATTTTAGCTTTTATTATATCACACTTTGTAAAAACATAATTTAACAGGTTATGATTCCCAATCTACAGATGATGCCACAATTGACTGCCACAATCGACCAAGCACCTCAATTATCTAAGTATTAATACATTAACTATTGTTATACATCAATCAGGTCAAACACAAGGCACGAGCACCTCCAACTAGTATATATATATCTATTGAATACATCTTCCTCAGATATCCAAAAGGCCAGTCAAAGAAAAGCCATTGCGTTTTTATTTATTGTTTATCTCCTTTAGCAAAGTTCAACATTTTCTTCCTTTTTTTTTCTTTTCTTTTTATTGTCTACTATGTACTTATTCTAACAAATCATTTTTAGAGTCCTTTAGTAGAAGAAAATTTAATTGAAACAAAAATAAGAAAGCTGATATACTTTCATGGTTTTTGATATACATATAAATAAATAATAGAAGCACTAAATTGTGTGATGAAAGCAACTCTGAGTTGTGGAGTTACCGTTTGTAATCCTTTTTTGTAATGTAATAAAATGATGAAAGTAAAAAAAAAAAAAGTCCAAACCCATTGACTCAGTAGCAATTGTTTGTTGACCTCAGTTGAGCAATATATATCTAGGCAAATAAATCCCTTCCTAGTAAACTCCATCATGTCCATATGTGTCTATAAAATAAAAAAATAAAAAACTACAAATAAACACACCTACCTTCAAATGCTGAATGGAAAATTATTTAATATAAAGCTGAAAACCAAAGAAGGAGATTCAAAATGAAAAGTAGGCATATCATTTCTTAAAACAACCAAGATCCTCATTTTATAGAGTAGACTATAAACTGATTAAGGCTCCTATTTGACTTTGTACTTGTCACGCCCCATAATTCAGTCTATACAGACTTTGTACTTGTCACGCCCTAAGGCCGCCTTACATAAACCAGTTAAACACCTATGCATAATCATTTAACATGATACATAAATATAGAAATAAGATTTTTATAGCTTAAAACATACTTGTGTCATACATGACAGAGCTGTGCCTAATCTAAAATATAAACGTCCATATAGGCCTACTCAAGGCCGCCACAGTTATTTATTTATAACATTACAAAACGTTAGGGTCCCGCCCAAATACACATAACATAACATAGGATCGTAACTTAAAATTCACATATGACCTCCTTCTAGGGCCTCCCCAATTGGCTATCTGAAAACATTTGAGAAACCGTTGGCTAATTTTTAGTGAATAACAATGATGCACAAGTATGAAAATACCATGGACTAGCATTTATATTTAGTATACTGACATAGATAAATATTTATGCATATAGAGCATGAACTTGAAAACGTGAAAGTATAGGCTTGAAATCATAGATAGCATGAGCATCATACTAAAACATTCTATTGTTTCAAAACATGGTATCATAAAAGAGAGATACGATATATCTTTGTTCGTGATAAAACATAACCTAACTTGTCATAAGCATTTGAACATATCTTGGTTCTTGTTCTAAAAGTATAAATGTGCTACAACTCGACATATGAGCTAGGCTCTATAGTAACCCTCTTAGGTCACACATAGGCTCTTTAGGCCAAGGGATGTCTTCTAACATGTCGATAGTTTATTTCATGTCCCCTATCGTAGGACTATCGAGCGAGTTTAAGGTCTTGCCACGAAATGACCTCAAGTTAGTACCACACATTAGAAATCTTGCATCACTTTCATGTAAAAATTATAGTCCATGGGTTTTAATTCATAACATAACTTGCATGTATTTAAAAGTATGACATTTATAATTGAGCATAAACATTAATGCATTGAAATCATATGGAAAACGTTGCATGATATGGAGTTAAACTTACAACATTTGAAAAGCAATAGGGTTTTACTCATGACATATCGTTACTCACCTCTATCCTTGAGGATTGGTGCTAAATAGGGTGTTCCTACACATAGAGTACATAGAAGCATCAAACACAAGACCCCAATACAAAGCAAGAATTATAAAAGTTGAGGTTTAAAATATTGATTCCTTAATACCGGTTCATTCAATGCATCTCATTCTTATTAGAAAAATGAGACTACCTTCTAGGTCAATTTCAATTGAAAAATAGGCTTAAAGAATTTTAATTTGATAGGTCATGGGTCGAAAATACATTTCGGATGAAGAAGTTATGTCTTATGAAAAATGAATTAAAATTTTGAAAAATAATGTTGCTAACAAAAATTTTGTGTCAATTTTAAACTTCAATATTTCTTAATCTATAAGGAATTAGAGTACAAACTTTCTATGGGTAGAAATTTCTATGAGTTACTTTTCAACGTTTCTAACGGTGCATCAATCCAAGTTTGCTAGAGCAAGTTATGCCCATTTTACAAAATAGTGTCGGAGCTATTAGGCTCTAAGCTGTTGGGACGACCAATCTATAGTTGGGATGGTAGGCTAAACTCCAGAGGACAAGGCTCTGACTATGGGAACAACCCTCCTAGCCATTAGAACGCTAGGCAAAAGTGAAAATGCATAGTCTCTGACAGTTCCAATGGTCAGAGCACTTGCACGTAGCGCATCGCGAGGGGGGGGGTGTTCTCCAAGCCTCAGATTTTCAAATCCAAACAATCCCAAACTCAACTAATGCTTTTAGGGTTTAAAGATTGACCAAAGAAGGCTACAATAACCCAAAATGAAGCTAAACCAATAAGTAAATCAAAAGAATTTAGGGTTTGAATCTCCGAACCCAACATGCACAAATTTGGGGGTTTTCAACTCTAACTTCCAATCCATTTATGGAAGCTTACAAACTCTCAAAATTCAACTAATTGGGACTCAAATGAGTCACCCAACACAACTACAACAAACACAAGCATACACAAGGTTTGAAGTTCATACATTTCTCTCTCAAGCTTTTCAAGCTCTAACAATGGCTTCCAAGCTTGTGTTGAGCTCTTTAACCTCTTCTCTTCTCTTCCTTCTTCTCCTTCTTCTTCTTTTTCTTCTTCTTCTTCTTCTTCTTCTCTTGTGTATTACGGGTGTGTGTAATTAGGAGATACATATGGGAATTAATCCCATGTGTCTCACACTAGGAGTATATGTTACAACATACATTACCATTAGTCATCTTGACCCAAAGGCACATTAGAATAATATAGAATTTAGGAAAAATTTATATTAATTCAGATAATAGAGGTTCAAGATATTACGGTACTTTTTTTTTTCTTCTTCCTTTTTTGTTTTTTATCTCTCTCCAGTAGGATAGAGGGCGAGGAGAAGTGAATAGAAGTGTTCATTATGAGGAAAAGGGAAAGAAGGAGAAGGGAAAAAAAGTGAGCTATTCCTCTTCTTTGTTTGGTTAACCTAGAGAGGGAATAGACATTCTATTTCTCATGTTTGGTTTGATAATAATTAAAACAAGTTAGTTTATTGTATGTGGGCATGTGTAAGAGCAAATATTACTTTATAATCTATTGCATAAAACAATTGCAGAAGATCTAGACACTTCTTCAAAATGGCCATCAATTGATATCAAATGGTAACAAGTTAACATTAGTTTTGAGAAAAAATAAAGATTGATCAACATTGCCAAATGTACCAGTCACTTATACAGAATGTCATAGTCAAGTGTTTTTTTTTTTCAAAAAATACTAGTTAAGCTTTATAAATTGTATTATTTTATGTTTGCTATCTACTAGCAAAATATTTAGACTATCAACTATCAACTATTAAAAGGTGGTACATATTATAGAACTCATCATGTATTTTCGATAAGTGACAACCAGGTTGGCTAAAAATGAAGTCGATTATATACCATTTTCAGGAAATAGTATGCCAGTTTGCATGTTCAAAATCTGGCAGTTACATAACATTAATTCTTCTTAGTTTCTTTTATTTTTCTTAACTTTTTTCAAAAAAAAAAAAAAATCCAAATCCAACTGGAGTAAGTGAGCCTACTAGTATGTAATATGTTGAGATCTCTATTTGTAATATGTTGTCTGCTAATGTTTCCTAGTTAATGTTCTTGGTTGCATCTTCTCCTAAACCACGCAGCGCAGTGCATGTGTAATATTACATATACATATATATACATATAAAGTAGATCTATTAGTATGTTTAAGTTGGTGGCAAGTGGCAAAAGGTCCAGCCGTTCAGGTAACAGAATTCCCCAACTCCCAAGCCTTCTTGATCAGGCCGCGCTATATGCGGCTAAAAAAAGGGGACCTGAACTGAAATAATGTTACTTTCACACCCAAAAAAGAAAAGAAAATTTCTATGCCTATTCTTCAGACTCACCACACACAATTTTATGTTAGATATACTCTCTCTCTCTCTCTACCAAGTAATTAATTAGCCTACCTGTATGCATTTTTATGTGAAAAATGTTATATAAGTAAAAAATTCATACAAAATTTCAATCAATACAAAATGATGTGTCTTAATGAGAGCCTTTCACTTCAAAGTAAAAACCCATCATAATAACTTTTAATTACAAAACTGCTACTGCGACATCATTTTGTATGCAAATTTTGTATGAATTTTTTTTTTTGTTGTAAAAATAACATTTTCCATTTTTATACTCATGAACTCTTCTATAACGCTAATCATAAAAAGGTCATAATTAACAAGTAGACATTTCCTCATAGCCTTTGAAAGCAACCATCCTTAAACGTGCATCCCACAACTTCCTCTTCTTCATATACGCTCCCCACCATTCACCCTATCTTCCCACCACCACCACCACCAACTTTTTTGTCACACATTGCAGGTTTCCGAGTAGTCATTATGTCGTCACCAAAAACACTACCACCACCACCAATGACTCCACTAGCGTTGCTGCTGTTGCTGCAGTCGCATTCCCCTAATAGTCTCCATTAACACCTGATTATGGGCGAGAGTCACCTCCTACGTGACGGCCCCAAGTCTCCCTCCAAGAACCATCTCAGAAGAAAGGTCCATCAAAATCTACTAGGCTTTTTAGGCACTTTCGCTCAATTTTCAGGATGCCCATCTCAGTGCTCCAATGGAACCGGCTCCACCTCCACCACGACAATGACAGCAGCCATTATTATATCCACGGAGGGACATGCATGACAGGAACACTTTTTGGGTACCGGAACAAGTCTTCTAGGGTAAACCTAGTGATCCAAAAGAACCCCAAGTGCCTCCCCATGCTCGTACTCGAGCTCTCCCTTCCTACAGGCAAGCTTCTACAGGACATGGGGTTGGGACTACTCGTGAGAATTGTGTTCGAGTGTGAGAAGAAGCATCCAAAGACGAAGCTCATGGACGAGCCGATATGGACCATGTACTACAATGGTCGAAAAATTGGGTATGCTGTGAAGAGAGAGCCGATCGATGATGATCTGAATGTGATGCAGACGTTGCATGCCGTGTCCATGGGCGCGAGAGTATTTCCAAGGGCAAGAAGGGAGGAGGAGAAGACGGACTCACCTCCTTTTCATGGGGAACTCACCTCCACTTACATGTGAGCCTACTTGGAGTGCATGATTGGATCTAAGGACTCCGAGACATATTACATGATGAATCCAGACGACAACACTGGCCCTAAACTCAACATCTTCTTCGTTAGGATCTGATCTGATATACTCTTTTGATATATATATATATATATATATATATGATGAGGTGTAATGGAAATTGTGTTTTAAAAAGCAGTCGAAACTGTCATGGATGGGTTTGTCCGAAACCCGTTACATCCCTATAGTGGAGAGAATAAATTTCATGTGTATCAGCTATTAAGAACGTTGTAATAGCCGTTATGGTAGAATAACACCAGTGACGGGCCGTAACACTTACGGCCTCTACGGCACTGCAACCATATCAATCTTTAGGTCTCTCACTGCTCACTTTTTCTCTTAATTCTTGGATTGGGTCTCCATCCCTCTCAAAGAATTTGGTACAAAATACATGCATGTAAGTATATTATATATGGGTCTCTCATGTGGCTATCAATTACCTCCGCTCTTCAAAACAAATGAAGCTGAACAAGCAAGTGATATTTGCCTTCATACAGTGTATGGATCAACACAATACCTGAACATATAACAAATGTATCAACTTAATAACCAAAAACTGTTTCTCAAAATAAAATAACAAGCATTTAATGGTTCCACTACCAAATAGTTGTGCACCTCCAGAAGGAGAAAGTTTCATATTTCTTCACTCAATACCATGGCAGCTGGAAAATCCAAAATCTTAATTGTGGGCAAAGGAGAGGAATGCTTGCTCCATGAGAGGAAGAAGCTTTCCAACATGTAAGCTGTTTACGATCCAGCTAGTAGGCTGCATTAAGTAATCACATATGATTAAGAACACAAATGATTGAAAATTGAAAATTGAAGGGGAAAAAAAGATTATTTAGCCATTTCTTTTTTTGCTCAGCATTCTGGGAGCTTGATATATCTTTAGTTATCTAAACTACTTAGCAAGAGTGGTTACTACAAGCACCAACCATTATGGGTATCTTCCCCTCCGAAGCACAATACTTCAGATGATGCGACACCCTACTCTCATCCTCGGCAACAATAACCCCAACAAAAATTGTCTCGGCATCAAGATTTCGGTTTTGAACCACTGGCCACCTCCATGCAGCAAGCCAATAATGAACACGGACTACATGAGACTACAATCATAAAAATATAGGCACGATCCAATGTGTTCGCCCTTTGTTTAGGCCTATGTGGGCTGTTGTTTCAGCCTTAGAACAGAACGAAATAACCAGAAACAAATTAGATTTAGCAGGTATAGAAGAATGGAATTTTCTACAACAAAATAGGGGTGAAGAAGAGTTCTCCAAAAATCTGATTTTTTTCATTCGATGATTCTAGAACTTTACATTATCCATGTATACATATATTATTCACCACTTAAAGCTTTACAAGTGCACAAAATATCATCCATATAAGTTAACTTCAGTTTACTTAACCACACTTGACAATAGTTAAACTTACAAAAATTCTAGTTAGTACCAGTAAAACTAAGTGTTGATTTTTTATAGCACATTACTTCTTAACATTCTCCCTCATAATGTGCTATTCGTTAACTCACAAAGCTTCTCTAAAGTACTCAAACTTTTCCTTGGAAGTGCCTTTGTGAATACGTCAGCCACTTGCTCATCAGACTTGCAAAATTTTAATTGTACCACTCCTTCTTCAATGACTTCTCTAATGAAGTGACACTTGATTGCCATGTGCCTTGTGCGACTGTGATAAACTAGATTCTTAGCCATAGCAATGGAAAATTTTTTGTCGCAAAAGATCTTTGTACTTTCTTCCTGCTTCTCACCAATGTCTTCTAAAATTCTTCTCAACCAAATAGCTTGAGAAGTTGTCATTGCGGCTGAAACATACTCGGCTTCTGCTGATGATTGAGCAACTGATTGTTGCTTCTTTGAACACCCAAAAAACACTCCAGATCTAAGAGAGAATGTATAGCCAGAGGTGCTCCTCATGTCATTAGCACAACCTCCCTAATCGCTATCACAAAAACCAATCAGCTTCACCTTTGAATTTTTGTTAAATCTGATTCTATAGTTGAAAGTTCCTTGAATATACCTTAGCACTCTTTTTGTTGCTCCAAAATGGAAGTGGCTGGGACTGTGCATGAATCTTGAAAGCATACTTGTTGCAAACATGATGTCAGTCCTTGTGGCAGTGAGATAAAGTAAGTTTCCATCCAAGCTTCTATAAAGTGTTGCGTCCACCATCTTTTCTCCATCTTCCTTCTTTAATTTTTCATTTGCAACAAATGGTGTTGCTACTGGCTGGCAACCATACATTTTGAATTTTTTTAGAATATTTTTCGCATACTTTCGTTGAGAATTAAACTCATTATTATCATCTTGGTGAATCTCAATACCAAGAAAATAATGTAACAGCCCCATGTCACACATTTCATACTTATTCATCACGTCACTTTTAAATTCTTCAATCATCTTTGTATCATTTCCGGTAAACACCAAGTCATCAACATAAAGTGCAACAATGAGAATGTTTGACATATCTTGTTTCTTCACATATAAAGTAGGCTCACTCTTACTTTTCTTAAATCCTCTTTCATTGAATTGTTGGTTCAAAAGGCAATCCAAGAGGGGAGTGAATTGGGTTTTTCAAAAATTAATACAATTAAGATTGATTAAAAACTAATTTAATCAATAGAACAGTTTATTAAGATATATGCAATGCAATGTAATCAACAAAGAAATGAAAACAAAGCAAGAGAAAGCACACCAAGAATTACCGAGGTTCAACCACAACGTGTGGTCTACGTCCTCACCCCAAGATCCCCTTGAAGTCTCCTTCCACTATGCAATCTTCAATTTCAAAGTAGATGCTGATTTTCCAAGTGCTTTGCTCACTTTTACACAAGAACTTCTTCTCAAGTTCTTCTAGCTACCAAGTGATTTTGTCCAAGATCCACTTCAACTTACAAGAGTTTTTCTTTTATAAGAGAACTCTCAAACTCTCACTTACAAGTATATAAAAGTTATACAACCGAAATACAAACTCTCTATCAAGAGTAGATAGGAAAATAATAGCTCACTGTATTCAGATTTTTCTTAGCTTGATCAGTCAGGGGATATTGTTTTTCTTGTCTCTCTTGTTTATAAATACAGTTGGAAGCTTGTATATAAACCCTTGTATTAATTTTTTCTATTAGTGGTTGTTGGGGGTTCATTTAATGCAAGTCCAGTCTGTTATAATGTTAGAAACACTAGCTGTTAGTCCCTAGGTGTCGACACTTGGTTTCATGTGTTGACACATTCTGCTTGTATTTTCCAAAATTTGTCCACTGTCTCCATGTGTCGACACTTGATCATGCTATCTTCAAACTCAGGCCTCTGTCTTCATGGGTCGACTCTTCATTTTTATGTGTCGACACATTACCCAGAAATCCTCAGTCATCCTTCCATTGATCAAGTTCACCTTCAACAATACTATAAGATCTTCAAAGAGTCTTCTATTTGGGGTATCATAATAGTTTGAGATCTATGATCCATCAAAGCTTTCTTCCATTCAATTTGGATTCAATTTCCTTCTTGATAGACATATTTTCTTTGTTGCCAAACTGCTAGAACTTCATTCCATTAATGCCGAGCTTTTCTCCTTAGTGCCGAGCTCTTTCCATCTGCTGCTAATGAATTTTTCATCCATGTAGAGCTTCATATTCATGATGCCTTATTGCCGAGCTCTTTTTTTTTGCTACTAATCCTTTTTTCTTCTTTAAGATCACTTTAATGAGTCTTTTATAAGCTTGATGAAGTCTACTCTTAAACATTTTCAATTTATTCGAACATATATCATCTTCACATCCCAGATGAAGTCTTCACTTAGATTTTTTGTAGAGATTTTGCAATTATGATGAAATCTTCCTTGAACACCTCCAATCTCTTCGAAAACAAATCATTTGTTTTAAGTTGGAATGTCATTGCTCTGTTTGGTGCATTACATGACTCTTAGAGTACATTGTTTGACTTGGCTTGTTGTGCATCCACTTTGACATGCATTAGACTTTAAGTTAAAACCTTTAAGTTTAAATTATACTCTTTATTAATCTGCTCACTAAGTAAATGCATTAGTAGAATAACACAAGGTTTAGTTATCATCAAAATCAACATGAGAATCAACCTTGAGTCAACATGAAGTAGTTGTCAATTTCACTATACCAAGCTCTAGGTGCCTGTTTCAACCCATACAATGCCTTTCTTAACTTGTACACCTTGTCTTCTTTGCCTTTAACAATAAAGCCCTATGGTTGCTCAAAAATTACTTATTCTTTTAACTCTCCATTCAAGTATGCCGATTTCATGTCAAGTTGGTATAATAACCAACCTTTTTGGGTTGCCAAAACAATAAGAGCTCTTATGGTATCAAGGCGAGAAACTGGAGCAAATGTTTCATGAAAGTCAACACCAGGCTATTGTGAATAACCCTTTGCAACCAGCCGTGCCTTATTTCTTTGCATCGAGCCATCTGAATTGTATTCAATCTTATTAATCCACTTTACTCCAACAATCTCTTTGTGTTATGGATTTTTGACCAGCTCCCAAGTTTGATTATTCTCAATAACTTCAATTTCTTCTCCTATAACCTTTCTCCAAGCTTGCTCCTTCATAACTTCTTCAAACCTTTCCAGCTTAACAACACAAAGATTACATCTTTGATAAACTTCACTCAAACTCCTAATTCTTCTTGGAGTTGAGCTAGGTGATGATGAGCTTGAACTTGGAGAAGATTGACTATCTTTTTCATTCTCCTTTACATGAGCTGGTAGGTTTAGTGCCATTTCATTAATGAAAATAGTTTTCTTCTCAACTTGGGTCTTTTCCCAATTCCATTGAGCTTTTTCATCCAACACAATATCCCAGTTGATGATAATCTTATTGGTCTTCAAACTATACAACCTGTAGCCCCTTGATGTTGAGCTATAGCCCATAAAGATGCACTTCTCACTTGTTTCATCCAACTTTTGCCTCTTTTCTTTTGGAATTTGAGCAATAACAAATACACCCAAAGACCTTCAAGTCCTCACCGATGGCTTCCTTTCACTCGATACTTTAAATAGAGTTTGGTTCCTCGTGGCCTTTGTAGGACAACTGTTAATCAAGTATACTGTTGTATATATAGCTTCAGCTCAAAAAGTTTTAGGTAGCCCTTTTTCATGACTTGGCCATTTCTGCTACGATTTAATTTTTCCTTTTAGAAACTCCATTTTACTGTGGTGTGTAACCAACTATGAGTTGTCTTTCAATGCCTTCATCTTCACAAAACTTATCAAATCCATTAAAATTGTATTCTTTTCCATTGTTACTTCTAAGACATTTTATATAATGATCACTTTGCTTTTTAATAAGACATTTAAACTTCTTAAAGCTAGTAAAAACTTCAGACCTTTGTCTCATAAAATAAACCCAAGTCATGCGAGTATAATCATCAATAAAGAGGATAAAGTACCTGTTTTAAGCATGAGAGGGTGTTTTCATAGGCCTGCAAACATCCGTATGCACTAACTCCAGCACTTGCTTTGCTCTCCAAGCAACTCCTTTAGGAAATGATTGGCGATGTTGCTTTCCAAGTGCACATCCTTCACAAGCTTCATGTTCCTCTTCAATTCTCAGAAGTCCTTGCACCAGATTCTTTGAGAAAGCAATTTGAGGCTTCACTACTAGAAAACAGGTCTTTTGCGACGATTTTTTGCGAAAAAACGTCGCAAAGAGTCAAAATACCATCACAAATACTCATTAGCGACGGTTGAGTGACGACATTTTAGGCGACGAAATTGCTGGCGTCGCAAATACTTTTAGCGACGGCTAAGCGACATCAAGGGGCACTTTTAGCAATGACAAGTACTCCGTTGCAATTACTGTTTGTCAGGTCAAATATTTTTTGCGACCGCTGCTTTGCTGTCGCAAAAGGTGTTTTGCGATGGTTAAATGCCATCAATAATAATTTTTGCAACCACTATTTGCAATGGCTTTTACCGTCACAATAACTCTTTAGTGACGTCTAATGACCCAACATAAATAATAACGCAGATAAGGGATATACTTTTTTTGACAGATACATCACTTTTAGCGACGGTAAATGCTGTAGCTAATACCTTTTTTAAAGAAAAAATAATTTTTGTATAAATTAGAAATAATTTTTGTAATTTGTTATTTCATTTGATAAAATGTACATTTAACATGATCTAAACAAAAAAAATTCACACATTCATTCGAATTCAAAAGCTTAAAAAAATACTTAACAAAGTTAATATATATTTTAAACAACTATATATCCAAACAAACGTTGTCTTTCATCAAAATTCATAAAACAAAAATAAAGTACACTCTCTCGCAACAATAACGACCCGAATCTAGAATCCATACAACTAAATATAATTTTTAGTTTATCACACAATAAGCCGATATAGAAACACCATCCACCTATTATTTGGGAATAACCTGAAAAGAAAAAATATATAAATATTATATATAATAATGAACACAATAAAGATAATTAATAGATATGTATGTAATATATGGGCTTATTGAAAGAAAAATGTAATTTTCGCCAAATAGCCCAGATTAACCAAACAGAGAATGTATAAGAGTGCAACGTGGTTTGATGCATACCACAAACAGAGAATGTGTTGCAATCAATGTGCATGTGCTAACCAAGGAGTCATTTGGGTTGGGGGGTGGTGGTGGTGCAGGAGGTGTAAAAGTATAAAGTGTATGGCAAAGGTTGGTAATTTTTTTTTTTTTTGATTTAGAGAAGTGGATTAATGGGTTTCAAACACTGTAACCAAATTATCTTCAATCTGTATGCATTACTAGCTATTTTGCCTCAAAATTCAACTTAAATCTCTATAAACATCACTAACAAAAGCAGAGACAGAGAGAAGAGGTGTTTGGTCAAACAAAAGTAGGAAGCTCTATGCTTTTAGTATAATGTTGATAAGGATTTGAAGGGTAATAATTAAACATGAATTCAATCAGGCAGTCAAATGTTTCCCTAAGCACATACTTATATAATAAAGCATGCTTGTCCATTTTGTTGGCACATACAACTCACAAGATGACAGGAAGATGTAGCAAAAGTAAATAATTATTTACTCAACACATAATCAAATAGAATGTCATGTTAACTAGCTAGGAATAAAAAGCACAAGTCTTCATTAATTTGAACAAAGCCTACTTTTCCTTGTTCACACCAGGAAGGTCACCAGTAATCAATGCCATCAACGCCATGCGATACATATGATCAGCAATAGACTCAGGACCCTTTATCCCATGATTGATCCATCCCTTCCGCTTTATGGTCTACAGAATGGCGAGAGAAATAATACTATGAACATAACCATAGAATCATCCAAACAATGAATGCTTCATAGAAAACTATAATACTTTTGGCTTCTGAATGATAGATGTAAAGAACTAAAAGATGAAAGGAAGTAATAGAACTCAAAATACTATCATCATGCACTTAAAGAAATTAATAAATAAGAAAAGGAATATTATATTCAACTTAACTAAGCCTTTTCCCAATTACTTGGGGTAAGCTACATGGATCCCAATTCATCATTCCGTTCTATCAAAGGGCCATAGTCTCAATTAAACCGCAATATAACATGTCTGCAATATAACATGTCTTTTTTTTTTTTATTTATTATCTCAACCTAAGTTAATTTTGGTCTCTTTTGTCCCCTAATATTTCCCTCAATGTGGATAATATCACTCTTCCTAATTGGGACACTTAATAGACTTTGTCATAGAATTTCAAACCATTTTAATCGACTTTTTCTCATTTTTCCCAAAGTTACATTTCAGATATTCAAATTGAGTCATATTTGTCTTAAACAATCTTGATTCTAAAGCTTCTTTCCAAAGTTCTAGCTTAGCATTTACTCGTACTTTTTTTTCATTCACTAAAACAACATCACTAGTAAATAGCTTACACCATGGTATCTCATCTTGAAGATGTCTAGTTAATTTATCCATAACTAATGTAAAAGGATAATAGCTTAATGCAGATTCCTAATATTGTGTTCCTCAAATAGCGACAAATAGTATCTCACAGCATCAGTTGTGCACTAAGCACCATAAAATAGAATTCAACAAAAAATAGAAAAATAAGGCTTTAAGCAAAAAGGTGTATGTGTGTGTGTGTGTGTGTGTGTGTGTGTGAGAGAGAGAGAGAGAGAGAGAGAGCATATAAACTTCGGACCCAAAAAAAAAGAACTTTTATAATTTGATTATGACTAGATCCTTGCTATTAATACTCATGAGGAGGGTAATATTTCAAATGAAAAACCTCATGCAAGAAGGATGCTATTTCAAATGGAAAACCTCATGTTTGAAGGATTTTATTACGAATAAAAACTACAATACTCCTAGACTAGTGACATAACTAGTGTAGGTGGAAAGGAAGACTTTGTTGAGATACTAAGAAAAGGGTGAATTCAAAATTAGAATTTACAAGGGATGAACTGGTGCTAAAGGCTACAAAACAAATTTGACCAAGACAATAGAGTGATGAATGGGATTATATGCATAAAAACCACCTTCACATGCCAGTTGTTGATACTTCTATAGAGTCATCTATGAAATGAGATATATCGAGGTAGATGGTTCCCATAGTATATAGCTAATTAGAGTTCTATGTAATAGCATTTAGCAACTAAGACATAGAACATTTACGCAACAGGTGAAAGCATTAGGAATCAGAAGCATGTCAGGAACACATAGGGTAGCTCCTATAGTTGATCAGATAAGAATCACAACTGGAAAACAAGCTAGATAATAGATCAATAGCATCCATTGAGATGGATTTTCATGTCTATTTTAGCTATATAGAAGACCAATAAAAGCATCAATAATGATGAAATGTATGAGAGTGTAATGTGGTCAGATGCATACTACAAATTGATTGATTTAACATCAACATTACTCTATTCAGATAGCCTAGAATAACCAAGGCAATGGACCTACTACTTCATAACTCCTAATAATTCGAATTGTTGATTAATAGTCGAAAGATAGAGAAATTTTTTTATTCTTAAGGGCTACCAAATCATAACACAAAGCATGATAACAAGATAATAAGAACTAATGATGGTTTGATCGCACCTGTCGCGCCCAGATTTTTTGCACTCGAGGAATACACACACAAGCGGAAAAAATACTGTACTCTCTCGTTAAAACTCATCCTCTTAGAGGAATGAGTGCGACTAGGTTTGAATTGAAAATTGATTTGAATTAAGGGCTTTTGGAAAAAGTTTGGAGTTGCCAGCAAACTTGATTAAGGTGAGTTAGGTCACCAAAAAACTAAGCGCAATCCGAAGATTACACTTAGGGTTTTTGAAAACGATTTTGAAAATACTTCCTCAAGAGAAAGGTTTTTAAGAAAACAGGTTGTTTGGCAACCTTTGGAAAACATTTAAGCCTTTTTTTTTTTTTTTAAATAACTCCTTTTTGGTCTATCGAAATTAGTGATCCTAGGTTCGGAGGTTGGTTACGTGTAGGGAAGACGCACTAAGCCATCACCCTACCCTGCCCTTGCGGTACCTACATGTCTATTTACCCTAGATTCACCTATAAGAGTCTTCAACTAACAAATGTTCAGTCCTATTCACTTTAGAAAAAGAATGTTTAAAAACTATCATGATGCATAATATGCAAGTGCAAGAAAAGAAAGTTGGAAAATAGATTTGGAAAGAAATTTGAAATGATAGATTTGAAATTGGAAAGTTTTAGAATTTGGAAATAGAAATTTGAAAATTGAAAGTTTGAAATAGATTATGGAATTGGAGATTTGAAAAAGGTTATGACCGCACCCATGAGGGTTGCCTACGTATCCTTTTTGAGGAATCAGGTCAGTCGTAGTTCGGACAAAAGTCCGATAGAAAAGAGATTTGATATGGAAGAAGAAATTGAATTGGAATTTGGATTTGATTTAGATTTAGAATAGAAGATTGAAATTTGGAATTTGGAATTAGAAAAGATGAGACTTTGATTTGGAAAGATAGAACTTGGAAGAAGAATTGGACTTGTTTTGGAAAGATTGAGGTTTAGGAAACCTAGACTTAGGAAAGATGGGATTTAGAAAGGACTTGAGATTAAGAAAGATTGGACTCGAATGTTAGACTTGGAAGATTGGAGAAAGATTGGATTTAGGAAAGGTTCATAGGAAAGTTTTATTTTAGGAAAGTGTCATTTTAGGAAGGTTTTGGTTTAGGAAAGGTTTAGAATGAGGAAAGTTTCAATTTAGGAAAGGTTTAGAATTAGGAAAGTTTTTGAAATAGGAAAGGTTTTGATTTAGGAAAGGGTGGAATTTAGAAAAGATTTGAAAGCTTAAAGTTTAGGGAAGCTTAAGGTTTAGGAAGGGTTTGAATTAGGAAAGGTTTAGATTAGGAAGGATTGAAATTCCTATTTCCTAAAACAAGGGATTGGATTTTGTTTCTAAAGATGTGTTTTGATTTTGTTTCCAAAAACAGAGGATAGGATCTAGCTTCCTAAATGGGAAGATTGGGTTTGGTTTTCTAAAGGGAAGATTTGATTTGGCATGGATTTGGAAAGAGAAGTTTTAGAAACCCTAGATTTGGAAGACTATAGTTTTGACGTAGAAAATAGGTTTTGGAAATTTAGGTTTTAAGGCAAGATTAAAAATCATGTTTTTGGGAAGGAAAATTAGGGTTTCCTAATCGTTGGCTCTAAGGCTTGACTTGGGCTCTAAGAAAAGAGGTTTTTGGAAAGTGAGCTTTTAGAAAGGGAGATTTTTGAAAATAAATCCTAGAGAGGAGTTTTTAGAAAGTGAATTTGAAAAGAGAGTTTTTGGAAAGAAATCCTAGTGAGGAGTTTTTAGAAAGTGAATTTTGAAAAGAGAGAGTTTTTGGAAGGGAATTTTGGAAGAGATTATTGGAAAGAGTTTTTAGAAAAGAGATTTAGGAAGAGAGTTTTCTAAGAAGGAAACTTAGGGGGTGTTTTTAGGAAAGGAATTTTTAACAGAGCTTTTTGGAAAGGAGTTAGAAAAGAAGTTTTGAAAAATAGATTTATTGTGGGAGTTTTTGAAAACAATTTTGGAAAGGAATTTAAAGAGAGTTTATGGAAAGCATGTTGGAAAAGAGATTTTTTAAAAAGTATATAAAATATCTCACTTTCCTAAAGCGATTCTAACCATAAGAAGGTTAGAAGCACTTTAAGATAGTGGTTTTGATAACAACAATGTTTTGAAAATATGGACCATATTGGTCACTTTAAATGTAACACTTTCCTAAAGCAACCCTAGCCATGGAAAGGCTAGAATTACCTTAGGATTGTGATTTTGAAAACAAGTTTTGAAAAAGAAGATTTTGATGTAAGCTTTTGAAAACGAGTTTGAAAATAAATTTTAGAAGAATGCATGATCATGATATGCACAATGCCAATTGAGGTCATGAACATACAAGGTTGAAGGCTTCACCACAATCAAGAGAGACGAACCCACGTGGTCTTTGGTTAAACTAAAAGAAAGTCCCCGACACGGTGACTCTCGAATAGCCTAATGCTACACATGGACCGAGAATTCCCTAGTTTCAAGCTTGAAAGAAAAGGAGGGGGGGGGGGAAGAAGATGGAGGATTAAATAGAAGAAAACCCAAGTAGGTTAGGAGGGAGAAGAGAGGAGGAAGATGTGTAAACGTAAATAAGAAGCCTACCTTGTGTCTTCTTTATTTTGCTTAGCTTTGCGCGCTTTACTTAGCTTGCTTCGCTTCGGTCTTCACGTCGGTCTTCAAGAGTTTGTCTTTGATCTTTAAAGCTTTGTAGTTGCAGCAATCCAAGCCTTCAATGGAGGGTTTGAGACTAGTGTATGAGTATATGAGAGTGTATGAGTGTATAGGAGGTTAGGGTTTGTGTATAGAGGCTAGGGTTTGGAAAACCTAAAGGAGAGTAGGGTTTTGGGAGGCTACAAGCTCAATATATCGATGAGTAGGGTTTTTAGACTGAGTTTGCGGACATCTTTCACGCTGGAGGAGGCTCTGTATTTATAGAGAGAGGGATGACCTGGGGCCTGTTGCAGTGGCGCTAGGCCAAAAATCCTTCTTGCGCCACTAGAAGTGGCACCAGGCCAAATATTGGCTTGGTGCTACTAGTAGTGGCGCCAGCCAGTTAGGATAGTTTTAAGGTCGGCAAGCAACGTATCTTGAGAAGATTTGGGTGCTTGTACTAGTGACTACCATGTAATTTTTAGCCTGGCTGCACTAGGAGTGACTTTGGAAGGTCCGGGAAGCATTTAAGGGACCAAGAATGGTAGGAACCCTTAGAATAGGGTCCCAGAGGTAATGGATTTGAAAAAGGATGACAAGATGTGTTGGAAGGGTTGACCGGGCCATTAGGGGCAAAACGGTCAACTGGATTGAAAAACTACCGGGATGGACTCGGAATGTCCCGGAAGAAGACTCGAGGTTTGGGAAAATTATTTAGAATGTCCCAGGAGGTTACCGTTTTGATATCTAGAGCTGGTGTGGCTATAAAAAGTCAACCGACCCACTAGGGGCAAAATGGTCATTTTACACCAGGTTTACTGGAACTGACTTGGAATGATCCGGAAAGATAAAGGAAGGTAGGGAATACTATAAAAAGAATTCTCGGGAGGTTACTGGTTTGATTTCCAGAGCTGGTGTGGTCCCTGGCGCGTTCGGATGCCTAGGGGCAAAATGGTCATCTTGACCAAAAAGTCTCGGAATGGGATCGAAACTGACTAGAAGGCACTTAATCATGTCGGATTGCTTTTAAGATAATCTTAGAAAGGGTGGACTTACCATTCTGAGGACTTAGGTATGCTCTCTAGAAACGTGTCGAAAATGACCTTAGGGGCAGTTTGGTCATTTTTTTACCAAACTGGACTAGTAAGCACTGGTGTTGACCTGGGTTTTGAGTGTTTCCACCACTCTGACGGTGGTCCCGTGATACAGGGGTTTGTTGGAAATTCCCTATATCGACCTGTTTGCAAGTATTTCTACTACTCTGACGGTTGCGATGTTTGCGAGTACTTCCGCTACTCTGACGGTTCCTGATCATTCCCGAGACTGCCTGATCTCGAGAAGCTGCTAAAGGGACTTAGCGCCTGAGAATTAACTTTCTCGAAAGGCGTGTCAAAACGGACATTTCTATATTGGCAGGCTAGCAGGCGCCAAAGGTGGACCGTTCTACCATTTAGGGGACTTGGGGTCTCGTCCCGGTTGACGAGTTTGAAGGGACTTACCGTTCCAAAGAAACTTTCTTTGAAAAATATGCCTGATTGGATAGACTTATCGTCTCGAGGAATTAACTTTCTGAAGAGAGGGATTAGAATTGGAATTGGAAAGGGGACTTACCGTCTTCGGAAAGACGCGCCTATGGGAATAGGAAAGGGGACTTACGTCTTCGGAAAGACGTGTCTACAGGATCGGACTATACAATGCCCATAAGGGCATTTTGGTTATTTTGCCTCTATTTGGACTTGGTGGGCTCGCGAAGCGATGGATAGACTAGATTAGGACTAGAATTCTAGAATATGTCTATATTGACTGGAAATCAAGTCTGGACGGACTGTAGACTGCCGAGCGGTCAAAAATGGGGTGCTTACAGCTGCCCCTCTTTTTCTATCTTTACTTTTTGAAGACAGAAACGATAAAGTAAGAGTCCCATGTTGACCGTGAGGCGGTCGGAGGGATGGACTTTGGAAATTTTGGAATACGGGGGCTTGGAAATGGATATTGGGCCTAAAAGGCCTTTGAAATCGAGTTTTGGCAGGAAAAAGGGCGAAGCTGCCCGGAATATGGAGCTGGTGCCACTAGGAGTGGCGCCTTTGGCAAATTTGGCTTGGCGCCACTGCTAGTGGCGCCAGGCCTTGGAACAAAACCAAAAGATTTTCTGGTTCGAACACTTACGGGATTTGAGGGATTTTTGAAGAATTAAGAGTGTTTATGAGGGAACCGACCTGGACATTCGAAGGGGCACTTCTTATGGATCACGGGTGATTGCCGGGATCACGTCGCTGGGAAAGTTGCCGAAAGAGAAGTTTTTGCCGGAGAACTCCAAGAGGTGAGTTTTTGAGTTTATGTTGATTTTAATGTGTAGAACTTCGTTTAAGTCGTGTGAATAGTGAAAATTATTGTTATATGTTTTGAATATTATGGTGATATTATTTTTGCATTTTGGTGCTTGTTGGACTAAATTTGAGTGATTTTATGTGATTATGTCGACAGAGTTTTCTGCAAGAATTGGGGGTTTGTTCCTAAAGGCTTCGGCATTGGGTTTTTTGCCTAGACTTTTATGCCATGTGCCTTAGAAAAATGTGTTTAACAACTGTGTGAAGTTTCGTGATTTTTTGAAAATTTGGTGAATTTTTGATTTTTTAAAAAATAGAAAAATACTTAGAAAAATAGGAAAATTAAGAAAACTTAAGAAATTGATGAAATTTTTAGAGTTTAAAATTTGGAAAAATTAGGAAAGTTTTTAAAAAATACTGGAGATGATTTTGAGGAATTTTAGGACATTTTTAAAAACCATTGATTTATTGAAAAAATAAAACATATTTTTTGAAAATTTCAAAAAATTTAAAAAGTGTGCAGGGGTGCTGATGTTATATGATTGTGACGTTGTGAAGTACACGGTTTGTGTTTTGTGTTGATATCATGAGTGTTGTAGGGACCATTTTTAAACAAAACTTTGCTGAAATTTTTAGAAATTAGGGAAAGAGTTGGAAAAGGTTTAGAAATAAAATCTTTTTGAAGGAAAAAGGTAAAAAACCCTTGAGATTTGACTTGAAGTTGGAAAATTAAAAGGTGTATGAAATTTGTTTTGACTTATCATTTGAAATCTTTTTATTATTTTTTATTGTTTGTTGTTTATTTTATTTTACTTTATTTCTTTATTATTTATCTGCATGTACGGTATATTAACACTTTTTACCTTAGCTTATCTTTTTAGGATGGCAGATGCAGGTGATGATGGTTCTGAGAGGAGACGTCGCTCGGGGAAGGCGGCTCAGACAGATTCCACTGATGGTTCCAGTCGATCTAGAGGCAGCTGACGATCTACTGGACGGGCCTCTTCCAGTCAGAGCGGTTGGGGGAGTAGGCCACCTGTTGACCCCTTTCCTCCGGTTGAGCAGGTCTTTGCAGAGGAGATCGGTGCAGAGGAGGGGGTACCGGGTCTGGGCGACCAGGTGACCGGTTATGGGAGAGCCCCCTCCAGACATAGGCAGACGGATGCTGATTTAGGTGACCTGGAGGTACCGGACATCCCACCGCTCGGGGAGCTCACTTATCACCCCAGTGTATATTCTAGACAGCATTTGCCCCCTCCACGAGTACATACAGCTTTTAGAGGGGCTGTTCACCAGGTTTTTGTAACCATGCAGCAGGCTGCCCCATCATATCGTGCCTTCCTGGCTGAGATCGAATTAGGAGCCTTCATGGGATTACAGGCTAACCGCCTGAACCGACATTTGGTGTTGGCACTGATTGAGTGGTGGTTTGGAGAGACGGGGACCTTCTATTTTGTTGGCTTTGAGTTAGGTCCCACTCCCTAGGATTGGGCAATCATCACGGGACTTTCCTTCGTTGGCTGGTGGATTACCTTACAGCCAGTCAGCAGAGGCAAGGCTTGCTTTCTGTTGGACTTGCCCCATCTTGAGCGTTCTACCTTCCTAGTCTCTTGGATCAGTCAGGATGATTGTACCTTTGCTGTTGAGCCATCACCTGCCAGGCGGGACATTATGAGACGACGACTTGTTTTGTACATCATCTTTAGCTGGTTCTGCAATAACAATAAGTCGCTTGTGCCTTTTCGTTTGGTGAGTATAGTAGCTGATCTTTGGGCTTTATCTGAGCTGGATTGGGGGTCTTTTTCGTTCGGTTGCTTTCTTTGATCAATGCGGGTTAAGACTTCTTCTCGTGGGGGTAGCATGACTAGTTTCTAGCCCTTTCTTGTCTGGTGGAGCTATGAGTATCTGCTTGTTCGTCGCCCCGCAGTTGTCAAGGACGACCTTATCCTCGTGCTTTGAGGTGGGCTCATGACCGGGTGGCCCAACATTCGGGGATTACTGACTTCGTGACGCTACAGGCAAACCTGGAGTTAATTGAGGCAAGAGACGTGACTTGGCGGCCCTTAATTGGATTAGTTCATTATGAGACAGTGCGGTACTTAGTTCCGTTGTGCCTATCGAGGACTGCTTTTCTCAGTGATGATACTTGGGAGTCTTATCTAGGAGAGCGACACTGGTGGTAGTTTCATGAGGAGTTCCGGTCAGCAGGAGCTCCGCTAGAGTATATGTTTGGAACCTTGGTGGCGGGAGTGTCTATCCCCTATCAGGAGTGACAGCTGGGTACTGAGTTCTTGCTTCCTCCGGATACGGATTATGCTGCGCACTTTAGGGCTCATTTTGTAGGTGCCTTCATCCGGTTTGAGGTAGTAGTCGGCGGGTATGCTGTTGGCTAGGATGTGGTTGACTTGTGGTGCCGTGCTAGGAGATATGTGCCCCAGGTTGAGTTTACTACTGTGAGAGACCAGAGAGATCTGTACCAGATGGAGCGGATCGATATTAGGCAGAGGTGGCTTCCTTGACGGCTCAGATAGCTCAGATGGGAGGTGGGGGGGGGGTATGTCGTCTTTTCTCTCCTTCTTTTTCCTCTGCTGTTGTTTAGTTCTTCTTTCATGAGGCTAATTTCGGTTCTATCTTCTCTGTAGGATGCTGGTGCTTTGAGTAATTATCCACCTCCTCCGATGTCGGGTTTCGGGGATTTCGATCCAGATGACATTGACTTTGACCTTTGATAGATGCCCCTTGTGGAGATTCTGATCTTCCTTTGCCCCTATTCCTGAGATGTATTTATGTTAGACAGTTTTATTTTGATATATATTTTTTATATTTTGATGCAAGGATAGACAGATGCATGTATGATCTTTACAACTAAGCATATGATCAGATGTATGTGATGGATAATGATGTTATGTATCTACTACATGAGTTGATGTTGGTGACTTCTGTTTTTACATGGAGTTATGTCCTATGCGAAGCTCATGCGATTATTTATTTATTTATTTATTATTTTTTTATGCACATATTAGAAATACATTAACTGACAGAATGATAAGGGGTGCTGTCGAACTCGATATCTTTGGAATGGTAACTCCCTCCTTTTTGGGAGTCGAACCTCTCCTCTGGCTCAACCTTACCTTGATTGGATGATAGCACTTCGCACCTTTCTCAACCTTTTGATCGCCTCCGACTCTCTGCATCGAGGTTAGTGTATATGATTATTAGGCTGAAACTCTCAACTCTCGCGGTTTTAGCAACAGCTTACCTGACCTTCAGCAGAGCGATAAGCGACCAGTCCTTTCAATCCAAGGAGAATTTGTTTAGGACCGTAACGTAGGCTAGGTTATGGGGTTTCAGAAACAACGGGATATGCAGCTCAAATTTGATGTCTTTTTCAGTAGCTTTTAGATCAATGCCGTCCTTGATTATTTTTCAATAGGGTTAGCGTCCTTCTTTAGCTTCAGCAGTGTGTCTAGCTCATTTAGATCAAGCAATCCGTTTTTAATCAGAGTGGACTTTAGTAAGGTTGTAATGTAGGCCATGGTCTCAGGGTTTTGCAAGAAAGGGTAAAGGCTCGAACCTATTGTTTCTACTAGGTTTCTTTGTAACCTAGGCGATAGCAGCCATCAGTGATGCTCTTTGCTGGGTGATAATGGGATCCCTAGGTGGATGTTGCCCCTTCTTGGGAGCAATATTGACTTAGTGCACGGTGACCTCTGTAAATAAAAAGGAAGAAAGAAAAAGACAAAAACACAAATCGCAAGTCAGTTTCTGGTTTTTAGAGAGCTCTATGCAATGCATATCCTAGGGTGCCCCTTTTTAGGAGGGAAACTAATCATGAAGTACTGGCCCACTTTTGGAGATAGGGGTTTCTACCCCTGTATACAGATACTTTACCATCATATAAGGAGCTTCATCCATTCACATATTCATCCACCCATTTGCTCAAGGAAAATAAAGAAATACATTTTAACTTTGGGTTTTAGATACAGAAGAATTAGAATACATTTTAACAGGGGGAGGGGGAATATTTTCCTTTGGGGTTACACCTATCTAGTTTTACAAAGGAAGACCTAAACAACTCTTGAGTCTTCGAATTCGCCTTCACTGGATTTGATGTCGAGGGGGTTGCTGAGAGACCTTGTTGATCTATTGCCTCTTGTCTTCTTGGCAATCCTACCTCCATGAGCATAGAGGGATTGGGGCCCCTCTTATGGAATGAATTGAGGTGCATGCCATGAGTTCTTAGGGTTATGTGGGAACCCTTAGGGTTTAGATAGGTTTAATGCAAGGGAGAGTGAACTAGGTGTCACTCTCTTTGGGTTGATCATATGCATGATAATGCAGTGACTTGAGTTACTTGGAACTCTCGTCTTGACATGGAATATGGAATGCATGAAAATGGGTGCATAGAGTATAAGGAGAGAGAATACAGTTGAAGTAAACGTGCATACATGAGCAGTTAGACAAACATTATAACTGTAAGAATACAATCATTATAACAACAAGAATAGACATGTATGAATGAAAATAAGAGCAGTTGCCCTTTCTTCCATGGTTTTGAAAACGGTGCGCGTGTCTTAAATCCGGCAGAGGTTCGGCTATGCAAGGTGTCTATAGTCCCCGAATCTTCAAACCTAGGCCAACTCCCTGAGGTGGTGCCATGATCGGTTGGTGATCCGAGCGGGGGAACCATCAAGAGGCCGTAGGGGAAGAAACTGACACAGCATCTTGCCCATAACCAATATACCGTTCTCCCTTTCTAACTAGAAGGGTCATATTAGGGTAAAAATGCAAGTATGCAGAATGCAAGTGCACGTGCAGTGTGTGTGTGATTTTTGAAAGCGGAGGAAAGAGCCCAACAATTTCCATCCATCCCGTTCATCACATTCATGCATGGCAGTTAATAAAATTTAAACAAAAAGCGCACCTACAAAATAAAGATGCAAGAGTTAGTATGTGAATGACAAACTTAATACAAGATAATATGAATAAATGCATGTTTTTTTTTTAAAACAATTTTGAAAATTTGGTTCTGAAAATTTAAAGTGAATGGGATTGAACTAGTTAATTGAAGGCTCTACTTGGGTGAAGGGTAAAGAGACATGACTACGGCCTAACCCTCTAAGTAGTCCCCAGTGGAGTCGCCAGTTATCGCGCCCAGATTTTTTGCACTCGAGGAATACACACACAAGCGGAAAAAAATACTGTACTCTCTTGTTAGAACTCATTCTCCTAAAAGAATGAGTGCGACTAGGTTTGAATTGAAAATTGATTTGAATTAAAGGCTTTTGGAAAAAGTTTGGAGTTGCCACCTAACTTGATTAAGGTGAGTTAGGTCACCTAAAAACTAAGCACAATCCGAATATTACACTTAGGGTTTTTGAAAATGATTTTGAAAATAGTTCCTCAAGAGAGGGTTTTTAAGAAAACAGGTTGTTTGGCAATCTTTGGAAAATATTTAAGCCCTTTTTTTAAAATAACTCCTTTTTGGTTTATCAAAATCAGTGATCCTAGGTTCGGCAGTTGATTACGTGTAGGGAAGATGCATTAAGCCATCACCCTACATAATATGGAAAGAAATGTTCAGTCTTATTCACTTTAGAAAAAGAATGTTTAAAAACTATCATGATACATAATATGCAAGTGCAAGAAAAGAAAGTTGGAAAATAGATTTGGAAAGAAATTGGCTTGAAAGAAATTTGAAAAGATAGATTTGAAATTGGAAAATTTTAGAATTTGGAAATAGAAATTTGGAATTGGAAGTTTGAAATAGATTATGGAATTGGAGATTTGAAAAAGGTTGTGACCGCACCCATGAGGGTTTCCTACATATCCTTTTTGAGAAATCAGGTCAGTCGTAGTTCGGACAAGAGTCCGATAGAAAAAAGATTTGATATGGAAGAAGAAATTGAATTGGAATTTGGATTTAATTTGGATTTAGAATAGAAGATTGAAATTTGGAATTTGGAATTAGAAAAGATGAGACTTTGATTTGGAAAGATAGAATATGGAGGAAGAATTGGACTTGTTTTGGAAAGATTGAGGTTTAGGAAACCTAGACCTAGGAAAGATAGGATTTAGAAAGGACTTGAGATTAAGAAAGATTGGACTCGAATGTTGGACTTGGAAGATTGGAGAAAGATTAGATTTAGGAAATGTCCGAATTAGGAAAGTTTCAAAATAGGAAAGTGTCATTTTAGGAAAGTTTCATTTTAGGAAAGTTTTGGTTTAGGAAAGGTTTCGAATTAGGAAGGTTTCAATTTAGGAAAGGTTTTGATTTAGGAAATGGTGGAATTTAGAAAAGATTTGAAAGCTTAAAGTTTAGGGAAGCTTAAGGTTTAGGAAGGATTTGAATTAGGAAATGTTTAGACTAGGAAGGATTGAGATTCCTATTTCCTAAAACAAGGGATTCGATTTTGTTTCTAAAGATGTGTTTTGATTTTGTTTCAAAAAACGAAGGATAGGATCTAGTTTCCTAAATAGGAAGATTGGGTTTGGTTTCCTAAAGGGAAGATTTGATTTGGCATGGTTTTGGAAAAGGGAAGTTTTAGAAACCCTAAATTTGGAAGACTATAGTTTTGATGTAGAAAATAAGTTTTGGAAATCTAGGTTTTAAGGCAAGATTGAAAATTATGTTTTTGGAAAGAAAAATTAGGGTTTCCTAATCGTTGGCTCTAAGGCTTGACTTGGGCTCTAAGAAAAGAGGTTTTTGGAAAGTGAGCTTTTAGAAAGGGAGATTTTTGGAAAGAAATCCTAGAGAGGAGTTTTTAGAAAGTGAATTTGAAAAGAGAGTTTTTGGAAAAAAATCCTAGTGAGGAGTTTTTAGAAAGTGAATTTTAAAAGAGAGAGTTGTTGGAAGGGGATTTTTGGAAAGAGTTTTTAGGAAAGAGATTTAGGGAGAGAGTTTTCTAAGAAGGAAACTTAGGGAGTGTTTTTAGGAAATAAATTTTGAAGAGAGCTTTTTGGAAAAGAGTTGGAAAAGAAGTTTTAAAAATAGATTTTTGGAGGGACTTTTTGAAAACAATTTTGGAAAGGATTTTAAAGATAGTTTATGGAAAGCATGTTGGAAAAGAGATTTTTAGGAGGAGATTTTTGAGAAGAGATTTTTTAGAAAGTATATATAATATCTCACTTTCCTAAAGCGATTCTAACCATAAGAAGGTTAGAAACACTTTAAGATAGTGGTTTTGAAAACAACAATGTTTTGAAAATATGGACCATATTGGTCACTTTAAATATAACACTTTCCTAAAGTAACCCTAGCCATGGAAAGGCTAGAATCACCTTAGGATTGTGATTTTGAAAACAAGTTTTGAAAAAGAAGATTTTGATGTAAGCTTTTGAAAATGAGTTTTAAAACGAATTTTGGAAGAATGCAAGATCATGATATGCACAATGCCAATTGAGGTCGTGAACATACAAGGTTAAAGGTTTCACCACAATCAAGGGGGACGATCCCACGTGGTCTCCGGTTAGACTAAAAGAAAGCCACCGACACGGTGACTCTCCAATAGTCTAATGCTACACATGGACCGGGAATTCCTTTATTTGAAGCATGCAAGAAGGGGGGGGGGAAGAAGATGGGGATTAAAATACAAGAAAACCCAAGTGGGTTAGGAGAGAGAAGAGACGGGGAAGATGTGTAAATGTAAATAAGAAGCCTACCTTGTGTCTTCTTTATTTTGCTTAGCTTTGCGCGCTTTGCTTTGCTTGCTTCGCTTCGGTCTTCAAGTCAATCTTCAAGAGTTTGTCTTCGATCTTCAAAGCTTCGTAGTTGCAGCAATCCAAGCCTTCAATGGGGGGTTTGAGGCTAGTGTATGAGTATATGAGAGTGTATGAGTGTATAGGAGGTTAGGGTTTGTGTATGGAGGCTAGGGTTTGGAAAACCTAAAGGAGACTAGGGTTTTGGGAGGTTACGAGCTCTGTATATCGATGAGTAGGGTTTTTAAACTGAGTTTGCAAACATCTTTCACGCTGGAGGAGGCTCTGTATTTATAGAGAGAGGGATGACCTAGCACCTGTTGCAGTGGCGCTAGGCCAAAAATCCTTCTGGCGCCACTCCAGGCTAAATATTGGCCTAGTGGCGCTAGGCCAAATATTGGCTTGGCGCCACCATCCAGTTAGAAAAGTTTTAAGGTCAGCAAGCAATGTATCTTGAGAAGGTTTGGGCGGCTGTACTAGTGACTACCATGCAATTTTTAACTTGACTTCACTAGGAGTGACTCCGGAAGGTCCGGAAAGCATTTAAGGGACCGAGAATGGTCTGGAAGGCCGAAAAAGGGTAGGAACCCTTAGAATAGGGTCCCGAAGGTAATGGACTTGAAAAAAGATGACAAGATGTGTTGGAGGGGTTAACCTAGCCATTAGGGGCAAAACGGTCAACTGGATCGAAAAACAACTAGGATGGACTCAAAATGTCCCGGAAGAAGACTCGAGGTTTGGGAACAATATTTAGAATGTCCCAGGAGGTTACCGGTTTGATATCTAGAGCCGGTGTGGCAAGAAAAAGGCGACCGACCCACTAGGAACAAAACAATCATTTTACACTAGGTTTACCGGAACTGACTTGGAATGATCCGGAAAGATAAAGTATAAGCACCCCATTTTTGACCGCTCGGCGGTCTACGGTCCGTCCAGACTTGTACTTAAGTCAATATGGACGTATTCCAATTGAAATCAACTCTCTAAGTCTAATCCCGTCCATCCATCACTTCGCGGGCCCATCAGGCCCAAGTAAAGGCAAAATGACCAAAATGCCCTTAAGGGCATTATCCTTTCTAATATCAAATCAGGCACGTCTTTTCGAAGACGGTAAGTCCCCTTTCCATATTCCAATAGTCACATATTTCCGAAGACAGTAAGTCCCCTTTCCAATTCCAATAGGCACGTCTTTCCGAAGACGGTAAGACCCCTTTCTAATTCCTTTTCTAATTCCAATTCCAATCTTTCTCTCGAGAAAGTTAATTCCTCGGGACGTTAAGTCTATCCTATCTGGCACTTTTTTCGAATAAAGTCTCTTCGGAACGGTAAGTCCCTTTAAACTAGTCAACCGGGACGAGACCCCAAGTCCCCTAGATGGTAAAACGGTCCACCTTTGGCGCCTGCTAGCCCTCCAATGCAGAAATGTCCATTTTGGCATGCCTTCCGAGAAAGTTGACTTCTCAGGCGCTAAGTCCTTTAGTAGCTTCCCGAGACTAGGCAGCCTCGGAAATGATCGCGAACTGTCAAGTAGCGGAAGTAATCGCGAACCATCAGAGTAGCGAAAATACTCGTAAACAGGTCGATATAGGGAATTGCCAACAAACCCTTGTATCATGACACCGCCGTCAGAGTGGCGGATACACTTAAAACTCAGGTCAACACCAGTGCCTGCTAGTCCACTTCGGTGAAAAATAACCAAACTGCCCCTAGGGCCATTTTTCGACACGTTTCTCTAGATAATACCTAAGTCTTCAGAACGGTAAGTCCACCCTTCTAGGATTGTCTTAAAAGCAATCCGGCATCATTAGGTGCCTTCTAGTCTGTTTCGGGCCAATTTCGAGACTTTCCAGTTAAGATGACCATTTTGCCCCTAAGCATCCGAACGCCTCGGGGACCACACAGACTGTGGCTATCAAACCGGTAATCTCCCGAGAATGCTTCTTATAGTATTCCCGACTTTTCTTTATCTTTTCGGATCATTCCGAGTCAATTCTGGCAAACCCTGTGCAAAATGACCGTTTTGCCCCTGGTAGGCTGGTCGCCTTTTCTGACCACACCGGCTCTGGATATCAAACCGGTAACCTTAGGGAACATTCTAAATAATGTTTCCAAATCTCAAGTCTTCTTTCGGGACATTCTGAGTCCATCCCGGCAGCTTTCCGATCCAGTTGACTGTTTTTTTCCCTAATGGCTTGGTCAACCCTTTTGACAAGTCTTGTCATCCTTTTTCAAGTTCATTACCCTCGGGACCGTATTTTAAGGGTTCCTGCCCTTTTTCGGCCTTTTGGGCCATTCCCGGTCACTTAAACGCTTCCCGGACCTTTCGGAGTCACTCCTAGTGAAGCCAGGCTAAAAATTGAATGGTAGTCACTAGTACAGGCGCTCAAATCTTCTCAAGATACGTTGCTTGCCGACCTCAAAACTTTCCTAACTAGCTGGCGCCACTAGCAGTGGTGCCAAGCCAATATTTGAGCTGGCGCCCCTTCTAATGGCGCCAGAAGCGTTTTTGGCCTAGCGCCACTGCAACAGGCGCCAGGTTATTCCCTTGTTTATAAATACAGAGCCTCCTCCAGCGTGAAAGAGGTCCGCAAACTCAGTCTAAAAACCCTACTTTTCGATATACAGAGCTTGTAGCCTCTCTAAACCCTAGCTCCTTAGGTTTTCCAAACCCTAGCCTCCATACGCAAACCCTAGCCTCCTATACATTCATACACTCTCATATGCTCATACACTAGCCTCCGAAGCCTCCATCGAAGATTTGGATTGCTGCAACTACGACGCTTTGAAGGTCGAAGACAAACTGTTGAAGATTGAAGTGAAGACCGAAGTGAAGCAAGCAAAGCAAAGCGCGCAAAACTAAGCAAAATAAAGAAGACACAAGGTAGGCTTCTTATTTACATTTACGTATCTTCCCCCCCTCTCTTCTCTCTCCTAACCCACTTGGGTTTTCTTCTATTTTTATCCCCCATCTTCTTCCCCCCCTTCTTGCATGCTTGAAACAAGGAAATTTTCGGTCCATGTGTAGGGATAGGCTATTGGAGAGTCACCGTGTCGGGGGCTTTCTTTTAGTCTAACCGGAGACCACGTGGGTTCAGCCCCCTTGATTATGTGGTGAAACCTTAACCTTGTATGTTCACGACCCCAATTTGCATTGTGCATGTCATGTTCTTGCATTCTTCCAAAATTAGTTTTCAAACTCATTTTCAAAAGCTTATATCAAAATCTTCTTTTTCAAAACTTGTTTTCAAAATCACAATCCTAGGGTGATTCTAGCCTTTTCATAGCTAGGGTTGCTTTAAGAAGTGTTACATTTAAAGTGACCAATAAGTTCTATATTTTCAAATCATTGTTGTTTTCAAAACCACTATTCTAAAGTGGTTCTAACCTTCTTATGGTTAGAATTGCTTTAGGAAAGTGAGATATTTTATATACTTTCTAAAAACTCTCTTTTCAAAAGTCTCTCTTTCTAAAACCCTCTTCTCTTTCAACATGCTTTCCAAAAACTCTTCTTTCCTAAATTGTTTTCTAAAAACTCCTTCCAAAAGTCTATTTTTCAAAACTTCCTTTTTAAACTCCTTTCCAAAATACTCTCTTCAAAATTTACTTTCTAAAAACGCATCCTAAATCTCTTTCCTAAAAACCCTTTCCAACAATCTCCTTCTAAAAACTCTCTCTTCAAAACTCACCTTCTAGAAACTCCTCCCTAGGATTTCTTTCCAAAAATCTTCCTTTCCAAAAAAATAACTTTCTAAAATCTCTTTTCTTGGTGTCCAAGTTAAGCTTTTGAACCCATAATTAGGAAACCCTAATTTTCTTTCCCAAAAGCATGATTTTCAATCCCTTATTTTGGCCTCAAAACCTTGGTTTCCAAAACCTCTTGTTTTTACGTCAAAACTATATACATTCCCAAAACCTATTTTCTACACCAAAACTATAGCCTTCTAAATCTAGAGTTTCTAAAACTTCCTCTTCCAAATCCATGCCGAATCCAATCTTTCCCTTTAGGAAATCAAATCTAATCTCCCGTTTCGGAAACTAAATCCAATCCTCCGTTTTTGGAAACAAAATCAAAACACTTTTTCTTAGGAACAAAATTCAAATCTTTCCTAATTCAATTCCTTTCTAATCTTCTACTTTCCTAAATCTTAAGTTTCCAAAACTTGAACATAAAAATCTTTTCTAAATTTTTAAACTCAACTTCCACATCTTTTTTAATTCAACCATCTCCTAATTCTATCCCTTTCCAAATCTTAGCTTTCCAAATCTAAGTTTTCAAACCCTTCTTAAACTCAAAACTTTTCATAATTTCAAGAATTTCTAAAACTCAAACTTTAAATCATTCTAAAATTCTAAACTTCCATAAACTTCAAATCTTTCCAAATCTAAAACTTTCTAAATTTGAAATTTTCTTACTTTCAAAACTTCTTTATTTCAAAACATTTGAAATTCAAAACTTTCCTATTTTGAAAACTTTCCTAATTCGAAACCTTTCCTAAAATGAGAAGTTTCCTAATTTGAAACCTTTCCTAAAATGAAACTTTCCTAATTCAAAACTTTCCTAAACCAAAACTTTCCTAAAACGGAACCTTCCTCAAACGAAACTTTCCTAAATCGGACCTTTCCTAATTCGAACCCTTCTAAAATCTAATCTTTCCTAATCTTCCAAGTCCAACATTCTAGTCAAATCTTTCTTAAATATCAAGTCTTTCTTAAATCCTTTCTTCCTAAGTCTAGGTTTCTTAAACTTCAATCTTTCCAAATCAAACTATTTTTCGAATCCAATCTACTATTTTTTATTAGACTCTTGTCCGAACTACGACTGATCTGATTCCTCAAAAAGGATACGTAGGCAACCCTCATGGGTGCGGTCACAACCTTTTTCAAATGTCAAATTCCACAATCCTTTTCAAGCTTCTATTTCCATAACTTCTTTCCAATTTCCAATTTCCAACTTCCAATCCCATAATCTATTTTCAAGTTTCCAGTTCCAAATTTCTATTTCCAAATCTCTATTTTCAATTTTTAAAACTTTCCAATTTCAATTCTATCTTTTTCAAGTCTCTTTTTAAATCAAATCTATTTCCAAATCTATTTTCCAACTCCCTTTTCTTGCATTTACATATCATGCATCATGTCTTTTTAAAAAATTATTTTCTAAAGTGAATAGGATTGGACATTTGTTAGTTGAAGACCCTCATAGGTGAATTTAGGGTAAATAGACATATAGGTACCGTAAGGGCGGGGTAGGGTGATGGCTCAGTGCGTCTTCCCTACACATAACCAACCTCTGAACCTAGGATCACTGTTTTCAAAGACCAAAATGGAGTTATTTTCAAAAAAGGGTTTAAATGTTTTCCAAAGGTTGCCAAACAACCTGTTTTCTTAAAAACCCTCTCTAGAGGTAGTATTTTCGAAAATTATTTTCAAAAACCCTAAGTGTGATCCTCGGATTGTGCTTAGTTTTTAGGTGACCTAACTCACCTTAATCAAGTTAGGTGGCGACTCTAAATGTTTTTCAAAAGCCCTTTATTCAAATCTATTTTCAATTCAAACCTAGTCGCACTCATTCTTCTAAGAGGGTGAGTTCTAGCAAGAGAGTACAATATTTTTCCCGCTTGTGTGTGTATTCCTTGAGTGCGAAAAATCTAGGCGCAACAGCTGGCAACTCCACTGGAGACACTTAGAGGGTTAGGTCGTAGTCATGTCTTTTTACCGTTCACCCATGTAGAGTCTTCAATTAACTTGTTCAATCCTATTCACTTTAAATTTTCAAATTCAAATTTTCAAATTGTTTTTTTAAAAAAATAATATGCATTTATTCATATTATCTTGTATTAAGTTTGCCATTCACATACTAACTCTTGCATCTTTGTTTTGTAGATGAACCTTTTGTTTAAATTTTAATTGCCATGCATGAATGTGATGAACAAGATGAATGAGAGTTGTTGGGCTCTTTCTTCTGCTTTAAAAAATCACACACACACTACCTGTGCACCTGCATTCTGCATACTTGCATTTTACCTTGATATGACATTTCTAGTTAGAAAGGGGGAACGGTATATTAGTTGTGGGCAAGATGCTGTGTCAGTTTCTTCGTATACGGCCTCTTGATGGTTCCCCCGCCCGGATCACCAACCGATCATGGCACCACCTCGGGGAGTGGGCCTAGGTTTGAAGATCCAGGGACCGAGCTTTTTTAGGACGCATTAGTCAACCCTCAACCTCATGCTCATATAGACACCATGTGTAGCCGAACCTCTGCTGGATTTAAGACATGTGCACCGTTTTCCAAAACCATGGAGGAAAGGGCGACTGCTCTTATTTTCATTTATACCTGTCTATTATTGTTGTTATAATGACTGTATTCGTACTGTTATAATGCCTGTCTAACTGCTCATACATGCATATGTACTTCAACTGTATTCACTTTCGTTATACTCTATGCATCCATTTTCATGCATTCTATATTCCATGTCAAGACAAGTGTTCCAAGTAACTCAAGTCACTGCATCCTCATGTATATGGTCAACCCATCGAGAGTGACACCTAGTTCACTCTCCTTTGCATTAAACCTACCTAAACCCTAAGGGTTCCCGTGTAACCCTAAGGACTCACGGCAAGCACATCAATTCATTTCATAAGAAGGGCCCCAATCCCTCTATGCTCATGGAGATAGGATTGTTAAGAAGACAAGGGGCAATCGATCAATATGGTCTCTCAGCAACCTCCTCAACATCAAATCCAACGAAGGCAAATCCAAAGACTCAAGAGTAGTTTAGGTTTTTCCTTTGTAAAACTAGATAGGTAGAAGTCCAAAGGAAAATGTTCCCCATTCCCCCTATTAAAATGCATTTCAATTCTTTTGTATATTAAACCTGAAGTTAAATGTATTTCTTTATTTTTCGCGAATGAGTGAGTGAATAAATGCATGAACGAAGGAAAGGTCTCCATTTGAAGTTAAGGTATCTGCATACATGGGCAAATCCCCTATCTCCAAAAGTGAGCAAACGCATCATGTTGAGTTTCTCTCAAGTAGGGGCACCTCTAGGACATGCATTGCATAAAAATTTTCAAATCAATGCACTAACTTCTCTGTCTTCTGTCCTCCCTCTTCTCATCTCCAAATACCAAGAGAATCGAAGGCAAACGCAAGACAAGAAGGGGGTTTTCTAAATCACTCACTTACTATCATCATATTGCTTACACGCTCATTTCTTTTATGCTCATGTACCCCTATCCATTCCGAGATAAGAGTTCCAAGAAACTTAAGTCATTTCATTCTCATGCATCTAATCAACCATAGAGAGAAAAGAGTAATCCAATCTCATGTTAATCAAACCTACCAAAACTCCTAAGGGTCTTAAACCCTAAGGATTCATGGCATGCATAGAACCATATCTCGAGAGAGGCCCAAATCTCTTTTAATCCATGGAGGCGGGATTGCCCAAATAAGGAAATATCAACCGGCCCACATCGAAGAGGTATTGTATTGCATAATAAGGGCAAAACCCCACCTCCAAAATGGACTTGTCATCATGCCTAGATTCCCTCAAAGAAGGGACCTTCATAGGACATGCATCACATAGAACCTCCAACTCCAAATGCTGACTACATTCTGTTTTTTTTTTCTTTTTGTATGTTAGAGAGCACAATTGAATTCATGGAATCCCTCTAGCACCTACACCAGATTCAAACTCATGGGCGGATAAGCCTAGTTGTTAGAAGAGGCCGAACCTACATCAAGGAGCAAGAAGAATTAACCATCCATCTACAAGACGTTACCTCCCCGCTATGCTGCGACAATCACCGTCCATGCAGAAAAAGGCTTCATCGTTTGCAAAGTTCTGTCAGACACATACATTATTGCAAAAGAATCTCCTAACTTCTGAATGCATGTCAAACACCGCAAGAGATCTGTCAATCTGCCCTCCGTCGTTTAGTGATACACCCGAAGAATGAAATGCCAAAGAAGCTGACAATTTCAAAACCCTGTCAGGGGTTCTTACCAAGAGATCCACAAGAAAAGGGAGATTTCCACAAAATTCGTCTATTTTCTTTTCTTCTTCCTATTTCTCACATATCTTCTTTAAATAAACATTGCATGCCATGTAATCATGTTTTTAAATGAAAATAGGTAGTTTCCAGTTTATCCCCTTTGTTTCATTCTCTTGTGGACGATTGTCACATTTAGGGATTCTTTCCCATTTGGTAAATGACTTGACTTGAAGGATGGGATAGCATGGACAACCCATTCAAAGGGGGGTTAAAACCTTCGAGAGACAAAGAGAGAGTGAGAGATAGGAAGGAGATAGTGTGGAGTTCATTGAAGAGGCGACATTTGCGTGACATCCTGGCTAAGCGATGGGCAGCCGAGTACTCAAAATGATGGGGAGCCATTGTTCTATTTGTCCCAAATAAATACTATCCTTTGATTAGCCCACTAGAGCCATCAGTGATCTCTTTTCAGATATCCCCAAACCTATAACCATCCCCCACACTGGGGTAAGCACATAGTAGTTGATCCGGTAGAAAACACCATTTTTTTAGGAACATTGTCTAAATTTTGTGTAAAAGCTTTATGGACTAAGCAATTTAATTTGAAGTGATGAAAGGCCCTTATTTCTTCTACCATACACAAATAAATCCCTTTGTAAAGCCCACTTGAGCCGGTTACTTTTCTCAAGAAAACCGACCAGATGATCACCGCCTATACTAGGTTAAGGCAAAAGTCATAAGTAAGAATTAATGAGCAATGATGAAAAGGGTGATTTTCAAGAAGATATAATGAGCAATGATGAAAAGGGTGATTTCCAAGAAGATATAATGAGCAATGATGAAAAAGGTGATTTCTAAGAAGATATAATGAGCAAAGATGAAACTAGTGATCTTCAAGAAGTTATGGCGTCAAAGGCGTCTCTAGTAAAGAAGATATTGTGTTCGTGGGGATCTTCAAAAGAAGATACTGTCATCCCAAAATATAAATGAAAAAGTTAGCATATCCAAAAGTCGACTTAGCAATAAATTTCTTGATGAAAAGAGGATCTTAAATTAGAAGGCAGAAAGCGATCTAGAAGAATAACAAGAGTATGAAGGAAAGAAGAAAGCAGTGAATGGAAGTTAAGTTGCCAAAGGTGATCATTGATCTTTTAAAACCCCACGGGTCATAATGTTTGAGCCTTTCTACCCTTTTCATTCACAAATCCCTTAACATAGTCTACGTTACAGTCCAAATTAAAGTCCTCTCTGATCAAAGAAAATTGCTTAGTCCAAATAAGCCTCAACAATACCAAGACAACTAAGATGAGAAAAGAGAACTGGAAGGGAATGCAAGGGGCAATCTCATGATTCAAGGTGTGCTCAGATGGTTTTGGTTTAAACAACCCACTAAAAGAAGATCTTTGAGCCTAAATATCTCTTCGTTTTTTATAACCCTTAAACCCAGCCTACATTACGGTCCTAAAAAAAGTCTTCTCAGATTGACGGCTTAGCTGTTTATCGCTCCGCAAAGGGCATGTGAGTTGTTGCTCGAGCCATGGTGGCATTTTGAAGATCTGAGAGAGAAAACCAAGTGAGATCAGAAAAATCTCAAACAATAACCATGTACAAAGTAAGGATAGAATAGTAAACCGAAAGGTCAAGATCCCTGGAGAATAGTACAAATGCTATCACACCCCGATGAGAATGGGACAAAACTAAATAGGGCAGAATCTTGGAAAGAAAACAGAATCCTGAGAGTATGGGCCCTAGGGCAATCCTGGGACATTATTTGTAAACAGCTTATATACTTGCAGTACTAATGCATCCATGACATGTATAAACTGTATATCCATTAAATTCCTGTGTAGTTCGTATCTATTCATGTATTCATCAAAGGCATGGCATGCATTCAATTCCATTCCTGTATGTAAATTCATTTAAAAGTATAACATGCATTAAATTCCATTACTGTATGAACCTGTGCATTCATAAAAAGATATACGAACAAAAAAAATAGGACATGTAAAATAAGTCATGCAGCTAATTCCATATGCATTCATAAAAAAAAAGTATGATATGCATTCATCCCTTTATCCATGTATTTTAGAATTTGCATAAATAAACTGTTTTTATAATAAATAAAAAAAACTATATGTCTTTCTCCATTTTTCAAATAGGAAAACAGGGAACGAGGTAAAACACGAAAGAAGCTAAAAGCCACCCCTCAAACATCTCCAGCATCGGCACACGCCTTAGAAAGCTCAAATTTCCATGGTCGACAAGAAACAGAGAATGGGGCAGTGACCCACCCTCGACCTCCCTAATTAAAGGACTTTTAACTTGAGAAACCATGAATCAACAAATCTGGGAGCGAGGGGCAAAAATATATTGCTCCCTATCATCAACAGAGGAGGAATTAGCTAGGCAAGGATCAACTGGCTCGCCAACCCCAAGAGGAGCACTCGAAGAAGTACCAGCTATAGAAGAACCAAGCTGGCCTCGCTCGTAGTCTGTACACCTGGCCAGAAGCATATCCCTCTCTCGGGTAAAGGACTCCACAGCTTCCCGCAAAGACAGACTATCCGTCACACCATCCTTTGGAGAAGTTGTCTAGAGCGCCTCTTGGTTGCCTACATCCCCTCGAGATACTCAACGGTGGGCAATCATGTGTTGATCTGGCCGCTGCTAGCTGTATCTCCAAAGAAGCTACCTCAGCGTCCCTCACTCTCAGCCGGTCACGCAATATTCGTATCAACTGGCAGTTTTGCCACTTGTGATGACACCCCTGAACAATCATAGCTGTCCAGAAGTCGGTATACCCTACGGGAGGTAAAGAAGTCTTAATGAGAAGATCCCCAAGTCTGCTAGGACCCAGCACATAACGCCGAAGCCAATAGTGATAAGTCTCGGTCTCAAGGGGCATGACAAAGAATGGACCGTTGTTGTTTACGTGAGGAAGCAAAGATCTGCATGTATCCATAACCCTCTCCACCAGCGCTCTCGGGATTGATGCCTCAAAAACAAGAGTGAACTCAGCTGCAGATGCCGAATAAGGGATATCCTGACTCCTACCAAACTGTTGCAGAACCCAAATCTCGAAAAAAAGGGGCAATGCCCTGTAAGCCTGCTAGGGGCACGAAGGCCCTCTCGGAAGGCCGAACTCTCAAGCAATACTTACAAACAATCCTGAATACCACCTGACCGTGCCTGACCTCATGCTTTGAAGGTAGCCAGCCTAGGCTGCAACGGTCCGCGGAAGCCTCCCCTCATCTGCCATGACTCTCTGAGATCTCACCAGGGAACGTATATGGTTAAGCTCGGGATACCATGTGTGCCGGAATAATGGAGTAACAAACAAATGCCCAATTGCCCAAAGCTGGAAAAGAGCAGTGCATCCCCGGAAATGAGCGTCAACAGTCTGCTGGAATCTAGTAAGACTCACAAAGGTTTCCCCCACAATCATGGGAGCATAGGAATGCCCCTTACAAATCAGGGCCAATAGTGCACATAGTTGACAGTTAACTAAATCATCTCCTCGTGGGAACACCAAGTAGTTCAGAAGAAGTAGGGCCAGAGCAACCATACGGGAAACAGACCAATCCTGGGGAGTGTGCCAATCATTTGAGTGGGCTCGCATACCTATAGAAAACTCAAAGCGGGAAAAGTGGAACTCTACTGGAACATAAGGAAACTGGGACAAAGAAGAAGATGAAAGAACCACGCGTCTAAGTCCAAAATGGGACGAGACCACTGTAATACAATCGTTCGGAAAGATGGGTCCTACGATGTCTGCAGAATCGTCCCCAAAACCAAGAAGAAATCCGTACTCGTGAGGGGTAGGGGTAAGCTCGCACTCCCCAAAGCGAAAAAGAGATAAGTTAGGCTGCCAAAAGGGAATCACTGCCTCCATGAACCCGAGAATAAGCCGCACTGATAGAAGTGAAGCCAGCAGACCAAAGGACCGGCGAAAGATATCCTGCTCATCTGGAGGGTAACTGTCATGCCAAGCTCTCAGTCGACTCAAAATCGCATCTACCATCCTGAAAAGGTAAGCTAAGGTAAGAAGTGTTAATATACCGTACATGCAGATAAATAATAACATAATAGAGTAAAACAAAATAAACAACAAACAATAAAAAAAATAATAAAAAGAATTCAAATGATAAGTCAAAATAAATTTCCTACACCTTTTGATTTTCCAACTTCAAATCAAATTTCAAGGGTTTTCTGTACTTTTCCTTCAAAAAGATTTTATTTCTAAACCTTTTCCAACTATTTCCCTGATTTTAAAAATTTCGATAGAGTTTCGTTTAAAAATGGTCCCTACAACACCTATGACATCAACACAAAGCACAAATCGTGCACTTGACAACGTTACAATCACATGACATCAGCATCCACGAGCACTTGTTAAATTTTTGAGGTTTTCAAAACACATGTTTTATTTTTTCAATAAATCAATGGTTTTCAAAAATGTCTTGAAATTCCTCAAAATCATTTCAACTGTTTTCTAAAAATTCCCTAATTTTTTCAAATTTTAAACTCTAAAAATTTCATCAATTTCCCATTTTCTTAAATTTTCTAGGTATTTTTCTATTTTTTAAAAAATTAAAAATTTACCAAGTTTTCAAAAAATCACGAAACTTCACACAGTTGTTAAACACATTTTCTAAGGCACATTGCATAAAAATCTAGCCAAAAAATTCAACACCCAAGTCTGTAGGAACAAACCCCCAATTCCTGCAAAAAAACTCTCTTCACATAATCATGTAAAATCACTCAAATTCAATCAAACAAGCACCAAAATGCAAAAATAACATCACCATAATGTTCAAAACATATCAAAACATCAATTTCTACTATTCACATGGTTCAAACAAAATTCTACACATCAAAATCAACAGAAATTTGAAAACTCACTTTTTGGAGTTCTCCAGCGAAATCTTCTCTTCCGGCGAATTTTCTGGCGATGTGGTCTCCTTCCAGCAATCACTCGTGGTCTCCAAGAGGTGCTCCTTCAATGTCCAAGTCGGCTTCCTTGCAATGTCTCTCGGTTTTGCAAAAAACTTTCGAAACCCACAGCAACGTCGAACCAGAAATGTTTCTGGTTTTATTTCTAAGCTTGGCACCACTAGTAGAGGCGCCAAGCCTTTTCCTCCAAGTAGTGGTGCCAGTTGGCAATTTTGGGCAGTTTTGCCCTTTTTCCCTCCAAAACTCATTTTTGAACGCCTTTTGGGCCCAATATCTATTTTCGAACCCCTATTGTCGAAAAATTTCCAAAGTCCATCCCTCCGACCACCTCACGGTTAACATGGGACTTTTACTTTATCATTTTCTGTCTTCGACAAGCAAAGACAGAAAAAGAGAGGCAGCTGTAAGCACTCCATTTTTGACTGCTCGGCTGTCTACGGTCCGTCCAGACTTGTACTCAAGTCAATATGGATGTATTCCAATCGAAATCAACTCTCTAAGTCTAATCCCGTCTATCCATCGCTTCGTGGGCCTATCAAGCCCAAATAGAGGCAAAATGACCAAAATGCCCTTAGGGGCATTGTCCTTTCCAATTTCAAATTAGGCACGTCTTTCTGAAGACGGTAAGTCCCCTTTCCATATTCCAATTGGAGCGTCTTTCCGAAGAAAGTAAGTCTCCTTTCCAATTCCAATAGGCATGTCTTTCCGAAGACAGTAAGACCCCTTTCCAATTCCTTTTCCAATTCCAATTCCAATCCCTCTCTCGAGAAAGTTGATTCCTCGAGACAGTAAGTCTATCCTATCCAGCATGTTTTTCGAAGAAAGTCTCTTCGGAACAGTAAGTCCCTTTAAACCTGTCGACCGAGATGAGACCCCAAGTCCTCTAGATGGTAGAACGGTCCACCTTTGGCGCCTACTAGCCCGCCAATGCAGAAATGTCCGTTTCGACATGCCTTCCGAGAAAGTTGACTTCTCAGGCGCTAAGTCCCTTTAGCAGCTTCCCGAGATCAGGCAGTCCCGGGAATGATTGCGAACCGTCAGAGTAGCGGAAGTACTCGCAAACATTGCAACCGTCAGAGTAGCAGAAATACTCGTAAATAGGTCAATATAGGGAATTGCCAACAAACCTCTGTATCACGAGACCGTTGTAAGAGTGGCGGAAACACTAAAAACCCAGGTCAACACCAGTGCCTGCTAGTCCACTACTGTGAAAAATAACCAAACTGCCGCTAGGACCATTTTCTGACATGTTTCTCGAGATAATATCTAAGTCTTCAGAACGGTAAGTCCACCCTTCCAAGATTGTCTTAAAAGCAATCTGACATGATTAGGTGCCTTCTAGTTTGTTTCGGGCCAATTTTGAAACTTTCCGGTCTAGATGACTATTTTGCTCCTAGGCATCTAAATGTCCCGGGGACCACACCGGCTCTAGGTATCAAACCGGTAATCTCCCGAGAATGCTTCTTATCGTATTCCCGACTTTTCTTTATCTTTTCGGATCATTCCGAGTCAATTCTGGCAAACCCGGTGTAAAATAACCATTTTGCCCCTGGTGGGCTGGTCGCCTTTTCTGATCACACCGGCTCTAGATATCAAACCGGTAACCTTTGGAAACATTCTAAATAATGTTTCTAAATCTTGAGTATTCTTTCGGGACATTTTGAGTCCGTCTCGGCAGCTTTCCGATCCAGTTATAGCCTCTCTAAACCCTATCTCCTTAGGTTTTCCAAACCCTAGCCCCCATACACAAACCCTAGCCTCCTATACACTCATACACTCTCATATACTCATACACTAGCCTCCAAAGTCAAATTAAACTCTTTTTCGAATCTAATTTACTATTTTCTATCGGACTCTTGTCCGAACTACGACTGACCTGATTCCTCAAAAAGGATACGTAGGCAACCCTCATGGGTGCGGTCACAACCTTTTTCAAATCTCAAATTCCGCAATCTTTTTCAAGCTTCTATTTCCATAACTTCTTTTCAATTTCCAACTTCCAATCCCATAATCTATTTTCAAGTTTCCAGTTCCAAATTTCTATTTTCAAATCTCTTTTTCCAATTTTCAAAACTTTCTAATTTCAATTCTACTTTTTCAAGTCTCTTTTTAAATCAAATCAATTTCTTTTCAAATCTATTTCCAAATCTATTTTCCAACTCCCTTTTCTTGTATTTACGTATCATGCATCATGTCTTTTTAAAAAATTATTTTCTAAAGTGAATAGGATTGGACATTTGTTAGTTGAAGACTCTCATAGGTGAATTTAGGGAAAATAGACATGTGGATACCGCAAGGGCGGGGTAGGGTGATGGCTCAGTGCGTCTTTCCTACACGTAACCAACCTTCGAACCTAGGATCACTATTTTCAAATACCAAGATGGAGTTATTTTCAAAAAAGGGCTTAAATATTTTTCAAAGGTTGCCAAACAACTTGTTTTCTTAAAAACCCTCTCTGGAGGTAGTATTTTTGAAAATTATTTTCAAAGACCCTAAGTGCGATCCTCGAATTGTGCTTAGTTTTTAGGTGACCTAACTCACCTTAATCAAGTTAGGTGGCGACTCCAAATGTTTTTTAAAAGCCCTTTATTCAAATCTATTTTCAATTCAAACCTAGTCGCACTCATTCTTCTAGGAGGGTGAGTTCTAACGAGAGAGTATAGTATTTTTCCCGCTTGTGTGTGTATTTCTCGAATGCGAAAAATTTGGGATCTCGTCTCGGTCGACGGGTTTGAAATGACTTACCGTTCTGAAAAAATTTTCTTAAAAAAATGTGCCGGATTGGATAGACTTATCGTCTCGAGAAATCAACTTTCTCGAGAGAATACATAGCTGATAAAGCAGTTAATAGAACATTTGATAGAACGAAAATGAGCATGTATCTTAAAGAATACATAGTTTCCTACTCTAATGATATGTCCAGATCAAAGTTGTCCCTGATTCACGTATTATTTGTTGGACAAAGAGTCGGTAGTTAGCCTTCTTGCCTGTTTATCGTTATTTCCCACAATTGTCCTTTTTCCCAGAGTTTAAGAGTTGTAAATCTTACAATCAATTTAGCAATGTTAAATAATGAAAATATTCATAATACAGTGGTTAACTTTGGTGATGTTAGTCCTTGGAATTCTTCCTATCTCCCTTCAGGAACGAAATTGCCCGGTGATGAAACCTAAGGAGATTATATGGAATTATACTTAGAGGTTCAGTGATGCCTACTCTCCCATGTCTAGGTTCCTTATATTTTTAGAGGCTTCTCGGTAAAATTTAAGATTATTTCCTTTATTATTGTATTTTTTTTTTATGATTTTCTATGTTAAAACTTTGCTTTTAATTCACATAAAATCATAGGGATATCAGAAAATTCCAAAAAATTAGGGGAAGGCCTATTTGAATGTAAGAATGACACCATAAAAATTTTAGGGAAAGGGCTGCTTCGACACGCCTACACGTGCCACCACCTGCTCGTGGGAAAGGAAGGCAGAGCGTTCATCTTCTTCCTCATGAGGCTGAGAGCTCTCTCGCCAATTTGCCATCAATCTATGGTCCTCCTAGCTATGCATGTGCATCCCAGAGATAGATAAGGACTTGGGCTGACACTCTGTAAGCACCCCATTTTTGACCGCTCAGCAGTCTACACTCCGTCCAGACTTGTTTTCAAGTCATTATGGACATATTCCAATCGAAACCAATCCTCTAGTCCAAATTCTGTCTTTCCATCGCTTCGCGGGCCTATCAGGCCCAAACAGAGGCAAAATGACCAAAATGCCCTTAGGGGCATTGTCCTTTCTTATTCCAATTCCAATCCCTCTCTCGAGACAGTTTATTCCTCGAGACGGTCCGAGTAGCAAAACTACTCACAAAACCGTCAGAGTGGCAGAAACACTCACAAAACTGTCAGAGTGGTGGAAACACTCACAAAACCGTCAGAGTGGCGGAAACACTTAAAACCCAGGCACGTCTCTTCGGAGTCGGTAAGACCCCTTTCCAATCCCTCTCTCGAGACAGTTTATTCCTCGAGACGGTTCCAATCCAGGCACGTCTCTTCAAAGACGGTAAGACCCCTTTCCAATCCCTCTCTCGAGACAGTTTATTCCTCAAGACGGTCCGAGTAGCAAAACTACTCACACAACCATTAGAGTAGCGGAAATACTCACAGAGCCGTCCGAGTAGCGGAAATACTCAACCGTTAGAGTAGCGGAAATACTCACAGAACCATTAGAGTAGCGAAAATACTCAACCGTTAGAGTAGCGGAAATACTCAATCGTTAGAGTAGCGGAAATACTCACAGAACTGTTAGAGTAGCGGAAATACTCACAGACCCGTTAGAGTAGCGGAAATACCCACAGAACCGTTAGAGTAGCGGAAATACTCACAGAGCCGTTAGAGTAGCGGAAATACTTAACCCCGTCCGAGTGGCGGAAACACTCAAAACCTAGGTCAATACCCATGTTTGTTAGCTCACTTCGGTGAAAAATGACCAGACTACCCTTAGGACCTTTTTCGAGACTTTTCGGTCAAGATGACCATTTTGCCCCTAGGCATCCGAACGCCCCGGGAACCACACCGGCTCTGGGTATCAAACCGGTAATGTCCCGAGAATACTTTTTATAGTGTTCTCAACCTCCCTTTACCTTTCTGGACCATTCCGAGTTAGTTCCGGCCAACCTGGTGCAAAATGACCGTTTTGCCCCTAGAGGGCCGATCCCCTTGTTCGACCACACCGGCTCTGGGTATCAAACCGATAATGTCCCGAGAATACTTTTTATAGTGTTCTCGACCTTCCTTTACCTTTCCGAACCATTCCGAGTCAGTTTCGACAAACCCGGTACAAAATGACCGTTTTGCCCCTGGTGGGCCGGTCTCCATTTCCGACCACGCCGGCCCTGGGAATCAAACCGGAAACCTCTGGGAACATTCTAAATAATGTTTCCAGATCCCAAGTCTTTTCCCGGGACAATCCGAGTTCGCCCCGACAGTTTTCCGGTCTGATTGACCGTTTTGCCCCTAAAGGCTCGGTCAACCTTTCCGACACATCCAATCCTCACTTTTCAAGTCAAATACCTCCAGGACACTATTTTAAGTGTTCCTGTTCCTTTCCGGTCTCCCGGGTCATTCCCGGCTCTTTCAAATCATTCCCGGACTTTCCGGAGTCACTCCTAGTGAAGCCAAGCTAAAGTTTACATGGTAGTCACTAGTACAGGCGCCCAAATCTAGTCAAAGATACATTGCTTGCCGACCTTAATTGTTTCCTAAATGGTTGGCGCCACTAGCAGTGGCGCCAAGCCAAAAAATGGCCTAGCGCCACTCCTAGTGGCACCAGTATCAATTTTGCCCTGGTGCCACTGCAACAGGCGCCAGGCTTGTCCTTCCTCTATAAATACAGAGCCTCGTTCAACGTGAAAAGGGTCTGCAAACTTAACCTAGAAATCACACAATTCGATATACAGAGCTCAAGCACCTCCAAAACCCTAGCCTCCCTAGGTTTTCCCAAACCCTAGCCACTATACACAAACCCTAGCCTCCTATACACTCATACACTCCCCCATACACTCATACACTAGCCTTCAACCACTCTCCGAAGACTTGAAGAACAGCCATTCAAAGTTTGAAGACAATCCTTGAAGACTGAGGGTGAAGATCAAGATCGAAGACCAAAGACCGAAGACTGCACGGCGCGCAAAATAAACAAGATACAAGGTAGGCTCCCTCTTTAATTTTCTGCACTTCCCCCCTCTCTCTTTTCTCTCCAACCCACTTGGGTTTTCTCTATTTTAATCCCCCATCTCTTTCCCCCCCTTTCTTTGCATGCTTGAAACAAGGGGATTCCCGGTCCATGTGTAGGATTGGACTATTGGAGAGTCACTGTGTCGGGGGCTTTCCTCTAGTCTAACCAAAGACCACGTGGGTCCGGCCCCCTTGATTATGTGGTGAAGCCTTAACCTTGTATGTTCACGACCCCAAATTGCATTGTGCATATCATAGTCTTGCATATTCCAAAATTTGTTTTCAAACTCGTTTTCAAAACCGTTTTCAAACTTGTTATCAAAATTGCATCAAAATCTCTTTTTCAAAAACTTGTTTTCAAAACCGCAATTCTAGGGTGATTCTAGCCTTTCTATGGCTAGGGTTGCTTTAGGAAAGCGTTACATTAAAAGTGACCAATACGGTCAATATTTTCAAATCTTGTTGTTTTCAAAACCGCTTTCCTAAAGTGGTTCTAGCCTTCCTATGGTTAGAATTGCTTTAGGAAAGTGAGATGTTTTTATACTTTTTAAAAACTCTCTCTTCAACAATCTCTTCCTAAAAAAATCTCTTTTTCAACATACTTTCCTAAAACTCTTCTCTCTAAAATTGTTTTCAAAAACTCTCCTCCAAAATCTATTTTTCAAAACCTCCTTTTTCAACTCCTTTCCAAAAACTCTCTCTCCTAAAAATTCACTTTCTAAAAATGCTCCCTAAAAATCTTTCCAAAAATTCTCTTTTCCAAAATCTCCCTTCTAGAAATTCTCTTCTAGGATTTTCCTTCTAAAATCTACGTTTCTAAAACACACTTCCCAAAACTCTTTCTCTTTAAAATATTTTTCCAAAAACTCCTCCTTTCCAAATTCACTTTCCAAAAACTCCTCCCTAGGATTCCCTTTTAGAAAACCTTCGTTTCCAAAAATGCACTTTCCAAAAACTCTTTCCTTAAAGCCCAAGTTAAGCCCTAGAACCCACAATTAGGAAACCCTAATTTTCCTCCCAAAAACATAATGTTCAAACTTTGCCCCAAACCTAGGTTTCTAAAACCTCTTGTTTTCACATCAAAACTATACATGTTTTCAAAGCCCCTTTTTACGTCAAAACTACAAATTTTCAAAATTAGGGTTTCTAGAATCTCTTTTTCCAAATCCTTGCCAAATCCTATCTTCCCTTTAGGAAACCGAATCAAATCTCCCCATTTAGGAAACTAGATCCTATCCTCCGTTTTTTGAAATAAAATCCAACCTTTCTCTTTTAGAAACTACATCCAATCCCTTCCTAATCCAAACCTTTCCTAATTCAAATCCTTCCTAAACTTTCACTTTCCTAAATCTTAAGTTTCCAAAACTTGAACATAAAAATCTTTCCTAATCCAACCCTTTCCTAATTCTACCATCTTTTCAAATATAAGCTTTCAAACCTTTCCTAAATTCAAACATTTCCTAATTTCAAGACTTTCTAAAATTCAAACTCTAAAACTTTCTAAATCCTAAACTTTCTAAATTTCAAATCTTTCTAAAATTCTAAGCTTCCTAAATTCAAAACTTTCTAAATTTGAAACTTTCTTAAGCTGAATTTTTCTAAACCTAAAACTTTTTAAATTCTAAACTCTCTTAAACTTCAAATCTTTCCAAATCTAAGACTTTTCTAAACTCAAAACTTTCTTAATTTAAGACTTTCTTAAGTTGAAACTTTCTTAATTCAAACACTTCCTAAGCTGAAAACTTTCTTTTTTCAAACCTTTCCTAAAACGAAACTTTCTTATTTTCAAAACTTCCTTGTTTTCAAAGCTTTCCAAATTTAAAACTTCCCTTTTTCAAAACATTCTAATTTTCAAAACTTTCCTAAGTTGAACCTTTCTTAAACTAAACTTTCTTAATTTAAAACGTTTCTAAATTCAACACTTTCCTATTTCAAAACCTTTCTTGAAACAAAACTTTCCAATTTTTTAAAACTTCCCTAAGTCGAAACTTTCCTAATTTCAAAACTTTCCAAAAATGAAACTTTCCTAAATCGAACATTTCCTAATTCGAACATTTCCTAAATCCAACCTTTCCTAATCTCCTAAACCTTCCAAGTCGAGTCAAGCCTTTCCTAAGTCTAGGTTTCCTAAACCTTCATCTTTCTAAAACAAGTCCAAATCTATCTTTTCAAATCAAAATCCAATCTTCTCAATTTCAATTTTCAATCTCCTCTTCCAATCTCAAATCAAATCCAATTTTCAATTCAATCTCTTTCTTCCAATCCAATCTCTCTCTTCGAATCAATCTCTTTTCAATCGGACTCTTGTCCGAACTACGACTGACTTGATTCCCCCAAAGGGATACGTAGGCAACCTTCATAGGTGCGGTCACAACACTTTTCGAACTTTCAATTCCACCCTCATGGGTGCGGTTTTCAAAATCTTTTCAAATCTCAAATTCCAATCTATTTTTAAAATTCCAAAATTTCTATTTTCAAACTTCTACTCTCAATTTTCAAACTTTCCAATTTCAATTCTATTTCTTCAAATCTATTTTCAAATCAAATCAATTTCTTTTCAAATCAATTTCTATTTTCCAATTCTCTTATTTTGCACTTGCATCTCATGCATCATATTTTTCAAACATTGTTTTTCAAAGTGAATAGGATTGAACTATAGTTAATTCAAGACTCCCGTAGGTAAATCTAGGGTAGATTGACATGTAGGTATCGAAAGGGCGGGGTAGAGTGATAGCTTAGTGCGTCTTCCCTACACGTAACCAACCTCTGAACCTAGGATCACTGTTTTCAAAGGCCAAACGGAGTTATTTTCAAAAAAGGGCTAAATGTTTTCCAAAGGTTGCCAAACAACCTGTTTTCTTTAAAAACCCTCTCTTGAGGAGATATTTTCAAAATCGTTTTTTCAAAAACCCTAAGTGTAGTTTTCGGATTATGCTTAGTTTTTAGGTGACTTAACTCACCTTAATCAAGTTAGGTGGCGACTCCAAATCTTTTTCAAAAGCCCTTTATTCAAATCAATTTTCAATTCAAACATAGTCGCACTCATTCTTCTAGGAGGGTGAGTTCTAATGAGAGAGTACAGTGTTTTTCCCGCTTGGGTGAGTATTCCTTGAGTGCGAAAAATCTGGGCGCGACACACTCATGGCCAGAGTTCGACCTACGGTGGCTGGAGGTGGCCATTTAGGGGCCGAAATCCCGACTGCATGGTGGAAACTTAGGGTTCCAGACTTGCAACTGGGATTTTGGCTCCCTTCCTATGGTTTTCTGCAGAAATTTCCTTCATGAATTTTTTTCTTGATGTCGAGACGAAGAAGACCTGACACGGCTTGTCGGTGGCTGAAGTTCACGGTTTCCTTTGTTTTTTCGACGAACTCGCCTTCTAAGGCCATTCCGGCACATGCATAGAGATATGAGGCCTCTCTAGGACTCCTTGGAGGTCCAGGGGGAGCCTCACAACCCCATGATAGGCCTCAGGCCCTGGTTTGGACGGTTGCCCAACCCAGCTATGTAATGCCCATTATTCTCTCTCTGGGTTCTTTGGCACCATGATGGGTCTAAGGTCGTGATTCCAGTGGGTTTGGGAAGGTGATATGATGGGGAAGAAGTCCTTTTCCTGCTCGACTAGTCTCTCTCTCTCTCTCTCTCTCTCTCTCTCTCTCTATAACTTTGAACCATACCAAGGGAGGAAGGTGGAGGTCTCAACTCATATATATATAGAATGAGTGGGTGCATTGGGGTGGAGTGGTCGGTGCATAGGGCACCTTTTTCGGTTACTCTCCATCTCTCTCTATATCTCACTCTTTATATCTCTCTCTCTAAACTCTCTCTCTCTCTCTCTCTCTCTCATTGATCAGCCACCAGGTAGCTTTCCATGGGTGTTTCATGTCTAGCATATGGGATGCACCATAGCTTTGCTTTGGGGAGGCTCCCTCTCTGTCTTTCTCTCTCTCTCTTTCAGTTTATTTATATATTGCACACACTCTCTCTCTCTTTCTATATATATATAACCAGCCACTAGTTGGCTGATATGGGACATGCTATGTCTAACATTTAGGGTGCAAAGTGTGTATAGTGGGTGTGTGTTTAAAATTACTAACTATATATATTAAGAGCATTATATATATATATATATATATAATAAGGGTAAAAGTTGGCGCAGCCAAGGGGTGCTCCCTAATGTGTATGTATATACACTTTATATCACAAGGATATGCCCGACTATTTAAAGCCAAATGGTGCTTCAATCCATAAGCAAAAATTTAGCCATGCACTCCAATTTGTTGTTTTTAGTAAAAATATATGTAACTTAATATAATGCCTTAGAAAAATAAGGTTTTGCATGTGATGATTAAATTTGTTTGAATGTAGAAAATTTGAGGCCTTCATTAATGTATGAAGTCTTAAATTGGTGTTGAAGGAGTCAGCTTACGGCCTTAATGTTTCACGCGCACTGCCATGTGCAAGTAAGGTGTTGTACCGGTGTTTTCACTATTTAACTACGTGTTAAAAAATTTTCTAACCTAATTTCTGATTGACGGATGTTCCAGTCCTATTAGAGATATAATGCAATCAATTAGAAAATCACGAGTATTACAATAGAGTCAACCTATAATTTGCTAACCAAACATACCATTAGCTGTAGAATTAACTACAGAAATATGAGCCACAAAGTAATTGATGGATTGAAACCACATGCTAGCCTAAGATGAATTCAGTTCTTATGAATTTAATATCTTTCTTAATACAGGATACCAGAGAATACCAGAATGAAACCCTAGACCTTGCCCTATTTGGTGTAGTTTTCAAAATATTGTTCCCAGAAACATTTTACAGTGAAAATTTGTATTCTGAAAACTGCAAAAATTTTTAGAACTTGGTGATTTTAGTATTCTTAACTAGAAAACAAAGTACAGAAAAATAAAAAAAGAAAACAAAATTACAGTGATTTTGACAATTGGTTATTTTTAACTCAAAACTTGTTTTTTTTTTTTTTTTTTTAAATTTGATGATCTAATTTCATCAATTACTCAAACCTTAGGGTCCAGGTCAATTACAACGCCCAAGGCTTCTAATGCATCTGCACTTCCACAAGCTGAGGAACTTGATGGATTACCTAGCTACAATGAAGACCATCAATTAGTTTTTGTACTTTCAAGCTATTACAAGTAATAATAGTTTAAAAAAAAGCACAAAACACCAGTTTAATTCAAAAACAATGTCACACCTTTGCAATCTTCGCGCCACAAGCCGTGGCAATGTCTAGGGTGTATCATTGCCCATCTTTATCCAAACCTTCCGTGACACCCTAATTTTTAAAACGCTAGCTTTTAGGGAATAAAGTTTCAAACGTTGAAAAGTCCAAGTCAATATTAGGATCCACGTCAGATTTTGGTCAAAATAGGTTTTGAAATTCATTTTAAAAGTAGTTTTTATTTTAAAATTTTCTGAATGAAACTGCGTGGGTCCATTCATATTTTGGACAATTCTAGTTTAATAAAACCTGTTTAAAAACCTGTTTTAAAGAGAATATTTCAAGCCTCAAATATCCAAACTCCAATAACACATCCCAACCTCCAATCCAATACTCTAATATCAACAAACCCGTCCTCCAAACCAAACCACAACGAGGACTAAGTCTCTATATGATATTAATAAATGGTGTACAGTTATCCAAAGATAAAATCTAATTGAAAGATGTAAAATGGACATTATCCAGTCCCATTAGAAATAAAGGATAGAGTAACCCTAATGATAAAAAAAGTGGAGTGCAAATAAGATATGAAAACTCAACTGCTACATCTCTCGAGCCATCAATTTTACTTGCTCGAGGATCCACCTGCAACTGTGGTGCGGTGAGCATACCACGACCCAGTAGGAGGTTATGCTAGAAAGTTAATAAACATGAGGTGACATGTGCAAGTGTACAGTAAAGATGCACAAGAGTATATCAAATGCAATTACAAACTTGACTCTCAAGCCGATTCCTAATGTTATGAGCCAAGCACACAAATGATAATAAATAAATCAATGCTGAACAATGTTTAAGCAATAGGTTTGGTATTTTTTTTTTACATCTATAGGAATAACACAATTGACCAATAAGGTAATTAAGGTACACTCAATCCGATGCTAAATGATATGATACAAGTACACACATGAGTCAACTAAATGAAGATCAAATACTTATAACATCAATCCACAAACAATCCAGTCACCAATAGCAACAAAATCACATTGACTCTATAAGACCAAATCTGAAATGATAAATAAATAAATAAAAATATTTGGACTAACCCAAGTCCAACCCAATGCAAGTGCATGATGCAACTAGCTGTACTGAAGAGGGGATACAATTCCACCTGCAATCTCTTCTCCTCTTTATGAGATATCACCCAAGGGACGCTTGTTTCCCAATAATTCTACTCTTTATGGGCTGCACCCAAAGAACGCGTGTATCCGGTAAATAAGGCACCAGGCCTTTATTCTAATACAAACTCCTAGGGCCTAGGGCTTCAAGCCCATGCCCGATCATGCCCAAGTACCGATAGACTTTAACCCAAGTCTTAACCAAGATAAATACTACATAAAAGCAAAACCAATAATATCCAAGTCACCAAATCCATAGTGTAATATCTTATAATCATCCAAGGTTTAAAACCAAACATACAATTATTTCAAAGCCTAAACAAGGCATCCAACATCATGTAACCAACATGAACTAGTCAAAGCAAATAAATTCATCACTTTAAATTATCATTTTCATCCAAATAAAATCACATTGTCATAATATTAGCTCTAGATACATTTTAGGCACAAAGTAATGTCTCAAGCATGTTTAATTTCATTTATATCATAAAACCCAATATGTCAACTTACTTATTTTATCCAAGTAATTTATATAAATTCTTCTATGCCTTTTGTATTAATTCTAAACATATTCTAGGCATAAAAATATTTCAAATATTATATATCAAACATTACGTTTAGAGTTCCTAAGTTTTTCCCAATTTTCATGATGTAATAATTTCTACTTTTAATTAAATAGCTCCAATGATTAGAGAATCATTAAATTAAATATCACAACAAGCCAAACATATTTTTAATTTTATCGAATCAACCAAAAACACAAATAACAATATTTCAAGTAATGTAAAACCTTAGGCTTACCTAAGTGTCCTAGAAACATGATTTCTACCATGGATTCATAAATAATTCAAGCATATTAACTAAATAGCAAAAATCCCAAGTGAAAACCCCTGCCTCTTGAAGATTGAACCTAGGGTAAGAACTTGATCTCGTAAAATCCAAGAATCGAAACCACCACCGCGTAGCCCTTGCGGAGATGAACACAAAACCCTTAAGGAGTGGTACTAAAATCTTGCTCTAAGGGAAAGAAAAGGAAAGATGAAAGGAAAAAGAAAAAAAAGAAATGGAGAGAAATAGAGAGCTCATTGATAGTCTGTTGAGAGAGAGAGAGAGAAGAGTAAAGTTAGATCTTAAACCAAAATTTTAGGTAATTACAGAAAGCCTCCCAAGGTTTTAACTAATAAAAAAAACCATATATCTTTTGACCATTTTGATAGGGTCTTCACACCTTCCACCCTTTACAGTGCTTTATCATTGCCCTTGCTAATCCCACTACCTACCCAATGCCCCATCAAAGTCCAATCACACAAACATAATAATTATGATTACTTATACATATATGTGTTTGTATATATATATATATATATAAGCACCCTATTTTTGCCTACTCAGCAATTTTCGGTCCGACCAGACTCACATTCAAATCAATACAGACATATTCAAGTCTAAACCAGCTTTTCAGACTCAATCCAGTCAATCAATCGCTTTGTGCACCCACCGAGCCCAGTAGAGGCAAGATGACCAAAATGCCCTTGGGGCATTGTTGGGTCCAATTCTAGTTGGCAGTCTCTGGAATGAACACACACTGTCAGAGTGGCGAAAATACTCGCAAACATTGGAACCATCAGAGTGGTGGAAACACTCACAAACAGGTCAACATTGGGAATTGCCAACAAACCCCCTATGTCATAAGATCGAACTCGCCTCTTGGCCGTGGCATGTTTACCAAAGGACAAGATACCTTTGGAAACCAACTCATCACACATCGTCAGAGTGACAAAAACATTCAAAACTTGGGTCAACACTAGCGCTTGCTAGTCCATTTCGGTAAAAAATGACCAAACTGCCCCTTGGGACTTTTCTAGCACGTTTTTCGAGAAAATACCTAAGTCCTCAGAGCGGTAAGTCCACCATTCCAACATCATTCCAAAGACGATTCGGCATGTTCAAGTGCCTTCCAATCAGTTCCGGACCAATTTTGCAACCATTCAGTCAAAATAGCCATTTTGCCCCTAGACATTTGATTGCCTCTGGGAACCACACCTGCTCTGGGTATCAAACTAGTTATCTCTCGAGGATGCTTCTAATAGTATTCCTAACCTTCCAACACTTTTTCAAATTATTTCGAGTCTATTCTGGCAAACCTGGTGCAAAATGATCGAGTTGCCCTGGTGGGCCGCCTTTTCCAACCACACCGGCTCTGGGTATCAAACCAACAACCATCCGGAACAATTTCAATAGTGTTTTCAACCTTCAAGCCTTCTTACGGGTCACTTTGAGTCCATTTCGGTGTTTTCCTTGTTGTCGTGCCCAGATTTTTCACACTTGAGGAATACACACACAAGCGGGAAGAACACTGTACTCTCTCGTTAAAACTCACCCTCCTAAAAAAATGAATGCAACTAGGTTTGGATTGAAAATAGATTTGAATAAAGAGCTTTTAGAAAAGATTTGGAGTCGCCACCTAACTTGATTAAGGTGAGTTAGGTCACCTAAAAACTAAGTATAATCTGAAGACTACACTTAGGGTTTTTGAAAACGATTTTGAAAATACTTTCTCAAGAGAGGGTTTTTAGGAAAACAGGTTGTTTGGCAACCTTTGGAAAACATTTAAGCCCTTTTTGAAAAATAACTCCGTTTTTGGTCTTTGAAATCAGTGATCCTAGGTTCGGAGGTTGGTTACGTGTAGGGAAGACGCACTAAGCCATTACCTTACCCCGCCCTTGCGGTACCTATATGTCTATTCGCCCTAGATTCACCTATGAGAATCTTCAACTAACAAACTATCCAATCCTATTCACTTTGAAAAAGAATGTTTAAAAAGAAATGATGCATGATATGCAAATGCAAGAGGAAGATTTGATTTGAAAATAGATTTTGAAAAGAAATTGGCTTGATTTTAGAACATATTTGAAAAGACAGATTTGAAATTGGAAAGTTTTAGAATTTGGAAATTGAGATTTGAAAATAGATTTTTGGAATTGGAAATTGGAAATAGAACATAGAATTGGAAACTTGAAGAAGATTGTAGAATTGGAGATTTGAAAGAAGTTGTGGAATTAGAAATTTGAAAAATGTTGTGACCGCACCCATGAGGGTTGCCTACGTATCCTTTTGGAGGAATCAGGTCAGTCGTAGTTCGGACAAGAGTCCGATTGAAAATAGAAAAGTTGATTTGGAAAAGAACTGAAGTTGGAATTCAAATTAGAATTGGAAGAATAGAAAATTTGGACTTTGATTGGAAGATTTGAAAAGATTGGTTTTGAAAGACCTAAACTTAGGAACTTAGAAAAGAAAGATTGGACTTGACTTGGAAAGATAGAACTTGGAAGAAAGATTTGGACTTGTTTTGGAAAGACTGAGGCTTAGGAAACCTAGACTCAGGAAAGACTAGAGATTTAAGAAAGATTTGACTTGACTTGGAAGGGTTTGGACGACTAGAAAAGATTGGATTTAGGAAGGATTCAAATTAGGAAAGTTTTGTTTTAGGAAAGTGTCATTTTAGGAAAGCTTTGGTTTAAGAAAGTTTCATTTTAGGAAAATTTTGGTTTAGGAAAGGTTTTGAATTAGGAAAGTTTTGAAAAAGAAAAGGTTTCACTTTAGGAAAATTTCAGTTTAGGGAAGTTTTAACTTAAAAAAGTTTCGAATTTAGAAAGTTTTCGAAATAGGATAGTTTTGAATTTGGAATGTTTTGAAATAGGGAAATTATGAAAGTAAGAAAGTTTTGAGTTTAGAAAGTTTTAGATTTGGAAAGATTTGTAGTTTAGGAAAGTTTAGAATTTAGAAAGTTTAGAAGTTTAGAAAGATTTAACTTAAGAAAGTTTTGAATTTAGAAAGCTTTGGATTTGGAAAGATTTGAAATTTAGAAAGTTTTAGAGTTTGAGTTTTAGAAAATCTTGGGATTAGGAAAGGTTTGAGTTTAAGAAAGATTTGAAAACTTAAGATTTGAAAAGGAGTAGAATTAGGAAAGGGTTGTGTAAGCACCCCATTTTTGCCCTCTCGGCAATCTCTGGCCCGATCGGATTCGGTTTCCAACGTCATAACACATGAAAGCTCAAGATGAGCCTTTCAATCTCCAATCCAACTAACTGGTCACTTCTCGAGTCCACATGGATCCGCTAGAGCCTTAAGCGCCATTATTCCAGGCAGTTTTCCGGACCAGGCGGTCTTGGAAACCAACGCCATCTAGGTAGCTTCCTGGGATCGGGCGATCTCGGGGACCAACACCTCATCAAAGATTCCAGACGGTTCACTTCTGGCGCCTGCTAGCCCACCAATGTAGAATGTCCGTCATTTGGTAGTTCACCGGGACCACGTGTTCTCGGAAACCAACACCACCCTTCCAGGTAGCTTTCTGGGACCAGGCGTTCTCAGGAACCAACACCACCCTATAGGTAGCTCTCTAAGACCAGGCATTCTTAGAGACCAACACTACACAGGCAGTTTTCTGAGACCGGGCGGTCTCGGAAACCAACACCTAGGTCAACACCGGCGCCTGCTAGCCCGACTCGGTGAAAAATGACCAAACCAGCCCTTTTGGGCCTCCAGGCACGTTTTGGGAAAGTTCAAAATCCCTCAAAATGATAAGTCCATCCTTCCAAATGTTGTCAAACCATGAGGCGTCCCCCGCACGCCATTCGGTCCAAATCTAGTCCTATTCCGGCCTATTCTGGTCAAAATAACCGTTTTGCCCCCGAGCAACTCAGCATGGCACAAACCTCGCTGAACGGCAGCAGACTCTCTCAAAACCATCCTTGAATAGCCCTACACGCCTAACACAATATACCAGACCATTCCTGACCATTTCCAGCCAACTCCGGTTAAAATGACCGTTTTGCCCCTGGAAGCCCAAAAATGCCCCGAAACAGCACCGGCCTTGGGATTTCGAGCGGAGGTTTCACCACCCGCCTTTGTTTAACCCAAGGAATACCCTACGATGCTAAACTCACATGACTCGACAAAAGTTCACTGGAGTGTCTCGCAGACGCTCCGCCGAAATTGTCTTTTCTCTCGATTCCCTGGTTATAACGCACTGTCAGCCGACTTGAGAAAATGCGTAAATCAGGAAATTTTCGAACACTCGTCCATAGATCCTTCCATCAATACGGTTCGATCGAATAGATCACTCCCTGAAGCCCTCCATCGTACGATGTGCAAACCATGACTTTTAGCAACCCCTGGAGCGTCTCGCAGACGCTCCGCCAAGGTTGACTTTTTCTCCGATTCCCTGATTAAAACGCATCGTCAAACGACTTGAGAAATACGTAAATTTGGGAATTCCGAAAAGTATTTCCAGAGTACTTTCCATCGGTACGGTCCGATCGGATAGATCGCTTCTCGAAGGTCTCGATCACACGAAACAAAAATAGCCACTTTCAAACACCCACGGAGCGTATCACAGACGCTCTGCAAAAGTGTCCTTTTTTGGCACGCTTCCCAAGGTGGTATCACTCGCCTCCAAACATAATTCAAACTCTTCAAAAACATGAAAGTTCATCGGATGTACTAGGAGAACATCCCGAGTGCGACTGATTCCCCTGGAACCTTTCCAGTTGGCCCAATTATCGAGGCAAAGTTTGGGCGATTCTTCCCGGTGATGGAGCGTATGCTACATGCGCTCAAATTTTATTCAGATCGACCGACTTTCGATCAACAGTCGAGATTTAACCAGTATATAGGGTGCCACGTGTTATTCTAGCAATGGAGCAGTACCTGCGCATGTCCTACATGAGCACGGCCAAAGTTTGGCCATGCGCATGTAGCACATGCGCATGGTCTGTTCCAGATTGCCTATAAATAGAGGCCTCCCCTCTTGCATATTCCAGGTCCGAAATTGATACGAAACTCTGCTGAAATCACTCCAGAAACTCGAATCTCTACATATATTCCTCCCCTCCAACACTTAGGCTAGATTCTACCCCTCCTAAGCCTATCCACCCTATATACAAAGTCTCATAGACTCTTATACACTCCACTCAAGCCTCTCAAGCCTTCTTGAAGTCACTCAAGCTCCAATCAAGACATCCATTGAAGACTAAAAGAGTGTCGAAGGAAAAAGGTGGTATCCCTTTTACATTTGTGCTCTCCCCCACTCTTCTCTTCTCCCTCCAAGCCTACTTAGGCTATTCTCTATTTTAATCCCCATCTTCAACCCCCCTTTCTTGCATGCTTGAGCCAAGAGGACTCCTAGATTATGCTTAGAGGAAAGCAAGTGAGAGCCACCGTGTAGGGGGACCTCTCACTAGCCTAATTTAAGATGATATGGCCTAAGAGCCCCTTGTTTGTGTGGTGAAGCCTAAAAGCCTTGTATGTGAATCATGACCCCTTGCATATTATTATTTTGATCATGTCTTGTATGCTTGGCTTCATTTTATGTTTATTGCCATATTACACAATGCTTGCATTGCTCTTAATTTTATGACATTTCCAAGTTCTACATGTCCTTCAAAAATTGTTCCAAGAGTTGGCCCTTTGAAGTTCAGTGTGAGACTTTAAGAGTTATGCCTTAGAAAAATCACTCTTAGAGTTATGACTTTAAGAGTTGGCCCTTTGAAGATCATTTTCATGGAAATGATCTTCATAAAGATTGCCAACCAAAGTCCATTGCATATCATGTTTTGTTTTCAAAACTCTTTCCAAGAATGCATCAAAACAACTTCCAAGACCATTCTCCAATCTAACCGTAGGTTAACTTGACCCTAGTTACCAAACCCTAGGTTAAGTTGACCCTAGTTATCTAACCCTAGGTTAACTTGACTTTAGTTACCAAACTCTAGGTTAACTTGACCCTGGTTACCTAACCCTAGGCTAACTTGACCCTAGTTACCAAACCCTAGGTTAAGTTGACCCTAGTTGCCAAACCCTAGGTTAACTTGACCCTAGTTACCTAACCCTAGGTTAACTTGACCCTAGTTGTCCAACCCTAGGTTAACTTGACCCTAGTTCACTCACCTTATGTTAACCATCCCCTAGTTAGTTAACCCTAAGTCATCTTAACCTTAGGTTAACCTAACTCGAGTTAGTTAACCATAGGTCCTCTTAACCCTAGGTTGACCTAACCCTAGTTAGTTAACTTTAGGTTACCCCTAACTCTAGGCAAACTCAACCTAGGTTAGTACACTTCAAGGTTCCAACTCTTGAACCATTTTCTAAATGATCTTTCAAAACTTCAAACTATTTTTCCGAAATTTCGCACTCTCTTGATTTAAAAAAAAAAACCAACTCCATAAACTCTTCAAGTGTTCTTACATTCCTTTTTCAAGATGTTTCCTAAAAATATTTTCAAGGAGTCATAAACCTAAGGTGCCCCTAGCCCTCTCATGGTTAGGGATCACAAGGAGAAGTGATAAATCAAGAACAACCTCTAAGGTTGTCCATATTAGGGTTCCAAACTCTTGGCCATTCCCAAAAACCACTTTAAAAAACAAATTCATCAAAACATTCCAAAATTATACCTCCAAAGTTTTCAAAAACACTCTCAAACTCTCTTGAGTTATTCAAAAACATTTTTAGAACATTCCACCATTCAATTTCAAGTCAAAACTTTCAAGAATACAAAGAGTCTTCAACTTCCAAAGACCTCAAAGTGTCTTAAACTTTTACAAAGACCTCAAAGTGTCTTAAACTTTTCCAAAGACCTCAAAGCGTCTTAGACTTTCCTAAAGGCCCCAAAGTATCTTCAAACCTTTCAAAGGCCTTAATGTGCCTATCTTCCATCGGGCTCTTGCCCGAACTACGAATGACCTGATTCTCGCCAAATGAGATACGTAGGCAACCTAAAATGGTGCGGTCATAACTTTTATTTCAACCCCAATCCCTTTTTCAAAAAATTCCAATCAATTCAAAGTTTCTATTCCAAACTCTTTCAAAACCTCCATTATTTTCAAACTTCTTCCAAAACTTGCATCATGCATCATTCACCCAAAAAGTGATGACTAAATCCCTTTTTCAAAGTTCTAAGGTGGATATTAAGTGGACTATGGTAACCAGTTATCCTAGTGAGTGAACCAAGGGTGATCAGACATGTAGGCATCGAAAGGGCGGGGTAGGGTGATGATCTTAGGATATCTTCCCTACACGTAACCAACCCCCGAACCTTAGATTTCTGTTTTTGAAAGACCAAAATGGAGTTATTTTCAAAGAGGGCTTAAACATTTCAAAAGGTTGCCAAACAACCCTATTTCTTAAAAACCCTCTCTTGAGGGAGTTTTCAAAAACTTTTTCAAAAACTCTAAGCTTAACCTTTGAATTAACGCTTAGTTTTAGATGCCCTAACTCACCTTTATCAAGTTAGGTAGCGACTCCTATTTTTCTAAAAAAACCCTTAGTCAAATCAATTTTCAAACCTAGTCGCACTTGTCCTTTTAGGAGGACGAGTTTTAGTGATAGAGTTCCGTGCTTTAGGGTCTCCGAGCCGAAAGGACCTTGGGCACCCCAAAAATCGGGGCGCGACAGCTGGCGACTCCACTAGGGAGACTTAGAGGGTTAGGCCATTAACATGTCTTTTCACCCTTCACTCACCAAGAATCTCCGGTTACTTTGTCCAAGTTTATCCACTCTTCATTTTTCAAGCTTCCAAAGCAAACCTTACTTTTTAAATGATTTTCAAATGAATGTCACCACTTACATCCATTGCTTACATTTATGTTCTTGCATTGGTCATCTATTTTACTTTGCATTGAGTTTGTCAAAAAGTTACTAACTCTTTGCATTTTTCTTTTGTAGGTGGACCTTGGTTCACATTTTTATTTCGTTTCATGTCTTATTTATTGCCATGTATGTGAATGAATGGATAGGATGTGATGTGTGTTGTTGGGTCCTTTCCTCCATTTTCGAAAATTTCACACACACTTGGTGCGCTCACTTGCATTTGCATCTTACATGTATTACCCGGTTACTACCCTTCTAGATAGAAAGGGGAACAGTATATTGACTGTGGGCGGATGCTGTGTCAGTTTCTTAGCCTAGGGTCTCTCGATAGTTCCCCCGCTCGAACCACCAACTAAAGATGGAGTTCACCCTTTCGAGGGTGGACGTCGGAGGTTTGAAGGTTCGGGGACCGAGCTTTTTAGGAAGCATTAGTAAACCCCTAACCTCATGCTCATGTAGCACCCCATGCATTGCCGAACCTCTGCCAGATTTAGGACACACGTGTCAATTTCAAAATCAAGGAGGAAAGGGCGACCGCTTTATTTTTCCTTATAAATTTTACTTAATCCTTGCTATTATGCTATCTAATTCTTGCTGCTTCCATGTACATGCATCATAACTACTCATGCATTGGAATTCACTTTGAGACAAGAGTTCTCAAAATAACTCGAGTCATTGCATCTTCATGCATCCAATCAACCTTTAGAGAAAGGCTCAAAGACCTTCTCGCTCCATTCAAGCCAACCCAAAGCTCCTAAGGGTACCATGAGACCCTAAGGATTCATGGCATGCATCAAAGACATCTCAGAAGGAGGGGCCCTAATCCCTCTTCGCTCATGGAGATAAGGTTGCCAAGAAGACAAGGGAGCAATTCAAATTAAGGGCTCTTACCGATAAAGCAGATCTGGAGGCTCAAGAGTAGTTTAGGATCCTATAATGTAAATGTAGAAATAGGTGGAAGTCCCAAGGAAAATGTTCCCCCTCCCCGTTTCTATGTATTTTTGAGAAAAATCTATGTACCAAAGGGAATTCATCTTAATAAAATCGTTCTTATTGTCAAATACGAATGAATGAATGAACAGGGGCAGGTATAGTATTTGCATGCAGGGGCAATCTCTTATCTCCAGACATGAGCCAAACCATCATGATTAGTTCCCCTCAAAAGGCAGGGGCATCCTTAGGTCATGCATCGCATAAAACCTTTCCAAATCAAGAACCTAACTTGTAATTTTTTTGCTTTGTTTTTCTTTGTTTTCTTTTCCTTCCCCCCATCTCATCAAAAGACTAGCCATAGCTTTGGTGAGACTACTTGCATTGTAGTTCACCATTGCTCCGAGGAAAGGAAAAAGAGGAATACGAGTGATAACCGTCCTTCGAACGCCAGTCCGCACCCGACGAAGAACATCGCAAATGTCCAAGGAAGGCGACACTCCCGATCAACACAGTCACGCCGCTCAAATCCTTGCCATAAAATGAGGGAAACAACCAATGCAAGAGGATATGGACCCTATGGAAAAAAAGGCCACCCCACCAAAGGATCAAGCCATCGATCTAAGACAGATAGAAGGCAAATTGGGTGATATTTCCGCCACATTAAGGGCCATCACTGATAAACTGCTGAAAATTGTTCAAGATGACAGAAAAGAATGGAATCTCGATAAGGCTTGGCCGACCTCGGAGCAGCTACCTAGGGGCCTTCAGGAGATCCTCATCCCAAAGGGTACTGCTCTCCCAGTTAGAATTCGAACAGCTAATCTCCTTGAAGCCACCACCCCGGAACCTTTCCTAATCATCCAGCCTATGCAAACCGGTCTAATCCTAACCACCGAAGCCTTACCTCACCCTCCGCATTTCCGTATCATTCTCACCCCCTACCAAGAGCCGAAAGTCCCAGAACCCATGGTCGCAATGGCTGGGTTCATCCCCCACACAGACCCTCGAAGAGCCATGAGGCCCCCGCCTCTTGTATACACTCCCATGCCTCGGGATATCCCCCTGTCACCTGTCACCTTACCCATTCTCCCCCAGACGGAAAAACCAACATCCGTTTCCCTACCAATACCACAAAGAACAACCCTACCTCTACTGACGCAACCACCCATTACCGACCTGCATAAGGTACCCTGGAACTACCCCCCAACTCCTACCATAGATGAACCTGTTGTGGAAATTGGCGGAATGACTAGGTCAGGCCGATGCTAAACTTCAGAAGAGATAGAAAGAAGAAGGAAAGGAAAAGATAAGGAGGGAGAATGTTCTAATCCTTTGACGGAACACGAAATCGCCGAATTCGCCAAAGCCTTAAAGAAAAATGACTATGATGTAATGGAGCAATTTAAGAAAACCCCTTCTCACATTTCTATGTTGGGTCTGCTTCTCACCTCCGAAACCCATCGGAACGCCTTGCTCAAGGTCCTTAAAGAAGCCCATGTGCCAGATAGCTTTACGCCTGACAACCTGCAAAACATGGTGGGGCTCATCATGGCACCAAATGTCATCACTTTTACTGACAACGAGATCCCCGCCGACGGGACGAGACACACGCAGGCACTACATATAACCGTCAAAACCAAGGGGATGATCGTATCAAAGGTACTGGTGGATAATGGATCGGCTCTGAATGTTTGCCCGTACTCGACCTTAGAGAGGCTTGGGATGGACCAATCCCACTTAAATCACAGCAGCATTATCATACGGGCCTTCGACGGATCTAGGAGAGAGACAATAGGGGAAATTGAGATACCCGTCGAGATAGGACCTGTTACCTTTGCTATCAAATTCCAAGTTCTGCAAATACTTTCAGCATATAACATGTTGCTCGGACGGCCATGGATTCATTCGGCCGGAGCAGTGCCATCCAGTCTTCATCAAAAGATTAAATTCATCATCAAGGCTAAGCTAATTTCCATCTTCGCTGAAGAGGAGTTCGCGATTTACAAAGCCGACACTGTTCCATACACCGAGTTAGCCGCCTCATCTTGTTTCCAGTCTTTGGAATACGTCACCGCTATACATGAGGGAGACATGGTCGAGCCAAGGTATTTAGGTAATGCATAGATGATTGCTCGCTACTTCTAGAAGAACGGGTATCAGCCAGGTAAGGGGTTAGGGAGAAAGCTGCAAGGAATTCCCGAAATTCTAGACATCCCGTCCCAAAAACATACTTTTGGCCTGGGGTACAAGCCGACAAAGAACGAAATCAAGGAGCAAGCCCAAAAAAGGAAACGCCAGAGGGTTGCACCCAAAAAGGGAGGAGAGGAAGAAGTAGCACTCCAATTCACGGAACTTTGCTTAACAGAGAACGACGATGGCCTTAAGAGAGGAAAGAAGGGGGCAGGGGTCAAGTCAATTACCTTTAAGAAGCCTTGATGATCGATGTACCTCCACCTACAGATATGGAAGCACCGAGGCACGGCACCATCAGGCCTGCCCTTTTGGGTGAGAGCCTTGATAATTGGGACAGTGAGAATCTTCTTCGAGCACGCAAGTTTCGTTACAAGCTTACCGGGGCACTCCATGCATCTCTAAACCCCTAAAACTTTGTCATCTGTCTATCTTTCTATTGTTATTTCCGCTTTCAAATCAAAAGCTATAGCATGCAAAATCTATATATAAAAGAGGAGAATTACTTCCCTATTTTTGAATGACCCTCCTCGTTGTTCTGATCAGGAACCCGCTTATCCAACATCTTGGCTAATTGATCGAAAGAACGCCTATTCTGACTGATCACAATTTCGAGACTGAATTCGACTATCAACGCTTGGGAATTGAACTTGATGTCAATAACATCGATGAAATCCCGGAAGAGATTTTAGAGCAATTGGAAAAACATGACAACCGCAAAACTCCCAACATTGAGGAAGTAGAGACAATCAATTTGGGAAGTAAGGAATCCTCGAAGGAAGTCAAGATAGGGATGGGATTAGATCATTGGCAACGCTGGGAAATGCTGGAGCTTCTGACCGCCTACATTGATGTCTTCGCGTGGTCTTACTAGGACATGCCAGGGCTAGAGGAATCTATTGTGGAACATCGGTTGCCCCTAGATCCGCAAGTTAAGCCCGTGAAGCAAAAGCTCTGAAGGTTCAAGCCCGAATGGAGTCTGAAAGTCAAAGAAGAAGTAGTCAAGCAGTTCCATGCTGGATTCCTGCAAGTGGTCGAATATCCCCAATGGTTGGCTAACATCATCCTAGTCCCAAAAAAGGATGGGAAAGTTCAGATGTGTATCGATTTTCGAGATCTCAACAAGGCCAGTTCGAAAGACGATTTCCCATTACCTCATATAGACATTTTGGGGGACAATACGGCTGGTCATGAAATGTTCTCCTTTATGGAAGGGTTTTCGGGATACAATCAGATCAAAATAGCTGAGGAAGACTGGGAAAAGACAGCTTTCATCACCCCATGGGGAGTGTATTGCTATAAGGTAATGTCCTTCGGGTTGAAGAATGCCGGGGCAACCTATCAAAAGGCCATGGTCACTCTCTTCCACGATATGATGCACAAAGAAGTGGAGATTTATGTAGATGATATGATAGTCAAATCGAGGGCCCAAGAGGACCATTTGATCAATTTACGAAAAGTATTTGACCGACTCCGCAAGTATCAACTCAAGCTCAACCCCGCCAAGTGTACTTTTGGTGTCACCTCTGGGAAATTATTGGGGTTTATTGTCAACAAGAGAGGAATAGAAGTGGATCCTGCCAAGATTAAATCAGTCCTCGAAATGCCACCCACAAGGGGAGAGACCGAAATTAGATCCTTTCTGAGCAAGTTGAATTTCATTAGCAGATTCATTTCACAAATGACTCACCTCTGCGAGCCAATTTTTAAATTGCTAAAGAAGAGCACCCCCAAAGAGTGGAATGAAGAATGCCAGCAAGTTTTTGAAACCATCAAGGGGTACCTCTTGAAGCCCCCGGTATTGGTGCTGCCAACCCCGGGACGACCCCTTCTGATGTATTTAACTATCCTCGAGACCTCAATGGGATGTGTTCTGGGGCAGCATGACAAAACTGGGAGATGGGAACAGGCCATCTACTACCTTAGCAAAAAGTTTTTGCCCTACGAGGTCAAGTACACCATGCTCGAAAAAACTTGTTGCGCTTTGGCATGGGCGTCTCATCGGCTCAGACACTATATGCTGCATCACACCACTTACCTCATATCCCAAATAGATCCAATCAAGTACTCATTTGAAAAACCCACTCTTTCCAGCAGAGTGGCCAGATGGCATATGATTCTAGCGGAATTTGACATAGTCTTCACAACCCGCAAAGCAGTTAAAGGGCAAGTTATAGCAGATTACCTGGCAGAGAATCCTATTGAGGAGTATCGACCCATGGACCCCAGCTTCCCCGATGAAGATATCTTATACACCGAGTCTGAGGCCAAAAAACAAGAAGATCCCGAGTGGAAGATGTATTTTGACGGAGCTTCAAATAAGAAGGGTACAGGAATTGGGGCAGTAATAGTATCCGAGAAGGGCAGTCACTACCCCATTGTGTCCAAACTAAAGTTCGACCTTTGCACCAATAATATTGCTGAATATGAAGCTTGCGTTTTGGGGTTACGATTGGCGGTGGAAATGAAAATTGAGGAGTTAACGGTCTTCGGGGATTTTGATCTGGTGATTCAGCAAACTAAAGAGGTGTACCAGACCAGAGATGACAGACTTTCTCCTTACCATGAGCAGATCAAGGGCCTTTATCAAAGGTTTCAGAAGATAGATTTCCACCATATTCCCCAAACTGAAAACAATTTTGCTGATGCTTTGGCCACCTTAGCTGCGGTTATCAAAGTGGACGAAGGTTTCGAAATCCCTCCTCTTCAAATCTTTGTCCGGGATGCCCCATCACACTGCCTCAACACCTCCACCGAATTAGACGGACGACCCTATTTCTACGACATCAAAAGGTACGTGCAGACCAGAGAATTCCCTACCCAGGCTGTACAAAACAATAAGAAGATGATCTGGAGGATGGTAACCCAATACTTTCTAGTAGGAAATGAGCTCTTCAAAAGATCCCCCCTAGGGCCCTTGAAATGCGTTGATGCAGCGGAAGCAGGAGAAATCTTGAGGGAGGTCCATGAAGGAACCTGTGGGCCTCACATGAACGGCCATACTCTCTCCAAAAAGATACTCAGGACAGGATATTATTGGACCACCATGGAAATAGATTGTGTGCGATACGTCCTCTGATGTCACAAATGTCAGATACACGGGGACTTGATCAAGGCCCCACCCATCAAGCTTCATTCAATGGTAGCCCCGTGGCCTTTTTCCATGTGGGGGATGGATATGATTGGCCCAATCTCTCCAAAAGCCTCGAACGGACACCGGTTCATCCTGGTTGCCATCGATTACTTCACAAAGTGGGTTGAAGCCGTATCCTATGCACATGTCACAAAGAAAGTAGTGAACAAATTCCTCAAAAGCCACATTATCTGTCGATACTGGGTTCCGGAATCACTCATCACCGATAATGCTACCAATTTGAATAACGACTTGATGAGTCGGTTGTGTCAAAACTTCAAAATCACTCACTGAAACTCGGTGGGCTACTGGCCGCAGATGAATGGGGCAGTAGAAGCCGCCAACAAGAACATCAAGAGGATCCTTCGAAAAATGATCCACCATTACAAAGATTGGCATGAGAAGCTACCTTTCGCACTCATGGCCTATCGAACTACAATGAGGGTCTTTACCGGGGCAACAACGTATGAGCTGGTCTACGGAAGCGAAGCAGTGCTCCCGATCGAGATACAAGTTCCTTTTATGAGGGTGCTAATATAGACTTAGTTAGAAGAGGCAGAATGGATCAAGGATCGCTACGCTCAGCTATGCTTGCTGGACGAAAAGCGGCTGGCCGCCGTCTACCACGCTCAATGCTATAAAAAGAGGGTAGCTAAGGCGTTTCATAAGAAGGTTAAACCTCGTACTTTTCAAGTCAGGGATCTGGTATTGAAGAAGATCATTTCCAGCCAAGAGGGAGCTCGGGGAAAATTCACCCCCAATTACGAAGGGCCATTCGTAGTCAAGAAGGTCTTGACAGGGCGGGGGGGGGGGGGGGGGGGGGGCACTAATACTGGCAGAGATGGATGGGCAGGAGTTCCCCAACCCTTTAAATTCAGACGTAGTTAAACGTTACTTTGTGTAAACTCCCATTCTCTCCTAAAGCAACAGGGAAGTCCAGTTACAATGAAAAGAGGGCCGTGAATTCTGATTAAAGGAATTGAATATGTTCCCTTCCTGAGCCATCAAAATTCTTGCAAAGGGACTCACAAGGATTAGGCTGCTTAAATTGATATGATGAGAGGCCATCAACTTATTTTTCCATACACTATACCCTTTTGCTATAACCTCATTTTGAGCCAATCACATTCTCTCAACAAACCTAACACGGTGATCACCATCCAAAATCGTTCAAAGTAAATTTAGTAAGGCAAATGAAGGAGCGAAACTGAAAAAAAGGGGGGGGGCTTCCCGTAAAAAAAAAAAAAAGAAAGAGAGAAGAATGAATGACAAAATGATGAATGAAAAATGATCAAATAACGATTAGTGTCTCCTTGGAGTTAATAGATTGTGCAAGTGATAATACTGGGGCAAAACCAGGGAAATGATAAGCCCTATACAAGTACAAATTCGAAATCCATCTTAGTAGTGGCGAAGGACCGGAGCTTTCTTATTTGATTGAAAGATAGGAGGCCTTGGCCCCCTTCCCCTCGCTGCGTTCAGGTTTGCACAATTCGGGGGAGAGCGTAAAGCCGCCTTTATACTCTATGCATTCATATAAGGCAACTATTAGGTTGGTCGGACAAAGAAAAGTGTTTTCTCTCCGACATATGGTCCAACCTGTAGTTGGGCAGAAGTGATAGAACTAGCTCCCCGTAACTCATTACCATGGGTGGATTGTAATCGATAGACCGAGCCGAGTTCGCTTTCGCTCTTCCTGGGTGTGAATTTCTGCCTTTAGTAAGGACACCGACCTTGTTATCCTTATCCCGATCGGGCATTCCAGGGTCTTCTGTGCATTTCGTCTAGTATCAGACGATTCCGCCGATTCTATTTCTTTATTCTACGAAAAGAATATCCGGATGGAGGTTCTGAAAGAAAGCAAGTGGTGCATCCATTCTCCATTTACGGAGAAAAGAAAACCATAGACAAAAGGAAAAAGACCTGGGAAGGTGATCACCGGCAAACCCCTGAAACCACACAATGCCTTGAGCCTTCGACAACATCCCTTCCAAAAATTCGTAACCTAGCCTCATTACAGCCTGACCCAAAAAGTCCTCTCTGATCAATGTAAACTGCCTAATCTGGATTGAGTCCAATACAAGAAAGAAGATGATTCTCGAATAGGGGCAAACATTTGAAATTCCCAAGCTGCTACCTCGACAAACAGGCCTGCCCTCAGCTTCGAGAAAGTTCCCCCCCTAAAAAAAAAAAATGCATGACCCCAAGGGTGTGGCGAAAACTCAAAAGAGCATTGCGAGTAAAAAGACGGAGGCATGGCAAGATACAAATCTGTTGGTACGGTGAAAACCCGCAAGGGCACCGAGACGCAAAAATAACAGAGCCGGGGTTAGCGAAAACCTGCAAAGGCGTTGATGGCAAAAAAGGCAAAAAAAAAAAAAAAAGGAGAAAGAACTTCCCACACTCTCCTCGGATTTACCCCAACCATCGGATGGATCATTCCCGTACTGTGATATGAAAAGACAGGGAGAGATTGTGATCGTCAAAATGGCATTCTTTCGAAATCAATGGGCCAAGAAGAAGGAATCATGCGGGTCCCTGCCGAGGACACCCCGAGGAAAATCCCATTCCAGGGAAGTAGTTCTTATCAATAGATACAATGCTCGCTATAGTGTACATTAAACTAACAAGCTGATGCAGGAACAAAAGATGGTGATATGTCCCAAAGAAAAGGTGAGACTTGCTATAACCAAAACCATGATAATTTAGCTAATATGAGCATGTCTACAAATGCAGGGAATCCTGGAAGAAAGCCAAAAACCCAGAACCACAGCACAAAAGGGGGAGAAGAAGAAAAGAAGGCATGTCAAGGGCAATGGACCACGATGTAGAGATCCATGTCTCCATCCGAAGAGTCCTCATCTGAATCCCCAACAGCAAGACTCATAGGACCAGAGGTAGCAGGCAAGGGACCGGACTCACTAAATGGCGGGGCCACCAACCCTCCCCCGGAAGAGCCGGCACTGGTAGGAGCCCCGAAAGAAGAAGTCGATAACTGGCTCAACCTATGGCACTAACATCGATCAAGGAGGCTGTCCCTTTCCTGCAAAAGGGTGTGTACCATATCCCTCAACTAGACTATGAACGCATCCCGCAGGTCACCCCCCACTAAAGAGGAAGTGTCTCGGGACCCCCGAGGGCGTCTGAGTCCCCAGGAAACATCAACCAGAGGAGAGTCTCTCGCCCTGGATGCCTCCTCCAGCTGTCTCTCTAAGTGACCCGCTCGCCCTCTACTCGCCTCCAGCTGAGTCTCCAACTCAATTATGCGGGCATGATAAAGTCTTCATAGGCGCCTTGCCCTGATGGTAGTAATAGCCAAGAGATCGGCATACCCTACCGGAGGCAAAGGCGACTTTGGAAGAGGATCCTGGACCATGGACCATGGCCCCCCCCTCCCCCCCAACACGTACTCCTGAAACCATCTGGTGTAATCTAGGGTGGCTGTCGGCACGAATGAGAATGAGCCATCCTAAGTATCATGCGCCCCAAGAGTCTGCCACAACCCTGTCAGCTCAGCCATTATGCCCCTCAGAACCTCGTTACCAAAATAAGCTGGATATCCTGTCACCGCAGCAGTATACGGAACATCCTGTGTCCGACCCAACTGGCGGAGAACCCGAATGCCAAAGAAGGGTGTAACACCCCTCAAGCCAATCAAAGGAATAAAAACCTGACTTGAAGTCCATACTCGCAGCGAGTCAACATTACATAAACCCACATACCATTAGACCGAATCGGACCTCCTCGTCTGGAGGAAGGTCGCCCATGACATCTGAGAATTTGGGCAGTCAACCCTGTCAATAATCTCCCGCTGAGACCTCACCAAAGTGTAGATGGGATCAACCTCCGGATACCATATATGGCAGGTAATGCGATGAATGAACAAGTGCTTAAGAGCCCACAGCTGGAAAAGAGATCTAGACCCCCTAAAAAGGGTGTCCTCCCCACTCTGAAACCGGAAAAAGCTCACATATGTCTCACCCACAGCCAACGGGGCGTAAGAATACCCTCGACGGATCGACAACAACAAGGAATAGAGCCTGCCATCCACCCGACCATCCCCTTGAGGGAACACCAAAAGACTCAACAAGATAAAGGCAAGTGCGTTCATCCGAGCAATGGGTCACCCCGTGGAAGTATGCCAAACACCGGTATAAACAGTTTGACCAGTGCAAAACTCAAAGTGATCCAACAAAAAACCCACCTCTAATGCTGGAAAAGCAGGGTGAGAAGCAAAATCCAGAGCCTGACGTCTGAGCCCCAACTGACCAGAGATAATAGACATAAAGCCTCGGGGAAAGTCTGGGCCTACTATGCCCTCTCGGCCACTCCTCAAACCCAGCAAGTGCCCATACTCGTGAGGTGTCGGTGTCATCTCAAAATCACTGAAACGGAATAAACACAACTCCGGGCACCAGAAAGCAGCTGAGGCCTCAACCAAGCCCGGTACCAGTCTCACAGAAACAAGCGATCCTAGATACCCGAATGCCCTACAAAAAATCTGCCACTCCTCCTCAGCGTAGCTAGCATACCAAGCCCGGAGCCGGGACATGACTACGTTGCCCTCCTCTGCTCCCACTCCCAGAGTAGAGGGACCACTACCACTGCCACCTCTAGCCGAGCTACCCCGGCTATTACCACCCTCCTTAAGCTCTATCCGTGGCGCCTTCCAGTGGCGCCTCCTGTCTGAACCATCGCCTCCAGCCTCCGACATCTTAAAAAGTGACAACATTCAAGAGGATCAGTTAATCACTAATATACGAAAAGTGCAAAGATAAATGCATCAATGTATATACATAAAAAATAAAAAAAAGATGAATGAATGAAAAAAAAAAAGAAAGAAGAAAAAAAAAAAGAAAAGAAAAGAAGAAAAATAGCGAAAAAAAAAAATAGAAAAGAAAAGAAGAAAAACAAAGAAAAAAAGAAAAGAAAAGAAGAAGAAAAGGAGAAAAAGAAAAAGAAAAAGGAAAAAGGTGGAAGGGCGAGGGCCCCCACGATTCAAATTTTCTAACAGGTTTTCTAGCTTTTTCCTCAAAAAGTTTGCTTTCTAAATTTCAAAACCAGTTTTTCGGGTTTTCTCCTTCAAAAACCCTGGTTGGAAAATTCTATAGGTTTTCAAGCTTTTTCCTCAAAAAGTTTAGTTTCTAAATTCAAACCGGTTTTTCGGGTTTTCTCCTTCAAAAACCCTGGTTCGAAAATTCTCGACAGGTTTTCAAGCTTTTTCCTCAAAAAGTTTGGTTTTTAACTTCAAAGCCGGTTTTTCAGGTTTTCTCCTTCAGAAACCCTGGTTTGAAAATTCTCGATAGGTTTTCAAGCTTTTTCCTCAAAAAGTTTGGTTTCTAAATTTCAAAACCAGTTTTTCGGGTTTTCTCCTTCAAAAACCCTGGTTCGAAAATTCTCTACAGGTTTTCTAGCTTTTTCCTCAAAAAGTTTGGTTTCTAAATTTCAAAACCAGTTTTTTCAGGTTTTCTCCTTCAAAAACCCTGGTTCGAAAATTCTCTACAGGTTTTCAAGCTTTTTCCTCAAAAAGTTTGGTTTCTAAATTTCAAAGCCGATTTTTCGGGTTTTCTCCTTTAAAAACCCTGGTTCAAAATTTTCTAACAGGTTTTCTAGCTTTTTCCTCAAAAAGTTTGGTTTCAAAATTTCAAAACCGGTTTTTTGGGTTTTCTCCTTCAAAAATCCTGGTTCGAAAATTCTCTACAGGTTTTCAAGCTCTTTCCCAAAAAAGTTCAGTTTCTAAATTTCAAAGCCGGTTTTTCGGGTTTTCTCCTTCAAAAAACCTGGTTCGAAAATTCTCTACAGGTTTTCAAGCTTTTCCTCAAAAGGTTGGATTTCTAAATTCAAATCGGATTTCGGGTTTTCTCCTTCAAAAATCCTGGTTCAAATTTTATAGGTTTTCGAGCTTTTTCCTCAAAAAGTTCGGTTTCTGAAATTTGACACCGGTTTTTGGGTCTTCCCCTTCAAAAACCCCGGTTCAAAAATCCTCCACAAGTTTTTAAGCTTTTTTCTCAAAAAGTTCTGTTTCTAAATTTCGAAGCCGGTTTTCCGAGCTTTCTCCCTCAAAAGCCCTTTTCTCAAAAAGATTTGCTTTATCGAAAGGTTTTTAAAATTTTTGAAAATTTCGGCAAAGTTTCGTCTTAAAAAGTCACTACTCCAAAATTTTACAAGTCACAAACATAGCCTGAAACACCTCAAACCATCCAACCATACAACCCCATCCTCCAAAACATGCATCCCATTCTCAAACACAATTTTCAAGCCAATTTTTCGATCTTCTCGACATTTTCCTATTTCATCTATATTTCCAAAAAATTTCACAAAATTCCCTGGAACATGCAAAAATATCACTACAATTTTCAAAAAGTGTTTTATGATTTTTCAACCATTGGCGAGATTCATTTTATAATTTTTCAATTTTTCCTATTTTTAATAATTTCTAAAAATTCAAAAATTCAAAATTTTTCAGAAAATTACGAAACTTCATACGGTTGTTCTACACATTTTTCTAAGGTTTCCAGTGGAAAAATCACACGAAAATATGCAATACCCAGGCCCATAGAGGCGATTTTTCGAATCCCGCAGGAAACCCTCTTTCATAAACATGCAAACTCGTCCAAAACACACTCAAAACTCCACCAAATCACAAAAACAATCCGATCATTGTGTTCTAAATGTTCTAAAACATTGGATTACACTGATCGTTTGCAAAAAATAGAAACATACGCATCGAAATTGACAAGATTGTAAAGAAACCAACCTTTGGGTTTTCCGGCAAATACCAAGCTTTCCGGCGAAAATCTGGTGGTAGTGGTGATCCTCAGCAAGTGACCAAGGTTTCCCAACACTCCCCTAGCATTCCCGAGCAAAATCCTTCGAAACCGTTCAGAGAAAATCCCTAAATCAGCCGAAAACTCGAAGACGCAACACTAAAATCGCGAACCTGCTCTGTTTATATGCCACGGGCTGGCACATGTAGCAGACGCGCCAGAACAAAAATCCAACTTGCGCCTGTATTACATGCGCCAGGCTTAAAACACCGAATGCGCATGTAATACATGCGCCCGGCCCTTCAGCTTCCCGCCAAATCCAATTTCAAGCTTCTCAAGAATCCGAATTTGCTCTTAAGGCTTTGTCAAAAGCCGAAAATCGAGCCTTTCAACACTCACTGGCAGGGATCAGTTGCCCTAGACCAAAACCGTGTCAAGTTGGCAACTCGATCCCTGACCTGGACCAGTAACCCACAAGAGGTTTCGAAGCATTCCCAAATTCACCGACACATCGTCCCTCTGATCGCCTCGCAGTCAACATGGGATCCTTCCTTATTATTTTTCTGTCTTCAACAAGCAAAGCCAGAAAAAGAGGGGCAGCTGTAAGCACCCCATTTTTGCCCGCTCAGCAATCTCAGGCCCAACCGGATTCGGTTTCCAACGTCACAACACATGCAAGCTCAAGATGAGCTTTTCAATCTCCAATCCAACTAGCTGGTCACTTCTCGTGTCCACAAGGATCCGCTGGAGCCTTAAGAGCCATTATTCCAGGCAGTTTTTCGGACCAGGTGGTCCCGAAAACTAATGCCATCCAGGTAGCTTCCCGGGATCGGGCGATCTCGGGGACCAACACCTCATCAAAGATTCCAGACAATTCACTTTTGGCGCCTGCTAGCCTGCCAATGTAGAATGTCCGTCATTCGGTAGTTCTCCGGGACCAGGCGTTCTCGGAGACCAATACCACCCTTCCAGGTAGCTTTCTAGGACCAGGCATTCTCAGGAACCAACACCACCCTACAGGTAGCTCTCTAAGACCAGGCATTCTTAGAGACCAACACCGCACAAGTAGTTTTCTAAGACCGGGCGGTCTCGGAAACCAATACCTAGGTCAACACCAGCGCCTGCTAGCCCGACTCGGTGAAAAATGACCAAACCTGCCCTTTTGGGCCTCCAGGCATGTTTTGGGAAAGTTCAAAATCCCTCAAAATGATAAGTCCATCCTTCCAAATGTTGTCAAACCATGAGGCGTCCCCCACACGCCATTCGGTCCAAATCTGGTCCTATTCCGGCCCACTCCAGTCAAAATGACTGTTTTGCTCCCAAGCGACTCGGCATGCACAAACCCCACTGAACGGCAGCAGACTCTCTCAAAACCATCCCTGAACAACCCTACACGCCTAACACAATATACCAGACCATTTCTGACCATTTCCAGCCAACTCCGGTCAAAATGACCGTTTTGCCCCTGGAAGCCCAAAAATGCCCCTAAACAGCACCGACCTTGGGATTTGGAGCGGAGATTTCACCACCCGCCTTTATTTAACCCAAGGAATACCCTACGATGCTAAACTCACACAACTCAACAAAAGGTCCTTGGAGCGTCTCGCAGACGCTCCGCCGAAATTGTCTTTTCCTTCGATTCCCTGGTTATAACGCACTGTCAGCCGACTTGAGAAATGCGTAAATCAGGGAATTCTCGAACACTCGTCCATAGATCCTTCCATCGATATGGTTCGATCGAATAGATCACTCCCTGAAGCCCTCCATCGTACGATGTGCAAACCATGACTTTTAGCAACCCCTAGAGCGTCTCGCAGACGCTTCGCCATGGTTGACTTTTTCTCTGATTCCCTGATTAAAACGCACCGTCAAACGACTTGAGAAATGCGTAAATTTGGAAATTCCGAAATGTATTTCCAGAGTACTTTCCATCAGTACGGTCCGATCGGATAGATCTCTTCTCGAAGGCCTCGATCACACGAAACAAAAATAGCCACTTTCAAACACCCACAGAGCGTATCACAGACACTTTGCAAAAGTGTCCTTTTTTGGCACGCTTCCCAAGGTGATATCACTCGCCTCCAAACATAATTCAAACTCTTCGAAAACATGAAAGTTCATCGGATGTACTAGGAGAACATCCCAAGTGCGACTGATTCCCCTGGAACCTTTCCAGTTGGCCTAATTATCGAGGCAAAGTTTGGGCGATTCTTCTCGGTGATGGAGCGTATGCTTCATGCGCTCAAATTTTGTTCAGATCGACTGACTTTCGATCAACAGTCGAGATTTAACCAGTACATAGGGTGCCACGTGTTATTCTGGCAATGTAGCACATGCACATAGTCTGTTCCAGATTGCCTATAAATAGAGGCCTCCCCCCTTACATATTCTAGGTCCGAAATTGATACGAAACTCTGCTGAAATCACTCCAGAAACTCGAATCTCTACATATATTCCTCCCCTCCAACACTTAGGCTAGATTCTACCCCTCCTAAGCCTATACACCCCATATACAAAGTCTCATAGACACTTATACACTCCACTCAAGCCTCTCAAGCCTTCTTGAAGTCACTCAAGCTCCAATCAAGACATCTATTGAAGACTACAAGAGTGTTGAAGCCAAAAGGTGGTATCCTTTTTACATTTATGCTCTCCCCCACTTTTCTCTTCTCCCTCATAGCCTACTTAGGCTATTCTCTATTTTAATCCCCATCTTCAACCCCCCCTTTCTTGCATGCTTGAGCCAAGAGGGCTCCTAGATCATGCCTAGAGGAAAGCAAGTGAGAGCCACCATGTAGGGGGACCTCTTACTAGCCTACTTTAAGATGGTATGGCCTAAGAGCCCCTTGTTTGTATGGTGAAGCCTAAAAGCCTTGTATGTGAATCATAACCCCTTGCATATTATTATTTTGATCATGTCTTGTATGCTTGGCTTCATTTTATGTTTATTGCCATATTACACAATGCTTGCATTGCTCTTAATTTTATGACATTTCAAAGTTCTACATGTCCTTCAAAAATTGTTCCAAGAGTTGGCCCTTTGAAGTTCAGTATGAGACCTTAAGAGTCTTGCCTTAGAACAATCTCTCACAACCTCCTAATTCATACTTTTGCATTATTGTATTTCAACTCGAATAAAAGTTGCTTTCAAACTTTCTAATATTCAAGGTTTCCATTCTCTCAAATTTAGTGGTTAAAATGGCCCCAGGGAACCATCTCTTGAGTGGTCTCCCTTTATATTGGCCATCGGAGTCCTAAATTTTTAGAATGGCTCCCTTTTCTCTTTATGATTGACTGAGAATGATGTTCAAACTCTTTGAATTCTATGGTTCCCATTCTCTCAAATTTAGTGGTTAGAATGGCCCCATGGAACCCTCTCTTAAGTGGTCTCCCTTTTGTTGGCCATATGAACCCTCTCTTGATGGAATGGTTCCCTTGAAAAATGGTTCTCAAAATTCTTCTCCAAAGGTGATTTCAAAAATGCATTCTCCCCATCTTTGCATCAAAAAGGATTCTCCAAAAATTACCATCATTATATTGAATTTTAACCCCTTATACTCTTGTTAAGATATTGGTTATAATGGCCATAAAGAAACCTTCCTTGGAATGGTCTCCAATCATTAACCATATAAACCATACTCTTGGCTAGAGTCAAAATTTTCATGGAAATGATCTTCATAAAGATTGCCAACCAAAGTCCATTGTATATCATGTTTTGTTTTCAAAACTCTTTGCAAGAATGCATCAAAACAACTTCCAAGACCATTCTCCAATCTAACCCTAGGTTAACTTGACCCTAGTTACCAAACCCTAGGTTAACTTGACCCTAGTTACCTAATCCTAGGTTAACTTGACCCTAGTTACCAAACCTTAGGCTAACTTGACCCTAGTTGCCAAACCCTAAGTTAACTTGACCCTAGTTACCTAACCCTAGGTTAACTTGACCCTAGTTGTCTAACCCTAGGTTAACTTGACCCTAGTTCACTCACCTTAGGTTAACCATCCCCTAGTTAGTTAACCCTAAGTCATCTTAACCTTAGGTTAACCTAACCCGAGTTAGTTAACCATAGGTCCTCTTAACCCTAGGTTGATCTAACCCTAGTTTGTTAACTTTAGGTTACCCCTAACCCTAGGCAAACTCAACCTAGGTTAGTACACTTCAAGGTTCCAACTCTTGAACCATTTTCTAAATGATCTTTCAAAACTTCAAACTATTTTTCCAAAACTTCCTACTCTCTTGATTTAAAAAAAAAAAACCAACTCCATAAACTCTTCAAGTGTTCTTACATTCCTTTTTCAAGACGTTTCCTAAAAATATTTTCAAGGAGTCACAAACCTAAGGTGCCCCTAGCCCTCTCATGGTTAAGGATCCCAAGGAGAAGTGATAAATCAAGAACGACCTCTAAGGTTATCCATATTAGGGTTCCAAACTATTGGCCATTCCCGAAAACCACTTTAAAAAACAAATTCATCAAAACATTCCAAAATCATACTTCCATAGTTTTCAAAAACACTCTCAAACTCTCTTGAGTTATTCAAAAACATTTTCCAAAACTCTCTCATGTTAATCCAAAAACATTTTCAGAACATTCCACCATTCAATTTCAAGTCAAAACTTCCAAGAATACAAAGAGTCTTCAACTTCCAAAGACCTCAAAGTGTCTTAAACTTTTACAAAGACCTCAAAGTGTCTGAAACTTTTTCAAAGACCTCAAAGCGTCTTAGACTTTCCCAAAGGCCCCAAAGTATCTTCAAACCTTTCAAAGGCCTTAATGTGCCTATCTTTCATCGGGCTCTTGCCCGAACTACGAATGACTTGATTCTCGCCAAATGAGATACGTAGACAAGCTAAAATGGTGCTGTCATAACTTTTATTTCAACCCCAATCCATTTTTCAAAAAATTCCAATCAATTCAAAGTTTCTATTCCAAACTCTTTCAAAACCTCCATTATTTTCAAACTTCTTCCAAAACTTGCATCATGCATCATTCACCCAAAAAGTGATGACTAAATCCCTTTTTCAAAGTTCTAAAATGGATATTAGGTGGACAATGGTAACCGGTTATCCTAGTGAGTGAACCAAGGGTGATTAGACATGTAGGTACTGAAAGGGCGGGGTAGGGTGATGATCTTAGGATAGCTTCCCTACACGTAACCAACCCCCGAACTTTAGATTTCTATTTTTGAAAGACTAAAATGGAGTTATTTTCAAAAAGGGCTTAAAATTTTCAAAAGGTTGCCAAACAACCCTATTTCTTAAAAACCCTCTCTTGAGGGAGTTTTCAAAAAATCTTTTCAAAAACTCTAAGCTTAACCTTCGGATTAACGCTTAGTTTTAGGTGCCCTAACTCACCTTTATTAAGTTAGGTGGCGACTCCTATTTTTCTAAAAAAGCCCTTAGTCAAATTAATTTTCAAACCTAGTCGCACTTGTCCTTTTAGGAGGACAAGTTCTAGTGACAGAGTTACGTGCTTTAGGGTATCCGAGCCGAAAGGACCTTGGACACCCCAAAAATCGGGGCGTGACAGGTTGCATTAGGAAAGATGTGGAAGTTAAGTTTTAAAATTTAGGAAAGATTTTTATGTTTAAGTTTTGGAAACTTAAGATTTGGGAAAGTAGAAGATTATGAAGGATTTGAATTAGGAAAGATTTGGACTAGGAAGGGTTAAGATTCCTATTTCCTAAAACAAAGGATTGGATTTTGTTTCTAAAAAGAGAAGTTTTGATTTTGTTTCCATAAACGGAGGATAGGATCTAGTTTCTTAAATGGAAAAATTGGGTTAGTTTCCTAAAGGGAAGATTGGATTTGGCATGAATTTGGAAAGATAGTGTTTTTAGAAATCCTAGTTTTGGGAGACTATAGTTTTTACGTAGAAAATAGGTTTTGGAAATATGTATAGTTTGGATATGAAAAGGGGGATTTTGGAAACCTAGGTTTTAAGGTAAGTTTGAAAGACATATTTTTGGGAAGGAAAAGTAGGGTTTTCTAATTGTGGTTCTAGGGCTTGACTTGGGCACCAAGAAAAGGAATTTTTAGAAAGTGAGTTTTTAGAAACGAAGATTTTGGAGGAAGATTCTAAAGAGGAGTTTTTAGAAAATGTGTTTTGAAAAGAATTTTAGGAAGGAAGTTTTTGGAAAGTAAAACTTTGAGAAAGTTTTGGAAACAGGATTTTGGAAGAAGCTTTTTGGAAAGAGTTTTTAGGAAATTGAATTTTGAGCAGAGTGTTTTGGAAAGGAGTTTAAAAAGAGAAGTTTTGGAAAATAGATTTTTGGGGGAAGTTTTTAGAAAACAATTTTGGAAAGAAGAATTTTTGAAAAGCATGTTGAAAAAGAGAGTTTTAGAAAAAGAGATTTTTGAAAAGAGAGCTTTTTGGAAAGTATATAAGTGTCTCACTTTCCTAAAACGATTCTAACCATAAGAAGGTTAGAACCACTTTAAGAAAGTGGTTTTGAAAACAAGAAGGAGTTGAAAATATAGACCATATTGGTCACTTTAAATGTAACACTTTCCTAAAGCAATCCTAGCCATGGAAAGGCTAGAACCACCCTAGGATTCTGATTTTGAAAAGAAGTTTTGAAAAAGAAGACTTTGATGCAATTTTGAAAACAAGTTTAATGTAAGCTTTGAAAACGAGTTTGAAAACGATTTTTGGAAGAATGCAAGATAATGATATGCATAATGCAGATTGGGGTCGTGAACATACAAGGTTAAGGCTTCACCACATAATCAAGAGGGCCAAACCCACGTGGTCTCTGGTTAGACTAAAAGAAAGCCCCCGACATGGTGACTTTCAAGAGCCTAATCCTACACATGAACCGAGAATCCCCTTATTTCAAACATGCAAAGAAAGGGGGGAAGAAGATGGGGGATTAAAATACAGAAAAACCCAAGTGGGATAGGAGGGAGAAGAGAGAGGGGGAAGTGCAGAAACTTAAAGAGAAAGCCTACCTTGTCTTGTTCATTTCACTTTGCTTTGTGCGCCTTGCTTTTCTTCAGCCTTCACTTCACTTTAGTCTTGATCGTCGGGAACTCTTCTTCGATCTTCGAGAGCTTCGAGTTGTAGCACTTCAAGTCTTCAATGGAGGATTGAGGCTAGTGTATAAGTGTATAGGAGTGTATATGAGTGTATAGGAGGCTAGGGTTTGTGTATGGTGGCTAGGGTTTGGAAAACCTAGAGAAGCTAGGGTTTAGGAAGGCTACGAGCTCTGTGTATCGAATATTAGGGTTTTCAGATTGAGTTTGCGGACCTCTTTTATGCTGGAGGAGGCTCTGTATTTATAGAGATGGGATAGACCTGGCACCTGTTGCAGTGGCGCTAGTCCAAATTTTCTCTTGGCGCCACTAGGAGTGGCGTTAGGCCATTTCTTGGCTTAGCACCAGCTAGTTAGGAAAGTTTTAAGGTCAGCAAGCAACGTATCTTGAGAAGATTTGAGCGCATGTACTAGTGATTAGCATGCAATTTTTAGCCTGGCTTCACTAGGAGTGACTCCGAAAAGTCTGGGAAGGATTTAAGGGACTGGGATTGGCCTGGAAGGCTGGAAAAGGGCAGGAACACTTAAAACAGTGTCTCGAAGGTATTTGACTTGAAAAATAAGGATAGGATATGTCGGAGGGGCAGACCAGACCATTAGGGGTAAAACGGTCAACCGGGCCAGAAAGCTACTGAGATGGACTCAGAACGTCTTGGAAGAAGATTCGAGATTTGGAAACATTATCCAGAATGTTCCCAATGGTTGCCGGTTTGATACGCAGAGCCGGTGTGGTCGGAAAAGGTGATCGGCCCACCAAGGGCAAAACGGTCATTTTACACTAGGTTTGCCGGAACTAACTCGAAATGATCCGAAAAGATAAAAGAAGGTTGAGAATACTACATGAAGCATTCTTGGGAGGTTATCGATTTGCTACCCAGGGCTGGTGTGGTTCCTGGGGCATTCGATGCCTAGGGGCAAAATGGTCACCTTGACCAAAAAGTCTCAAAAATTGACTGGAGGGCACCTAATCATGCCAGATTGACTTTAAGACAATCTTGGAAGGGTGAACGTACTATTCTGAGAATTTAGGTGTGTTCTCGAGAAACGTGCCAAAAAATGGCCCTACGGACAGTTTGGTCATTTTTCACCAGAGTGGGCTAGCAGGCACTGGTGTTGACCTGGGTTTTGAGTGTTTCTGCCACTCTGACAGCGGTCCCGTGATACAGGGGTTTGTTGGAAATTCCCTATATTGACCTGTTTACGAGTATTTTCGCTACTCTGACGGTTGTGATGTTTGCCAGTACTTCCGCCACTCTGACGGTTCGTAATCATTCTCGAGACTGCCTGATCTTGGGAAGCTGCTAAAGGGACTTAGCGCCTAAGAATCAACTTTCTCAAAAGGCATGCCTAGACGGACATTTCTGCATTGGCGGGCTAGCAGTCGCCAAAGGTGGACCATTCTACCATCTAGGGGACTGGGGGTGTCGTCCCGGTTGACAGGTTTAAGGGGACTTACTGTTCCGAAAAGATTTTCTTCAAAAAACGTGCCGAATAATAGAATTACTGTCTTGAGGAATCAACTGTCTCGAGAGAGGGATTAGAATCAGAATTGGACTTGAAGAGGGGACTTACCGTCTTCAGGAAAATGTGCCTATTGGATTTGGATAGGGGACTTACCGTCTTCGGAAAGACATGCCTATTGGAAAGGGGACTTACCGTCTTCAGAAAGACGTGCCTATTAGAATTGGAAAGGGGATTTACCGTCTTCAGAAAGACGTGCTTGATTTGGAATTAGACCGAATGATGCCCCTAGGGGCATTTTGGTCATTTTGCCTCTATTTGGGCCTGGCAGGGCCTGAGAAGCGATGAATAGACAAGATTAGACTTGAAAAATTTTTGACTCAAAATACGCCCATATTGACTTAAAACCAAGTCTGGACGGACTGGAGACCGCCGAGCGGTCAAAAATGGGGTGCTTACAGCTGTTCAATTGACTGTTTTGCCCTTGGTGGGCCGGTTGATGTTTTCAAACACTCCGACATTACTTCTCAGGCTAGTTACCTCTTAGACACTCTCTTAAGGTTTTCCATCCATTCCCAGCCGAGTTTAGTTACTTAGAACCTTCTGGATCATTCCGAGACTTTTCAGAGCCACTCGTAGTGGAGTCAAGCCAAAAATAGCATGATGGTCACTAGTATAGGTGCCCAAAAATTGCAAGGTTCGATATACTTAAACCCTAGCCCTCTCTGATCTCTTCAAACCCTACCCTCCACATACTTAAACTTTAACATCCACACACTCTATACACTTAAGCTCAAGCCTCCAAAGCATCTATTGAAGACTCAAAGTGCTGCAACTCAGAAGCTCTCAAAGTTTGAGTAAAGGAAGCAAACAAGGAAGTCAAATCAAGAAGAAGACGAGGTAGGCTTTCGATTTACTTTTATGTAATTCTCCCCCTCTCTCTTCTCTCTCCTAACCCACTTAGATTTTCTTTTATTTTAATCCCTCGTCTTCTACCTCCCTTTCTTACATGCTTGAAACAAGGGGTTTCTCGGTTCATAACTAGGTAGAATTGTTGAAGGTCACCGTGTTGGGAGATTTCTTCAAATTCGACCCTTGATGGTGTGGGCTCAGCCCCCTTGATTATATGGTGAAACCTAACTTTGTATGTTCACAACCTTTTTGCATTGTACATATCATATTCATACATTCATTCAAAATTGTTTTTAAAGTTGTTTTCCAAACTTGCATCAAATCTCTCTTTCAAAACTTGCATCAAAGTGGTTTTCAAACTTGCATTCAAAATTTCTTTTTCAAACTTGTTTTCAAAATCACAATCTTAAATTGATTCTAGCCATTCTATGGTTAGAGTTGTTTTAGGAAAGTGTTATATTCATTGTGACTATCGAGGTCTATATTTTGGGTGTAAACCCTAAATTATTTTTCATCAAAATCATAATCATAAGACAATTCTAGCCATTCTATCGTTAGAGTTGTTTTAGGAAAGTGTAATATTCAAAGTTATCATTATGGTCCATATTTCAAAATCCTTGTTGTTTTTCCAAATCACAAACTTAGAATAGTTCTAATCTTTTTATGGTTTGAATCGTTTTAGGTAAGTGAGACATTCAAAAGATTTCAAAAGTCCATATTCAAGCCCCTTTCCAAATTACTTTTCAAATTTCTTTCCAAAAACTCTTTTCAAAAATCTATTTTCTAAAAACTCTTTTTAAACTTCCTTCCAAAAACTCCAAAAATTTGTTTCCCAAAAACTCTTTTCAAAGATCTCATTTCCGAAAACTCTTTTTCTTGGAGTTCAAGTCAAGCCCTAGAATCCATGGTTAGGAAACCCTAGTTTCTTCCTTAAAATCACGACTTCCTCTTTTGTTTCAAATCATAGATTTCCAAAACCTTTATTTTCTACATCAAATCAAAGGTTTCCAAAATCTTTTTTTTCTACACCAAATCATAACTTTCCAAATCCTAGATTTTCAAAACTCAACCTTTCTAATTCCAAGTCAAATTCAATCTTCTAATTTAGGAAACCAAATCTAATCCTCTAATTTAGGAAATAAAATCAAATTATCTATTTTTAGAAATAAAATCTAATCTTCTATTTTAGGAAATAGGAATCAAATATTTCCTAACTCAAACCTTTCCTCAATTCAAACTTTTCCCAAGTCTAAGCTTTCAAATCTTTCTAAAATTAATACTTTCTAAATTCAAATCTTTCCTAAAATCAATACTTTACTAATTTGATACTTTCCTAAAATGAAACTTTCTTAATTTGGCACTTTCCTAAAATGGAACTTTCTTATTTTGAAACTTTTCTAATTCAAAGCTTTCCAAAGTCCAATCTTTCTTAAACCCTAACTTTCCAAATCATTCCAACTCAAGTGTTTCTAAATCAAATCAAATCATTTTCAAACCTTTCTTCGACTTCATTTTTCTTAATTCTAAGTTTTCTAAAATCAAATCAAACTTTTCAAATCTAAATCAAATCTTTCCAATTCGATTGCATGCTCCAACCCTAGGATACCTATACCATTGGATACCTAAGTCCTAGTTCAACCCTAATCCTAAGTTAGGACATTTCCACTCCTTTCTAAAACTCCTTTCCAAACCAAGATGGTTTTTCAACTTCAATTTAAGTCGAGATATTTTCAAATCTCAATCTTTCCGAATCAAGTCCAAGTTCTTCTTCCAAGTTCCATCTTTTCAAATCAAAGTCAATTTTAAATCCAAGTTTCAATTTCAAATCTTCCATTCAAAGTTCAAATCGAACCCTTTTTCAAATTAAACTCTTTTCTAATAAAATCTTTTCAAATCAAACTCTTCAAAAACCTAAAAGTGTTTATTTTCAATCAAACTCTTGTTCGAACTATGACTGACCTAATTTTCAAAAAGGAATACGTAGGTAACTCTTATGGGTGCGGTCATAACCTTTTTCAAATTTTCAATTTCATAACCTTTTTCAAATTTTCAATTCCACAACCTTTTTCAAATCTCAAATTCTACAATCTATTTCAAGTTTCCAATTTCTAAAACCTTCTTTCAAACTTCAAATCTTGTTTTCAAATCTATTTTCAAAATCAAATATTTTTTTTGCACTTGCATATCATGTATCATATAGCTCTTTTCTAAAGTATATAGTATTGGACATTGAACAATCGAAAATTTTAAATGAGTGAACCTAGGGTAAATAGACATGTAAGTACCGAAAGGGCGGGGTAGGGTAAGGATCTTATGATATCTTTCCTACACATAACCAACCTCCGAACCTAGAATCACTATTTTCAAAGACCAAAATGGAGTTATTTTCAAAAAGAGCTTAAAACTTTTCAAAGGTTGCCAAGTAACCTCTTTTCTTAAAAACCCTATCTTGAGGAAGTTTTTCAAAACCTTTTCAAAAATCCTAAGTTTAATCTTTGAATTGTACTTAGTTTTAGATGACTTAACTCACCTTAATCAAGTTAGGTGGCGACTCCAAAACTTTTTCCAAAAGCCCTTATTCAAATAAATTTCTAATTTAAACCTAGTCGCACTTGTCTTTCTAGGAGGATGAGTTCTAATTAGCAAGTACTGCGTTTTTTTTCACTTGTGCATATTTTCCTCAAGTGCGAAAAATTGGGGTACGACAGCTGGTGAATCCACTGGGAACGCTTAGAGGGTTAGGCTAATGTCATGTCTTTTCACCCTTCACTCATCTAGAGTTTTTGATTAATTTTTTCAATTCTATCCACTTCAAGTTTTCAAAATCAAACTTTTCAAAGATGTTTTAAAAAATATGTCATAGCATGTATTTAATTACATTCAATCATTCTATCTTGCATTAAATTTGTCAATCAAGTACTAATTTTTTGTATCTTTATTTTTGTAAGTGGACCTTTGTTCACACTTTTATTTTATATCATGTTAACAACCATGTATGTCATGAATGTATGAATGGAATGGACAGGATGGATGGGAGTTATTGGGCCCTTTCCTCTACTTTTCAAAATTTCACACACACACTACACGTGAATAAGCATTTGCATACTTGCATTCTCTACCTGAATATGTCCCTTCTTGTTAGAGGGGAGAAAAGTATATTGGTTGTGGGCAAGATGTTGTGTCAGTTTCTTATCCTATGGTCCCTTGATGGTTTCCCCGCTTGGATCACCCTCTAATAATGGCACCACCTCAGGGAGTGGGTCTAGGTTTGAAGATCTAGGAACCGAGCCTTCTTAGGAAGCATTAGTAAACCCTTAACCTCATGCTCATGTAGAAACCATGCATAGCTGAACCTTTGCCAGATTTAAGACACGCGCGTTAATTTCAAAACCATGGAGGAAAGGGTGACTGCTTTACTTTTCTTTATTCTTGTCTATTCTTGCTGTTATAATGCTTGTATAATTGCTCATGCATACATGTTTATTTTATAATTGCATTCTCTCTCTCTCTCTCTCTCTTTATTCTTAGCATATATGTTCATGCATTTAGTTTTTCATGTCAAGATGAGAGTTCCAAAGTAACTTAAATCACTGCATCTTTATGCATATGATCAACCCATAGAGAGTGACGCCAAGATCGCTCTCCCTTGCATTAAACGTAACCAAAACCCTAACGGTTCCCACGTAACCTTAAGGACTCATGGCATGCATTTCAAGTCATTCCATAAAGAAGGTCCTCAATCCCTCTATGCTCACGAAGATAAGGTTGCCAAGAAGACAAGGGGCAATCAAACAATAAGGTCTCTTAATGACCTCCTTGACATCAAACTCAAAGAAGGCAAATCAGAACACTCAAGAATAGTTTAGGATCTCAAATGTAAAAGTAGATAGGTGGAAGTCCCAAAGAAAGTGTTCCCTCTCCCCCTATTAAAATGTATTTCGATTTTCTTGTATTTTAAACTCTAAGTTCAATGTACTCCTTTACTTTTTGTAAATGAATAAATGAATGAATGTATGTTTCCACTCGACGGTAAGGTATATGCATAAAAGGACAAAACCCTTATCTCCAAAAAGTTAGCCAAATGTATCATGCTTAGTCCTCCTCTCAAAATAGGGGCACCCCTAGGACATACATTGCATAAAAATTTTCAATCAAGATACTAACTTATCTTTTGTTTCTTGTCTTCTATCCTCCCCCCTCATCTCTAAATACCAAGAAAACGAAAATAGAAGCAAGACAAGAAGCGGGTCTACTAAACCATCCATTTACTATTATCGTGAAGCTCACATATTCACTTCCATTATACTTATACATCCATATCTATTCCAAGACACGAGTTCCAAGAAACTCAAGTCATTGATCAACCGTAAAGAGAAAGGAGCAATCCAATCTCATGTTAATCGAACCCACCAAAACCCTAAAGGTTCCTTAACCCTAAGGATTCATGGCATGTATAGAACTATGTCTCAAGAGGGGCCCAAATCCCTCACCGTCCATAGAGGGGGGATTGCCCAAACAAAGAAATATCAACCGGCCCATGTTGAAGAGGTATTGTATTGCATAAGGGGCAAAATCTTGTGTCCAAGATGGACTCAGCACATGCCTAGACTCCCTCAGAAGAGGGACCTCCATAAGACATATATCGCATAAAACCTCCAACTCCACATGCTGACTGCATTTTTTTTTCTTTTTCTTTTTCTTTTTCTAGGTCGAAGAGCATAATTAAACTCATAGAACCCCTCTAGCATCCCGCCCAATTCAAACTCATACAAGGATAAACCCGGTTATGGGAAGAGGCCGAACCTACATTGAAGAGTAAGAAGAATTGGCCTTCTATCTACAAGATATTACCTTCATGCCATGTCATGGTAATTGTCATGCCCAGATTTTTCGCACTCGAGGAATACTCACCCAAGCGGGAAAAATGCTGTACTCTCTCGTTAGAACTCACCCTCCTAGAAGAATGAGTGCGACTAGGTTTGAATTGAAAACAGGTTTGAATAAAGGGCTTTTGAAAAAGATTCGGAGTCGCCACCTAACTTGATTAAGGTGAGTTAGGTCATCTAAAAACTAAGCATAATTCGAAAACTACACTTAGGGTTTTTGAAAAAACGATTTGAAAATATCTCCTCAAGAGAGGGTTTTAAAGAAAACAGGTTGTTTGGCAACCTTTGGAAAACATTTAGCCCTTTTTGAAAAATAACTCCGTTTTGGTCTATGAAAACAGTGATCCTAGGTTCGGAGGTTGGTTACGTGTAGGGAAGACGCACTAAGCTATCACCCTACCCCGCCCTTTCAGTACCTACATGTCAATCTACCCTAGATTCACCTATGAGAGTCTCCAATTAGCTAATGGTCAATCCTATTCACTTTGAAAAACAATGTTCATAAACTAACATGATGTATGATATGCAAGTGCAAAATAAGAGAATGGAAAAATAGATTCAGAAAAAGATTGATTTGAAATTGATTTGATTTGAAAATAGATTTGAAGAGATGGAATTGAAATTGGAAAGTTTGAAAATTGAAAGTAGAAATTTGAAAATAGAAAGTTTGAAAGTAGATGGGAATTTGAGATTTGAAAAGATTTTGAAAACTGCACCCATGAGGGTGGAATTGAAAGTTTGAAAAGTATTGTGACCGCACCTATGAAGGTTGCCTACATATCCCTTTGGGGGAATCAGGTCAGTCATAGTTCGGACAAAAGTCCGATTGAAAATAAAAGGCTTGATTTGAAAAGAGATTGAATTGAAAATTGAATTTGACTTGAAATTAGAAGAGGAGATTGGAAATTGAAATTGAGAAGATTGGACTTTGATTTGGAAAGATTGATTTTGGAAAGACTTGGTTTTGGAAAGATGGAGGTTTAGGAAACCTAGACTTAGGAAAGGTAGGAGACCTAGGAAAGACTTGAGAGTTTAAGAAAGATTGGATTTAGGAAAGGTTTGAATTAGGAAAGGTCCGATTTAGGAAAGTTTTGAATTAGGAAAGTTTCATTTTTGGAAAGTTTCAAATTAAGAAAGTTTTGAATTAGGAAATGTCGTTTTAAGAAAGGTTTTAAAATAGGAAAGTGTTGAATTTAGAAATGTTTTGAATTAGGAAAAGTTTAGTTTAAGAAATGATTAGAATTTAGAAAGTTTCAAGTTAAGAAAGTTTTGAATTTTGGAATGTTTTGAAAAAGGGAAGTTTTGAAAGTGGAAAAAGTTTAGAAAACAAGGAAGTTTTGAAAATAAGAAAGTTTCGTTTTGGGAAAGGTTTGAAAAAGGAAAGTTTTCAGTTTAGGAAATGTTTGAATTAAGAAAGTTTTGAGTTTAAAAAAGTCTTAGATTTGGAAAGATTTGAAGTTTAAGAAAGTTTAGAATTTAGAAAGTTTTTAGGTTTAGAAAGATTTAACTTAAGAAAGTTTCAAATTTAGAAAGTTTTGAATTTGGAAAGATTTGAAATTTAGAAAGTTTAAGATTTAGAAAGTTTTAGAGTTTTAGAAAATCTTGAGATTAGGAAAGGTTTAAGTTTAGGAAAAGTTTGGAAACTTAGGTTTGAAAAGTTATGATTTGGAAAGGGGGTAGAATTAGGAAAGGGTTGAATTAGGAAGGATTTGAAAGTTGAGTTTTAAAACTTAGGAAAGATTTTTAAGTTCAAGTTTTGGAAACTTAAGATTTAGGAAAGTGGAAGTTTAGGAAGGATTTGAATTAGGAAAGATTTGGATTAGGAAGGGATTGGATTTGGTTTCTAAAAGAGAAAGGTTGGATTTTATTTCCAAAAACGGAGGACGGGATCTAGTTTCCTAAACGGGGAGATTTGATTTGGTTTCCTAAAGGGAAGATAGGATTTGGGTAAGGATTTGGGAAGGGAGATTCTAGAAACCCTAGTTTTGCAAAATTATAGTTTTGACGTAGAAAATAGGTTTTGGAAACATGTATAGTTTTGATGTAGAAAACAAGAGGTTTTGGAAACCTAGGTTTGGGGCAAAGTTTGAAAACCATGTTTTTTGGGAAGAAAATTAGGGTTTCCTAATGGGGGTTCTAAGAAAAGAGTTTTTAGAAAATGCATTTTTGGAAACGAAGGTTTTCTAGAAGGGGAATCCTAGGGAGGAGTTTTTGGAAAGTGAATTTGAAGAGGGAGTTTTTGGAAAAAGATTTGAAAGAGAAGGAGTTTTTGGAAAAATTATTTTTGGAAACGAAGGTTTTAGAAGGAAAATCCTAAAGGGGAATTTCTAGAAGGAAGATTTTGGAAAGATAGTTTTTTAGAAAGATTCTTGGAAGGAGATTGTTGGAGAGAGTTTTTTAGGAAAGTGAATTTAGGGAGTGTTTTTAGAAAGAGATTTTAAATAGAAGGAGTTTTGGAAAGGAGTTGAAAAAGGAAATTTTGCAAAAATAGATTTTGGAAGGGATCTTTTGAAAACAATTTTGGAGAGGAGAGTTTTAGGAAAGTATGTTGAAAAAGAGATTTTTAGGAAGGGATTTTTGAAGAGAGAATTTTTTGGAAAGCATGAAAACATCTCACTTTCCTAAAGCGATTCTAACCAAAAGAGGGCTAGAACTACTTTAAGAAAGTGGTTTTGGAAAACAATAAGATTTGAAAATATAGACCAAAAAGGTCACTTTTAATGTAACACTTTCCTAAAGCAACCCTAGCCATGGAAAGGCTAGAATCACCCTAGAATCGTGGTTTTGAAAACAAGTTTTTGAAAAAGAGATTTTGATGCAATTTTGAAAACAAGTTTGAAAACGATTTGAAAAACAACTTTGAAAACGGTTTGTGGAAGATGCAAGACTATGATATGCACAATGCAATTTGGGGTCGTGAACATACAAGGTTAAGGCTTCACCACATAATCAAGGGGGCCGGACCCACGTGGTCTCTGGTTAGACTAGAAGAAAGCTCCCGACACGGTGACTCTCCAATAGCCCAATCTTACACATAGACCGGGAATCCCCTTGTTTCAAGCATGCAAAGAAAGAGGGGGGGGGGGGGAAGAGATGGGGGATTAAAATAGAAAAAACCTAAGTGGGTTGGAGAGAGAAGAGAGAGGGGGGAAGTGCAGAAAATTAAAGAGAAAACCTACCGTATGTCTTCTTTATTTTGCGCGCCGCGCTGTTTTCGATTTTCGGTCTTTGTCTTGATCTTCACCTTCAGTCTTCAAGAGTTGTCTTCAAGCCTTGGATGGCAGCTCTTCAAGTCTTCAAAGGATGGTTGAAGGCTAGTGTATGAGTGTATGGGGGAGTGTATGAGTGTATAGGAGGCTCGGGTTTGTGTATAGTGGCTAGGGTTTGGAGAACCTATGGAGGCTAGGGTTTTTTGAGGTGTTCGAGCTCTGTATATCGAAATATATGATTCTTCGGTTAAGTTTGCAGACCCCTTTCACGTTGAATGAGGCTCTGTATTTATAGAAGTTGGACAAACCTGGCGCCTGTTGCAATGGCGCTAGGGCAAACTTTACACTGGCGCCACTAGGAGTGGCGCCAGGCCATTTTTTGGCTTGGCTTGGCGCCAGCCAATTAGGAAAGGTTTAAGGTCAGCAAGCAACGTATCTTTGACTAGATTTAGGCGCCTGTACTAGTGACTACCATGCAATTTTTAGCTTGGCTTCACTAGGAGTGACTCCAGAAAGTTCGGGAATGATTTGGAGGAGCCAGGAATGACCCGGAAGGCCAGAAAGGAGCAGGAACACTTAAAATAGTGTCCTGGAGCTATTTGACTTGACAAATGAAGATAAGGTAGGTCGGAAAGGTCGACCGGGCCTTTAGGGGCAAAACGGTCAATCGGACCGGAAAACTGCCGGGACAGACTCGGACTGTCCCAGAGGAAGACTTGGGATCTGGAAACATTATTCAGAATGTTCCCAGAGGTTGCCGGTTTGATTTCCAGAGCTGGCGTGGTTGGAAAAGGAAACCGGCCTACCAGGGGCAAAACGGTCATTTTGCACCGGGTGGGCCAGAACTGACTCGGAATGATCCGGAAAGATAAGGAAAGGCTGAGAATACTACAAGAAACATTCTCAGGACATCACCGGTTTGATACCCAGAGCCGGTGTGGTCGAAGAAGGAGACCGGCCCTCTAGGGGTGAAACGGTCATTTTGTACCGGGTTGGTCGGAACTGACTCGGAATGATCTGGAAAGATAAGGGAAGGTTGAGAGTACTATAAAAAGCAATCTCAGAGGGTTACCGGATTGATACCCAGAGCCGGTGTGGTTCCCGGGGCATCCGGATGCCTAGGGGCAAAATGGTCATCTTGATCGGAAAGTCTCGGAAAAGGTCCAAAGGACAGTTTGGTCCTTTTTCACCAAAGTGGGTTAAAAGACAATGGTGTTGACCTGGGTTTTGAGTGTTTCCGCCACTCTAACGGCGGTCGTCGTGACACAGGGATTTGTTGCCAATTCCCTATATCGACCTATTTGTGAGTAGTTCCGCTACTCTAACGATTTTGTGAGTATTTCTGCTACTCTAACGGTTTTGTGAGTATTTCCGCTACTCTAACGGTTTCGTGAGTATTTCTGCTACTCTAACGGTTTTGTTAGTATTTTTGCTACTCTAACGATTTCGTGAGTATTTCCACTACTCTAACGGTTTTGTGATTAGTTTCGCTACTCGGACCGTCCCGAGGAATAAACTGTCTCGAGAGAGGGATTGGAAAGGGGTCTTACCGTCTCCGAAGAGACGTGCCTGGATTGGAACCTTCTCAAGGAATAAATTGTCTCGAGAGTGGGATTGGAAAGGGGTCTTACCGTCTCCGAAGAGACGTGCCTGGATTATGAGTGTTTCCGCCACTCTAACGGTTTTGTGAGTAGTTTTGCTACTCGGACCGTCTCGAGGAATAAACTGTCTTGAGAGAGGGATTGGAATTGGAATAAGAAAGGACAATGCCCCTAAGGGCATTTTGGTCATTTTGCCTCTATTTGGGCCTGACAGGCCCGCGAAGCGATGGAAAGACGGAATTTGGACCTAGAGAATTGGTTTCGATTGGAATATGCCCAAAATGACTTGAAAACAAGTCTGGACGGAGTGTAGACTGCCGAGCGGTCAAAAATGGGGTGCTTACAGTAATCACCATCCATACGGAAGAAGACTTCATGATTTGCAAAGTTCTGTTAGTCCCATGTATTGCCACAACAAAGCCTTCCAACTTCCAAGCTTTCAAATGCCTATCAACCACCCAAAAAGATTTAGCTTATTCTAGTCATTCGACAATTGAGAACATGGTCGCTAACCACATCAGTAGTAGAGGCTTCCAACATGGGGAAAGGATTAGAGGCAAAGCTATAAGGTGATCTTCATCTACAATAATTCAACAGTCAGCATCATACTCGTAGGAGGGGATATTGTCCCCCCTCCAAAGGAGATTAAACAAAAGGGTTAACCCAAAAACCAACTATTAAGTAGCAGACTACAATCAACAGTGTACCATCCAGGCAAATAAGTTCAAATCCTAGAGGAGTCACTATCAAGCTTGTTCCACAAAAAAGATGCCTCGGCCCTAGGCATTGATCCTTTAACATCAGCTTATTTTTCTCAAGTAGCATTAGATAAAAGTTGGTAAATTGGAGCGCCCTTCATATTCCCAGATCCTGAAGGCCTTGGTAAAGCCTACAAGAAGAACCCCTTGATTTTAACTTATCAAAGTATCATGTAAATATCAAGTACATAACGGGTTAATCTGAAATAAATGACTCTTGATCACGAAATGCTTTATATTATTTGTTATCATAAAACCTTTTTCAGTAAAAAACAAAACTTGCAGGGTATCCAACGTTTGGCATCTTTTGACCCTAAAGACTTCTAGATGTCCTTTACAGACTCGGCCTCCTCAACTCCATCATTTCATATAATGCAATCATCCTTAAATAACAACACAATGACAAAACATCGTTAAACCTTCTAGATCAATCCTCATAACTCAGCAGCCTACTATCCACAAGCAAATAGAACCATTGAAGCAGCAAAACAGAAAAGCATCTAAAGAATCCCTCACAAGAAAAATGAGAACCACAAGGATTGACATGAGTAGCTATCCTTTGCGTTGATGGCGTAAAGAAGCTCCATCAAAATCTCAACTGGGGCACTGCCATTCTCCTTGGTCTAAAGCAATGAGGCAGTCGTACTAGTTAAAGTAGAAACCCTCTCTCTCCGAGTCCTCATGGGAATTTAACTCATTGAAGCAGACTAGCTCAAAAACTGGTGTGAACAACTTTGTCTCCTAAAAGAAAAGAGAATGGCAACCATCTACCATGCCCGAGGCTTTTAAGGATGCATCGCCAGATCCTTCAAAACGAAAGTCAAAGTCCTGCCAGTTCAAAGAAAGAGATATTGGTCTTAAAAAGACACTTTCAAGTCAGCAAAAAGCTAAAGGCAAGTTCGACCTCAACTATAACGAAGAGCATTAATCCTAGCAAAAATGGAAGAAAAAGTCTTTGTAGCACTCATCAATTCAGATTAGGTAAAGCACTATTATGTGTAATTAGAAACTTTGATACAGCAATGATAGCAATAATTAAAATGAAGAAAGGCCTTCAATTCTTCTACCATACTATTAAAAGCATTCCCTTACAGAGCCTAGTTTAGCCAATTACTTTCCTTTGAAAAATCAGATTTGATGATCACGGCCCACAATAGGTCGAGATAGAGTAAATAGGATAAGGGAAATAAAGAGCGGATGTAAGTTTAAAGAGTGCCCAAGAAAAAAAGAAAAATAAAAAACGCATGACCTCAAGAACATAGTGAAAACACGAAAAAGGAGGAGGCATAGCAAAATACAAATATTGTCGACCTGGTGAAAATTTATAAGAACGCCGTGGTGTAAAAGTAACAGTCTAGGATCGTTTAAAAAAAGAAAAGGGGAGACAAGATGTGAAGATGTAGCAAAGGAAGCATAAGAGTCGGGGGGTATGTTTAAGTCCAAAAGCAGAAAAGGAGAAATAGAGAATGAGCAGCAATAAGAAAGAGAGTTTAGCCATCCAAGGTGATCATAGGTCTCAAAACCCCAAGTAAAAGTAAAATGTTTTGAGCCTTTATCCCTTCCTTTCAAATACCCCATAACCAAGCCTACATTGCTGTCCAAAATAAAGACCTTTTAGATTGGTCATTGCTATCATTACTCTTCAGAGGAAGATGATTACTAATGAGAATGCAAATGTCATATTTTTCTCTCTTAATGTTTAATCTTTTATACTTAGTTGGCGCCTAAATATACTCATTATTCTTATATTTTGATGTAGGGTACTATGGAACGCTAAGGAAGATAATCCTAACTTAAAAGGGACGAATTCGTGCTAAGTTGGAAGAAGCGTTCAAAGAGCGTTCAAACGGTACGTCAAACGGATTCACGTCAAATTCAGATTCAAAGTGTGTTTGAAATATACAGAGAATAATTTTACCGTTCGAAGTGCGTTTGATGTACCATTCGAACGGTGGTCCAATGCTTTCGAATGGTAGTAAGGGCGTTCAAACGGTTGTGTGGACCTACAGATTTTCAGTAGCTTATAAAAGCTGGGATTGTATTGTTTTTAGGGTTGGCATTTTTCATATTATTCTAGGAGGAAAAAGTAGCAGAAAATATACGTTTCTTTCTTCTTCTCTAGCCTATTCTTTGAGTTTTCTTCATGGCCCTGCGTGGCTAAACTTTGAATCTTGGTCGAAGAAAATAGAAGCCTCGGAATTAACAATAAACTGTGAGATCTAATTTGTTTTCATTATTCAATTTATGCTTTGAGTATCGGATGTTCTTCTATACCAATTTTCATGATTGTCTTGTTTAATCACTAGGAGGCCTACTAGTTTCTTGATCATTGCAATCTACTGCTGGATTAGATGTCAAATTCGTAATTGTTTGATTCCTCTGATTTGCGAAGCAACTAAGATTTAATGAATTGCTGCGTCAGAAATTATTAGATCTTAGGAAGAACGTTCGACTAAATAAAATGCCACCACTTGTGCTTGTGTTGTTTAGTTTTATCGATCTCTCTAATTCTTAAGGCTGCTACTAGATTAAACCTTGAGTGCTTATCCTGGGTTGTTTAATAGTTAGGGTTAATGAGATTGCTTGTTTTCTGATTAACTACGACTAAGGAGAGATAGAAAAACAATTCTGATGGTGAATATTCAATGTGTGAATTGATATGCTTGCATCAATGAGGAGTTGTAAAATTCTGATGATGGATATTGACCTAGACCAAGGTTTGTTCTTTTGATTGATTTCAACACTTTAATATGAATTGTTCCGTAGTTATTTTTATTACAATTGTTTTCATTATATCCAAACCCTCCATCTTTGTTCACATAGCATAAAACTAGGCTAAACACTCTCCGTGGGAACGATCCTTACTCGCACTACTATATATTTGTTTTGGGGTATCGATTTTATTTTTGGGTGTCCGCGACAGCACACTATTTAGACTAGGAAATATTTTATATAGTAAAAATTCCAACTCAACTCTAGGCTCAATGTCAAAAGTAACATCAATAGTCTTCAACCAAAGTAACAAGTTCAGTCAATAACATATTTCATCGTCAATCACCCTTCCAAATCAAAGCACTTAGTACTCACGTTCTCATTAAGCATGGCGTCATCTTTATCAGTATCAACAAGAGAAATCAAAAGAAAAAGCATGGCTTTAGGATATAGTAAAAACCCTTCGGGATGCTATGGGTAAAAAGAGTAGGGTCATGGCAAAATATAAAACTACTGACGCAGTGAAAACCTAAAAACGGGCACTAATATGCAAAAATGGTAGAACTGGCATCTGTGAAAACCCACAAGGGCATGGGTGGCAAAAATGGTTTAAATGAAAAAAAAATCCACATATCCTAATCAGTAGTCCAAGTAGCACTAACAAAACGGCCTCAATAGAGCAAGAAAGTCTCACGCCTTAACAATGGGTCAAGAGATTCCAACTTGTGGGAAACCAGCATTGGTAACAAATTTATAAACTCAACATGGCAAAGTAATGAGCAGTAATATCATAAGTCATTACTTAAGATTAGTCTGTTATATCTTGATATTTGCTAATGAGATACTAAGATAGGTACAAGTTCAATGGGCATCTCCCTAAGCTTTCTTAGGTCTTGAGGTGTCTTCGAACATAACACTCTAATGTCGTAACTAAGAAAGTCCGGTTGCCATCCATCCAGAGCATAGTCAACTAGAGCAGCTGACAGAGTTTGCCCCAGCAGCCTGAGTCATGATCCTACCCTCCATAGTTGACAAGAAATAGAGAATAGGGAAACAACCCACCCTCAACCTCCCAATCAACCTTGATTAAACCTTTTTCAAACCATGAAACTTGGAGCAATACCTCATCATACACCTCCCTTCCAAACCAGTTGATCTATTCAAAATGGATAGGCCAAAGGTGACCTAATTCCTCCTAGAAGTCAACTCAAGAGACGCAAAGACATGTCAACAAGAATCCTATCATATCTGCCAAAATCAAAACTCAATAGTCAAGCCAACATCCTGGATTTGAACCCCAAGAGATCCTGATCAAAGACAGACCGATCTCCTCCCCTTTAAATTCCAAGGCAAGAGTCACTAGCATGAAGCAGTCTCCCATAGTGCCCCATGCTTAGTTTTGTCAAGAAGCCTCCCTACCAGTAGTTCCACCATGGGCCTTCTCAAAAAGCTACTCAATCTCAACCTCAACCTTAGCAATTAACTCTAACAGGGGCAGTCTCAACATCTCCAACAGCCTCATCTAGGGCATCCTCTATAGTAGCCCTAGCGAGGCCACCCTCTCCTCATCAATAGCATTAGTCCTCTGCTTGACCAAAGCAGATCTCGTTAATTGCTCCAGCGTAGATCATTGTCTCTTGCATCAGCCACCCAGACAAGCCCCAGCTCAGACTCAATGCCAATCAATGTGGTCATCTGAGCATGCCAATCATCCCTATCAGCCCAATCATCAATAGTAGCAGTCCTCTCCTTGGCTAGAGTAGTTCTCGTCATCGCCAATTCAGTTTTCAGTCCTGCCCCCTTTGTAAGCACCCCATTTTTGCCCGCTCAAAAATCTCCGATCTGTTTGGACTCATATTAAAACTGACCCAAACACAATTAAGTCCTAATCAATTTTTCAGACTTAATCCAATCAATCAATCGCTTCGTGGGTCCACCAGGCCCAATAGAGGCATAATGACCAAAATGCCCTCATAGCATTGCTCGGTTCAATTCCAATCGGCACATCTTCCTAGAGACGGTAAGTCCCCATTTCAATCTCAAATCCAATTTCAAAACCAAATTCCAAATCAAATTCAATCTGGCATGCCTTTCGAGAAAGTTAATCTCTCAAGCGGTAAGTTCATCCAGTCCAGCACATTTTTTAAGAAAACTCTTTAGAACGGTAAGTCCCTTCAAACCCGTCGATCGGGATGGAACTTAAGTCCTCGAGATGGTAGAATGGTTCACCTTTGACTCCTACTAGCCCGACAATGTAGAATGTCCTTTATTCGGCACGTCTTTCGAAAAAGTTGATTCCTTAGACGATAAGTCCACCTAGCAGCTTCTCGTGATCAAGCAGTGTCCGAAATGAATGCGCACTGTCAGAGTGGAGGAAACACTCGCAAATATCACAACTGTCAGAGTGGCATAAACACTCGCAAATAGGTCGACATCGAGAATTGCCAGCAAACCCCCTATGTCACGGGATCGAACTTGCCTTTTAGTTGTGGCACGTTTACCAAAGGACGAGATATCTATGGAAACCAACTTGTCACACACTGTTAGAGTGATGAAAACACTCAGAACCCATGTCAACACCAGTGCCTGCTAGCCCATTCTAGTGAAAAATAACCAAACTGCCCTTTAGGCCTTTTTCGGCCATGCTTTTCGAGAAAGTACCTAAGTCCTCAAAGCAGTAAGTCCACCTTTCAAGAATGTCCCAAAGACAATCCAGCATGTTCGAATGCCTTCTAGTCGGTTTTGGACCAATTTCGAAACCATCCGATCAAAATGACTATTTTACCCCTAGGCACTCGATTGCCTCCGGGAACCTCACCGGCTTTGGGTATCAAACTGGTAGCATCCCGAGAATGCTTCTAATAGTATTCTCAATCTTCTAGCACCTTTTCGAAACATTCCAAGTCTTTTCCGGTAATCCCGATGTAAAATGACTGTTTTGCCCCTAGTAGGCCGGTCGCCTTTTCCAACCACACCGGCTCTGGACATCAAATCGGTAACCTTCCGAAACACTCTTAAGGGTGTTTCCAATCTTCAAACCTTCTCATGGGATATTCCAAGTCCATTCCGGTGGTTTTTTGGTCTAGTTGATTATTTTGCCCCTAGTAACTCGGTTGGCCTTTCAAACATTTCGGCAATGTTTTCCAAGCCCGTTACCCTAGGACACTATTTCAAGGGTTTCTACCCCTTTCCGGCCTTTTGAATCATTCCCGGCCTCCCGATGTATTCCCGGACCTTCTAGAGTCACTCATAGTGGAGCCAAGCCAAAAATTGCATGGTGGTCACTAGTACAGGTTCCCAAATCTTTTGCCTTGCGTATTAAGGGTTGAAAGATACATTTCTTGCTGCCCTTAAAGTTTTCCTAAGTGGTTGGCACCACTGCTAAGCCAAAAATTAGCCTGGCACCACTCCTAGTGGCACTAGTGGAATTTTTGCCTTGGCGCTACTACAACAAGCGCCAGGCTATTTTTGTGTCTATAAATACATACTCTCCCACTGTGTGAAAAGGGTCCACAAAATCAGTTCAAAAACTCTGTTTTTCAAAATACAGAGCGCGAAATCTCTCCAAACCCTATCTCTCTCTAGTATCTTCAAACCCTAGCCTCCATACACTTAAACCCTAACATCCATGCACTCTATACACTTAAACACAAGCCTCTAAAACCTCCATTGAAGACTCAAAATGTTGTAACATGGAAACTCTCAAGGATCAAGCAAAGCAAAGCAAACAAATCAAGTAAAACAAGAAGAAGACAAGGTAGGCTTTCTCTTTACGTTTACATATTTTCCCCTATCTCTTATTTCTCCTAACCCACTTGGATTTTCTTCTATTTTAATCCCCCATCTTTTATCTCCCTTTCTTGCATGCTTGAAACAAGGGACTCCCCGATTCATGTGTAGGAAGGATTGTTGAAAATCACCGTATCGGGGGCTTTCTTCTAGTTCAACCTTAGACTGTGTGGATTCAGTCCCCCTTGATTATATGGTAAAGCCTAACCTTGTATGTTCACGACCCTACTTACATTTTGCATATCATACATCCATTCAAAACTTGTTTTTAAAGTTTGCATCAAAATCCTCTTTTAAAAATTGCATTAAAAAACATAATCCTAAAGTGATTCTAGCCATTCCATGGTTAGGGTTGTTTTAGGAAAGTGTTATATTCATTGTGACCATCAAAGTCCATATTTTGAGTGTAAATCCTAAATTATTTTTCATCAAAACCACATTCTTAAGATGATTTTAGCCATTCTATGACTAGGGTTGTTTTGGAAAAGTGTGATATTCAACGTGATCATATTGGTCCATATTTTAAATCCGTGTTGTTTTCAAAATCACATTCCTAGAACAGTTCTAATCTATTCATGGTTAGAATTGTTTTAGAGAAAGTGAGATATTCAAAAAGTTTTCAAAAAGTCCATATTCAACTCATTTCCAAATTGCTTTTCAAACTCCTTTCCAAAAACTCTTTTAAAAAATCTATTTTCCAAAAATTATTTTCAAACTTCTTTCTAAAAGCTCTCTTCAAAAATTTACTTTCTAAAAACTCTCTTCAAGTTTCCTTCCTAGATACTCTCTTCAAAAGGTCTACTTTTCAAAAACTCTTTTTCTTGGAGTCCATGTTAAGCCATAGATTCGATGGTTAGGAAACCCTAGTTTCTTTCCTAAAAACATAATTTCCTCTTTTGCTTCAAATCATAGGTTTCCAAAACTATCTTCTACTTCAAATCCTAGATTTTCAAAATCACTTTTTCTACACCAAATCATAGATTTTCAAATCCAAGATTTTCAAAATCAAACCTTTCTAATTCCATGTCAAATCCAGTCTTTCAAATTAGGAAACTAGATCAAATCCTCCAATTTTAGAAACCAAATCGAATCATCTTTTTTTGGAAATAAAATATAATCTTCTACTTTAGGAAATAGGAATCAAATCTTTCTAAATTCGAAAATTTTCTAAAATGAAACTTTCCTATTTTGAAACTTTTCTAAATTCAAAGATTTCTAAAATCTAGTCTTTCCTAAACCTAACTTTTTTAAATTCATTCAAATCAAGTGATTAAGTGAAGTCTTTCTAAATCAAATCAAATCTTCCTTAAATTCAATTTTCCTAAATTGAACATTTCCTAATTCGAACCTTTCCTAAATCCAACTTTCTAAAATCAAGCCTCTCAAGTTTGAATCAAATCTTCCTAATTCAACTACATGTTCCAACCCTAGGATACCTAAATCTTAGTTCAACCCTAATCCTAAAGTTAGGAAGCTTCAGCTCTTTTCTAAAACTCCTTTCTAAACCAAGATGGTTTTTTAATTTCAATCTAAGTCAACAAGTTTTCAAAACTCAACTCCTTCTTTCCTAAGTCTAGTCCAAGTTCTCTTTCAAAATTCAATTCCTTTTGCAAGTCCAATTATAAGTTTAGGTTCAATTTCAAATCAAATTTCAAATTCAAATCTTCTATTCCAAGTTCAAGTTCAACTCTTTTCATATCAAACTCTTTTCTAACCAAATCTTTTTTAATCAAACTTCTCCAAAACGTAAAAGTGTCTATTTTTAATTGAACTCTTGTCCGAACTACGACTGACCTAATTCCCCACAAAGGGATATGTAGACAACCCTCATGGGTGCGGTCACAACCTTTTCCAAACTTTCAATTCCATAATCTTTTTCACATTTTCAATTCCATAATCTATTTTAAGTTTCTAATTCTAAAATCTATTTCCAATCTTTAATTTCTAAAGCCTTCTTTCATAATCAAATATTTTTTTTCAAATCTATTTCCAAAATCAAAACCTTTTTCTTGCCCTTGCATATCATGCATCATGTCAAACTTCTTTTCTACAGTTCTCTTTCAAAGTGGATATAATTGGACAATTGTTAATCAAAGATTCTAATGGGTGAACCTAGAAGGAATAGACACGTAGGTACCACAACGGTGGGGTAGGGTGACGGCTTAGTGCGTCTTCCCTACACGTAACCAACTTTTGAACCTAGATCACTATTTTTAAAGACCAAAACGGAGTTATTTTCAAAGAAGGCTTAAAACTTTTCAAAGATTTCCAAACAATCTATTTTCTTAAAAAACCCTCTCTTGAGGAAATTTTCAAAACCTTTTCCAAAATCCTAAGTGTAATCTTCAGATTGTGTATAGTTTTAGGTGACACAACTCACCTTAATCAAGTTATGTGGTGACTCCAAAATTTTTTCCAGAAGTCCTTCATCAAATCAAATTTCAATTCAAACCTAGTCGCACTCGTCCTTCTAGGAGGATGAGTTCTAACAAGAGAGTACCGTGTTTTTTTCACTTGTGTGTAATTTCCTTAAGTGCGAAAAATTGGAGCGCGACGCCCTTCAATTCCAAATTCAGTTAGCAAGACAACCTCTCCTGCGTCAATCATCCCAAAGGTAAGGTAGAGGAAAAGGGAAAAGGAAAGAACTCATCAACCCGAAGAATATATAAGTTAAAAGAGAGAGAGAGAGAGAAGACAGAAAAAAGAAGATGCTCAAAAAAATGGAAAAAAAAAAAAGGAAAAAAAGAGAGAGAGAGAAGACAAAAAAAAAAAAAAAAAAGAAGATGCACAAAAAAGGGGAAAAGAGAAAATAAGGACAGAAACTACTAGTGGACTAGGAATATGACGACGAACGAACTGATTACAGTCATTTCATTGTCCGATAATAGTTTGGAATTGCATGGCATGCTTTATCTTACTTGTTGATGGAGTAAATTTATGTTTTTAACAGTTGTCTCTATTAAACTTTGGAGTTTCTAAGCAAGATGATCAACTGCTTAATGTAAGTAAGAAGTGAGATTCCATGATTCATGGTGTCTTGCCATTGCATTCTAGAAAATTGTTTTTAGGGGATTGTCTTGACATGACCCCAACCCGCATTGGCGTGTTCCACGCTAGAAGTTTATGTATAAGTAAAAGTAATGAGCCTAAATGATATCTACTTGGCTAGACCTTTTGGTTGTGTTCCCGCGTTGTTAGTTAGGAATACTATTCTTATGAAAAATTTATACCGAAACTCCTACTAGAATGATGTGACAGTGGCAGTTTTATAATTAAAAGTCATAATGATGAGTGTTTGTTTTAAAGTAAAAGACTATCATTCAAATATATTATTCTATATGAAAATTCTGTATGAATTTTCTGTTTGTATAACATTATTTTGTTGCTTATGGACAAGGATTTTCTCTAACTCAGGTTGGAGAAATTCCTTTTGCCCTGTGTACGTGGCAGCATATCAAGCTGCCATGTATTAAAATTTTGTTAGTAATTTATTTATATTCTCCCTATATTTTAGGCACTAATCTTGAAATTACTATATCTGTAAAAGATATTCAAGTACAAATAAATATATAAATATATGATCAAATACTATGTTGCCACGTACACAAAGCAGGATGAATTATTCCAACCTGGGTTGGAGGAAATCCTTAACCATTGCTTATAGCCTATTTGGAACTCGAGAGAGGGAAGAAAATGGAGGAGAAAATTTGAAAGGGAGGAAGAAGAAAGAGGCAAAAAACATAATGACTCTCTCTCTCTCTCTCTCTATCTCTCCCCTTCTGTTTTATTTTATTTTATTTTCCTTTCAAAACCAAACAAAAAAAATTTCTTATTTTTCTCTTTTCCTTTCTTTCTCTCTCCTCCAAATTCCAAACAGGCTGCTATGGTATAAAAAATGACCTGTACATGACTCTGACAGCTCGAGGGCAATGCAGTGGTGAGCAATTGATTGTGTCAAATGACAATGAAAGAAAATGATCAGGGTTGCCTCAAGAATCTGATATTTGAAAATCATTTTGAAAAAGAGCTTTTGAAAGCACTTAGGGTTTTGGAACCCTAATATGGACAATCTTGAAGGTTGTATTTGATGTACCACTTTCTCTTGGAATTCCTAACCATAAAGGAATAGGGACACTTTAGGATTGTAAGTTTTTAGAAATATTTTGAAAATAGTTTTGAAAAATGTTAAGTGTCTAGCCATTTTCGTCGAGACAAGTTTAAGAGAATTCTTGAAAATATTTTAGAATAGAGTGTGGAAGATTTGGAAAAGATTTTTGAATTGATTTTTGAAAACTTAAGAGAGTATGATCTTCTGAATGCATGTTGTTGCGCCCCGATTTTTTGCACCCGAGGAAAATACGCATAAGGGAAAAAAATACAGTACTCTCTCGTTAGAACTCATCTTCCTAGAAGGACGAGTGCGACTAGGTTTGAATTGAAAATTTGATTTGATTAAGGGCTTTTGCAAAAGATTTGGAGTTGCCACCTAACTTGATTAAGGTGAGTTAAGTCACCTAAAACTAAGCACAATCTGAAGATTACACTTAAGGCTTTTGAAAAGATTTTGAAAACTCCCTCAAGAGAGGGTTTTTAAGAAAATAGGTTGTTTAGCAACTTTTGTTAGTATTTAAGCCCTTTTTTGAAAGCAACTGTATTTTGGTCTTTAAAAACAGTGATCTAGATTTGGAGATTGGTTACGTGTAGAGAAGACGCACTAAGCTATCACCCTACCCCGCCCTTGCGCTACCTATATGTCTATTTACCCTAGGTTCACTCATTCAGAATCTTTGATTAATAAATGTCCAAATATATCCACTTTAGAAAAGAACTATTAGAAAGAAAATTGACATGATGCATGACATGCAAGTGTAAGAATAAGACTTTATTTAGAAAATAAACTTTGAAGAAAAGATTTGAGGTTTGAAAATACACTTGAAAAGAAAGGTTTGATTTTCAAAGAGGTTTTTAAAAATTGGAAACTTGAAATAGATGGAAATTGGAAAATTGATTTTGGAGTTAAAAAATTGAAATAGATCATGGAATTGGAAGTTTGAAAAAGGTTATGGAATTGGAAACTTGAAAAAGATTGTGACCGCACCCGTGAGGGCTGCCTACGTATCTCTTTTTGGGAATCAAGTTAGTCGTAGTTTGGACAAGAGTCCGATTGAAAATAGACATTTTGAGATTTTAGAAATGTTTGATTTGAAAAAAAATTGATTAGAAAAGAGTTTGATTTGAAAAAGAGATTTGATTTAAACTTGGAATAGAAGATTTGAAACTGAAATTTGATTTGAACGGCACCTCAAAACTATGTTGGCCTTGGGTATCGAATGACGGGTCCCACCATGCACCCCTGTTTAACTTGAGGTGAACCTTACGACACTAAACACTCTCGACTCAACGAAAGCCCCTTGGAGCGTCTCACGGACGCTCTACCAAAGTTGTCTTTTTTCCCGATTCCCTAGTTATACCACACCGTCAAACGACTTGAGAAATACATAAACCAGGGAATTCCTGAAAGCTCGTCCATAGGTCTTTCCATCGATACGGCTCAATTGGATAGATCGCTTCCCGAAGCTCCTCATCGCATGGCTCGAAAACTGCCACTTTCATTAACCCCTAGAGTGTCTCATAGACGCTCTGCCAAGATTAACTTTTTCTCCAATTTTCTAACTATAACACACCGTCAAATGACTTGAGAAATGCATAAATTAGGGAATTCTCAAAAGTATTTCCAGAACACTCTCCATCGGTATGGTCCAATCGGAGAGATCGCTTACCAAAGGCCTCGATCATGTAGCACACAAACGCTACTTTTGAACCCCCACGGAACGTATTACAGACACTTTGCAAAAATGTGTTTTCGTGCACACTTCTCGAGAAAATATCTCACTCTTCCGAATACCTTTCAAGCTTTTTGAAAATTCAAAATTCATGAGAAACACTATAATAACACCGTGAATGTAACTGATTTTCCCGAATCCTTTCTGATTGGCACAATTATCGAGACAACATTTAAACAAACATTCCCGATAGCGTAGCACATGCTACATGCGCCCAAATTTTGGAACAAATCAATCAAACTTTGCTTAACCCTTAAGATTTAGCCAGTACAATGAGTGCCACATGGCATTCTGCCAGTGGAACAGTATTGGCACATGTGCTAGGCCTCCAGCTTTACCTATAAATACATGCCTCCCTCTTTGCATATTCTAAAATCGAAATCAATAGCAAAGCTCTGCTAAAATTGCTTCAGAATCTCGAATTCCTATATACATCCCACACTTCAAACACTTAGGCTAGATTCCACCTCCCCTTAACCTATACACTACACCTATATAGCCTTCAATGCCTTAGAATATCTCATTCCAGCCCCTTCAAACCTTTTCAAGGCTATTCAAGCTCAAGTCAAGCCATCCATGGAGGTTTGAAAGTGTTTGAAGGCAAAATGTAGTATTTTCTTTACATTTTTGCAATTCCCACTCTTCTCTTTTCCCTCCTAGCCTCCTTAGGCTATTCTCTATTTTAATTCTCAATTTTTACCCCATTTTCTTACAAGCTTGAAACAAGGAAGCTCATAGTTTATACCTAGAGGAAAGTTTGTGAGAGCTACGGTGTAGGGAACTTCTCACAAACCTACTTTAAGATGGTATGGCCTTAGAGCACCTTGCTATGTGGTTAAGCCTCTAGCCTTGTATGATTTTATGACTCTTTTGCATATAATTGTCTTGTTAATGTTTTGCATGCTTGGCTTTATTTTTATATTTCCAAAACTTTCACTATCTCTATTTCTATGGCAATCTCAAGCTCTATATTCAAATGTTTTTCTAAAAATGGACCTAGAATTGGTTCCTTGAAGTCTAGGTCAAACCCTCAATTTCTACACTTTAGAAAGCCCTCTTTAAGTCGACTTCATTTTACAACCCTACATTTCATTGCTTTTCAAAATTGCATGAAAATGGCTTTCAAACACTCTTCTTCCATGTTGATTTTCAATGGTTTTACTCTCTTGAATTTTGTGGTTGAAATGGTCCTTTGAAATCCTCTCTTGAGTGGTCTCCCCATTATCTTGACCATATGAACCCTAGTTCATTGGAGTTAGCTCTATTCTCTTTAAAATTGTTTTCAAAACAATTCCCTTTGAAAAGGGTTTTCAAAATTGCACTCTCTTCAACTTGCATAAAAATCACTCCCCTAAAGGTTGGAATGGTCCCATAGAGTCTTCTTTGGAGTGATTTTCTTCAAATCAACCATATGAACTCTTATTCTTTAGAGTGGTCTTCAACTTGTTAAAAGTGGTTTTCCAAAACCTCCTTTCCAAAGCCAATTTTCAAGAGGTCATTCTCTTTAATTTTCAAGTCTTCAAAATTATCTATTCAATGTTGATTTTTACAAATTTTGCCTTCTTGAGTTTATGGGTGAAATGGTTTCAAAGCAACCCTCTCTGGAGTGGTTTTCAAATATCAACCATAAGACCCTAACACTCACTTGAGTGGCTTTCATAAAATGGTTTTCAAAACATACTTTCAAATTTCATGCATAAGACCATCCTTCTAAAACCACTAGGTCAAAACCCTAGTTCAAAACCATCCTTCAACCCTAGGTTAACTTGACCTTAGGTCAGCCAAATCCTAGGTTAACCTAATCTTAGTTAGTTGACCCTAGATCATCCAAGCCCTAGGCTAACCTAACCTTAGTTAGTTAACCCTAGGTCACCTTAACCCTAGGTTAACCCAACCTTAGTTAGTTAACCCTATGTTAACCTATCCTTAGTTTGTTAACCCAAGGTAATCTTAACCCTAGGTTAACCTAACCTTAGTTAGTTAACCCTAGGTCACCTTAACCCTAGGTTAACACAACCTAGGTTAGTAAGCTTCAAGGGACCAATTTAAGGACCCTTTTCAAATGACCCTTCAACTCAAAAACCATCTTATTCTCTTAAGATTTCAAAAATTAACTCCAAAACCTTTCCAAACATTCCCTCACTCTATCTTCAAAAATGTCTCCAAAAAGTTCTCTTACACTTGTCTCAACTAAAATGACTAGACGCTTAACATTTTCCAAAGACTATTTTCAAAAATGTTTTCAAAAACTCACAACTCTAAAGTGTCCCTACCCCTTTTATGGTTAGGGATTCCAAGAGAAGGTGATACATTAAGTACAACCTTCAAGATTGTCCATACTATGGTTCCAAAGCCCTACGTGTTTTTAAAAATGAATTTTAAAACCTTTTCAAATACAAGTTTACTAAAGCACTTCCAAACCCTACCTCCAAGGTTTTCAGAATAAGACTTCAAAACATTTTCGATACTCTCTTGAGTTATGTCAAAAACATTCCAAAATACTTTCAAAATCACATTTCAAGAGCACCTTAAAAACCCTTCAAGTTCTATTCCAAAAACATTCCAACATCCAATTTCAAATCAAAATTCTCAAGTCCTCTTTTCTCAAAGATCACAAAGTGTCTTCCAACCTTTCCAAAGACCTCAAAGGGTCTTCAAACATTCCAAAGACTCTAATGCGCCTATTTTCCATCGGGCTCTTACTTGAACTACAAATGACTTGATTCTTACCAAATGAGATACGTAGGCAACCTGAAATGGTGTAGTCATAACTCTTATTTCAACTCAAGTTCCCTTTCCAAAACTTTTTATCCATTTAGGATTCCTATTTCAAACTCCTTCGAAACTTTCACGTTTTCAACCTTCTTCCAAAACTCACCTCATGCATCATTCATCCAAAAAGTGATGACTAAACCCCATTTTCAAAACTCTAAAGTGGATATTAAGTGGATAATGGTAACCGGTTATTCAAATGAGTGAACAAAGGGTGATTAGACATGTAGGTGCCAAAAGGGCGGAGTAAGTGATGGTCTTAGGATATCTTCCCTACATGTAACCAACCCCCGGATCACAGATTTCTATTTTCGAAAGACCAAAATGGAGTTATTTTCAAAAAAGGCTTAAAATTTTTCAAAGGTTGCCAAACAACCTATTTTCTTAAAAACCCTTTCCCCAGACCTTCGGATTATACTTAGTTCTAGGTGACCTAACTCACCTTAATCAAGTTAGGTGGCAACTCCAAACTTTTTCTAAAAAGGCCTTAATCAAATCAATTTCAAGTTCAAATCTAGTCGCACTCGTCCTTCTAGGAAGATGAGTTCTAATAACAGAGTTCCGTGTTTTGTCCGAGCCAAAAGGACTTGGTTAAAAACCAGGGCGCAACACTGTGCATTCATAAAATAAAAAAGAGAAAAAAAATTAGGACATGCATTCAATTCAATTTTTATATAAACCTGTGCATTCATCAAAAAGTAAGATGTGCATTCAATTCTATTCTTGTATATGCATTCATCAAAAAGTATAAACATGCACTCAACCCTTTACCCGTGCCTTTGTAGAATTGGCATAAGTAAGCTGTTTTTGCAAAAAACTTACTTTATGTCTTTCTCTCTCTCTCTCTCTCTCTCTCTCTCTCTCTCTCTCTCTCTCTCTCTCTCTCTCAAATAGGAAACAAGGAATAAGGTAAAGCACAAAAAGGAGCTAAAGCCACCCCACGACTAAGTAACTTTAGACATCTTCAACACCGATATACACCTTAGAAAGCTTAGACTTCCACAGCCAACAAGAAACAGAGAACAAGGCAATAGCCCACCCTCGACCTCCCCAATCAGCCTTGGATTTCCCTAGAGGAGCATTGTTCTGCAAGACGGATTGTTGCTTCAAGAAGTAGCAATTTCAAGACATCAACCTTGGATTTTCCCTGGAGAGTATCATTCCCCCAAACAAGGCATTAATTCCCCCAGAAGAGTATTATCCTGCCAGACGAAATGCCAGACATCGACCATATGGCTGCCTTAAGAAGTTCCCTCAACCTCAACCTCAACCTCAACCTCAACCGCAACCTTAGCATCAGCCCCAGCAATGGCACTCTTAACATCTCCAACAGTCTCATATAGGCATCTTCTATAGTAGCCCTAGCGAGGCCACCCTCTCCTCATTAGCAGCACTAGTCCTCTACTCGACCAAAGCAGATCTCGTTATTGCCTCCGCCATAGATCATTGTCTCTTGCATCAGTTACCCAGATAAAATTTCAAGCCAAAATAAATTTTCTATGAATTTTTTCTTCAAAAATTCAAGTTTCGAGTCAAAATGAATTTTCTATACATTTTGTCTTCAACAATTCTATTTTCAAGTCACAATAAATTTCCTACACATTTTGTCTTAAAAAAAAAAATTCCAGTTTCAAGTCAAAATGAATTTTCTAAACATTTTGTCTTCAAGTGTGCACAGTTTCAAGTCAAAACAAATTTTCTACACATTTTGTCCATATGTCTAACCAAAATATTTTCTAAACTTTTTCAATCTAAAAGTTTATCTCAAAAATCAATTTCGAGGTTTGTTAACCTTCCCTTTACAAAGTTATTTCAAAATCAAAATCCAAAGTTCATTTTCAAAATCAAATCTTAAAATTTTTTAATTAAAGTCCATCCCAAAACTTTTCTCAAGCTTCTTCCTCAAAAGATTTCTACTTCAATCAAGTCTCAGTTTTTCAAAAAATTCTTCCTCTAGAAGTCTTCTTCAATATCAATCCTCAAAATTTTCAAGGTTTCAAATCCTCAAAATTTCTTCCTTCCAAAGTTCTTATCAATTTCAAAGTTTTCTAGACCCCAAAATCCATTTTCAAAAATTTTCTAAGTGTTTTACTCAAAAGTTTTATTCAAAAATTCTTCCCATGTTTTTCCTTCAATAATATTAGGCCTCCCCCAGTTTCTCGGGGCCTTTTTGGCAGAGAAGGCCCCACATTCAAAGGTTTTATCTCTTTTTCCTATAAAAAGATTTATTTTCAAAATTTTCAACTCTTTCTTTATTTTAAAAAATTTTCAACCGAGTTTCTTGGGGTTTTCTCTGCCAAAAAGGCCTCACTCTCAAAGATTTTATTTCAAAAAACAAAAATACCTTCTAGCTTTTCCTAACCTTTTCCTTCAAAATGTTTGATTTCAAAAAAACTTTTGTAGAGTTTTCTAACTTTTTCCTTCAAAAAAAAAAAAGAAGTTTCATTTCAAAATCATTCTCCGATTTTCCAAAACTTTTTTCTTCAAAAAGTTTATTCTTAAAAGCATGTCTTGGGTTTTCTGAGTCTTATCCTTTAAAAGTTCCATTCTAAAAAAATGTTTCAAAATTTTTTAAAACTTTCTCCGCAAAAAGTATTATTCCAAAATCAAATTCTGGGTTTTCAAACTTTTTCCTCAAAAGTTTTATTCCAAGTTTCAAAAGTTTTTCAAACTCTTTCAGTTCAAAACCAAATCAACCTATTTCAGAAAGTTATTTCAAAATCAATTTAAACAATCAACTTCAATTTTAAAATCATTTCAAAAATCACATTCAATTTCAAAGTATCAATGTTCAAAATCCTGAATCCCTTTAAAGGAGTGTCATTCCGTTAGTCAGAATGTCAGTTCAAATTAATGTCCAAATTAAGTTTTCAAAATTTCAGATATCAAAAATCAAAGACAATCCAGCTTTCAAACTCAAAATTTCAAAATTCCAATTACATCAATCTTCAAAAATTTCTAAGTTCCATCCCTCTGATCACCTCGTGGTCAACATGGGACTCTTACTTTATTATTTTCTATCTTTGACAAGCAAAGACAGAAAGAGAGGGGTAGCTGTAAGCACCCCATTTTTGCCCGCTTGGCACACTAGTAGTGGCGCCTTTGTTAAATTTGCCTTGGCGCCATTGCTAGTGGCGCCTGGCTTGGGATTTAAATCAGAAAGCTTCCTTGCTTGAAGCTTATGGGTTTGTTCGAGTTTTTTTAAGAATTGAGAGCTTTTTCGAATACTTGGCAAAAATATAGAATTGGACATTGAAAGGGCGATCTTTGGAAACCCCGGAGGGTTGCCGGAAATAGTCATTGTCGGCGGGAAAGTCACCGGAGAAGAAGGTTTCGTCGGAGAACTCCGAAAGGTGAATTTTTGGTTTTATGTTGATTTTGATCTGTAGTGTCATAGGCGTTGTAGGGACCATTTTTAAGCAGAACTCTGCCAAAAATTTTTTAAATTCAAAACAAAGTTGGAAAATTTTTTAAATGAAATCTTTTTGAAGGAAAAATATATAAAACCTTTGAGGGTAGGGCCTTTTTGGCAAAGAAGACCTTAAGAAACTCGAGGGGTCTTTTAGAAAACTTGGAAAGATTTGGAAATTAGAATTTTAAATAAAAATTTTTTAAGATAAAACTTAGGAAATCTTGTTTTCAAAATGAGGAAAGGGTTAGAAATTTTTTTGAAATAGAATCATTTGAAGGAAAAAAAATAAAACCTTTTGAGAGTGAGGCCCTTTTAGTAGAGAAGACCCCAAGAAACTCGGAGGGTCTTTCAAAAACTTTTTAAAAGAAAACTTAGGAGAATTTTGGAAAATAAAATTTTAGAATAAACTTTGGAGGGAAGAATTTGGGAGCTCTTTTGAAAATGAATTTTTGAAATAAAAAATTTCGAGATTGAGAAAGATTTAGGATGGAAAATTTTGGAATCTGATAGAAATTTTGGAAGGAAGAATTTTTAGAGTGAAACCTTGAAAATTTTTAATGATTTATTTTAACTAAAACTCTTTTGAAAGAAAGAGTTTAAGAGAATCTTAAACCTGATTGGAAAAGAAATTTTCTTGAAAAACTAAATCAGAAAAGCTTTGACATGGATTGAAAAATTTGAGATTTGATTTTGAAAATGATTTTTGGCCTTCATTTTTGAAATGGATCTTAGAGGGAAACATTTAGTATCCCTAGAATTTGATTCCAAAAACTGATCTTAAAGATGAACTTTAGGAGGAAGGAATTAGAAAATGCTTTCGAAAGCTAATTTTGGAGAAAAAATTTCAAAGGAAAGAGTTTTTGAAAACTTTTGAGGGACGATGTTAGGAAAGCCTTGGGAAACTAATTTTGAAAAAGAATATTTGGAGTGAAAAGTTTAAGAAACTTTTTGAGAGTTGATTTTGAAAGAGGCCTTTTGGATGGAAAAGTTTAAGAAATCTTTTGTTGGAGTAGGATCTGTTGACCATTGTGTCATTCATTTTCATTTATATTTTATTTTTGGTTATTATTATTATTATTATTATTTTTTGCTTTTATTTCTTATCTTTTGAACTACATATACCGTATATTAATATCTCTTACCTTGACTTACCTTTCAGGATGGCAGACACAGGCGATAACAGTTCTGAGAGGAGACGCTGCTCCAGGAAGGCGGCCCAAATAGATTCTGTCGATAGCTCCAGTCGATCTAGGGGTAGACAGCGATCTACTGGACATGCATTTTCCAGCCGGAGCAGAAGAGGGAGTAGACCTCCAGTCGAGCCCTTCCCATCATCGACCTACCTTTAACGAGGGGATGGATGCTGAGGTGGAGGCCCCAAGCCTTGGAGATCGGGTGACAGGTTATGATCAAGCGTCCATCAGACATCGGCAGACGGATGCAGATCTTGGTAACTTGGAGATACCAGATATTCCACCGCTGGGGGATCTTGCTTGTCATCCCAGTGTATATTCTAGAAGCACCTACATCCTTCACGCATTCATACATCTTTCAGAGTGGGCCGTTCACCAGGTATTTGTGACCATACAGCTGGTTACCCCCTCCTACCGGGCCTTCTTAACAGAGATCGAGTTCGGTGCATTCATGGGCCTTCAGGCTAACTACCTAAACCGCCACCTAGTGTTGGTGCTTATTGAGAGGTGGTTTGGCTAGACTGGGACTTTCCATTTTGTGGGTTTCAAGTTGGGACCTACTTCGTTAGATTGGGCTATCATCACGGGGCTTTCCTTTATTGGTTAGCAGATCACCTTACAGTTAGTTAGTAGAGCGGACACGTGTATTTTGCTGGACTTGCCTCCTCCTGAGCGTTCTTCCTCTTCCCAGTCTCTTGGCTTAGTCGGGATGATAGTACCTTTGCTGTTGAGCCACCACCTGCCCAGCAAGACATCATGAGGTGGAGACTTGTTTTGTATATCATCTTCACCTGCTTTTACAACAATAACAAGTCGCTCGTGCCTTTTCGGTTGGTAAGCATAGTAGTTGATCTTGGGGCTTTGTCTAAGTTGGATTGGGGTCCTTCTCCTTCGGCTGCTTCCTTCAATTGATGTGGGTCCGAACTTCTTCTCGTTGGGGCAGTCTAACTAGTTTTTGGCCCCTTTTTTGTTTAGTGGAGTTATGAGTACCCGCCAGTCTGTCGTCCTGAGGTTATTGAGGACGACCTTTACCCCCGTGCTTTAAGGTGGGCTCGTGACTGAGTAGCCTAGCGGTCGGAGATTACTGATTTTGTGATGATCTGGACTAACCTGGAGCTCATTGAGGTGAAGGATGTTACTTGGCGGCCATTTGTCAAATTAGTTCATTACGAGGCGATTAGGTACTTGGTCCCGTTATCTCTGTCGAGAGTTTCCTTTCTCAGTGATGATTCCTGGGAGTCTTATCGCCAGTTCCACGAGGAGTTCTGGTCAACAGGGGATCCATTAGAGTACATGTTCGGAGCCTTGGTTGAGGGGGTCCCCATTCCATATTAGGATCGTCAGCCCGGTGCTAATTTTCTACTTCCTCCAGAGACTGATTATGCCACAGTTTTTGGAGCCCATTCTGTAGGTGCTTTTATGTAATTTGAGGTGGTAATCGGTGGGTACGCTGTTGGCCAGGAGGTGGTGGACTTGTGGCATCGGGCCGGAGAATATGTGCCCCAAGCTGAGTTTACCACTGTGAGGAACCAGAGGGATCGGTACCAAACTGAGAGGGACCAGTTCTAGATGGAGAAGGATTGTTTCTAGGCGGAGGTAGCTTCCTTGATGGCACGGTTAGTTCAGATAGGAGGCGGCAAGGTATGTTATCTCTTCCCTCTCTTTGTTTTAACATTGCTTAGTTATTCCTTCGCCTTGCTGATTTCAGTTTTTACTCCCTTGTACGATGCTGGTGCTTCTAGTAGTCATGCACCTCCTCTAGAGCCAGGCTTCGGAGACTTTGACCTAGATATTGACTTTGATCTGCGATGAATGCCTCTTGGATATTAGCTTAGATGTTTCCTATATTCTATCGTGGACATGTATTTAATTTTCATTGTCAGACAGTTTATTTTTGTAAATTTTGTATAGAGTGGGTATTTGAGCTTCAGATAGTTAGATGTATGTATTGAAGCATGGACAAGCAGAGATATTTACATAGCTAGGTATATAAATAGATGCATGTACAGGGATAATGATGATGATAAATATATTTATTACATGAGATGATATTAAACTACTTTGGTGACTTTTGTTTCTACAGGAAGCTATGTCCTAATTATGCGAAACTCATGCTGAAATTTTTACAGAAATACATATACATGTTAGGGATGCAGCAATTAATATAATGATTTGGTTACTGTCAAATTATACATCCCTAAAATGATGACTCCTTCCTTGTCAAAGGTTTTGGTCTCCCTTTTGGCTCGACCTTACCTTTACTGGATGATAGCATTTTGTACTCTTCTCAGCCTTTTGACCAACTCCAATTTTCTACTTTGGGTTAGTGTATGAGATCATTTGGCTTGAACTCTCAACCCTCGGGGCTTTGGCAACAGCTTACCTGACATTTAGCAGAGCGATGAGCAGCCAATCTTCCAATTTGAGGAGACTTTGCTTCAGGACCATAATGTAAGCTAAGTTATGGGGTTTCGAAACAATAGGATATGCAGGCTCAAATTTAATGTTGCTTTCAGTAGGGTTTAGATCCATACCATCCTTGATTGTTTTTCCAGATATTCTTCCTCAGCTTTGGCAACACGTTTGGCTCATTTAGATCAAGCAATCCTTTTTCAATCAGAGTGGACTTTAATAGGGTTATAATGTAGGCTCTAGTTTGGGGTTTAACAAGAAAAGGTAAACGCTCAAACCTACAGCTTCTATTAGGCTTTTTTTATTACCTAGGATCACCTTTGGACTTTCTTTCTTGCCTTTACTATATACTCCTCAGGATATTATAAGAATGACTCTTTTCCTTTCGGCGTTTCTATATGCTTTTAGAAATGAATATGACTCTTCTCTTGCCTTTTCTCATATATGACTCTTTTTTTTTTTTTTTTTTGGCCTCTTGCCCTTTGGCAACTTTTCTTCTTTGCTTTTCTTTTCTTCCATTTCTGCTTTTCCTTTTATCATTTTTGGGAGATGAACACTTCTACCACTTTTCTCTCCTAGATTTTTCTTAGCATTTCCATTTAACTCATTATGGGTGGTGATCCCTAGGTTGGATTTTTTTCTTGAAAAAAGGGTAACCGGCTCAACAGGTTTGACAAAGGTTGTTTTTTACTGTATGGGAAATGAAATGAGGGCCTTTTTTCACTTTGAACTCGATTGCTTGATCTATAGAGCCTTCAACGTTGCCTCAGCTTGATGGAGGATGAATGACATGTCTTGTGGAGTCTTTAGTTATCTATTTGCCCCAATGTGGGGGATGGTGTTGAATCAAAGTTGACAAAAAATCTTCGCTTTTTGCGAGGCACTAGTGGGATAAGCAAAAGGGAATATAAATATTTTTTTTATATGAAAAAATGAAAGATGGCTCCTCTTCATCTTGATAGTCTGGCCACACATTGCTTAGCCTCGGTGTCTTGCAAGTGTTGCTTTTGGGATAGTTTCCTCACTCATCTTCAATTACTCTCTTTTTGGAAGGTTGACCAATCGGCGAGTGGCTAACTCATGCTATCATACACTTCAAGTTAGGTTCTCCATTAAGATAGACGATGCCCCTCATGTAGGAAACATTCACCATTCACAAGAGAAATATAAGATAACAGCAATGAATGAAAAAACTATCATTTTATTACTTTAATAAAAGGCATAGAGTTCTTTAAGCAATATGGAATGCACACATCAATTTAAAGACATAAAATAAAAGGGATAGAAAGATAGTGGGCGACAACACCCTTATCTTATACGCTTTTTGATGAGAACCCCTATCAGTAGGGCTTGGGGACAATGCCCACATGTCTGACACTCCATCCGTGATTGCTCTCTCTAGCCAAGGCAAGGTAAGAAAATGTTTCTTCTAGAGCTCCGGGTGTGTTGGCAGTGATGGTGTAATTGTCAGCCTCATTGACCTCTGTCGCGCCCAGATTTTTCGCACTCGAGGAATACTCACCCAAGCGGGAAAAATGCTGTACTCTCTCGTTAGAACTCACCCTCCTAGAAGAATGAGTGCGATTAGGTTTGAATTGAAAACAGGTTTGAATAAAGGGCTTTTTGAAAAAGATTCGGAGTCGCCACCTAACTTGATTAAGGTGAGTTAGGTCACCTAAAAACTAAGAGTAATCCGAAGACTACACTTAGGGTTTTTGGAAAACGATTTGAAAATATCTCCTCGAGAGAGGGTTTTTAAGAAAACAGGTTGTTGGGCAACCTTTGGAAAACATTTAGCCCTTTTTTGAAAAATAACTCCGTTTGGTCTTTGAAAACAGTGATTCTAGGTTCGGAGGTTGGTTACGTGTAGGGAAGACGCACTAAGCTATCACCCTACCCCGCCCTTTCGGTACCTACATGTCAATCTACCCTAGATTTACCTATGAGAGTCTTCGACTAACTATAGTTCAACCCTATTCACTTTGAAAAACAATGTTTGAAAACTAATTTAGCATGATGCATGATATGCAAGTGCAAGATGAAAGAATTGGAAAATAGAAATTGATTCGATTTGAAAATAGATTTGAAGAAATAGAATTGAAATTGGAAAGTTTGAAAATTAAAAGTAGAAGTTTGAAAATAGAAATTTTAAAATTTTGAAAATAGATTGGAATTTGAGAATTGGAAAGATTTTGGGAAACCGCACCCAGAGGGTGAAATTGAAAGTTTGAAAAGTATTGTGACCGCACCTATGGAGGTTGCCTACGTATCCCTTTGGGGGAATCAGGTCAGTCGTAGTTCGGACCGGAGTCCGATTGAAAAGAGATTGATTTGAAGAGAGAGATTGGATTGGAAGAAAGAGATTGAATTGAAAATTAGATTTGATTTGAGATTAGAAGAGGAGATTGGAAATTGAAATTGAGAAGATTGGACTTGGATTTGAAAAGACAGATTTTGGAAAGACTTAGTTTTGGAAAGATGGAGGTTTAGGAAACCTAGACTTAGGAAAGAGAAGAGACTTAGGAAGGATTTGACTTGACTTAGAAGGTCTACGAGATTAGGAAAGATTAGATTTAGGAAATGTTTGAATTAGGAAAGGTTCGATTTAGGAAAGTTTTGAAATTAGGAAAGTTTCAACTTAGGAAAGCTTTGAATTTGGAATGTTTCAACTTTAGGAAAGTTTTGAATTAAGAAAGTTTTGAATTTAGGAAAGTTTTAGGTTTAGGAAAGTTTTCACTTTAGGAAAGTTCTGAATTTAAGAAAGTTTGAAAATTGGAAAGTTTTGACAATTTGGAAAGTTTTGAAAATTGGAAAGTTTTGAATTTAGAAATGTTTTGAAAAAGGGAAGTTTTGAATTTGGAAAGTTTTGAAAATTGAAAAGTTTTGTTTTAGGAAAGGTTTGAAAAAGAAAAGTTTTCAATTTAGGAAATGTTTGAATTAAGAAAGTTTCAACTTAAGAAAGTCTTAAATTAAGAAAGTTTTGAGTTTAGAAAAGTCTTAGATTTAGAAAGATTTCGAAGTTTTGGAAAGTTTAGAATTTAGAAAGTTTTTAGGTTTAGAAAGATTTAACTTAAGAAGGTTTCAAATTTAGAAAGTTTTGAATTTGGAAAGATTTGATATTTAGAAAGTTTAAGATTTAGAAAGTTCTAGAGTTTTAGAAAATCTTGAGATTAGGAAAGGTTTGAGTTTAAGAAAGATTTGAAAGCTTGGATTTGAAAAAGATTTTGGAAGGCGTAGAATTAGGAAAGGGTTGAATTAGGAAAGATTGGAAAGTTGAGTTTTAAAGTTTAGGAAAGATTTTTACGTTCAAGTTTTGGAAACTTAAGATTTAGGAAAGTAGAAGTTTAGGAAGGATTTGAATTAGGAAAGAGTTGGATTTTGAAATTTAAGGAAAGGTTTAAAGTTTGGGTTTAGGAAACTTATGGTTTAGGCAGGAATTGAATTAGGAAAGGTTTGGATTAGGAAGGGATTGGATTTGGTTTCTAAAAGAGAAAGGTTGGATTTTGTTTCCAAAAACGGAGGATGGGATCTAGTTTCCTAAACGGGGAGATTGGATTTGGTTTCCTAAAGGGGAGATAGGATTTGGCAAGGATTTGGAAAGGGAGATTCTAGAAACCCTAGTTTTGGAAAACTATAGTTTGGGCGTAGAAAATAGGTTTTGGAAACACGTATAGTTTTGATGTAAAAAACGAGAGATTTTGGAAACCTAGGTTTGGGGCAAGGTTTGAAAATCATGTTTTTGGAAAGAAAAATTAGGGTTTCCCAATTGTGGGTTCTAGGGCTTGACTTGGGCTCAAAGGAAAAGGAATTTTTAGAAAGTAAGTTTTTGGAAACGAAGGTTTTGGAAGGAAAACCTAGAGGGAAATTTCTAGAAGGAAGATTTTAGAAAAAAGAGTTTTTGGAAAGATTTTTAGGAGAGATTTTTGGAAAGAGTTTTTAGGAAGGTGAACCTAGGGAGTGTTTTTAGAAAGAGATTTTAAAGAGAACGAGTTTTTGGAAAGGAGTTGAAAAAGGAAATTTTGAAAAATGGATTTTGGAAGGGAGTTTTTGAAAACAATTTTGGAGAGGAGAGTTTTAGGAAAGTATGTTGAAAAAGAGATTTTCAGGAAGAGAGATTTTAGAAAAAGAGAATTTTTAGAAGGAGCAAAAACGCCTCACTTTCCTAAAGCAATTCTAGCCATAAGAGGGCTAGAACCACTTTAAGAAAGTGGTTTTGAAAACAAGATTTGAAAATATAGACCAAAAGGCCACTTTTAATATAACACTTTCCTAAAGCAACCCTAGCCATGGAAAGGCTAGAATCACCCTAGAATTGTGGTTTTGGAAACAAGTTTTTGAAAAAGAGATTTTGATGCAATTTTGAAAACAAGTTAAAAAAAACGTTTTGAAAAACAACTTTTTGAAAACGAATTTTGGAAGATGCAAGACTATGATATGCACAATGCAATTTGGGGGTCGTGAATATACAAGGCTAAGGCTTCACCACATAATCAAGGGGGCCGGACCCACGTGGTCTTTGGTTAGACTAGAAGAAAGCCCCCGACACGGTGACTCTCCCATAGTCCAATCCTACACATGGACCGGGAATCCCCTTGTTTCAAGCATGCAAAGAAAGGGGGGAAAAGAGATGGGGGATTAAAATAGTGAAAACCCAAGTGGGTTGGAGAGAGAAGAGAGAGGGGGGAAGTGCAGAAAATTAAAGAGAAAGCCTACCTTGTTTCTTGTTTATTTTGTGCGCCGTGCAGTCTTCAGTCTTCGGTCTTCGGTCTTGATCTTCACCTTCAGCCTTCAAGGGTTGTCCTCAAGCTTTGGATGGTAGCTCTTCAAATCTTCGAAGGGTGGTTGAAGGCTAGTGTATGAGTGTATGGGGGAGTGTATAGGTGTATAGGAGGCTAGGATTTGGAAAACCTAGGGAGGCTAGGGTTTAGGAGGTGCTCGAGCTCTGTATATCGAAATATAGGAATTTTAGGTTAAGTTTGCAGACCCCTTTCACATTGAACAAGACTCTGTATTTATAGAGGGAAGACGAATTTGGCGCCTGTTGCAGTGGCGCCAGGCCATTTTTTGGCTTGGCGCCACTAGTAGTGGCGCCAGCCATTTAGGAAACAATTAAGGTCGGCAAGCAACGTATCTTTGCCTAGATTTGGGCGCCTGTACTAGTGACTACCATGCAATTTTTAGCCTGGCTTTACTAGGAGTGACTCCGGAAAGTCCAGGAATGATTTGAAGGAGCCGGGAATGACCCGGAAGGCCGGAAAGAAGCAGGAATACTCAAAATAGTATCCTGGAGGTATTTGACTTGAAAAATGAAGATAAGGTGAGTCGAAAAGGTTGACCGGGCCTTTAGGGGCAAAACGGTCAATCGGACTAGGAAACTACCGGGGCGAACCCGGATTGTCCCGGAAAAAGACTTGGGATCTGGAAACATTATTTAGAATGTTCCCAGAGGTTGCCGGTTTGATTTCCTAAGGCCGGCGTGGTCGGAAATGGAGACCGGCCCACTAGGGGCAAAACGGTCATTTTGTACCGGGTTTGCCGGAACTGACTCGGAATGGTAAAGGAAGGTCGAGAACACTATAAAAAGTATTCTCGGGACATTACCGGTTTGATACCCAGAGCCGGTGTGGTCGAAAAAGGAGACCGGCCCTCTAGGGGCAAAACGGTCATTTTGTACCGGGTTGGCCGGAACTAACTCGGAATGGTCCAGAAAGGTAAAGGAAGGTCGAGAACACTATAAAAAGTATTCTCGGGACATTACCGATTTGATACCCAGAGCCGGTGTGGTTCCCGGGGCATCCGGATGCCTAGGGGCAAGATGGTCATCTTGACCGAAAAGTCTCGAAAAAGGTCCTAAGGGTAGTCTAGTCATTTTTCACCGAAGTGAGCTAACAAACATGGGTATTGACCTAGGTTTTGAGTGTTTCCACCACTCGGACGGGGTTGAGTATTTCCGCTACTCGGACGGGGTTGACGATTTGAGAGTATTTCCGCTACTCTAACGGTTCTGTGAGTATTTCTGCTACTCTAACGGTTGAGTATTTCCGCTACTCTAACGGTTGAGTGAGTAGTTTTGCTACTCGGACCGTCTCGAGGAATAAACTGTCTCGAGAGAGGGATTGGAAAGGGGTCTTACCGTCTCCAAAGAGACGTGCCTGGATTGGAACCGTCTCGAGGAATAAACTGTCTCGAGAGAGGGATTGGAAAGGGGTCTTACTGACTCCGAAAAGATGTGCCTGGGTTTTGAGTGTTTCCGCCACTCTAACGGTGTGAGTGTTTCCGCCACTTTGACGGTTTTGTGAGTGTTTCCGCCACTCTGATGGTTTTGTGAGTAGTTTTGCTACTTGGACCGTCTCGAGGAATAAACTGTCTCGAGAGAGGGATTGGAATTGGAATAAGAAAGGACAATGCCCCTAAGGGCATTTTGGTCATTTTGCCTCTATTTGGGCCTGATAGGCCCGCGAAGCGATGGAAAGACGGAATTTGGACTAAAGGATTGGTTTCGATTGGAATATGTCCATAATGACTTGAAAACAAGTCTGGACGGAGTGTAGACTGCCGAGCGGTCAAAAAAGGGGTGCTTACAACCTCCTTGTTGTCCTTGGCGGCAGGCTCTTCCATAAACAAGGTGGCTAACTTGCCTCCCTCCAACTCGAATGGTTTTGTCGATGCCTTTGGCTCTTCTAGCTCGCAGCCCATGTCTTCATACTCAGTCACGGGCCAATGGTTCTCCAATAAGCGATGTTCAGCCGCGGCATACCTCGGGTGTAAAAACTCAGCACCCCACCCATCAATAGCCATGTCTTCAGCAAGATCCTCCTCCATAAGCATTAGCTCCTCAACTGGCCAATTAGAAGAATCGAGCACCTCATTAGGGTTATAATGACAGATCGGGCATAATGGGAGATTCTCCTCCCAGTCATTCTCTTCATCAACCTCCTAATCCTCTTCACAATCCTCATCCATGGTCTCATCCAATCCTCCCTTGTCTTCTATTTCTATTAGTATCACATTGACTGTGTGGTCCGGCAGAGGGTTGGTGGTCACATTAGGGGTTGGAGTAGGTTTCACCAGTTGCAGATCAATGGCCTTATTGTTGATTAAGTCTTGGATTTTATATTTGAGGGAGAAGCAACTCTCGGTATCATGCCCTTGGCCACCTGAATGGTACTTATAGGTGAGGGTGCTATTAAAGTTGGGGGGTAGGGGACTTGGCAATGATGAGTAGGTATGGGTTTTAGGATGTTGTTCTTTAGGAGGTTATGGTAGGCTTCAGTTTGGGTTTAGGCTAAGACATCAAAATTACAAAAGCATCGGGAAAGCCCATTAAAATTAGGTCGTGCCCCAATAGGGCCAATGTTGGGTGCTTGAGCAGGCATATTTAGAGTGGGCATGGGTAAGATAGGATGAGACTGAAGTGGTGGAAGGTATTGAGGTGGTTGAACGAGTAAGATGGCATACACACCTCTTTCCTTCTTGATCACTCCTCTTGTAGTAGCCACTTTTTTGGCTATATTGGCAGAACTTTATCCAGTTTTTGCATAGGGGTCTATAATCCTTCCTGTCTTGAGCCCGCTCTTTATCATTTCTCCCTACATGATGACCTCGGAAAAGCTTTTTCCTATGCTAGTGCAAAGTTTCTCGTAGTATGTGCCTTGGAATGTATGTACGAACAATTACACATACTCCTCTTCTTCCAATGAGGGATTGACTTGTGCAGCAGCTTCTCTTTATCTCAAGCATAGCCCTTGAAGCTTTCTTTCTTACCTTTACTCATCATCATCAACGACCACCAATTGAAAGTGAGGTCGATGTTATGACGGTATTGGGCTTTGAATGCATTGACTAGCTCAATCCAAGTTGTGATCTTCCTTAGGTCTAGACGGGCGAACCATTGTAGAGCAGACCCAGTGAGACTGTGTTGGAACAACTGCATGAGGAGTTTCGAATTGTTCCCATGACCACTCAGTGCTCCAGCATACATGCAAAGATGGGCAATAGGGTTACCAGTGCCATCATACTTCAGAAAGTCAAGCATTTTGAACTTGGTAGGTCTTGGATGGTCCAGGAAGAAACACAACTCATTATAAGATGCAAGTCCAAAGGAATCATGGCCATAAAGGCTTCGTAGTGAGTCCTCCAACCCTTGGATTTTTAGACTGAGAGGGTCTTGAGGAGTTCTTTTCGTAGCAGGCGAGAGCAGTATGATTTCTTCTTCCTCAGTACTAGCCCCCTTGGCATCTTCCTTGTCCATCCTATTTTAAGGTTACCATACCAAAATAAAAAAAGGCATAAAATGAAACCTATCTGACAAAGTTTAAAATATCTAGATAATAATGAAAAAGCAAATCATAACAGGGGCGAACCCAAATCAAAGCTGCCCTAGTCAGCTAAATCAGGAAGAGACAAATCAGGGGCAATCTGTGAACCTCCGGCTCCCTACAAGAGAAATAGAAAAGCCAAGTCATGATAGGTGATAGATAAATACAGTTGTTGTGAATGCAAAAAATTAGAAAGGAGATAAGGTGAGCTCACCGGATCACCACCCATCCGGGCTAACAAGGTAGATAAGGCAGCCACATTCGCCTGATACTGATCCCGCTCACCTTAATACTGCTCACGCTTGGCCTCGTACTAGTCACGCTCTGCCTAGTACTGATCCCTCTCGTCCCTCATGGCAGCAAACTCCGTTGGAGGCACATAACCCTGCGAACGGTGCCATATATTCACCACCTCGTGACCTACGACCATACCTCCTACCACTACATTAAAGGAAGTCAAGCCTCCTATGGATCTCTCAGCAAAATGGGTCATATAATCAAAATCTGGTGGAAGTAATGAGGTAACACCTAGCTGGGGCTCAATCAAGGGTACAGCAGCATCCGCACGGAAAAACCCATACATGTAGTGGGGAGGAGAGTCGGTAGCACGAAACTCCCTATGAAACTAGTGCCAATGCGTCTCTCCTAAATATATCTCCTAAGACTCAGTCCCGAAAAATGAGACTCTAGACAAAGATAGCGGGACAAGATACCTCACAGTCTCATAATACTCAGAACTAGTGAAAGGTATCCATGTCACGTCATTCGGTACCAACAACTCCAAGTTTGCTTGAATAGTGACAAAATCTATGATCTCGAAACACTGGTCAATCTGACAATGCGCCCACCTCAAGGCCTGTGGATAAGAGTTAACGATACGGAACCAAGGGCGGTGAATGGGTACATACTTGTAACTCCACCAAATCAAGAAAAGTCAGAAGCCAGTAATACTACTCCAACGAGCCAAAGTCCTCCGTTACATACTCCCAAGGAAGCATGCAAAGGTGAAAGATCCCCAATCTACACCTGTCAAGGCATCTAGATCAACCACTAAACTCACCAATGAAGGCGGAATGGTGGACCTGTTGTTGTTGCAGAAACAGCTAAATACTACAAATAACACTAACCAGCGTCTCATAATGGCCCGACGGGCTGGCGGGCGCTCAGTACTGAAATCCAGAATATGCTAGCAGAGAAGGGCAGTAGAGGATGACGGCCCTGTAAAAGGTGGTAGATGTAGCAAATAACAAACCAAGATCACATCAACTAGCCTCAGCTCGATCCGGCGACCTATAAAGGATAGCCCAATAATGATCGGCCAGTCTAATTGGGTCGGCATAAGCTCAAAGCTAACAAAATGGAATATCCCAGTCTCCCCGAACCACCTCTTAACCAAAGCACGAACCAGTCAACAATCCAACCAATCCGTCTAAAGCCGCATGAAAGAACTGAAGCCTATGTCAACTAAGAAGGTCTGGGTAGACGCAGCAACTGACCTCATCGCCCCAAGAGCCAGATGGAATGCCCCAAGAGCTAGATGGAACGCCCCTCTGAAGGTGGAATGTCTATGCGGAACCATCTATCGGCGAGCATAAGCACTAGGATGGTAGGCCAGATCACCCAAAGGCGGGATGTCAACTACCACCAGATCATCCAAAGTAGGGCTGGCATGTCTAATCCTAACACTCACCCTCCCATAACCTATAAGAGGATCCTTGGGCCCCTGTGCCTTATCACTGTCATTGCTACAGCTCTCCTCAATGTCAAGCTCAAAGGGTGGCTCATTAGCCGTTCAGCTACTGCTAGTGGCTGCCCGACTAGTTGTCTGCCGACTGCTCCCAGAATGAGAGCTACTCCTACTAGCCTCTCCGGTGTTTGGATCCCACCGAACACCCTTGCCAAGTCAACGTCTCCTTTCAAATCCACCCTCACCTGCATCAGCCATCCTAGCAAAAGAGAAGGAAGAAAAGAAACATGTCAAGATCTATCAGTCAGCATCATGAACAATGGCAAAGGAAAAGAAAAGAAAAGAATGAAGAAAAAAGAGGGATAGGGGCACGAAACGTGTCGAGTTTTTCAAATAGTTTCTCAATCATTCCCGGTTTTATAAACTTTTTATCCTCAAAAAATTTATTTTTAAAATCAATCCTGGTTTTATAAACTTTTTATCCTCAAAAAAGTTGTTTTCAAAATCAATCCCGGTTTTCTAAACTTTTACCTCAAAAAGTTGGTTTTAATTTCAATCCCGGTTTTATAAACTTTTTATCCTCAAAAAAGTTGTTTTCAAAATCAATCCCAGTTTTATAAACTTTTCATCCTTAAAACAGTTGTTTTCCAAATCACTACAGATTTTATAAACTTTTAACGCTAAAAAAAGTTGGTTTCAAAATCACTCTTGGTTTTCCAGCCTTTTCCTTTAAAAAGTTTATCTCAAAAGCAATCTCGGTTTTCTAGACTTTTTTGCACAAAAAATTGATTTCGATTTTAATCTTAGTTTTCTAAACTTTTTCTCCTCAAAAAGTTAGTTTCAAATCAATCTCGGCTTTCTAACTTTTTCCTCAAAAAGTTCAAATCAATTTTAACTTCAGTTTCTCAAAAACTTTTTCCGCGCCTAAACTCGGGTTTTCAAAACGCTTTCTCCTCCAAAAAAACATGATTTTTAGGGCTTTCCCTCATAAGCCCCGGTCCTATGATTTTTTAGGGCTTTCCCTCAAAAGTCCTGGTTCGATAGTTTCCAAGGCTTTCCCTTCAAAAGCCTATCCCTCTCCCTATTCTAAAGAACCCTTTTTAAAGTTTCCCTCAACTTTTTTTCTACAAAAATTCCAAGTGTCAATTTTGTTGAAAAATCCAACGGAGTCCCCTTTATAAAAGACCTCTACAACACCACACAACAGTAAACTCACAGCGTCACTGTAAGCACCCCATTTTTGACCGCTCGGCAATCTACACTCCGTCCAGACTTGTTTTCAAGTCATTATGGACATATTCCAATCGAAACCAATCCTCTAGTCCAAATTCCGTCTTTCCATCGCTTCGCGGGCCTATCAGGCCCGAATAGAGGCAAAATGACCAAAATGCCCTTAGGGGCATTATCCTTTCTTATTCCAATTCCAATCCCTCTCTCGAGACAGTTTATTCCTTGAGACGGTCCGAGTAGTAAAACTACTCACAAAACCGTTAGAGTGGCGGAAACACTCACCAAACCGTCAGAGTGGCGGAAACACTCACAAAACCGTCAGAGTGGCGGAAACACTCACACCGTTAGAGTGGCGGAAACACTCAAAACCCAGGCACGTCTCTTCGGAGTCGGTAAGACCCCTTTCCAATCCCTCTCTCGAGACAGTTTATTCCTCGAGACGGTTCCAATCCAGGCACGTCTCTTCGGAGTCGGTAAGACCCCTTTCCAATCCCTCTCTCGAGACAGTTTATTCCTCGAGACGGTCCGAGTAGCAAAACTACTCACAAAACCGTTAGAGTAGCAGAAATACTCACAAACCCGTTAGAGTAGCGGAAATACTCACAGACCCGTTAGAGTAGCGAAAATACTCACAGAACCGTTAGAGTAGCGAAAATACTCACAGACCCGTTAGAGTAGCGGAAATACTCACAAGACCCGTTAGAGTAGCGGAAATACGCAACCCCGTCCGAGTAGCGGAAATACTCACAAATCATCAACCCCGTCCGAGTAGCGGAAATACTCATACCGTTAGAGTGGCGGAAACACTCAAAACCTAGGTCAACACCCGTGTCTGTTAGCTCACTCCGATGAAAAATGACCAAATTACCCTTTGGACCTTTTCCGGTCAAGATGACCATTTTGCCCCTAGGCATCCGAACGCCCCGGGAACCACACCGGCTCGGGGTATCAAACCGGTAATGTCCCGAGAATACTTTTTATAGTGTTCTCAACCTCCCTTTACCTTTCCGGACCATTCCGAGTTAGTTCCGGCCAACTCGGTGCAAAATGACTGTTTTGCCCCTGGAGGGCCGGTCTCCTTCTTCGACCACACCGACTATGGGTATCAAACCAGTAATGTCTCGAGAATACTTTTTATAGTGTTCTCGACCTTCCTTTACCTTTCCGGACCATTCCGAGTTAGTTCCGGCCAACCCGGTGTAAAATGATCGTTTTGCCCCTAGAGGGCCGGTCTCCTTCTTCGACCACACCGGCTCTGGGTATCAAACCGGTAATGTCCCGAGAATACTTTTTATAGTGTTCTCGACCTTCTTTTACCTTTCCGGACCATTCCGAGTCAGTTCCGGCAAACCCGGTACAAAATGACCGTTTTGCCCCGGGTGGGCTGGTCTCCATTTCCGATCACGCCGGCTCTGGGTATCAAACCGGCAACCTCTGGGAACATTCTAAATAATGTTTTCAAATCCCAAGTTTTCTTCTGGGACAGTTTGAGTCTGTCCCGGTAGTTTTCCGGTCCGGTTGACCGTTTTGCCCCTAAAGGCTCGGTCAACCTTTCCGACACATCCAATCCTCACTTTTCAAGTCAAATACCTCCAGGACACTATTTTAAGTGTTCCTGCTCCTTTCCGGCCTTCCGGGTCACTCCCGGCTCCTTCGAATCATTCCCGGACTTTCTGGAGTCACTCCTAGTGAAGCTAGGCTGAAGTTTACATGGTAGTCAGTAGTACAGGCGCCCAAATCTAGTCAAAGATACATTGCTTGCCGACCTTAATTGTTTCCTAAATGGCTGGCGCCACTGGCGCCAAGCCAAAAAATGGCCTGGCGCCACTAGTAGTGGCGCCAGTATAAATTTTACCCTGGCGCCACTGCAACAGGCGCCAGGCTTGTCCTCCCTCTATAAATACAGAGCCTCATTCAACGTGAAAGGGGTCTGCAAACTTAACCTAGAAATCACACAATTCGATACACAGAGCTCGAGCACCTCCAAAAACCCTAGCCTCCCTAGGTTTTCCAAACCCTAGCCATTATACACAAACCCTAGCCTCCTATACACTCATACACACCCCTATACACTCATACACTAGCCTTCAACCACTCTCTCAAGACTTGAAGAGCAGCCATTCAAAGCTTAAAGACAATCCTTGAAGACTGAGGGTGAAGATCAAGACCAAAGACCAAAGACCGAAGACTGCACGGCGCGCAAAATAAACAAGATACAAGGTAGGCTCCCTCTTTAATTTTCTGCACTTCCCCCCTCTCTCTTCTCTCTCCAACCCACTTGGGTTTTCTCTATTTTAATCCCCCATCTCTTTCCCCCCCTTTCTTTGCATGCTTGAAACAAGGGGATTCCCGGTCCATGTGTAGGATTGGACTATGGGAGAGTCACTGTGTCGGTGGCTTTCTTCTAGTCTAACCAAAGACCACGTGGGTCCGGCCCCCTTGATTATGTGGTGAAGCCTTAACCTTGTATGTTCACAACCCCAAATTGCATTGTGCATATCATAATCTTGCATCTTCCAAAATTCATTTTCAAAGTTGTTTTCAAAACGTTTTTAAACCTGTTTTCAAAATTGCATCAAAATCTCTTTTTCAAAAACTTGTTTTCAAAACCACAATTCTAGGGTGATTCTAGCCTTTCCATGGCTAGGGTTGCTTTAGGAAAGTGTTATATTAAGAGTGGCCTTTTGGTCTATATTTTCAAACCTTGTTTTCAAAACCACTTTCTTAAAGTGGTTTTAGCCTTCTTATGGCTAGAATCGCTTTAGGAAAGTGAGATGTTTTTATCCCTTCTAAAAAGCTCCCTTTTCAAAAATCTCTTCCTAAAAATCTCCTTTTTAACATACTTTCCTAAAGCTCTTCTTTCCAAAATTATTTTCAAAAACTCCCTTCCAAAATCTATTTTTCAAAACTCCTTTTTTTTTCAACTCCTTTCCAAACTCCTTTCCCCAAAATCCACTCTCTAAAAACGCTCCCTAAAAATCTTTCCAAAAACTCTCTTTTTCAAAATCTTCCTTCTAGAAATTCCCCCCTAGGATCTTCCTTCCAAAATCTACGTTTCCAAAAACACACTTTCTAAAAATCCCTTTTCCTTAGAGCCCAAGTCAAGCCCTAGAACCCACAATTAGGAAACCCTAATTTTCTTTCCAAAAACATGATTTTCAAACTTTGCCCCAAACCTAGGTTTCCAAAACCCCTTGTTTTCACATTCGAACGATACACGTTTCCAAAACCTATTTTCTATGTTAAAACTACAATTTTCCAAAGGTAGGGTTTCTAGAATCTCCCTTTCCAAAATCCTTGCCAAATCCTATCTCCCCGTTTAGGAAACTAGATCCCGTCCTCCGTTTTTAGAAATAAAATCCAACCTTTCTCTTTTAGAAACAAAATCCAATCCCTTCCTAATTCAAATCCTTCCCAAACTTCTACTTTCCTAAATCTTAAGTTTCCAAAACTTGAACATAAAAATCTTTCTTAATTCAACCATTTCCTAATTCTACCCTCCTTTCAAATCTTAACTTTTCAAATCTAAGTTTTCAAACTCTTCCTAAACTCAAACCTTTCCTAAACTCAAACCTTTCCTAATTTCAAGACTTTCTAAAATTTAAATTCTAAAACTTTCTAAATCCTAAACTTTCTAAATTTCAAATCTTTCTAAAATTCTAAGCTTCCTAAATTTGAAACTTTCTTAAGTTGAATCTTTCTAAACCTAAATCTTTCCAAATTCTAAACTTTCCAAAACTTCAAAATCTTTTCGAATCTAAAACTTTTCTAAATTCAAAATTTTCTTAATTCAAGACTTTCTTAAGTTGAAAACTTTCTTAATTCAAACATTTCCTAAACTGAAAACTTTCCTTTTTCAAACTTTTCCAAAACGAAACTTTCGTATTTTCAAAACTTTCCAAAATCAAAACTTCCCTTTTCAAACATTTCTAAATTCAAAATTTTCTTAATTCAAAACTTTCCTAATTTCAAAACTTTCTTAATTTCGAAACTCTCCTAATTTGAAAACTTTCCTAATTTAAAACTTTCCTAATTTAAAACTTTCCTAAGTTGAAACTTTCCTAAACCAAAACTTTCCTAATTCACAACTCGAAACTTTCCAAAAATGAAACTTTCCAAGTTCGAAACTTTCCTAAATCGGGCCTTTCCTAATTCAAACCTTTCCTAAATCCAATCTTTCTTAAATTCTCAAGTCTTTCCTAGGTCTCCTATCTTTTCCTAAGTCTAGGTTTCCTAAACCTCCATCTTTCCAAAAACAAGTCTTTCCAAAATCAATCTTTTCAAATCAAAGTCCAATCTTTCCAATTTCAATTTCCAATCTCCTTTTCTAATCTCAAATCAAATCCAATTTTCAATTCAATCTCTTTCTTCCAATCCAATCTTTCTCTTCAAATCAATCCCTTTTCAATCGGACTCCGGTCCAAACTACGACTGACCTGATTCCCCCAAAGGGATACGTAGGCAACCTTCATAGGTGCGGTCACAATACTTTTCAAACTTTCAATTCCACCCTCATGGGTGCGGTCTCCACCTCTTTCAAATCTCAATTCCAATCTATTTTCAAAATTCTAATTTCAAAATTTCTATTTTCAAGTTCCTATTTCCAAGTTTCCAAATTTTCCAATTTCAATTCCATCTCGTCAAATCTATTTTCAAAACAAATCAATTTCAAATCAATTCCTTTCCAAATCTATTTTTAAATTTTCTCTTATCTTGCACTTGCATCTCATGCATCATATTTTTCAAACATTGTTTTCCTAAAGTGAATAGGATTGGACATGGGTTAATTAAATACTCTCATAGGTGAATCAAGGGTAGATTGACATGTAGGTACTGAAAGGGCGGGGTAGGGTGATAGCTTTGTGCGTCTTCCCTACACGTAACCAACCTCTGAACCTAGGATCACTGTTTTCAAAGACCAAAACGGAGTTATTTTTCAAAAAGGGCTAAATGTTTTCCAAAGGTTGCCAAACAACCTGTTTTCTTTAAAACCCTCTCTTGAGGAGATATTTTCAAAACCTTTTTCCAAAAACCCTAAGTGTAGTCTTCGGATTATGCTTAGTTTTTAGGTGACCTAACTCACCTTAATCAAGTTAGGTGGCGACTCCGAATCTTTTTCAAAAGCCCTTTATTCAAACCTGTTTTCAATTCAAACCTAGTCGCACTCATTCTTCTAGGAGGGTGAGTTCTAACGAGAGAGTACAGTATTTTTCCCGCTTGGGTGAGTATTCCTCGGGCGCGAAAAATCTGGGCGCGACAGTCACCAAACACGTAATACTCGGCCACTTGCCCAACACGAGGCATAGACGAGCAAACACTAATTTTTCTTAAAAATTTCCAAGGTAATTTCCTCACTTTTTTCAAACGCCTTCAAACAAATTCACAAGTTTTTCAAAAACATATACAAAAATTTTTAAAAATATTCCTAGAATTTTATAGCAACAATTCAACACTCTCGGAATTTATTTCTTAATTTTTCCCAATTTTCCATGTTTTCAACCTTTTTCTAATTTTTAAAAAATCAAAAAATACAATTATTCTCAGAAAATTACAAAACTTCACACGGTTGGTCAAAACATTGGTCTAAGGCATCCTACCCAAAAATATCACAAGAAAATGCATTACCCAGGTCCTAAATCGCTAGCTTTTCTAAGTCTACAGGAAACCCCTTTCGCAAAACATGACAATCTACACAAACTCACTCAAATGATCACCAAAATGCAAAAACAACTCCATAGATGCGTTGAAAACATTCAAGAACCTCAATTTCCACTATACACATGCTTCAAATGAAATTCTACGCATTGAAATCAACCAAAAACAAGAAAACTCACTTTTGAAATTTTTTAGTGATTTCTTCTTCTCCGGCAACTTTTCAGAGATGACATCACTTCTCGATTACTCCCCGGTGTTCCACAAACACTCTCTAACAATGCCCAAGCAAAATCCCCCGAAGAGTTTTGGAGAGAAATCTCAGAAATGCCACAAAACCACACCAAAACCCTCAAACCTGTAGCTGCTTTAAAAAGCCCTGTAAGTCGTGCGCCACTTATAGTGATGCACAAGCAAACCAAAACCTGGCACCACTAAGAGTGGCGTATAGCCTAGGCCGGGCCCGCCTCAGCCTTTTGCCCACCAAAACCAGTTTTGAATGGCCTCTTAACCATATTTTCAAGCTTTAACCTCCATTTTTTAAAATTTCAAACCTTCGGTCCCTCCGACTGCCCCGCAACCATCATTGGGTACTTACTTTATTGTTTTCTACTTTCAACAGGTAAAGATAGAAAAAGAGGGGCAGCTGTTAGCACTCCATTTTGGCCACTCGGCGATCTCCAGCCCGACTAGAAGCACCTCCAAACCAACACAAGCATATTCAAGCCCAAATTGACTTTCCAGAATTAGTCTAATCAAACAACCGCTTCGCGGACTGGGCCCATTAGAGGCAAAATTACTAAAATGCCCCTAGTGTAATTACCAAAATTACACAATCACCGAGAAAGTTTATTTCCCTAGGAAACCGCACCGGCTCTGAGTATCAAACTAGCAACACCCTAGCCAACTCAAGTCAACCCCAGTCAACTCTAGTAAATCCAGTCAGCCCCAATCAACTTTGGTCAACTCATTTAACCCCGGTCAATCTTGGTCAACCCTAGAACTCCCGGGATGAGGTGACCACAGTCCAGTCACTCCCTTCAACCATACCGACTCTGGAAATCAAACTGGCAACCTCCAGGACACTCTCTAGAGTGTCCCCTTCCATTTCTGGCTGGGTCCCGCCATCTGACACTTTCTTTTTCAATTCAGAGCCTCCCTACTCCACTCCGAGTGGAGTATGACCAATTTTTAGCCTTGAGCCACTTCTGGAAGTGCAATCTAGTTGTCAAAGGCGGTTACAAATTAACCAACCTTCTAATCAGCCCCCATCAATGAACCTGTGCCACTTTTAGTGGCCATGCGTCACTAATAGTGGCGCATAACCCCTAGAATTAGTTACAAATCGACCAGCCCCATATCTAGCCTTCTTTCAAGCCCTCATTAAATCCCCCCTGCGCCACTCTTAGTGGTGCACAACTAAGATCAAGGCATGCGCCACTAAGAGTAGCGCACAACCCCTTCCTTTTGCACTATAAATACATACCTCCCCCCTCACTGTTTTAGGTAGAAAAAATTATCCAAAAACTCTCCCCCTCTATTCCATACAGCTTTTGAGCCCTCTCTCTCTCCCTCTCTCTCTCTCTCAAAGTCCCACCGGTCGAGTCCGCATCTGAATTTTTGAAGTCCTAGCTTTTGAGCTCCACCAAAGGTTCACCCCGCTACCGGGAAGCTCCCGAAGTCTTCCCAAGTCCAAGGCCCCAACATCCATCAAAGAAAGAAGAAACCAGACAAGGTAAATCCCCCATTGACTTTTAGTATTCCCCACTCTCTCTTCTCGCTCCGAACCCACTTGGGTTCTTCTCTTTTTTAATTCCGTATCTCTAAACACCCATTTCTTGCATGCTTGGAACAAGAGGATGTTAAGTCCATGTCGAGAGCGAACAAGAGCAAATTACTAATCGGAACCCTCTTCTTGGCCCTCACTTGCTTCACGGCATGGCCTTAGGGCCCTCTTGCAATGTAATGATACCTAATCTTGTATGTTTCATGCCGTTATTATCGTTGTCATGCATTTGCATTCTTGCCATCCCTTTATCCGCTAAAATCATTTTCAAAGTTGTTTTCTCATAATCACCATTCTAGGTTAGTCCTAATCCTCTCATGGTTGGGGTTTTCCTAGAAAAGTGTAACATTTTAAACAGCTCCTGTTAGCCTACATTTGTTTCTTTTCAAAAACATGGTCTCGGAATGATCCTAGTCTTTTCATGATTAAGGTTGTTTCATGAAATGTGTGACATTCAAGAGGACCCGAATGGTCACATTTTTTGCTTCGTGCTTTTATTGTTTTTCAAAGCCATAATTCTAAAGTGATTCTAGCCTTTCAATGGCTAGAATGGCTTTAGGCAAAGTGCGATATTTATTTGGATGTCTAAAATCCAAGTTAGGATTTCAGGCCCTAAAACTTATTTTCAAAAGACTCGGTTTTCAAACCATTTTAAAAACTCGCATTTGTTAAACCCTAGAAGTCCAATCCTAGGAAAATTTTGGCCACTTGGCGATCTTCGGTCCGATCGTAAGCACTTACAAGCCAATACAAGCATATTTACGCCCAAACTGGCTTTCTAAATCCAGTCCAATCAAACAACCACTTCGCGGGCCCAACGGAGATAAAATGACTGAAATGCCTCTATTGCATTAGCCAGTCCAATCCAGACCGGCACATCTTCCATAAGGCGATAAGTCCATTTAAATCCAAACTCAAATCATTTGTCTCGTCATTTAAGAAAGTTGATCCCTCATTGACGATAAGACCATCCAATCCAGCACGGCACGATCACCGAGAAACTTTATTCCTCAGATTGGTAAAGCCCCTTTCACACTCGTCTCTAGAAAGTACTTAAGTCCCCGAGATGGAAGAGCGGTTCACTTCTGGCGCCTACTAACTCACTAATGTAGAATGTCCGCTAATCCGGTACGTTCTTTGAGAAAGCACAAACCCCTCAAGAATGGAAGACCGTCCCAATCCAGCACGATCTTTGAGAAAGCACAAACCCTTAAAGAACGGAGGATCGTCCCAGCCTAGCATGACTGTCGTGCCCAGATTTTTCGCACTCGAGGAATACACACACAAGCGGGAAAAATACTGTACTCTCTCGTTAGAACTCACCCTCCTAGAAAAATGAGTGCGACTAGGTTTGAATTAAAAAATGGGTTTGAAAGGGCTTTTGAAAAAGATTCAGAGTCGCCACCTAACTTGATTAAGGTGAGTTAGGTCACCTAGAAACTAAGAATAATCCGAAGACTACACTTAGGGTTTTTAGAAAAGGTTTTGAAAATACCACCTCAAGAGAGGGTTTTTAAGAAAACAGGTTGTTTGGCAACCTTTGGAAAAACATTTAGCCCTTTTTGAAAAATAACTCCTTTTGGTCTTTGAAATCAATGATCCTAGGTTCGGAGGTTGGTTACGTGTGTACGGAAGATGCACTAAACCATCACCCTACCCCGCCCTTTCAGTACCTACATGTCAATCTACCCTAGATTCACCTATGAGAGTATTCAGCTAACTATTATTCAATCCTATTCACTTTGAAAAAGATGTTTAAAAAGATATGATGCATGATATGCAAGTGCAAGATAAAAGAGTTTGAAAATAGATTTGGAAAAAGATTTGAAAAGAAATTGATTTGATTTAAAAAGAGATTTGAAAAGATAGATTTGAAATTGGAATTGAAAAGAGATTTGAAAAGAGTTATGGAATTGGAAACTTGAAAAATGTTGTGGGATTGCAGATTTGAAAAATGTTGTAGAAGTAGAAATTTGAAACGTGTTGTGGAATTTGAGATTTGAAAGATGTGGAGAAATTTGAAATTTGAAAGAAGTTGTGACCGCACCCATGAGGGTTGCTTACGTATCCTTTTGGAGGAATCAGGTCAGTCGTAGTTCAGACAAGAGTCCGATTGAGAATAGAAGTGATGATTGGAAGAAAGAGATTGAATTCGAAATTGGATTGGAAAATTGAGAGATTGAACTTTGATTGGAAGATTTGATTTTGAAAGACTTGGTTTTAGGAAACCTAGACTTAGGAAAGAGAGAATTTAGAAAAGACTTGAGATTAAGAAAGAGTGGACTTGAATGTTGGATGTTGAAGATTGGAAAAAGATTGGATTGAATTTAGGAAAGATTCGAATTAGGAAAGATCCGATTTAGGAAAGTTTCGAATTAGGAAAGTTTTGAATTAGGAAAGTTTTCAATTAGGGAAGTTTTCAAATTAGGAAAATTTTGGAATTAGGAAAGTGTTGGATTAAGAAAGTTTTGAAACAGGAAATATTTCATTTTAAGAAGGTTTTGAAATTTGGAAAGTTTTGAATTTGGAATGTTTTGAAATAGGAAAGTTTTGAAAATAAGAAAGTTTTGAGTTTAGAAAGTTTTGAAATTAGGAAAGATTTGAAGTTTTAGGAAAGTTTAGAGTTTTAGAAAAATCTAGGAAGTTTAAAAAGATTTAACTTAAGAAAGTTTTGAAATTTAGAGAGTTTAAGATTTAGAAAGTTTTAGAGTTTTAGAAAATCTTGAGATTAGGAAAGGTTTAAGTTTAGGAAAGGTTTGAAAACTTAGCTTTGGAAAGGGATAGAGTTAGGAAAGGGTTGAATTGGAAAAGATGTGAAAGTTGAGTTTAAGGAAAGATTTGAAAGTTTTAGAAAACTTATGGCTTAGGAAGGTAGGAAATTAGGAGAGAGTTGAATTAAGAAAGATTTAGATTTTGAGTTTTAAAATTTAGGAAAGATTTTTATGTTCAAGTTTTGGAAACTTAAGATTTAATAAAGTAGAAAATTAGGAAGGAGTTGAATTAAGAAAGATTTGGATTAGGAAGGGGTTGGATTTTGTTTCCAAAAATGGAGGATTGGATCTAATTTCCTAAACGGGAGATTGGATGTGGTTATCTAAAGGGAAGATTAGATTTGACAAGGATTTGGAAAGGGAGGTTTTAGAAACCCTAAATTTGGAAGACTATAGTTTTGACGTAAAAAATAGGTTTTTTGGAAATAGGTATAGTTTTGATGTAGGAAACAAGAGGTTTTGGAAACCTAGGTTTTAAGGCAAGTTTGAAAACCATGTTTTTGGAAAGAAAATTAGGGTTTCCTAATTGTTAGCTCTAGGGCTTGACTTGGGCTCTAAGGAAAGAGTTTTTGGAAAGTGTGTTTTTTGGAAACAAGTTTTTGGGAGGAAATCCTAGAAAGGAGTTTCTAGAGGGAAGATTTTGGAAAGAGAGTTTTTTAGCAAGATTTTTGGAGAGAGTTTTTTTTTCTAGGAAAGAAACCTAGGGAATGTTTTTGGAAAGTGGACTTTGAAGAGAGTGTTTCGGAAAGGAGTTGAAAAGGGAGTTTTGAAAAATATATTTTGGGAGGGAGTTTTTGAAAACAATTTTGGAAAGGAGAGTTTTAGGAAAGTATGTTAAAAAAAGAGATTTTAGGAAAAGATTTTTGAAAAGAGAGTTTTTTGGAAAGTATAAAAACATCTCACTTTCCTAAAGCGATTCTAACCATAAGAAGGCTAAAAACCACTTTAAGAAAGAGGTTTTGAAAACAACAAGATTTGAAAATATGGACCATATTGGTCACTTTGAATGTAACACTTTTCTAAAGCAATCCTAGCCATGGAAAGGCTAGAATCACCCTAGGATTGTGATTTTGAAAACATGTTTTGAAAAAGAGATTTTGATGCAATTTTGAAAACAAGTTTGAAAACGATTTTGAAAACGAGTTTGAAAATGAATTTTGGAAGATGCAAGATCATGATATGCATAATGCAATTTTGGGGTCGTGAACATACAATGCTAAGGCTTCACCACATAATCAAGGGGGCCGGACCCATGTGGTCTCCGGTTGGCCTAAAGGAAAGCCCCCGACACGGTGACTCTCTAATAGTCTAATCCTACACATGGACCGAGAGTCCCCTTGTTTCAAGCATGCAAAGAAAAGGGGGGAAAGAGATGGGGGACTAAAATAGAAAAAACCCAAGTGGGTTAGGAGAGAGAAGAGAGAGGGGGAAGTGCAAAAACGTAAAATGAAAGCCTACCTTGTGTCTTGTTTATTTTGCGCGCCTTGCTTGTCTTCGGTCTTCATCTTGATCTTCGTCTTCAATCTTCAAGAGTTGTCTTCAATCTTCAAATTTCAGATTGTAGCTCTTCAAGTCTTCAAATGAGGGTTGAAGGCTAATGTATAAGTGTATAGAGGTGTGTATGAGTGTATAGGAGGCTAGAGTTTAGTGTATGGTGGCTAGAGTTTGGAGAACCTAAAGAAGCTAGGGTTTTTTAAGTGTTCGAGCTCTGTATATCAAATTATAGGATTTTTAAACTAAGTTTGCAGACCTCTTTCACACTGGAGGAGGCTCTGTATTTATAAACATGGAATAGACCTAGCGCCTGTTGTAGTGGCGCCAGGCCAAAATTCCTTCTAGTACCACTAGGAGTGGCGCCAGGCCAAATATTGGCTTGGCGCCACTGCTAATGATGCCAGCCAATTAGGAAACTATTAAGGTCGGCAAGTAACGTATCTTTGACTAGATTTGGGCGCTTGTACTAGTGACTACCATGCAATTTTTAGCCTGGCTTCACTATGAGTGACTCCGAAAAGTCCGGGAATGGTTTAAGGGACCGGGAATGGCCCGGAAGGCCAGAAAAAGGCAGGAACACTTGGAACAGTGTCCCAGAGGTATTTGACTTGAAAAATGAAGATAGGACGTGTTGGAAGGGTTGACCGGGCCTTTAGGGGCAAAACAGTCAATCGGATCGGGAAGCTGCCGGGATGAACTCGGACTGTCCCGAAAGAAGACTCGAGATTTGGAAACATTATTCAGCATGTTCCCAAAGGTTGCCGGTTTGATATCTAGAGCCGGTGTGGTCAAAAAAGGCAAGCGGCCCTCCAGGGGCAAAACGGTCATTTTGCAATGGGTTTGCCGGAACTGACTCGGAATGATCCGAAAAGGTAAAGGAAGGTTAAAAATATTGTAAAACACATTCTCGGGAGGTTACCGGTTTGATACCCAGAGCCCGTGTGGTCGGAAAAGGAGACCGGCCCACTAGGGACAAAACGGTCATTTTGTACCGGGTTGGCTAGAACTGACTCGGAATGATCCGGAAAGGTAGAGCAAGGTTGAAAATACTATAAGAAGTATTCTTGGGAGGTTACCGGTTTGATACCCAGAGCCGGTGTGGTCCCCGGGGCGTTCGGATGCCTAGGGGCAAAATGGTCATCTTAACTGGAAAGTCTCAGAAAAGGTCCAAGGGGCAGTTTGGTCATTTTTCACCGAAGTGGGCTAGCAGGCACCGGTGTTGACCTGGGTTTTGAGTGTTTCCGCCACTCTGATGGTGGTCGTCGTGACATAGGGGTTTGTTGGCAATTCCTTATATCGACCTGTTTGCGAGTATTTCAGCTACTCTAACGGTTTGATGTTTGCGAGTATTTTCGCTACTCTGACAGTTCACGATCATTCCCGAGACTGCCTGATCTCAAGAAGCTGCTAAAGGGGACTTAGCGCCTGAGAAGTCAATTTTCTTGGAAGGCGTGCCTAAACAGACATTTCTGCATTAGCGGGCTAGCAGGCGCCAAAGGTGGACCGTTCTACCATCTAGGGGACTTGGGGTCTCATCCCGGTCAACAGGTTTAAAGGGACATACATTTCGAAGAGATTTTTTTTGAAAAACGTGCCAAACCATCTCGAGAAATAAACTGTCTCGAGAGAGGGATTGAAATTAGAAAGGGGTCTTATCGTCTTCGGAAAGACGTGCCTGATTTGGATCCGTCTTGAGGGATAAACTGTCTCGAGAGAGGGATTGGAAAGGAGTCTTATCGTCTTCGGAAAGACATGCCTGATTTGGAACCGTCTCGAGGAATAAACTGTCTTGAGAGAGGGATTGGAAAGGGGACTTACAGTCTTCGGAAAGACATGCCTGATTTGAAACGGTCTCGAGGAATAAACTGTCTCGAGAGAGGGATTGAAAAGGGGTCTTATTGTCTTCGGAAAGACGTGCCTGATTTGGAACCGTCTCGAGAACTAAACTGTCTCGAGAGAGGGATTGGAAAGGGGTCTTATCGTCTTCAGAAAGACGTGCCTGATTTGGAATTGTCTCGAGGAATAAACTGTCTCAAGAGAGGGATTGGAATTGGAAAGAGGTCTTATCGTCTTCGGAAAGACATACTTGATTTGGAACTGTCTCGAGGAATAAACTGTCTCGAGAGAAGGATTGGAATTGGAAAAGGGTCTTATCATCTTCGGAAAGATGCGCCTGATTTGGAACCGTCTCGAGGAATAAACTGTCTCGAGAGAGGGATTGGAAAGGGGACTTATCGTCTTCGGAAAGACGTGCCTGATTTGGAATCGTCTCAAGGAATAAACTGTCTCGAGAGAGGGATTGGAATTGGAAAGGACAATGCCCCTAAGGACATTTTGGTCATTTTGCCTCTATTTGGGCCTGGCAGGCCCGCGAAGCGATGGACAGACGGGATTTGGACTTAAAGAGTTGGTTTCAATTAGAATACGTCCATATTTGACTTGAGCACAAGTCTAGACGGAGCGTAGACTGCCGAGCTGTCAAAAATGGGGTGCTTACAATGACCTTCGAGAAAGTTTATCCCTCAAGGCGGTAAGACCCTTTCAAGCCTATCCACTGAGAAAGTACCAATTCCTAGGACAGAATTCCAAACCAGATCTAGACCGGTCAACACCGATGCTTGCTAGCCCGTCTTGGTGAAAAATGATCATTTTGCCCCCAGCAAGCCCAGTATGTTCTTCGAGAAAGTACCAAGTCCTCGGAATGGTAAGGACACCCTCCAGAGCCATCCCTAGACGGTTCGGCATATCCAATGTCATCTAGTCAACCCCAGTCCTTTCTCGGAGGTTCCTCGATCAAAATGATTGTTTTGCCCCTAGGCATCCAAATGCCCTAGAAAACCATGCTGGCTCTAGGTATCAAACCAGCAACAACCCAGTTAATCAACTCTAGTCAACCCCAATCAACTCTGGTCTACCTAGTCAACCCCAATCAACTTTGGTCAACCCAATCAACCCCAGTCAATCTTAGTCAACCCTAGAACTCCCAAGATGAGATGACTGCAATCCAGTCACTCTCTTCAACCATACCGGCTTTGGGAATCAAATCGGTAACCTCTGGGACACTGTTAAAAATGTCCCCTTCCATTTCTGGCTGGGTCCCGCTGTCCGGCACTTTCCTTTTCAAACTAGAGCCTCCCTGCTCCACTTCAAGTGAAGCATGGCCAACTTTTGGCCTTGAGCAACTTTTAGAGGAGCACGCCAACTGTCAAAGGCGGTTACAAATTAGTCAACCATCTGATCAACCCCCATTTTTAGCCCCCATAATGAGCCTGCGCCACTATTATTTGTGCAAGCTTTAATTTTAGCCGTGTTCCACTAATAGTGGTGCAAACTCCTCAGAATCAGTTACGAATTGACCAACCTCATATACAGCCTTTTTTCAAGCCTTCATTAATGCCCCCTACACCATCGTAGTGGCGCACAACTAATTTTAAGCTATGCGCCGCTAAGAGTGGCACACAAAGCTCCTACTTTTGCACTATAAATACAAACCTCCCCCATCATTGTTTTGGGTCAAAAAATTTATCCAGAAACTCTTTCCCTTTATTCCAGAGAACTCCTAGAGGCCTCTCTCTCTCTCTTGAAGTCCCGTCGGCCGAGTCTGAGTTTGAACTCCTAAAGCCCTAGATTTCAAGCTCCACCGAAGGTTCGCCCCACTGCCCAGAAGCTCCCGAAGTCCTCCCAAGTCCGAGGCCCTAGCCTTCATTAAAGAAAGAAGAATCGAGACAAGGTAATCCCCCATTTACTTTTCATATTCTCCCACTCTCTCTTCTCCCTCTAAACCCACTTGGGTTCTTCTCTTTTTTAATCCCCTATCTCTAAACCCCCCTTTCTTGCATGCTTGGAACAAGAGGATGTTAAGTCCATGTTGAGAGTGAACAAGACGAGATTACCAATCGAGACTCTCTTTTTGGCCCTCACTTGCTTCACGGCATGGCCTCAAGGCCCTCTTGCAATGTGATGACACCTAGCCTTATATGTTTCATGCCGTTATTATCATCATCATATATTTGCATTCATGCCATTTCTCTACCCCTTAAAACCATTTTCAAAGTAGCTTTCTCAAAACCACAATTCTACGTGGATCCTAACCCTTTTATAGTTAGGGTTCTCCTAGAAAAGTGTGACATTTTTAAATGGCTCCCATTAGCCTATATTTTTTTTCTTTTCAAAAATATGGTCTCGGAATGATTCTAGTCTTTTCATGATTTGGGTTATTTCGAGAAATGTGTGACATTCAAAACGACCCGAAAAGGTCTACATTTTTGGCCTTATGCCTTTATTATTTTTCAAAGCCACAAGCCTAAGGTGATTCAAGACTTTCAATGGCTAGAATAGCTTCAGGCAAAGTGCGATATTCATTTGGATATCTAAAATCCAAGTTAGGGTTTCGGACCCTAAAACATGTTTTCAAAAGATTCGATTTTCGAACCATTTATAAAACTCGCATTTGTTAAACCCTAGAAATCTAATCGTAGGAAAATTCTATTTTTGCCGCCTCGAAAACTTTCATTTTTCAAGTCAAAATCATACCTTTTTCAAACCCTCAAAATCCTCGATTTCCAAATCAATCGAAATTTCCCTTTTCCAAACTTTCCTTTTTAGAATCAATCAAATCAAAACCTTCTATTCAAATCCCTCAAATCACTCCTTCAAACCTTCCAAATTTAAAACCCAAATCAACTCCTATTTTAGAAACAATCAAAACTTGCCTTTTTCAAACTCAAATCAAATCTTTTCAAATCAATCAATATTTTCATATCAAATCCAATCTTCTTGAAAATGAAACATTTCAAAAATCAAATCAAATCTTCTTGAAAAGAAAACATTTTCAAAATCCAATATTCCTAGAAAAGAAACATTTCAAAAATCAAATCAAATCTTCTTGAAGGAAACATTTCAAAAATCAAATCAAATCTTCCTAAAAAGGAAACATTTTCAAATTCAAACTTTCATAAAAATGGAAATTTTCTACAAATAGAAACCCATTTCAAAATTCCAACACTTTCGGACTCTTGTCCAAACTACGGCTGACCTGATCCTCTTTAAGGAGATACGTAGGAAACCCTTCATGGGGTGCGATCACAACCCTTTTCAAATTCCAATTCCATAACCATTTTTCAAACTCAATTCCCTCTTTCAAACTCTTCTTCAAATTTTCTTTTCAAAGTTTTCTAAGTGGATAACATGAAACATAGGTAACCGATGAGTAATAATTAGGTGAATAAAAGGTGAATGGACATATAGGTACCGTAAGGGCGGGGTAGGGTGATAGTCTTAGGACATCTTCCCTACACGTTACCAACCCCCGGACTTAAGAATTTCTGTTTCAAAGACCAAAACCGGAGTCAATTTTTAAAAGGGTTTTCCAATATTTTTAGGGTTATCAAACAACCCTACCTTTTAAAACCCTCTTATGAGGACGTTTTTCAAAAATACTTTCCAAAAGCTAAGTTTAACCCTCGGTTTTTACTTGGTGTGGATGACCTAGCACATTTTTAAATATGTTAGGTGGCGACTCTAAAAACTTTTTCAAAAAGCCCTAATAAATTCCATTCAAAACCCGTCGCATTCGTCCTTCTAGGAGGACGAGTTCTAACGAGAGAGCATTGCATTTGAGTTCCTCGAAAATTACTAACTCTGTACATTTGTTTTGTAGGTAGACCCTTGTTTACATTTTAATTTATGCTCATAAACTGCCATGTGTGCTGTGTGTGACAGGATGTATAGGAGTTGTTGAGCTCTTTCCTCCAATTTCCAAAATCACACACACACTTGCATATGCATTTTCATAAAATATTAACCCTAGTTACTATCTTCTAGTTAGAAGGGGGAACAGTACATTGACTATTGGTCATAGGCAGATGTGTCACCTAACCAACGGTCTTTCGATAGGTTCCTTGCTCGGATCACCAACCTATAATGGCACCACCTCGGGGAGTGGACCTAGATTTGAAGATCTAGGAGCCGAGCTTTTTAGGAAGCATTAATAGCCCTCAACCTCATGTTCGTATAGCACCCATGCATAGGCGAACCTCTGCCCGATTCAGGGCACATGTCTTTTTCAAAAACCGAGGAAAGAGCGACCGCTTTTCAATTTCCTTACTCCTGTTGTTATTATGCTTATATACATGAATGCTTTATGATCAATATCTTGTCATTCATGCTATTAAACTACTTATGCATATGTAATCATCTCAATGCAAGAGTTCCAAAGTAACTCAAGTCACTTGCACTCCATGCATATGATTGACCTCCAAGGGAATGACCCACAGGCCAATATCAAATCATAAGCCTACCCAATTCCTAAGGGTTCCAAACCTTAAGGATCATGGCATGCATCCAAGAATCATTTCATAAGAGGAGCCCCAATCCCTCTCGCTCAAATAGATAAGGTTGCCACAAGGCAAGGGGCAATCCGGAAATAAGGTCATTCAGCGACCTCCCACTATCAACAAGGCAAACCGAAGACTCGAAAAGTAGTTTAGGTAGATAGGTGAAAAAGTCCCATGGAAAATGTTCCCTTCTCCCAATCTATGTAATTTCATCTTTCTATCTCAAAAGAAATAAAATTGCTTTTTCTATTTCTCTTGAATGAATAGTTGCATAGAATGAATAAAATGGGCATAGGTATGGTATCTGCATAGAGGAGCAACCCCCTATCTCTAAAAGTGAGCAAACATAGTATGCTTAGTCCCCCTCTTAAAGCAGGGGCACGCATAGGGCATACATTACATACAAACTTTCAAACTAAGGCACTAACTTCTCCTTTGTTTCGTGTCATCTGTCCTCCCCCTCATCTCTCAAGTACCAAGAAAACCAAAGACGAAGCAAGGACCGAAAAAAGAGTTTTCCTAAACCGCTTATCTATTATCATTATGCTGTGCACATATTCACTACTGTCATGCTCCTGCATCAATGTCCATTCTATAGACATGAGTTCCATAAAACTCAAATCAGTGCATTTTAATCAACCGTAGAGAGAAATGAACAATTCGAGCTCATATTAACTGAACATCCCAAAGCTCCTAAGGGTTTCCCATCCCTAAGGATTCATGGCATGCATAAAACCATATATCAAGAAAGACCCAAATCTCTCTCCATCCATGGAGATGGGATTGCGCAAATAATAAAGCATCGACCGGCTCATGCCAAAGAGGTATTGTATTGCATACAGGGGCAACACCCCACCTTCAAAATGGACTCAGCATCATACCTAGATTCCCGCGAATAAGGGACCTCTATAGGACATGCATTACATAAGGTCTTCAACTCCACATACTAATTTTATTTACTTTTATTTTTCTTTTTCCAAGCCCAAGAGCACAACCAAAGCTATGTAATCTCTCCCTAGTCCCACCCAATCCATAACTCTTGCAAGGATGAGCCCATTGAAGAGCAAAAGGGATTGACCGCTCATCAACAAAGTGTTACCTCTCAAGCAGCAACCTCCACACCATGTCTTGACAATCGCCATCTATGTATCGACATGACAAAACTCTTCAGTCACTTGACAGTTAGGAAAATGGTCACTAACTATCTTAGCAACATAAGGTACCAACTTGAGAAGGGACTAGCAGCACAAGCTACGGGGTGGTCCTCCTAAAAAAAAAAAAAACGAAAAAAAAAGTGCCATTCCGTCCTTAATCATCAACTAAAAATTCACGCCTCATCCTCTACTGACTCACTCATCTCAAGGTCTCGCCAATCTAGTAGCATTGGACAATAAGTTGGCCGACTAGACCATCCATCAAATTTCCAAACCCTGAAGACCTTGGTAAAGCCTATGGGAGGAACCTTTGATTTTAGCTTGTCAAAGTGTCATATAAATATCAAGTGTATAGCAGGCTAATCTAAAATAGAGGACTCTTAATCATGAAATGCTTTTTCTGCCATGCTAAAATCTTTGTTTCTAGAAAAATAAAACTTGCAGGGTATCCCGAAGGCTAACATCTTTTGACCCTAAAGACTTCCTAGAGGTCCGCTACAGATTGTCACGGATAGCGCCAGCAACCTAAAATAGCACATGATAACAGAGCTTCAAAATCAATCACAACAGCTCAGTATCCAACCATCTACAAACAAAGGAGATCATTGACTCAGCAGAATACAATAGTTAAGAAGATCACAAAGGCTAGCACGAGTAGCTACCCATTTCAAAAAGTCTCAACTGAGGCAACACCACCCTCGTTGATCTACTACAATAAGGCAGTTCTACTTGGTCAAAGAAGGAGCCCCCTCTCTCCAAATCCTCAGAGAAACTCAAACCACTGAAGTGCTATAAGTAGCCTTGCCTCCTAGAGAACAACATACCATCTACTATGCCCGGTACAATCAAAGACGCATCTCCAACTCCTTCAGCAGAAAAATCAAATCTCGACAGGAGACTTCGTCACCAAAAAGACATCTCCAGCTTGCTAGAAAGCTAGAAGCAATGTTCACTCCCAACAATGAAAACTCGAAGTTAATGATCCTGGCAGAGATGGACAGGGAAGTTTTCCCAGCACTCATCAACTCAAGCTTGATAAAGCACTACTTTGTGTAATTAGAAACTCTAATAGAGCAATAATGACAATGATCAAAATAAAGAGAGACCCTTAATTCCTATAACATACAGTTAAACAGAACCCTTGCAAAACCCCCCTGAGCCGGTCACATTTCCATCATATAACCAGCTTGGTAATCACCACCCACAATAAGTCGAAAGCCATAGCATAGGGGTAGGGAAAGAAAAAAACGGGTAGCATTACATGTCAAAAAAAATGCTCAAGTAATGTCATTTTCTATCAGGTAAGTGGTAGAAAACAAATAACAAGAGTCTAACAGTTTTCTCTAAATAAGTGGGAGAAAATGAATAGGGAAAGTATAGCAATGCAAAGGTCGAAGTCATCAAATCAATGACCTCAGCATTAGTCACAAAAGCAAAAGGTAAGAAAGGGATGAAATTGTTAAAGATGATCATGGGAATCAAAGCTGAGTAGAATAATAGGTTTGAGCCTTTTATCTTATTCTTTCAAAAACCCAACACCTAGCTCACATTATGGTCCAAAAAAGACCTTTCAAATTGGTCATTGTTGTCATTGCTCTTCAAAGTAAAATGATTACATTGGGAAGTGCTCTATCTAGCAGAAGGAGTTATGAGAAGATAACGTCTATCCCAATGCAACAAGTGTTTCAATGCACCCCTATCAAAAACAACTTCAACAGTTTTTGACCAAAGTAACAACTTTAGTCAACAATAGGCAATGAGTCGTCTTCATCGGCATCAATGAGAGAAACCACAAGAAAAGGCGTGGCCTGAGGACATAGTGAAAACCCTCTGGGGCACTATGGGCAAAAGAGTAGGCTCATGGCAAGATACAAAACCACCGACGCAGTGAAAACCCAAAAACGGGCGTTGACGTGCAACAATGGTAGAGCCGGCATCTGTGAAAACCCACAAGGGCACAGATGGCAAAAATGGCTTAAATGAGAAAAAAAAAAAAAAAAGAGTCAAATCTCCTGATCAGCGATCCAAGACGGCCTCAACAAAGCAACAAAGTCTCAAGCCTCAACAAATGGGTCAAGGGATGCCAAACTGTGGAGAACCTACATCGGTAACAGATTTCCAAACTCAACATGGCAAAAATGATAAGTATGAATGTCATAAGTCATTTATTAAGATTACTCTATTATATCTTGATATTTGCTAATGAGATACTAAGATAAGTACAAGTTCAAGGGGCACCTCCCGAAACTTCCCCAAGTTCCGAAGGCATCTCCAAAATACAACATTTTGTCCCCGCAACAAGATCCATCAACTTGCTAGCCAAGTCGCAACCAACTGGGGCATGCATCCATGCTCATCCTCCATTGTAATCTCCGGTCCGTCCAAACTCACATTCAAATCAACACAGACATATTCAAAGTCCAAATCAATTTTTCAGACTCAATTTAATCAACTAATTGCTTCACAGGCCCACCGGGCCTAATAAAGGCAAGATGACCAAAATTCCCTTGTGACATTGCTCGGTCCAAACCCAACTGGCACATCTTCCTAGAGACGGTAAATCCCTATTTCAATCTCAAATTCAATTTCAAATTCAATTCCAATTCAAATCAAATTCGGCATGCCTTTCGAGAAAGTTGATCCCTCAAGCGATAAGACCATCCAATCCAGTACATTTTCTGAGAAAACTCTTCAGAACAGTAAGTCCCTTCAAACTCATCGACCGGGATGGAACCCAAGTCCCCGAGATGGTAGAATTGTCCACCTTTGGCGCCTACTAGCCTGCCAATAAAGAATGTCAGTTATTCAGCACGTCTTTCGAGAAAGTTGATTCCTCAAATGATATGTCCACCTACCAACTTCCTAAGAACAGACAGTCTCCAAAATGAACACGAACCGTCAGAGTAGCGGAAATACTCGTAAACATCGCAATAGTCAGAGTGGCGGAAACACTCATAAATAGGTTGACATTGGAAATTGCCAATATCACGGGAACGAACTCGCCTCTTGGCCGTGACATGTTTACTGAAGTGTGCATCAAAATTGTCATTAAATTTATAGTTTTTCATATGTATTTATTCATTTATTTTGTTTCGCATAATAGTTTGGTGTGCCTTTGGTAATGAAGTTTGGTTTAATGTTTTGATAGATTTATAAAGCTTAAATGAAGTATTTCAGAGATCTTTCAAACCGGGATTTGGAGCAAAGAATTGAAGTGAAATTGAGTTAAAGATTGAAGCAAATTTTGGTTCAAAGAAGTGCCCCAAATCTGCCCCATTTCAAATCCAAGAAGACGCTAAAAGATGATCCACTTCAAGCCCAAACTTGCTCTATATTTTTTGCAAACTTCAGCCTAAAGTTTTAAGGCCTATTTCAACTCATTTGTAGGAAGTTGTTGGGAGAAAATAAGAGCTTGCACATGGTTAGAGTACAATAATTCTTCATTATGGAAAAAGGAGAGCATGCACAGGGCTAGAAAGAAGTGGAGGACAGTAATTCTTCATTATGGGGTAAAGAGAGAAGAAAAAAATAGTCTAAAAGATGGAATAAAGAGGTCCACCAGCCAGCTTAAAATGCTAGCCAAATCTGCCTTTCTCTCCATATGTTAGACATACCACTAGTGTTTGGACCATAACTTTGGACTCAGCTGTCCAAATGACCTGTTCTTTTCGAGCTGGAAAGTAGACAAGAAGCTCTATAAATATCTTTATAATAGCCATCTCTAAAAACAGAGTGGAAGAGGGTGAAAACTTAGTCCAAAGTTAGAGGAAAGATTTGTGCGAAAACCTGGGCAGCTTGTATTTTGCTTTTTTTTTGTTGATTTTGGCTCTTCAATGTTAAAAACCTCTTATTTTATGTTGATGCAATTGTTTTTCTTCATAATGGTTGTTGGCTAAGCTCTTTCTTGGTTCAAGATCAAGGATGATGGTGGTTGAGGTGATCTCTTTAAGGTATTAACGCATCTCAATGATTTATCTTTTCACTTTGTACATGGATGATTGATAATTGTTAAGAATTTTTAGAAATCATTTAGGCAATGTTATAATCTAGAATTTCTATGCACAAACCTCAGTTTTGGTATAGGGATTGCTTGATTCACTGTCTTGCCTAGTTTGAAACTATTTTTCCATTTCTATGCAAGATTCAATCATTCATTTCTTTGAAATTTGTTGCAATATTTTCCGACCCAATATCACCATTGTTGATGTTGGGTTGAGTTATCTTAAATATCTTAAAAGAACCACCAATATACCACGATCGGAATTGATTTTGAGCCAAGACTTTTATTTCTCTTGTAATTTTAAGCATTGTCATTTGAATTCTATTCACAACTACTCATCTTTCAAAGAAAATTTCACATTCATTGTGAACCAATTTTTTTTTCTGACTAAATTTCTCTTAAGTTTTTATCACGAAACTATTTTTTAAATTTAGCTCCTTGTGGATATGACCTCGGTCTTACCAAGTTAATTGCTACATCGCACACTCGTGCACTTGCGAGTTAAAATAAGCCGATAAGAAAGAGTAGTCAAGAATTTACCAAAGGATGAGATACCTTTAGAACCAACTCATCACAGATCGTCAGAATGGTGGAAACACTCAAAACCAAAGTCAACACTAGTGCCTACTAGCCCACTCGGTGAAAAATAACCAAACTACCCCTTAGGCCATTTTCAGCACGCTTCTTAAGAAAGTACCTTAGTCCTCAAAACGGTAAGTCCACCCTTTCAAGATTGCCCCAAAGACGATCTAGTATGTTCAAATGCCTTCTAATCAGTTCTAAGCTAATTCTGGGACCATCTGGTCAAAATGACCATTTTGCCTATTGGCATTTAAGCGCCTCCGGGAACCACATCGGCTCTGGGTATCAAATCGGTAACCTCTCAAGAATACTTCTAATAGTATTCTTGCCCTTCTAATACCTTTTTAGATCATTCCGAGTCAATTTCGGCAAACAAGGTACAAAATGACCGTTTTGCCCTTAGTGGGCTGGTCACCTTTTTCGATCACACTGGCTCTGAGTATCAAACCAACACTCCCTTAGAACACTCTAGATAGTGTTTCCAACCCTCAAGTCCGCTCATGAGTCATTCCGAGTCCATTCCGATGGCTCTCTGGTCTATTTAACTGTTTTGCCCCTAATATATCGGTCAACAACTCTGACCTTGTTTTTCAAGTCTGTTACCTCTACGACACTATTTCAAGGGTTTCTACCCATTTTCGGCCTTTCGGACCATTCTCAGTCTTCCGAATCATTTTCAGACCTTCCAGAGTCACTCCCAGTGCAGCTAAGCCAAAAATTGCATGGTAGTCACTTATACAAGCGTCCAAATCTTTTGTCTTGCGTGTCAAGGCTTAAAAGATATGTTTTTTACTGACCTTAAGAGCTTCTTAAGTGGCTAATGCCACAAGCAGTGGCGCCAATCCAAAATTGGGCCTGGAGTGGCACTAGAAGGGATTTTAGCCTGGCACCATTGCAACAGGCGCTAGGTCAATCTTTTATCTATAAATATAGAGCCTCCCCCTGAATGGAAAGGGTCGTCAATCTAGCTCCAAAAACTCTGTCTCTCGATATACAAGCCTTGAACTCTCTCCAAACCCTAGCTTTCTTAGGCTCCTTCAAACCCTAGCCCCCATACACTTTAACCCTAGCATACATACACTCAATACACTCATATACAAGCCTTCAACATCCATTGAAGACTGAAGTACTACAAGTTTGAAGCTTCTAAAGTCCAAGAAAAGCAAAGCAAAACAAAGCAAAGAAGATATGAGGTTAGTTTTCTGTTTACGTTTATGTAATTTCCCCCTCTCTCTTCTTCCTCCTAACCCACTTGGTTTTTTTTCTATTTTAATCCCCTATCTTCTTCTTCCCTTTCTTGCATACTTGAAACAAGGGAATCTCCAATTCATGTGTAGGAAGAATGGTTAAAAGTCACCATGTCGGGGGCTTTTTTTCTAATTCAACCTTGGACTATGAGGATTCGACCCCCTTGATTATATGGTGAAACTTAAACCTTGTATGTTCAGGATCCTACTTGTATTGTGCATATCATATTCATATATCTCTTCAAAATCGTTTTCTAAACTTGTTTTCAAAACTTGCATTAAAAATCTTATCTTTCAAACTTAAAAATCACAATCTTAAGATAATTCTAATCACTTCATGGTCAAGGTTATTTTAGGAAAGTGTTACATAAGTTTTTGGTGTAAACTCTAAATTATTTCTATCCAAATCACAATCCTAAGATGATTCTAACGATTCCATGGTTAGGGATGTTTTAGGAAAGTGTTACATTTAAAGTGACCAACATGGTCCATATTTCCAAACCCTTATTGTTTTCAAAATCACAATCTTAGAGTGGTCCTAATCTTCTTATGGTTAAACTCGTTTTAGGGAAGTGAGATATTTTTAGAGGCTTACAAAAACGCACATTCAAATCCCTTTCCAAATTATTTTTCAAAACTTACTTTCCAAAACTTCTTTTTTAAATTCTCTCCAAAATCCCTTTTCAAATCCACTTTATAAAACTTCTTTTCCAATACACTTTCTAAAAACTCTCTTTAAATATCCTTCCTAGAAATCTTCTCTTCAAAATATCCACTTTCCAAAATCTCATTTTCTTGAAATCCAAGTCAAACCTTAGAATTCATGATTAGAAAACCCTAATTCCTTTTTTGAAGTTTTGATTTCCTATTTTGCCACAAAACATAAATTTCCAAAACTCTATTTTCTACATCAAAATCATAGATTTCCTAAACCTCTTTTCCATGTCAAATCTAATCTTCCAACTTAGGAAACCAAATCTAATCCTCCGTTTTTAGAAACAAAATCAAATTATCTCTTTTTCAAAATAAAATCCAATCTTTTATTTTAGGAAATAAAAATATGATCTTTCCTAATTCCTACATTTCCTAATTCTATTCCTTTCCTAATTCCATACCTTTTCTAAATCTCAATTTTCTAAATTCTAAATTATCAAGTCTTTTTTAAACTCAAATCTCTCTTAACTTCAGTATTTCCAAAACTCAAACTTTCAAATTTTTCTTAATTTCGAATCTTTCTATTTCTAAACTTTCTAAATCTAAACCTTTCTTAAATTCAAGACTTTCCAAATTCAAAGCTTTCCAATTCTAAATCTTTCCAAAATCCTTTGACTTATTAAATTTCAAACCTTTCCACAATTTCTAAACTTTCTTAATTCAAGATTTTCCTAAATTAGCTCTTTCTTAAAAAGAAAGCATTCATAATTCAAAACTTTTCAAATTCAAAACTATCTAAATTTAAAACTTTCCTAAAGTATAACTTTCCTAAATTGAAACTTCCTAAATTCAATTCTTTCCTAAAATAGAACTTTCCTATTTCAAAACTTTCCTAATTCAAAGCTTTTCAAAGTCCAATCTTTCCTAAACCCTAACTTTCCAAATCATTCCAAGTTAAGTGTTTTCAAATCAAGTCAAATCCCTTTTCAAATCTTCCATAAATCCAATCTTCCTTAACTCCAACTTTCCTAATTCAAATCTTTCCCAATTCAAACTTTTCGTAAATTCAACCTTCTAAAATCAAACTTCTCAAGTCTAAATCACATTCTTTCCAATTCAACTATATGTTCCAATTTTAGGTAACCTAAACCTTAGGAGGTCTAAACCCTAGTCCAACTTTAACCCTAAAGTTAGGACATTTCCAACTCTTTTCTAAACCAAGATGGTTTTTAAATTCCAATTATGGTCAAGATGTTTTGAAAATTCTTTTTTTTCAAACCAAGTCTAATTCCAATCTTCTAAGTCTAAATTCCAAAACAAATCCTTTTGAAACCTTCTATTATCAATCAGACTCTTGTCCAAACTACGACTGACCTGATTCCCAAAAAGGGATACGTAGGAAACCCTCATGGGTGCGGTCGTAACCTTTTTAAAGTTTTTAATTTCATAACATTTTTCAAACTTCCAATTCCTCAAGCTATTTCAAGTTTCCAATTCCAAGATCTATTTTCAAATCTCCAACTTCAATTTCTAGAACCTTCTTTCAAAAATCAAATCAAGTCTTTTTAAATCTACTTTCAAAATCAAATCAAATTCTTGTACTTGTATATCATGCATCATGTCAACTTCTTTCTAAAACTTCTTTTCAAAAGTGGATAGTTTTGGACATTTATTAATCATAGATTCCGAATGAGTGAACCTAGGGTGAATAGACATGTAGGTATCGTAAGGACGGGGTAGGGTGATAGTTTAGTGCGTTTTCCCTACACATAACCAACCTCTGAACCTAGATCACTATTTTCAAATACCAAATGGAATTATTTTCAAAAAAGCGCTTAAATATTTTCGAAGGTTTCCAAACAACCTATTTTTCAAAAATCCTTTCTTGAGGAAGCTTTCAAAATCTTTTCAAAAACCCTAAGTGTAATCTTCAGATTGTGCTTAGTTTTACGTAACCTAACTCACCTTAATCAAGTTAGGTGGTGACTCCGAATCTTTTCCAAGAGCCCTTATTCAAATCAATTTTCAAATTCAAACCTAGTCACACTCATTCTTCTAGGATGATGAGTTCTAACGAGAGAGTATTGTATTTTTTCCCCTTGTGCATATTTGCCTCGAGTGCGAAAAATCGGGGCGTGATAGCTGACGACTCTGTTGGGGATGCTTAGAGGGTTAGGCCATTATCATATCTGTTCACTCTCACCCATTTGGAGTCTTTGATTAATTTGTCTAATTTTATCCACCTCAAAAAGCGTTCAAAATCAAGTTTTTCCAAATTGTTTTAAAAAAAATGTCATTGCTTGCATTCAATTACATTCAATTATTTAATCTTACATTAAGTTTTCATTCAAAGTACTGACTTTTGTATATTTATTTTGTAGGTGGACCTTTGTTCACATTTTATTTCATGTTATATTAACTGCTATGTATATCGTGAATGTATGGAATGGACAGGATGGATAAGAGTTGTTGGGCCCTTTCCTCCACTTTTTAAAATTTCACACATACACTGCACGTGCACAAGCATTTGCATACTTGCATTCTCTACCCAAAATGTGCCTTCAAGTTAGAAGGGGGAACGGTATATTGGTTATGCGCAAAATGCTATGTCAATTTCTTTGCCTACGATCTCTTGATGGTTCCTTTGCTTGGATCACCAACAGATCATGGCACTACCTCAGGGAGTGGGCCTAGGTTTGAAGATCTGGGAACTAAGCCATTTTAGGAAGCATTAGTAAATCCTCAACCTTGTGTTCATATAGACACCATGCATAGCCGAACCTCTGCCGGATTTAAGACACGCACGTCATTTTCAAAACCATGGAGGAAAGGGCTACTACTTTACTTTCCTTTAAACTTATTTATTCCTGATGTTATAATACTTATATTTATGCTGTTATAATGCCCATCTAACGGCTCATGCATCAATGTCAAGACAAGAGTTCCAAAATAACCCAAAGTCACTGCATTTTTATGCGTATGATCAACCCAAAGAGAGTAACACCAAGTTCACTTTTCCTTACATTAAACCTACCAAAATCCTAAGGGTTTTCATGTAACCCTAAGGACTCATGGCATGTATTTCAAGTCATTTCATAAGAGAGGCCCCAATCCCTCTATGCTCACGGAGATAAGATTGCCAAGAAGACAAGGGGCAGTCAAACATGATCTCTTAACGACCTCATCAACATCAAAGAAGGCAAATCCAAAGACCCAAGAGTAGTTTATGATCTCAAATATAAAAGTAGACAGGTGGAAGTCCCAAGAAAATTGTTCCCTCTCCTCCTATTAAAATGTATTTCAATTCCGTTGTATTTAAACTCCAAAGTTCAATGTACTTATTTATTTTTCATGAATGAATGCATGTATGTTCCTACTCAAACAGTAAGGTATCTGCATACAGGAGCAAAGTCCCTATCTCCAAAAAGTGAGCCAAAAGCATCATGTTTAGTTTTCCCTTTATACCCGTTGCAAGCTCAAAGCGGAAAAATAGGAAATCCACTGCAACGCAAGGAAACTGGGCCAAAAAGGTAGAAGAAAGAACTGCGTGCTAGAGTTGAAGCTAGGATGAGACAATCGTGATGCAACTGTCAGGGAAGATAGGTCCCCCAATGTCATCCGAACCATCTTGAAGACCTAGGAGGAAATCATACTCGTGAGGAGTGGGAGTAAACTCACATTCCCCAAAATGGAAAAGAGACAAGTCAAGCTGCCAGAAGGGAATTACTGCCTCCACAAATCTAGGAATAAGCCGCACTAATAGGAGAAAAGCCATACGACCAAAAGATTGGTGAAAGATATCCTCCTCGTTTGGAGGATACCTATTATACCAGGCTCTCAATCGGCTCAAAATCGCGTCGGCCATTCTAAAAGGTAAATCAAGGTAAGAGCATTAAAATACAGTATATATAGTAAAAAACACTAAGGCATATATATATATATATATATATAAAGAGTTTCTTAAATTTTTCCCTCCAAAAGTTCCTTTTCAACATCAGCCCTTAAAAGATTTTCTAATTCCCATCTCCAAAAGTTCATCTTTAAAATCATTTTTCAAAATCAAATTCCGTTCTAAGATCCTTTTCAAAATCAAATCCCAAATTTTCCCAATCTATCTCATAACTATTTAAATCCTGTTTTTTGAGAAAATTTCCTTTCCAATCAAGTTCAAGATTTTCCAAAACTCTTCCCCTAAAAAAGTCTTAGTCAAAATCAATCCTCAAAGTTTTTTAAGGTTTTCAATCCTCAATACTCTTTCTTCCAAAACTTTTATTAATTCCAAGGTTTTCTAAAATTCTATCTTCAAGAAGCTCTATTTGAAATAAATTTCAAGATTTTTCAAACTTTCCCTTCCAAAAGTTTTTCAAAATTTCAGTTGAGTTTTTCGGGGACTTCTCTGCCAAAAAGGCCCCATCCCTATGGGTTTTATCTTATAAAAGAAAAAAAAAAGATTTTATTTTATAAAAATACCATCTGGGTTTTCTTAATTTTTTTCCTTCAAAAAGTTTGACTTTGAAATATCTTCTGGGTTTTCCTAACATTTTTTCACCAAAAGTTCTTCTTCAAAATAAACTCTCAAAAAGTTTTCTAACTTCTTTTTCAAAAAGTTCTTTTCCAAAATCAGTTTCCAAAAGGTTTTTAACTCCGTCATCCAAAAGTTCATCTCCAAAATCATTTTCAAAATCAAATCCTAAAGTTACTAAACATTTCCTTCCAAAATCCATTTCAAAAAGCAAGGCCTAAAGTCAATTTCTATATCAAATCTCAAATGTTTCAGTCAAAATCCACTTTAAAACTTTTCTAAATCCTCTTCTTCGAAAGATTTCTCCTCCAATTAGATTTCAAGTGTTTTTTTAAAACTTGTTTCAAGAATTAATCTTCAGAGATTTTCAAGGTTTCAATCAAAACTCCTTCTTCCAAAATTTCTATCAATTCCAAAGTTTTTTGAATTCTTCTATCCAAGGTCCTTATCAATTTTGAAGTTTTCTAAAATTCAAAATCTATTTTTAAAGATTTCCTAAGTTCTTTCCACCAAAGTTCTATCTAAAATTCTATTTTCAAAAATTCTCCTAAGTTTTTCTTTCAACAAGTTTTTAAAAGACCCCTGAGTTTCTCAGGGCCTTCTCTGCCAAAAAGGCCCCACTTTCAAAGGTTTTACCTCATTTTTCCTCCAAAAAGATTTCATTTCAAAATTTCCTATTCTTTCTTTATTTCAAAAAATTTCTCCCGAGTTTCTCGAGGTCTTCTCTGTCAAATAGACCTCACCCTAGAAATTTTTATATCTTTTTCTTTCAAAAATATTTTATTCAAAAACAAAAAAACAAAAAAAATATTTCTAACTCTTTCCTCATTTCAAAAATTTCGTCCTAGTTTTTCGAGGTCTTCTCTGCCAAAATGACCCCATTCTTAAGGTTCTCCTAACTTTTCCTTCAAAAAGTTTGATCCCAAAATCATGTCTTGGGTTTCCTCAGCTTTATCCTTCAAAAGCTCTGTTCGAAAATATTCCAAAGGTTTTCAAAATTTCTTCCTCAAGAAGTTTCATAAGTTCCCTAAGCTTTTTCCTTCCAAAATCGCATTTTCAAAAATTTTGGGTTTTTCAAGCTTTCGCCTCAAAAACCTGTTTTCAAAATTTTTAGTTTTAAAACATTTTCTCTAAAAGTTTTGCTCCAAATTTCAAAGGTTTTCCAGAATCTTTCTAATATAAATCCAAATTAATTCATTTCCAAAATCAATTTCAAAGTCATTTCAAACAATCAACTTTAACTCCAAAATCGTTCCAAAGTCAAGGTTTTCCAAATTCCAAGATAATCCAGCTTTGAAACTCAAAATCCTAATTTTCAAGCTCAAATCTTCAAACATTTTCAAAGTCCATCCCTCCGATCACCTCACGATCAACATGAGACTCTTCCTTTATCGTTTTCTGTCTTTGATAAGCCAAGACAAAAAAAGAGGGGCAGCTGTAAGTACTTTATTTTTGTCTGCTCAGTAATCTCCGGCTCATCCGGACTCACATTCAAATCAACACAAACATATTCAAAGTCCAAATCAATTTTTTAGACTTAATTTAATCAATCAATCACTTCGACGGCCCGCTAGGCCAAATAAAGGCAAGATGACCAAAATGTCCTTGTGGCATTACTTGGTCCAAACCCAATTGGCACGTCTTCCGAGAGACGGTAAGTCACCATTTCATCGCAAATCCAATTTCAAGTCCAATTCCAATTCAAATCAAATACAGCACGCCTTTCAAGAAAGTTAATCCCTCATGCGATAAGATCATCCAATTCGACACATTTTTTTAGAAAACTCTTCGAAACGGTAAGTCCCTTTAAACCCGTCGGCCGGGATAGAACCCAAGTCCTCGAGATGGTAGAACGGTCCACCTCTAATGCTTGCTAGCCCGCCAATGAAGAATGTTCATTATTAGACACGTCTTTCGAAAAAGTTGTTTCCTCAAACAATAAGTCCACCTAGCAGCTTCCCGAGATCAGGCAATCTCCAAAATGAACGCAAACCGTCTGTGTGGTAGAAACACTCGTAAACAGGTCGACATTAGGAATTGCCAACATACCCCCTATGTCACGGGACCGAACTCGCCTCTTGGCCGTGACATGTTTACCAAAAGGCGAGATACCTTTGGAAACCAACTCGTCATAGACCGTCAGAGTGGTGGAAACACTTAAAACCCAGGTCAACACCAGTGCTTACTAGCCTACTCTGGTGACAAATGACTAAACTGCCCCTTGGGCCATTTTCAGCACACTTCTCGAGAAAGTACCTAAGTTCTATGAACGGTAAGTCCACCCTTCCAAGATCACCCCAAAGACGATTCGGCATGTTCAAATGCTTTCTAGTCAGTTCTGAACTAATTTTGGGACCATCTGGTCAAAATGACCATTTTGCCCCTTGGCATCCGAGCGCCTCCGGGTATCACACCAGCTCTAGGTATCAAACCAGTAACCTCTCCAAAATGCTTCTAATAGTATTCTCAACCTTTCAATACCTTTCCAGATCATGCCGAGTCAATTCTGGCAATCTCAGTGCAAAATGACCGTTTTGCTCATAGTGGGCCGATCGCCTTTTCCAACCACTTCGGCTCTGGGTATAAAACTAGCACTCTCTTGGAACACTCTGGATAGTGTTTTCAACTCTTAAGTCTACTCATGAGTCATTCTGAGTCCATTCGAGTGGTTTTCGGTCTATTTGACTGTTTTGCCCCTAATAGCTCGGTCGACAACTCCAACCTTATTTTTCAAGTTTGTTACCCCTGGGATACTATTTCAAACGTTTCTACCCATTTTTTGCCCTTTCGGACCATTCCAAGCCTTCTGGAACATTTTTGGATATTCCAGAGTCATTTCTAGTGGAGCTTAGCCAAAATATGCATGGTACTCACTAATACAGGCGCCTAAATCTTTTGTCTTGCGTATCAAGGCTTAAAAGATACATTCCTTGCTGACCTTAAGAGTTTCCTAAGTGGCTGGCACCATAAGCAGTGGTGCCAACCCAAAAATTGTCCTGGCGCCACTCCCAGTCGCACCAGAAGGAATTTTAGCCTGGCGCCACCACATCAAGTGCTAGGTCAATCTTTTGTCTATAAATATAGAGCCTCTCCCTGCATGGAAAGGGTCAGGAATCAAACTCTAAAAACTCTGTGTTTCGATATACAGGCCTCGAACTCTCTCCAAACTCTAGCTTTCTTAGGCTCCTTCAAACCCTAACCCCTATACACTTTAACCCTAGCATACATACACTCAATACACTCATATACAAGCCTCCAACATCCATTGAAGACTGAAATGCTGCAAGTTTGAAGCTTCTAAAGTCCAAGAAAAGCAAAGCAAAACAAAGCAAAGAAGATACGAGGTTGGTTTTCTCATTACATTTATGTAATTCCCCCCTCTCTTTTCTTCCTCCTAACCCACTTGGGTTTTCTTCAATTTTAATCCCTTATCTTCTTCTCCCCTTTCTTGCATGCTTGAAATAAGGGAATGCCCGATCATGTGTAGGAAGAATGGTTGAAAGTCACCGTGTCAGGGACTTCAACCTTAGTCCATGTAGATTCGGCCCCCTTAATTATGTGGTGAAGCCTAAACCTTGTATATTTACCACCCTACTTGCATTGTGCATATGATATTCATATATCTCTTCAAAATCATTTTCTAAACTTGTTTTCAAAACTTGCATCAAAATCTTCTACAAAACTTTCATTAAAAATCTTCTCTTTCAAACTTGTTTTTCAAAATCACAATCTTAAGATGATTCTAATCACTCCATGGTTAGGATTGTTTTAGGAAAGTGTTACATAAGTTTTGGGTAAAAATCCTAAATTGTTTTTGTCCAAATCACAATCTTAAGGTGATTCTAGCCATTCCATGGTTAGGGTTGTTTTAGGAAAGTGTTATAGTTAAAGTGACTAACATGTTCCATATTTCCAAACCCTTGTTATTTTCAAAATCACAATCCTACAGTGGTTCTACTCTTCTTATGGTTAGAATCGTTTTAGGGCAGTGAGATATTTTTAGAGGTTTATAAAAGTCCACATTCAAATCCCTTTCCAAATTATTTTTCAAACTTACTTTTCAAAATGTCTTTTTTAAATTCTCTCCAAAATCTCTTTTCAAATCCACTTTCTAAAACTCATTTTCCAATAAACTTTCTAAAAGCACTCTTCAAATCTCTTTTCTAGAAATCCTCTCTTCAAAATATCCACTTTTCAAAATCTCTTTTTTCTTGAAATCCAACTCAAACCTTACCATCCATGATTAGGAAACCCTATTTTCTCTTTTGAAGTCTTGATTTCCTATTTTGCCTCCAAACATAGATTTCCAAAACTCTATTTTCTACATCAAAATCATGGGTTTCTTAAACCTCTTTTCCATGTCAAATCTAATCTTCCAACTTAGAAAACCAAACCCCATTTCCAATTTAGGAAACCAAATCCAATCCTCCGCTTTTGGAAACAAAATCAAATTATCAATTTTTTGAAATAAAATTCAATCCTTTATTTTAGAAAATACAAATCTAATCTTTCCTAATTCCAACATTTCCTAATTCTATTCCTTTCCTAATTCCATACCTTTTCTAAACCTCAATTTTCTAAATTCTAAATTATCAAGTCTTTCTTAAACTCAAATCTCTTTTAACTTCAAGTATTTTCAAAACTCAAACTTTTAAATTTTTCTTAATTTCAAATCTTTCTAATTCTAAACTTTCTAAATCTAAACCTTTCTTAAATTCAAGACTTTCCAAATTCAAAGTTTTTCAATTCCAAATCTTTCCAAAATCCTAAGACTTTCTAAATTTCAACCCTTTTCAAAATTTCTAAACTTTCTTTATTCAAGATTTTCCTGAATCAGCTCATTCTAAAAAAGAAAGCATTCTTAATTTAAAACTTTCAAAATTCAAAACTTTCTAAACTCAAAACTTTTCTAAAGTAGAACTTTTCTAATTCGGAACTTTCCTAAATTGAAACTTCCTAAATTTAATTCTTTCCTGAAATGGAACTTTCCTATTTCAAAACTTTTCTAACTTAAAGCTTTTCAAAGTCCAATCTTTCCTAAACCCTAACTTTCTAAATCATTCCAAGTCAAGTGTTTTCAAATCAAATCAAATCTCTTTTCAAATCTTCCTTAAATCCAATCTTCCTTAACTCCAACTTTCTTAACTCGAATCTTTCTTAATTCGAACTATTCGTAAATCCAACTTTCTAAAATCGAACTTTTCAAGTCTAAATCACATTTTTTCCAATTCAACTACATGTTCCAATCTTAGGTAACCTAAACCCTAAGAGGTCTAAATCCTAGTCCAACCTTAACCCTAAAGTTAAGAGGTTTCCAACTTTTTTCTAAACCAAGATGGTATTTGAAATCCAATTAAGGTTAAGATGTTTTCAAAATTCTATTTTTCCAAACCAAGTCTAATTCCAATCTTCTAAGTCTAAATTCCAAAACAAATCCTTTTGAAATCTTCTATTATCAATCGGACTTTTGTTCGAAATACGACTTACCTGATTCCCAAAAGGGATACGTAGGCAACCCTCATGGGTGCAGTCACAACCTTTTCAAGTTTCTAATTTCATAACCTTTTTCAAACTTCCAATTCCTCAAGCTATTTCAAGTTTTCAATTCCAAAATCTATTTTCAAATCTCTAATTTCAATTTCTAGAATCTTCTTTCAAAAATCAAATCAAGTCTTTTCAAATCTACTTTCAAAATCAAATCAAATTCTTGTACTTGCATATCATGCACCATGTCAACTTCTTTCTAAAATTTCTTTTCAAAAGTGGATAGTTTTGGACGTTTATTAATCATAGATTCCGAATGAGTGAACCTAGGGTGAATAGACATGTAGTTACCATAAGGGGGGTAGGGTGATGGCTTAGTGCGTCTTCCCTACACGTAACCAATCTCTGAACCTAGATCACTGCTTTTAAAGACCAAATGGAGTTATTTTCAAAAAAGGGTTTAAATATTTTCAAAGGTTGCCAAACAACCTATTTTCCTAAAACCCTCTCTTGAGGAAGCTTTCAAAATCTTTTCAAAAACCCTAAATGTAATCTTCAGATTGCGCTTAGTTTTAGGTGATCTAACTCACCATAATTAAGTTAGGTGGTGACTCCAAATCTTTTCCAAGAGCCCTTATTCAAATCAATTTTCAAATTCAAACCTAGTCGCACTCATTATTCTAGGAGGATGAGTTCTAACGAGAGAGTACTGTATTTTTCTCATTTGTGCGTATTTGCCTCGAGTGTGAACAATTGGAGCGCGACATCCATAAGCCCATCCATTCACTGAAGGAAAGGCCTCCAAAAATAAAAGCACGACAAGAGGCGGGCTCCTCATCTAAGTCAAAATCCCTAGGTGACTGGCTCAAGAGAAGAAGTTCAACTAGATGGAATTCTCACACCATGTAGGCCCTGAGAAGAGAACAGAACAGAAGAGAAACGGCACACAGCCTGGGCTATTGTCTATAGCCAATAAGAAATAGAGAGTGGGGCAATGTCCCACCCTTGACCTCCTAATCTGTCCTAATTCAACCCTTTTCAAGCCATGAAGACTGGAGCAATGGCCCACCATCCCGATCAAATAAAGAACCAACTAGAGATGCTCGACTTTCCAAATACTTCGAACCCATCAAAAGAAACCTCACCCCCTTCATGACTCTCAGAGAAGCAAAATCCTTCCAGAGACACATCAACAAGAATCCTACCTTGCCTGCCAAAATCAAAAATCAACAGTTAAGCCAACACAGAAGAACTACAAACACAGAACAACCTCCCATGACTCCTCAAGTTCAGCTCATTTCCAATAACCTTGCCTAGGGCATCTTTCCTAAAAAACCTCACATGGGCCCCTTCCTCGCCAGCAGCCCAAAGAATTGTAAAAACAATACTCAAAAACTATTAGCCTCTTGAAGGCCTCTTAAAAGCTAAAAGTGAAATTCAATCAAGAAAGCAAGGAGGACAAGAAAGAATAGCTCGCTCTATAGTTCCATCCACTCTATGCCAACTCTGCAGTTGCTCATACCCCACCTCAACAAAACATGGCTCAACAGATTCCTAGTACAATCACCTGAGTGTACCAGTCACCCCCATCAACTCGAATAATAGTAGCGCTAGTCCTATCCTTGGTCAAAAGTAGCTCTCGTCACTATCAGCTCAGCCATCACCTGCTGCATAAATCATCATCCCCCTTGTCAGCCATCCTAAAGACAAGACAGGAAAAATAGACTCGATAAGGGTTCATCGACAGGCAGAGGTATGTATTAAAAAACAAAAAAGAGGTCCTCCAAAATCATTTTCGAAATAATTTTCTAGGTTTCTTATAACTTTTCTCAAAATTTTTAAAATTCAAAATCAAACTCCGGTTTCAAACTTTTTCCTCCAAAAGTTTTTGTTCAAAATCATTCTCCGTTTTCTAAACTTTTATCCTCAAAAAGTTTCTAGTTTCAAACTTTATCCTTTAAAAGTTTACCTCAAAATTCAAGTCAGGTTTCAAACTTTATCCTTCAAAAATTTCAAATCCTACATTAAAAAAATTCAAATCCTGGTTTCAAAACTTTATCCTTCAAAATTTATCTCAAAAAAAACAAATTCTGGTTTCAAACTTTTTCCTTCAAAAGTTTTTGTAATCAATCCTATCGATTTCTTAAAACTTTTTCCTCCAAAAGTTTTTATCTCCTGTCAAATGACGTGGTTTCCTGGACTTTCTCCCCTTGCAAAAGAAAAAAGTTCAATTCTAGGTTTTCTACACTTTTTCCTTCAAAAAGTTTGTTTTGAATCAATTTCACAGTTTTTAAAAATTTTCCCTTCAAAAAGTTTTTATCCAATTCAAATGTCCGATTTCCTAAGCTTTCCCTTTAAATGCCGCATTTCAAAACGCTTTCAAAGGTTTATTGAACTTTTTGTCCAAAAAAAAAAAAATCATCTTCAACTTCAAAAACCAATTTTCGAGTTTATCAACTCAGGTCCTTCTGATAGCCTCGCAACCTCCACTGGGTACTTACTTTATCCTTTTCTGTCTCCAGCAAGCAAAGACAAAAAAAGAGGGCAGCTGTTAGCACCCCATTTTGGCCACTAAGCAATCTCCAGTTTGACCAGCAGCACCTACAAACCAACACAAGCACACTCAGGCCCAAACTGTCTTCCTAGATCCAGTACAATCAAGCAACCGCTTCGCGGGCCCGTTGTGCCCATTAGAGACAAAATGACTGAAATTCCCCTATTACATTAGTCAGTCCAATCCATACCGGCACATCTTTTAGAAGACGATAAGTCCATTTAAATCCAAAGTTAAATCCATTTGTCTCGTCATTCGAGAAAGTTGTTCCCTCATTGACGGTAAGACCATTCAATCCAGCACGGTACGATCACCGAGAAAGTTTATTTCTCTGATCGGTAAAGTCCCTTTCACACTCGTCTCCAGAAAGTACCTAAGTCTCCTAGATAAAAGAGCAGTTTACTTCTGGCGCTTACTACCCTGCCAATGCAGAATGTCTGCTAATCCGGCACATTCTTTAAGAAAGCACAAACCCCTCAAGAACGGAAGACCGTCCAAGTCCAGCACGTTCTTTGAGAAAGCATAAACCCCTCAAGAACGGAAGACCGTCCCAACCCAGGATGACCTTCGAGAAAGTTTATCCTTCAAGGAGGTAAGACCCTTTTAAGCATGTCCTTCGAGAAAGTACCAATTCCTCCAACAGAAGTCCAAACCAGATCCAGACCGGTCAACATCGACGCCTGCTAGCTCGTCCCAGTGAAAAATGATCATTTTGCCCCTAGCAGGCCCAACACGTTCTTTGAGAAAGTACCAAGTCCTCGAAACAGTAAGACCACCCTCTAAAGCCGTCCCTAGACGGTCTGGCATGTCCAATGCCATTCAGTCAACCCCGGTCCTTTTCCGGAGGTTCTCCGATCAAAATGATCGTTTTGCCCCTAGGCATCCAAATGCCCTAGGAAACCACACCAGCTCTGGGTATCAAACTGGTAACACGCCAGTCAACTCTGATCAATCCCACTCAACACTGGTCAACCCCATTCAACTTGGTCAACCCTGTCAACCTTGGTCAATCTTGGTCAACCCTAGAACTCGGGATGAGGTGACGGCAATCCGATCACTCTCTTCAACCATACTAGCTCTAGGTATCAAGCCGACAACCTTCAGGACACTGTCCAAAGTGTCCCCTTACATTTCTGGTTGGGTCCCACCATCCAGCACTTTCCTTTTCAAACTAGAGCCTCACTGCTCTACTTCGAGTGAAGCATGACCAACTTTTGGCCTTGAGCCACTTCTAGAGGCGCAAGCCAGCTATCAAAGGCAGTTATAAATCAACCAGCCTTCTAATCAGCCCCCATTAATGAGCCTGTGCCACTATTAGTAGCGCAAGCTTTAATTTTAGCCATGCGCCACTAATAGTGGCGCATAACCCCCCCCCCCCTCAATCAGTTACGAATCAACCAGCCCTGTATCCAACCTTTGTTCAAGCCTTCATTAATGCCCTCTGCGCCACTCGTAGTGGAGTATAGCTAATTTTTAAGTCATGCACCACTAAGAGTGGTGCACAAAGCTCCTATTTTTGCACTATAAATACAGACCTTCCCCCTCACTATTTTTGATTGAAAAAATTATTCGGAAACTTTCCCTCTCTATTCCAGACAGCTCCTGGAGCCCTCTCTCTCTCTCTCTCTCAATGTCCCGTTGGTCGAGTCCAAGTCCGAACTCCCGAAGCCCTAGCTTCCAAGCTCCACCAAAGGTTCGCCTCGCTGCCCAGAAGCTCTCGAAGTCCTCCCAAGTCCAAGGCCCGAGCCTCCATCAAAGAAATAATAATCGAGACAAGGTAAACCCCCCGTTTACTTTCTATATTCCCCCGCTCTCTTTTGTCCCTCTAAACCCACTTGGGTCCTTCTCTTTTTTAATCCCCTACCTCTAAACCCCCCTTTCTTGCATGCTTGGAACAAGAGGACGTTAAGTCCATGTCGAGAGTGAACAAGAGGAGATTATCGATCGGGACTTTCTTCTTGGCCCTCACTTGCTTCATGGCATGGCCTTAGGGCCTCTTGCAATGTGGTGATACGTAGCCTTGAATGTTTCATGTCATTATTTTCGTCGTCATATATTTGCATTCATGCCATTTCTCTATCCCTTAAAACTATTTTCAAAGTAGCTTTCTCAAAACCACAATTCTAGATGGATCGTAACCCTTTTATGATTAGGGTTCTCCTAGAAAAATGTGACATGTTTAAATGGCTCCCGTTAGCCTACATTTACTTCTTTTCAAAAATGCAGTCTCAAAATGATCCTAGTCTTTTCATGATTAGGGTGGTTTTGAGAAATGTGTGACAATCAAAATGACCCGAAAAGGTGTACTTTTTTGGCCTCGTGCCTTTATTATTTTTCAAAGCCACAAGCCTAAAGTGATTCTAACCTTTCAATGGCTAGAATGGCTTTATGTAAAGTGCGATATTCATTTAGATGTCTAAAATCTAAGTTAGAGTTTTGAGCTCTAAAACATGTTTTCAAAAGACTCGGTTTTCGAACCATTTATAAAACTCACATTTGTTAAACCCTAGAAGTCCGATCCTAGGAAAATTTTGTTTTTTCCCACTCGAAAGCTTTCCTTTTTCAAGTCAAAATTATACATTTTTCAAACCCTTAAAATCCTTAATTTCCAAATCAATCGAAATTTTCCTTTTTAGAAACAATCAAATCAAAATCTTCTATTCAAATCCCTCAAATCACTCATTTTTCAAACCTTCTAAATTTAAAACCCAAATCAACTCCTACCATTTTGGAAAAAATCAAAACTTGCCTTTTTCAAAATCAAATCAAATCTATTCAAATCAAGTTAATATTTTCAAATGAAATCTAATCTTCCTGAAAAGAAAACATTTCAAAAATCAAATCAAATCTTCCTAAAAAGAAAACATTTTCAAAATCCAATCTTCCTAAAAAGGAAACATTTCAAAATCAATTCAAATCTTTCTGAAAATGAAACATTTTCAAATACATCCTTTTCTAAAAAGGAAACATTTTCCAATCAAACTTTCTTGAAAAATAAAACTTTTTAAAAATGAAAACTTTCTAGAAATAGAAACTCATTTCAAAATTCCAATTCTTTCGGACTCTTGTCCGAACTACGGCTGACCTGATCCTCTTTAAGAAGGTACGTAGGCAACCCTTCATGGGGTGCGGTCACAACCCTTTTCAAATTCCAATTCCATAACCATTTTTCAAACTTAATTCCCTCTTTCAAACTCTTCTTCAAATTTTGTTTTCAAAGTTTTCTAAATGGATAGCGTTAAACATAAGTAACTGGTGAGTCATAATTAGGTGAATAGAAGCTAAATGGACATATAAGTACTGTAAGAGCAGGATAGGGTGATAGTCTTAGGACATCTTCTCTATACGTAACCAACCCTCGGACTTAAGAATTTCTGTTTCAAAGACCAAAACCGAAGTCAATTTTTAAAAGGGCTTTCTAACATTTTTAGGGTTGTCAAACAACCCTATCTTCTAAAACCCTCTCATGAGGACGTTTTTTAAAAATATTTTCCAAAACATAAGTTTAACCCTCGGGTTTTACTTGGTGTAGATTACCTAGCACATCTTTAAATATGTTAGGTGGCGACTCTAAAAACTTTTTCAAAAAGCCCTAATCAATTCCATTCAAACCCCGTCGCATTTGTCCTTCTAGGAGGACGAGTTCTAACGAAAAAATATCGTACAATCCCCCTAGGCCAAGAGAGCCTGGCATCCGAAAATGGGACACGACACTCGAAAACTTCCCTTTTTCAAACTTTTCTTTTTTACAATCAATCAAATCGAAACCTTCCATTTCAAATCCCATAAATCACTCTTTTTTCAAACCCTCCACATTTAAAACCTAATTAAACTCCTTCCATTTTGGAAACAATCCAAACTTGTCATTTTCAAAATCAAATCAAATCTTTTCAAATCAAGTCCATATCTTCAAATCAAATTCAATCTTCCTAAAAAGGAAACACGTCTAAAATGCTAAATCCAATCTTCTTGAAAAGGAAACATTTTCCAAATCCAATCTTTTCAAATCAAATCAAAATTTTTCAAATCAATACCTTCAAATCAAATCCAATCTTTCTGAAAAGGAAACATTTTCAAATTCAATTTTTCCAAATCAAGAAAACATTTTTAAAATCCAATCTTCCTGAAAAGAAAATCTTTCAATGTCAAATTTTCCTAAAAAGGAAACTTTCTGAAAATGGAAACTTTCTAGAAATAGAAACTCATTTCAAAATTTCAACTCTTTCGAACTCTTGTCTAAACTACGGCTGACTTGATCCTCTTTAAGGAGGTACATAGGCAACCCTTCATAAGATGCAGTCACAACCCTTTTCAAATTTTTAATTCTACAACCCTTTTTAAATTCCTAATTCCATAACCATTTTTCAAACTAAATTTTATCTTTCAAACTCTGTTTTCAAATGTTTTCTATGTGGAAAGCATTAAACATAGGTAATCCGATTTTCTAAACTTCTATCCTCAAAAAGTTCAGGTTTTAACTTTCATCCTCAAAAAGCTCCCGATTTCAAACTTTTTCCTTCAAAAGCTTACTTCAAAATTTAAGTCTGGTTTCAAACTTTATCTTTCAAAATTTTACTTCAAAAATTTCAACTCCTACATTAAAAAAATTCAAATCCTGGTTTCAAACATGATCTTTCAAAAGTTTATCTCAAAAATTTTAAATCCTTGTTTCAAACTTGATCCTTCAAAAGTTTATCTTAAAAAATCAAATTCCGGTTTCAAACTTTTTCCTTCAAAAGTTTAACTCAAAAAATCAAATTCCAATTTTAAACTTTTTTCTCAAAAGTTTTATTCAAAATCAATCCTATCGGTTTCTTAAAACTATTTCCTCCAGAAGTTTTTATCTCCCGTCAAATGACAGGGTTTTTTAGACTTTCTCCCCTTGCAAAAGGAAAAGAAGTTCAAGTCTAAATTTTCTAATTTTTTCCTTCAAAAAATGTACTTGTTAAGGTTTCCCGAGCTTTCATCTTCAAAAGCCTTGTTTCAAAGGTTTTTTTAAACTTTTGCACAAAGTTCAAGTTTCTAAACCTCGGTTTCCCGAGCTTCCTCCTTCAAAAGCTCCATTTTGAATCAATTTCTCAATTTTTAAAGCTTTTCCCTTCAAAAGGTTTCTATCCAATTCAAATGTCTAGTTTCTCAGGCTTTTCCTTTAAAAGCCCTATTTCAAAACGCTTTCAAAAGTTTTCTAAACTTTTTGTCCCACCAAAAAAAAAAAGTCATTTCAAAAATCATCTTCAACTTCAAAAATCGGTTTCCAAATTCATCAACTTTAGTCCCTCTGATCGCCTTGCAACCCAAATAGGGCTCTTACTTTATCATTTTCTGTCTCTAGCAAGCAAAGATAGAAAAAGAGGGACAGTTGTTAGCACCCCATTTCGGCCACTCAACGATCTCCGATCTGACTGAAAGCACCTTTAAACCAACATGAGCATACTTAAGCCCAAACCGGCTTTCCAGGTTCACTCTAATCAAACAACCACTTCGAGGGCCCACTGGCCCAATAAAGGCAAAATGACCAGAATGCCCCTCGTACATTAGTCAATTCAATCCAGCCCGGCACGTCTTCCATGAGACGATAAGTCCATTCAAATTCAAAGTCAAACCGATTTGTCCCGTCATTCGAGAAAGTTGATCTCTCATTGATGGTAGGACTATTCAATCTAGTACGGCATGATCACCGAGAAAGTTTATTTCCCGGATCGGTAAAGCCCCTTTCACACTCATCTTCGAAAGTACCTAAGTTCCCGAGATGGAAGAACGGTTCACTTCTGGCACCTGCTAGCCCGCTAATGTAGAATGTCTGCTAATCTGGCACGTTCTTTGAGAAAGCATAAACCCCTCAAGAACAGAAGACTATCCCAGTCCGGTACGACCTTTGAGAAAGTTTATCCCTCAAGATGTTAAGATCCTTTCAAACCTATCCACCGAGAAAGTACCAATTTCGTGGACAAAAGTCCAAACCAGATCCAGACCAGTCAACACCGACTCTTGCTAGCCCGTCCTAGTGAAAAATGACCATTTTGCCCCCTAGTAGGCCCGGCGTGTTCTTTCTAAGGCGTCCCTAGACAGTTCGGCATGTCTAGTGCCATCTAGTCAACTCCGTTCATTTCCCGGAGGGTCCCCAATCAAAATGACCATTTTGCCCCTAGGCATCCAAACGCCTTAGGAAACCACACTGACTCTATCAAACCAACAACACTCTAGTCAACTCTGGTCAACCCAATCAACTCTGGTCAACTCTAGTCAACTCTAGTTAACTCCAGCCAACCCTGGTTAACTCTAGTCAACTCTGGTTAACCCGGTTAATCCCAATCAATCTTAGTAAATCCTGGAGCTCCCAAGATAAGGTGACCACCATCCGGTCACTCTTTTCAACCACACCAGCTTTGGGAATCAAACCGACAACCTCTAGGGCACTTTCAGAGTATTCCCTTCCATTTTTGGTCGAGCCCCACCGTCCGGCACTTTTCTTTTCAAACCAGAACCTCCTTGCTCCACTTCGAGTGAAGCATGACCAATTTTTAGCCTTGAGCCACTTCTAGAGGCGCACACCAACCCCCCAGGTTATTAAAAGCAGTTACAAGTCGACTAGCATCAAACAAGCCCCGTATCCAGCCTTTTCTTTAACCTTTATTAATGCCCTTGCGCCACTCTTAGTTACGCACGGCCAAAGTTAAGGCATGTGTCATTTTTAATGGTGCACGGCCAAATCTAGTTTTGCACTATAAATACAAACCTTCCCTTTTACTGTTTGGGGTTGAAAAAAATATCCAAAAACTCTCTCTTTCTCTTCAGACAGCTCTCGGAGCCCTCTCTCTGCCGGGCGAGCCCTAACCTAAAGCCTTAGCCTCCGAGCTTCTTCGAAGGTCTGCCTCGTTGCCTGGTAGCTCCTGAAGTCTTCCCGAGTCCAAGGCATGAACCTCCATCCAAGAAAGAAGAAATGAGATAAGGTAATCTCTAGTTTGCCTTTCCGTACTCCCCCACTTTCTCTTCTCCCTCCGAATCCACTTGGATTCTTCTCTTTCTTAATCCCCTATCTCTAAACCTCCCCCCCCCCCCTTCTTGCATGCTTGGAACAAGGGGATGTTAAGTCCATGTCAAGAGCAAACAAGAGGAGATTACTGATCGAGACTCTCTTCTTGGCCTTCACTTGCTTCACGGCATGACCCTAAGGCCCTCTTGTAATGTGGTGATATCTTACCTTATATATTTCATGCCGTTATTATTGTTGTCATGTATTTGCCTTCTTGCCATCTCTTTATCCCCTAAAATCATTTTTAAAGTTTTTTTCTCAAAACCACCATTCTAGGTTGATCCTAACCCTCTCATGGTTAGCATTTTCCTAAAAAAGTGTAACATTTTAAATGGCTCCCGTTAGCCTACATTTATTTCTTTTCAAAAACGCGGTTTCGAAATGATCCTAGTCTTTTCATTATTAGGGTTGTTTCGAGAAAAGTGTGACATTCAAAAGGACCCAAAAGGTCTACATTTTTGGCTTCGTGCCTCTATTATTTTTCAAAACCATAAGCCTAAAGCGATTCTAGCCTTTCAATGGCTAGAATGGCTTTAGGTAAAGTGCGATATTCATTTGGATGTCTAAAATCCAAATTAAGGTTTTAGGCCCTAAAACATGTTTTTAAAATATTCGGTTTTTGAACCATTTACAAAACTCGCATTTGTTGAACCCTAGAAGTCTAATTCTAGGAAAATTCCGTTTTTGCCAGCTTGGAAACCTTCCATTTTTAAACCAAAATCATACCTTTTTTTAAAACCCTCAAAATTCTCAATTTCCAAATCAATCAAACCTTTCCTTTTCAAACTTTCCTTTTTAAAATCAATCAAATCAAAACCTTCCATTTCAAATCCCTTAAATCACTCCTTTTTTGAACCTTCCAATTTTAAACCCTAAATCTATTCCTCCCATTTTGGAAACAATCCATACTTACCTTCAAGCAAATCAAATATTTTCTAAAAGAAAATAAAATCTTCTCAAAATTCTCAAATCAAATCGTTTCAAATCTTTTCAAATCAAATCCCAATCTTTTCAAATCAAGAAAATATTTGCAAATCCAATCCTCTTGAAAAGAAAATATTTCAAAATCAAATTCAATCTTCCTGAAAAGGAAACAAATCAAATCCAATCTTTCCTGGAAAGGAAACTTTTCTAAAAATAAAAACTTTCTAGAAATAGAAATCCATTTCAAAATTTTAACTTTTTCAGACTCTTGTGTGAACTACAGCTGACTTGATCCTCTTTAAGGAGGTACATAGGTAACCCTTTATGGGTTGCGGTCACAACCCTTTTCAAATTTTTAATTCCACAACCCTTTCTAAATTTGCAATTCTACAACCCTTTTCAAACTTTCAATTTCATAACCATTTTTCAAACTCAATTTCATCTTTCAAACTCTGTTTCAAACTTTGTTTTCAAATGTTTTCTAAGTAGATAGCATTAAACATAGGTAACTAGTGAATCATTAATTAGGTGAGTAAAATGTGAATAGACATATAGGTACCGAAAGGGCGAGGTAGGGTGATAGTCTTAGGACATCTTCCCTACACGTAACCAACCCCCGAAGTTAAGAATTTCTGTTTCAAAAATCAAAACTGGAGTCAATTTTTTCAATATTTTTAGGGTTGTCAAACAACCTTACCTTCTAAAATCCTCTCATTAGGATGCCTTTCAAAAATACTTTCTAAAACCTAAGTTTAACCATTAGGTTTTACTTGGTGTAGATGACCTAACACATCTTTAAAAATATTAGGTGACGACTCCAAATACCTTTTAAAAAAACCCTAATCAATTTCATTTCAAAACGTTAAAACCCGTTGCATTTATCCTTCTAGGAGAATGGGTTCTAACGAAAGAGCACCGTACTTTTTTCTGAGCCAAGAGGACTTGGTGTCCAAAAACAGGGTGTAACAATCATGCATCATAGTTGAGGCCCATCCATAAAAAAAATAACAATAAATAAAATAATCTTATTCCCTGTATATATAATTTTAGAGCTGTATCAAGTTAAGTGGTTGAATTTTAATAGTTTTTATAAAAGATCTTAAGTAGTTGAATCTTATTGAACTATTCTATGGACAAAAACTAAATATATTTTATTAATTATGAAGTAGTTTAATAAAACTCAAAAACTCCTATTATGATATCAATTATTATTTTAAATAAAAATTAAAAGAGATTTTAAGTACACAATGAAAAATTATTTGATGGATCACGATATCAAATATTATTTTAAATAAAAATTAAATCCAACTTAATTGTGAACTAAATGAGTTTCTTTTTAAAACAAGGAACTTAATTGAAGTAGTATGGATGAACACAATACCCAAATAGAAAACAAATACATATTTGTACATATAACCCCAAATAAGGAACTCGTATATATTTATACGTACAAAACAGTTAATAAGGATCTACATTGTATATAGTTCTTTTTAAAAAAGAATTTGTATAATTAATTTGGAATTTAATGGGTAAGCAACTCTATTACTCTTGTGACATGAAATTTTAAAAGTACAAGAGTATAGAGACTGTTACCTAAGCGATACCTAAAAGATAAACAAAATATAGGGACGAATACAAATATGTAATGAAGAGAGAGTCACTGTTTATAGGCCCAAAAAGAATGCTCAACAAAAAATTAAAAAAATAATAAGAATAAAAAATGGGAAACTAACCTTATAAGGATAGTATACAATACTATATTCTCACATATTTAATGAAGATCAAAAGACGAGATGCAAATAATCGCACGTGAAGACATACCGTTGATATTGTGATTCGCACTGTATGCTACCACCTGCATGAATTTGGTTTGGGGTTGAGCACTGTGAAATAGTCGTCATTTCTTTCTTAATTATAGAAAAATAGATCGCGAAAACATACTGGCTGGACGGCATTGGAAAGACTTTCGGCTGATTTTTTATTTTTTATTTGTTAAAGATAGTCCTGTGAGTATATCAAATTGGATACTGTGAAACTATATTAACTTTTATTTCTAATAGCTAATAATTTGACATTACTTTTTCAGCCTTGTGGCAACCCTGCAGTTGCCTAATAAAATTCAAAGGGTGATGTTTTTCAGCCCTAAGCTCTGAAGAATTTGCCTGAGACAGGAGACGGAGGACTTCGGAGAGGAAGAAAATTCGTAAGCAGAGTTGGAAAAGTTTAGGTGCCATGCTTGAGGAGTTAGAAGGAAGCAAGCTAGTACTTCTTGGATTGTGCATTTAATTTTCCGCTTATAGACTTCTTCGTAGTAAATATTGGGGCTGAAAAATTGAATGGTCTTTTTCCAATTTTGTCAGTTAATGGCTATTAATGTGACTGACTTCTACTTGGTCTTGAGACTTGACATATTCTTGTGGTAGCAATAGGAAGAAGAAAAAGAAAGCAATTAGCCAATGGCTTGACTTAGAAGACAGACGTTTTATTTAAACCAACGGAGACCTGGAAGAATTAATCCTTCAATTAGAAGTTGGCAAGAGTTTCCCTATTATTTCTACACACGCACAAGACGGTCAGACCCTTCATGCAATCAGAAACACACAAGATTCATCGATGCATAGGCTTTGTCTTTGTATAAAGCTTTAATTCCTTGTATGTCGTCTCGATGCAGACGTTTGGTCACTCCAGGAGCGATGGCCGAGAACATGATAGCATCCTGAACTGAGCTATGCCCCAGTCCAAGTAGGTGCCCAATTTCATGCAAGGCTACAGTCTCCAAGTCAAATGCACCCGGTAATGCACCGACAGACCACTGCTCGTCTCCATCATAGTGAAACCTTCCATCTGTTGGTGCAAATGCATGAGCTAATACTCCACCGGGGCCATCGAACGGGGCACCATCCCCATGATCACCACGGTGGAAACTAACCTTCATATCAGCATTTCTGTAGTCTTGAGTCTGAGAGAATCTGAAGTGTGTTGCAGAAGCCCATTTGTCAAATGCTTTTGCCACCGCGCTTATGGCACTGAGGTTGGTGCCCGGTAGAAATCCATAAGTGACATGGGTCTTAGAATCTGGCCATTTTGGGTAGCCGTTAACGAAAGAGTAAAGAGAAACCATGTTGAGAGTAGCGTTAGGACCATTGATGATATCCGGCACCCCACATCGAGGCATCATCATCTTGGACACCGTTTGAGCGTCTAAGGCTCCGGTGGCCGTAAGGTGGTAATTGAGTTGGTATGTTTTGATTGCAGACTCCAATAAATCGTCAAAATCGTCATCGTCATCGTCATCATGGGTCAGATTTTTTGAGAGGTGATAGTTCAGGTAACCAAAATTCCCCAGATATGTCTTGAGGTACTGGAGCCCTTTCACTTTTTCTCCCTTGTGGCAACCTTGCAATTGCTTAATAAACTCAAAGGGTGATGGTTTTTCAGTCTTGGGCTCCGAAGAATTTGCATGAGACTGGAGAGGAAGGAGTAGGGAGAGGAAGAAACTGCATAAGCATAGCTGAAAAACTGTAGGTGCCATGATTGAGTTAGAAGGGAAGCAATTAAGCTAGTGCTGGTTGGTTTGTGCATTTGCTGCTTATGTGTAGGTCTCTATTTATAGACTTCTTTGAATAGGATATTGGTGATGAGAGGAATGGTCTTCTTCCAATTTTGTCTGGTCATTCCCTATTTATGTGACTTCCAGTACTTTGTGTGGACACGAGACAATTCGATGACAGCAATAGGAGGAAGAAATGCAATTAGCAACATGGCTCAACTTTGAAGACGCGTGTTGTTTGAATGAGACTATTAGTATTCTATTTGGTGAGCTTTCCTTAATTGTGGTTATTTTGTTAAAAAAAAAAAAAAAGGGACTGAATTCAATATTGTATGAGACATACATGATAAGATTCAATTTGTGTTGTGATCATATGGGTATGGGCCTTTACATACACAACTATTGTGTTGTTGATGTGTGGACTGTGTGGCTCTGATTTGAGTCTTGTACAATCATGTTATGGGTGTGATTAATTTGACTCCAGTATATTGGGTAGGTCTCCTCTCCATTCCCAACCAAGATTACATTCAGGGTTATCATATCGTGAAGAAAGAGAAACAAATTCATTCAGACCGGTTATACACAATAAGGCAAACAGGTATATTTCTGCTGTTTAATTCAAGTACATATTGATATTCTAAATTTACATACATATTATTATAGACCTTACAATTGTTACTTGACTGAGACTTGGGAAGATTCCTTCAATTTGCCCTTAGAATTAAGGTCCCCTATCAATTCTCTTCTAGAAACAAGACGATCAAACCCTGCACGTTACGTAATCAGAAATACATGCACAAAATTCGTTGACTCATAAGCGACGTAAGTGGAAGCTAGTATATATTGATAGAGTGCCATGCATGGACAAGTAGTAAATTGGTCTTGGTGACAGCCCTGCCCCATTTTTTTTTTTTTTTTTGAACAGCCATGAAAATTATTATTAGGGAACCAAACCAGTACAAGAAGGATTCTACAAGTCAAAATCAGACTTTACAGAAATCCTGCAAGCTAGATAAAGAAAACCAAAGCTGAACAGGATTCAACCATCCAAGAACAATAAAGCTATTTCAAAAGACCTGGATCCAAAGTTTTTACACCTTTAATGAAATGGAAAAAATTGTAACTGTCAAGACTCCCTTCTCTAAGTTTTGCTTGAATCCGAAACATTACCTGCAGCTTGATTACATCCACAATGCCTTCCCAACTCATAGTCTTGCTGTTGAAGAAAGCCTCATTTCTGGCTAGCCAAATATTCCAAATAGTTGCCAAGGATAGAGACTCCCATATGTGAGAGCCCAGCTGCCTATTTTGGCAGTCAAACCACCAGGAAGAAAGTTGAGCAATGGAGAAAGGACATATCCATTCCATACCCCACCATTTGAAGATACTACACCAGACAAGCCAAGGAACATTGCATTTCAGAAGAAGATGGTCAGAATGTTCCAACTCTTCTTTACAAAACTCACATTAGGTGCAAGCATCCTGTTGTAGGATTTTTCTTTGCATAAGAAAGACTTGTTTTTATCTTACCCTGAAGAGCTAACTAACAAAATATTTGCACCTTTAAAGAAGCCCAGATTTTTCATATTTTCCTTATAGCTGCCTTGGTTGAGTGATCTTGTAGACCCACATCTTCAACATCAATGCAAAAGGATTTGGTTGTGAAGATGCCATTAGAGCTTACTATCTAGATAATCTTGTCCATTGCAGAACCATTAAAAGCCATAGTTTCTACAAGATGCTTAAGATTCTCAACCCTGTTTTCCTCCCAAGAGAATAACCTTCTCCTAAACCTTAGGTTTAGCCTCCTGACCCATCCTTTACATCAGAAATGATTGCCCTTTTTTGCAGGGATAAGGAAAATAACCTGGGAAAATGATTTTTTAACACCATTCCTTCCACCCATGGCTCTTCCTAGAAAAAGGTAGAATTCCCCATTCCAATAGAAATTCTTATATAGATTGGCTTTCAAGATAGCTTTGAAGGGCTGTTGGTCATCCTCAACCATCAAAATATCCTTCATCATAATTGAAGGCTCTACCCCATGAACTTCAGGAAATGTCCATCTTCCTTCATTCCATTTGTATTTAAGACATACGACTTTCCTCCATACGATATCTCTATCATTTGCAAATTTTCACCACCACTTTGCAAGTAAGGCCATGTTCATCACTCTTATAGGTCCCAAACCTAATCCACCATTCTATTTACTTGAGGTAACCTTACTCCATTTAACACAATGGATCCCTTTCTTCCCAATCTGATTCCCCCACAAAAATCTACTTTGAAGTTTACCAATTTCTTTGCAAACCTTTACAGGAGCACTAAACATTGATAGATAATAAGTTGGTAGATTTGTCAAAGTAGATTTGATGAGTATTAATCTGCGTCCCATGGAAAGATATTTCCTTTTCCACAGATCTAACTTGGCTTTGATCTTGAGTAAGACCCCTAACCAGCTACTAAAGACCCTAGGATTAGTTCCTAAGGAAAGGCCAAGGTAATTAAGGGGCAGAGCTTGACCTTTGCGGTTAAAAATATCCTTTACCATGGAGAGAAAATCATCATCAACTCTTATTCCACTGACCACTGACTTCTTAAAATTAATTCTGAGGCCCGATAAGAGTTCAAAACACCTCAGAATTCTTTTTAAATTCCTTATCTCATCTAAATTTGTTGAGCTGAAAATTAAGGTGTCATCAGCAAACTATAGATGGGTGATGGCCATACCTGTAGGACCCTTAGTGCAGCCTTTGATTAATCCCACCTTCCTAGCCCTTGAGGGAAGGACATTTAGACCTTCAACCACTATAATAAAAAGAAAAGGGGATAAGGAATCTCATTGTCTAAGTTCTTTGGATGTCCTAATTTTCTTTGTAGGAGAGCCATTGACTAGAAAAGAAACCCAAGCAGAGGATAAGCATTCCTTCATCCATCTACACCATTTATCTCCAAACCCCATCTTTTTTATTATTTGTAAAAAAAATTCCAAATTCACATTGTCAAAAGCCATTTCAAAATCCAACTTAATGACTAAACCTTTCTTTTTGCTTCTCTTCCAATGATCAATTATTTCATTTGCAATAAGTACCCATTCAAAATTTATCTTCCTTTGACAAAGACAGTTTGATTATCACTAATAATTCTCCCAATACTTTTCTCGGCCTAGTTGAAAGTGTTTTAGAAAGGATGTTGTAAATGGAAGATAATACGGAAATAGGTCTATAATATGTATGGGGGATTGCCGTGGGTAGGTGCAAGGGAAAAGGTTATGCATGCTAATGGAACACGTGGCTGGCTAATTTGTAGGATACGAAAGCATGCATCAACCTTAATCGATCATCTTGCGTGTTGTGTAGTTAAGATTATTTGACATGTCGTTTTGATGTATTAAGAGAGACATAAAGCTCGTGGACCATTTACCAAAATCAAGCATTCGATACACAGACGCGTTCTCTTAACAACCACGCTCATTGATACGTATGCCTTGAGCTTAACCATTATTTGTAGAATAGCCTTTGTGTGATTCATATCTCAAATGCCATGTTTAGAACTAAATAAAAAGAGAGAGAAAAGTGAACAAAATGAAAAATTTTAAATTCTTACTTATTATTATTATTATTATTATTATTATTATTTTTACTCTACACTTTATCTAACATAATTTTATATTTTTTAATAGTTATCAGAACTGGATCGGACTAGCTAGTTCAATCAGGAATCGACCTCTGAATTGGTACAATCAACTAATTTATCAAAAATGTATATGCACTGAATGGATCGGACTAGCTAGTTCAATCGGGAATCGAACTCTGAACTGGTATGATCAACTAATTTATCAAAAATGCATATGAACCGAATTGAACTGAAAGAAACAGTTGATTTTTTAAAAAAATAGTTGACCAACTTTGACTTTTTAAGTTTCTTTATAAAATTTGATGCATTTGTGCCTCTCAGGAGTTGAACATGAAAAGTGAAGGTAAAATTACACTTACTACTGCTCCACCTAATTATTTGCATTTTACTTTGTAATATAAATTATATTTAAGGTGAAACATATATCAATAAATAAAATATAATTAATTTATAATACTAGTTGAACCACCAATTAAATTGATAAACCATGAACTGATAGCCTCACCAGTTTAATTCCCAGTTCAGTTCTGATAACGATACTAATTTGGCCCAAACTTGTTAATATCATTGTTGGCCGACATTAAAAATGTCAGGATAGTTAGCTCCAGTCATTTCATAAACAAATCTGCTTTTTAATTCATAAATGAGTAATGTTATACATACAGTTTAACAGTTTTTTCTGGTCTATTGAGGGTGTCAAATGTTTAAGCACTCCTTCACTTAAGTTGTAATCCTCTTCCTCCTCTCCCTTCTCATTTGAATCATGTTCAACTATCAGTTTTGTTATGCGTCGATTGGGATGTCTGTCAAGCCGTTGGGCTTGTAGAGCCCTTCATCTGTATTCTCTCCCTTTTCTTCCAATATGGTTCTCCTTTTTTATGTTTTAAAAAGATATGCTATACATACAGGATTTTTGTAGAATGTTATACTGTTGTGATTCTTTCTTTTCAAATCACAACACCTATTATTTTGAATTGTAATTTAAAAAATGCTATTGCCACATCATTGTGATAAAAAATTTTGTACTAGAATCCTACAAGAATAGAATGTTCCTTCATAAACGGCATGAAAATATTCTGCCCTCAATATGTGGTAGTCCAAATTCTTATTTATTGGCTTCAAAATGCTTTTCAAATTTCAGCAATGTCTCTTTGATTTTTTTTGGTCCATATTTTCTGTTTTTAAGATTATTACTAAATAATACAGTGTTACAAAATCAACCAATAATGTTTTTTGTATTCACCCCAATCTTGCACCATTCAATTCGTGCACTTATGTAGAATCTTTTATTTCCATCTAAAATGGGGATATTTTATAGATCAGGAAATTAGTAAGCTGAATTGTTTGATTGAGGAGCATAAAACAGAATATAGGCAAGGTTTTGACATAGCAAGACATGACATATAATAACCCCAAGGGGTTAATCTGATGGTCAAGACTTAGGCATGAGGTCTACTCCTTTTAAGGTTCTAAGTTCGAAACATCTTAGATACTTTTAACTCCTCGGGATCAACCCTAGGGTCTTCGAGCCGGTAATTACCGGTTTCTTAGGGACAAGAGGACTGCACAGGCCACAGGATTAGTCGAGATACTAGCAAGCTGGTCCATACACCTGATTAGCAAAAAGCAAAAAAAACAAAGACAAAAACAAAAACAAAAAAGGAGACATAACATATAATAATGGGTGAATAATCATTTTGTCCTTCTAACTTTATTTTAAATTTCAATATCAACTCTTAACTTTTATTTGTTCAATTTAAGCCTTCCAACTTTGAAAAGTAAGTCAATTTAGCCCAAAATTTTAATTTGGTTGGAAAAAATTATATATTAATTATATTTTGACCATCTAAACTATGACTAAATATCACATTTTACCCTATAAATGTCTCCTTTGTATCCATTTCAAAATTTTTGTATTTTAGGTTTTAGAAACAAAAACAATAGGAACTTCGAAAATGCTTTTATTTTCACATTGGATTCATTTACATATAAAAATGGTCTTTCAAAAACCCAAATAAACAAGTTTTTTCCTAAACGCAATCTTGACCATTTTCAAATTAGGGGTTTGTTTCATCAAAACCAAAAAAAAAAATTCTTATTGGACGTATCATATCCTAAATGTTAAAAGTGTTATTTATTTCTTCCATTCTAGTGTCTAAACAAACTTAAATTCAAATAATCGAGGAGTGAGAATATAATAATCTTTTGTTTAACAAGTAAAAATGATACTAACTCATTGTTAAGGGGTCAAGGAGTGAGAATATAATTTTTTTTTTTTGACCAAGTAAAAATGATACTGAGTCATTGTTAAGGGATCAAAATGTAATTTACTTTTAACTCTTTTAATATATTTAAAACATTGGACCATATTGACTTTTTTTTAAAAGTTGAAAGGCTTAAATAGAACAAATAAAATTTGAGTGATGACATTAAACTCTAAAACAAAGTTGGACCGACAAAATGATAATTTTTCCTATAATAATCTACACTTCTTTTTGAGCTTAATAAACTTGCATGAAGGCTTTGCTTGGCTCAACACCATTCTAATGCTATGTTTGAATATTAAATTTATCAAAGCATATGAAATTAATTATATAAATTCATTTTTATGGATAACTAAATAAACTTATATATATACATATATATTTGATAAAATACATATTCATTTTCTTCTTATTTTTCTATCCAAACATAGTGCAAATAATTAGAAAGGGAGCCGAGGTAGTTCGTTGGCACTCAGGGGCGAAACCCTCATGTGCCCATATTAGGCAGCTTCCCCTATGCCATTTTTACCTATAGTTTTATAAATACTTTCAATTTGCCCTCAAAAATTAAAGATCCTCCCTAAAATTTTTAAAAATTATATTTTTACCTATAGTTATAATTTTTACTTTGCCACTCTAAAAATTTATAAATGCCCCTCTTAAATATATATTTTGCTTAAAATTTCATTTACATATTATGAATAAACTTATATACATTGCAAATATATATAAAAATCAAGTGTTCGCTTATTGATTACAAAAAAAAACAAAAACAAAAGAAAATCCTTAGTTATGATAGATAGTTGTCCCTAAATTAATTTTTTAGCTCCACAGCTGGTGGCATTGGGTTCAAATCGTGACATCCAACTTTCTCCTATCTTGATGTATCCTATGTCTAACAACTTTCTCCTATCTTGATCTATCCATTATTCTTTCAATTAAAATCTGGCCTCACTTTCAATTAACTATGAGGGAAGAACCAAACCAAAGTGAGATTAGAGGAAGGAGACAAAGGAAGAGATCTGAGCAAGGAAACATGCCTTATTTTTGTTAGGAATATTTCAGCCAAAGGGAGATATATGAGGAAGGAAACATGCCTTTTTTTTTTATTAGAAATATTTAAGGCAAACAGAGTGGTCCTCTGCAACACAACCACTGGCGCATTACAAAAGTGCACCATTGTGATACATACTTTGTATTTAATTTTACAATTTAACTTCAGCGGATCTCGTCTCTTTAGGATGAAGTGCCAAGTGTATTATCATAATTATGAACCACGTACAACCATGAATGTTTTGAGTTTAGAATGAAAAAAACCATTAAAAACAAAACATATCATTATGCATCAAAAATTTGAAGAAAAAATTTCATATATATAGCATTACTTTTTTAGACTAAGATGGTTTGACCTCACTTAAAATGTATACAAGCACAAAATTTTAAAATGAGACTAAAGTTTCTTGTGATGGTAAAGCAGTGCTGCTAGATGATTGCACTCTAAAAGAGCAATTACAATACCTTAATTTGTCATTTGTTAGCCTTAGTTTAAGAGTTTATATAACTTTTTAATTAGATTTTAGTATTAACTAAGTTATTTTGCTTTGTATAGGTTTTGAGCTTAATGTGAGGGTTTCAGACGCATTTCAGATGAAAAGAGAATGTGTTTTCAAAAGGATGTTGTCAAGTACAAGCTATTAAAACTATGGCACAATCAGCTGAAGCACGCAAAACTGAAACTTTGGAGGGTCATATCTTCCAAATTAGAAAGGCTAACAGGGCCCATAATATATTGATTTTATATAACTTTGAAAGAGCTATTCAAATATGTTGACCATATGTATGGTAGTTCAACAGCACATACGGTACTGTACACCATACGTACGGTCTACAAAAATTTCAAACTTCAAAGAGCTGCAATTAACGAACAAATGCACCATACGAAGACTATACGTATGGTATTTTGACCGTACGTGTAGTAGTCAGACCGTACATACAGTCCTGCCAATCTCTGTTTTATTTTCACTATTATAAATACGGGTTTGTACAGAATTTTAGGAATCTATCTCTCATTTTTTACTCAGTTTTCTTAGATTTCTTTGTATCTAGGAGTAGGGTAGTGATAGAAACTTTATTTACTTGCGTTTTTCTTTGTTTTTCTTCATTTTCTTTGTATCCAAACATTAGTTTTCTTTCAACTAAATGCTAGATCTACATTTCTTCATACATCATCTCATGGATTCAAGTAGCTAAACACATCCTTGGATGCAATTGTGAATATCTACCAAGGATTTTTCAGGGCTTCAATGGAGCTATATGAATTTTAGTGATCTACCTTAAGTTTGCTTCAATTTCATCTCAATTGGGTTGTAGATTTATAGAACACTTAGACTCATAATTTATATTGGTAATCTCTATGCACAATTCCCTAATTGGTATAGGAATTGCACAATTGATGGTTTGTTTTTATGATTTCTACAATTGAATATCAATCTTCACTCAATTGAGCATGAATTCTAGTTTCTATGGACAAAATGTTCTAGGTCAATGATTCATGGGGTGATCCTTAACTTGAGTTATGCAAATCTCCATTGAAGACCATGTAGAGAATTGGTAGATTGAAACAATTGCATTCAACCCTTTTGTTAATCATTCTCAAATTTAGTCAGAATTACTCTTAATACTTAATTTAATTAGTTAATTTAGTAGTCAAAATACTCTCACCATCAACATATTTTCGGTCTTCTTTGTAGATAGATTCAATTTGCTTAGTTTTACTTCCAATTCTAATCAAATTGTTTGGTATTCACCTATGTCACGCCTATATTTGGTTTGGTCCTTGAGGAGATACAACTCTAAACTTTCTAGATAAACTCCAATCGTCAACCATGCACTTGCAAAAAATATAGCACTATTAAGGGCGATTCAAGTTTTGACGCCATTGTCAGGGACCAAAGGCACGAGACGAACACTAAAAGAACTTTGGGTTGGAAAGTAATTAGTGGATTGAATCTCCAACACATCTACTACAACAAAAGAATCTTCAATTGAGGCCATAGGTAACTTCGTTCCACCTTTTTGTGTGATAGCATGATTGATTTTGATTTTTGATTTTCTCTTTTATTTTAGGATTATTTTTGTTTGATTAGTATAGAATTTTTCATTGTATTGAGAACTCAATTGGTGGATAGGCTTGTGTGCTATATGCTTGTTGGTGGTATTGCTATTACCTAAAGAGATTGAAAGTTTCGATTAGTTTAAATTGAATTGAATTATGAATTAGTGGTACATTTATGTGGAGATTAGAGGGTTTGGAAGGCAAATTGGTGGAAGGGAACTGTGAATTGATTTGTTGAGACGCGGATTGCCAATTTGTTTGTACATTGCATTTATCTTCTATTATGCATTTCATTATGTTTGGTAGCTCATTTTCACACATATCACCATCTCACCACATTGGCATAGGCACAATGGACTACTCTTCTCAAGGAATTAAGAACGGGGGTATAGACACCCCTCCATGTTGGTCTCTTAGAAACTATATTCAAGGTAATGTAACGAGAAACCAAGAACCATCAAACATATCTCTTAGAGCCAATAGCCAAAGGGAGCCTCCTAGCCCACCTCCCAATCTTGGGTGGTGTAATCAATCCAACCTTGGTAGGGGACATGAGAGGACATATTCACATCATTATTTCAACTTACCTCAATCTTACCAAGAGCCCTTTGACTATTACCATGCATCTCCTCCACTTTATCACTACCAAGAACCCTTTGATCATTCCCAAGCTTCACCACCAATTTATCCTTGCCAAGAGAGCTTTAGTGAAGCCCATCCTAATTCTAACTCCCACCAAGAACAAGTTCATCCCACCTCTCCCCACAAAAGCACACTAGAATTCACTCTAGAGGATACACTAGAGGACGCCTTACAACCATTCATGCAAATGCAAATGGTGTATCTAGGATAGACAAAACCCTTGAATCCCAAGGTCAACTTCTAGATGATATAAAAGGTCACTTGACCCTATTGATGCAAATCTTGGGTGTTCAAGAGGGGGAAGAGATTTCCATCCAATCTCAACCCAATTCTCATAAACAAGTGCTTGAAAGTGATTCCAATTTAACTCTACATCAAGAGTAAGTCAATCCCATCGAACAATTCCATCCCATCACCAACCTTAAGACTAAGGGTATCATTAATCAAACCATCCTTCCCCAGTTTGAGTCTAGGGAAGAAGCTCATAGGGTAAGAAAAGAAATTATTGAAGATCATGATAGGAATGAGGAACCCGCGAGAGAAGAGCCCATGATTGAGGCTTCCAAGTATGACAAGAGTGAGTAAGAGGGTGATGAAGAAACTAGTGAAAGGAGTCCAAGAAGGTTAAAAATGATAAAGAACTGTAAACACCCCATTTTTGCCCGCTCGGCAATCTCCGGCCTGACCGAACTCCCTTTCAAAACTTCGTAAGCACATTCAAGCCCAAATTAACTTTAAAACTCTTATCCAATTAGTCAAACACTTCTCGGGCCCGCTAGACCTAATAAAGGCCTCATAACCAAACCTACCCCTTGAGTCTCCAAGCACGTCTTGAGAAAGTTCAAAATCCCTCAAGATGCTAAGTCTGTCTTTCGAAAGTGTTGCTAAATAGTTAGGTGTACTTAACACGCCATTCTATCCAGCTCCAGTCCCATTTCGGCTAACTTCAGTCAAAATGACCCTTTTACCCCTAGGTGCCCTAGCACAGCACAAACCCCACTAAACAATGAAAAACTCTTCCGGGATCATCCCTGAATGACCTAGCGCGCTTAACATAACACTCCAGTCCATTCCTGACCTTTTTCAACCAAACCCAGTCAAAATGACCATTTTGCCCCTAGTGACCCAAATGCACCCCGAAACAACACTGGTCTTAGAATATTGAACGGCGGGTCTTGTTATACACTTCTGTTTAACCAAAGGAGGACCTTACAACACTAAACACTCCTGACTCAATGAAAGCCCTCTGCACCGTCTACGAGACGCTCCGCTAAGATTGCCTTTTTTCCCGATTTCCTCGTTATAACGCACCATCAAACGATTTGAGAAATGCGTAAACCGGGAACTTTCCGAAAGCATGTTCATAGGTTTTTTCATGGATACGGCTCGATCGAAGAGATCGCTTCCCAAAGCTCCTCATCGCGTGGCTCAAAAATTGCTACTTTTAACGACCCTTGGAGCGTCTCACAGACACTCCGCCAAGGTTGACTTTTTTTCCAATTCCCTGATTATAATGCACCATCAAATAACTTGAGAAATGCATAAATTAAGGAATTTTCAAAATTATGTCTAGAGTACTTTCCATAGGTACGGTCTAATTGGAGAGATTGCTTCCCAAAGGCCTCGATCATGCGGCACACAAATATCTACTTTTGAACCCCCAAAGAGCATATCACAAACGCTTCGCAAAAATACAATTTCATGCACACTTCCTGAGACAATATCTCACACTTCTGAACATCGTTTAGATTTTTCGAAAACTCAGAAGTTCACAAGAAACCCTAGGAGAACACCGTGGATGTAATCGATCCCTCCGAAGCCTACTCGGTTCGCACAATTATCGAGGTGAAGTTTGAACGAACACTCCCAGTGACGGTGCGTATGCTACATGTGCCCAAATTTTGATCAGATCGATCAAACTTCACTTAGCCCTTAAGATTTAGCTAGTACAAAAAGTGCCACGTGGCCTTCATTCTGTGGAATAGTACCGGCGCATGTAGCACATGCGCCTGTGTAAAATTTTACACAGGCACATGTGCTACATGCGCTAGTGTCCAAAAATTTGCCTATAAATACATGCCTCCCCCTCTGCATATTTCAGGATCGAAAATTGATGCGAAACTCTGCTGAAACTGCTCTAGAATCTCGAATTTCTATATACATCTCACTCTTTCAATACTTAGGCTAGATTCCACCTCTCCCTAACCCATACACTTCACCTACATAGCCCTATGCGCCATTAAACTCCTCCTTCCAGCTCCTCAAGCCTACTTGAAGCCATCCAAGTTCAAGTCAAGGCATCCACAGAAGATTACAAGTGTATTAAAGGCAAAAGGTGGTATTTCTTTTACATTTTTGTATTCCCCCACTCTTCTCTTCTACCTCCTAGCCTACTTAGGCTATTCTCTATTTTAATCCCCATCTTCAACCCTCCTTTCTTGCATGCTTGAAGCCAAGAGAGCTCTTAGTTCATGCCTAGAGGAAAGCTAGTGGGAGCCACCGTGTAGGGGGATCTCTCACTAGCCTACTTTAAGATGGTATAGCCTAGGAGCCCCTTGATTATGTGGTGTAGCCTAAAGCCTTGTATGTATTCATGACCCCCTTGCATTTTGCTACTTGATCATGTCTTGTGTGCTTGGCTTCATTTTCATGTTTTAACCATGTTCTACAAAGCTTGCATTATTCTTATTTTCATGCTACTTTCAAGCTCCATATTCCTTTCAAGATGGTTCTAAGAGTTGGTCCCTTGAAATTTAGGATGAGACCTTAGAAATCATGCCTTAAAAAATCCCCCATTAACACCCTAACCCACACTTTTACATCATTGCATTTCAACTTGCATAATAGTTGTTTTCAAACTCTCTAATTTTCAAGGTTTCTATTCTCTCAAGTTTAGTGGTTGAAATGGCCCCATGGAACCCTCTCTCAAGTGGTCTCCATTTTATATTGGTCATAGAAGCCCTAAATTGTTAGAATGGTTCCCTTTTCTTTTTATTCTTGCACAAAAGTGGTTTTCAAACTCTTTGATTTCTAAGGTTTCCATTCTCTCAAGTTTAGTGGTTGGAATGGCCCCATGGAACCCTCTCTTGAGTGGTCTCCCTTTGCATTGGCCATAGGAACCCTACCTTGTTGGAATGGTTTCCTCTAAGAATGGTTTTCAAAATCTTCTTCTCAAAAATGGTTTTCAAAAATTTATTCTCTCCATCTTTGCATTTAAAATGGTTTCCCAAAAGTTGTCATCATTATGTTGACTATTAAAATCCCCACTGTTGTCAAGATAAAGGTTATAATGGCCCTAAGGAAATATTCTTTGAAATGGTTTTCAAGCACCAATCATATAAACCATATTCTTGGCTAGGGTCAAATTTTCATAGAAATGATCTTCAAAATAAGTTTTCTACCAAAGTCCTTTGTATAACATGATTTGTTTTTCAAAAACTCTTTCAAAAAATGCAGCAGACCACCTTTCAAAACCATCTTACAATCCAACCTTAGGTTAACTTGATCCTAGTTATCCAACCCTAGGTTAACTTGACCCAAGTTATCCAACCCTAGGTTAACTTGACCCTAGTTGTCCAACCCTAGGTTAACTTGGCCCCAGTTATCTAACCTTAGGTTAACTTGATCCTAGTTGTCCAACCCTAGGTTAACCTAACCTAAGTTAGTTAACCTTAGACCACCTTGATCCTAGGTTAACCTAACCCGAGTTAGTCAACCTTAGGTCACCCATAACCTTAGGCCAACCCAACCTAGATTAGTATATTTCAAGCTTCCAACTCATGAACCCCTTTTTAAAGGTTCTTCCTATTTAATACTACTCCCATAATTCATTTTTCCAAAACCTCCTACTCTCTTGAGATTTCAAAAACCGACTCCATAATCTTTTCAAACACTCCTACATTCTACCTTTAAAAACGTTTTCAAGAACTCACAATCCTAAGGTGTCCCTACCCCTTCTATGGTTAGGAATTCCAAAGGAAGGTAATATATCAAAAGTAACCTCCAAGGTTGTCCATATTAAAGTTCCAAAGTCCTTGGCATTTTCAAAAACCACTTTCAAAAACTTTTCAAAGACCAATTTACTACAACATTCCAAAACCATACCTCTAAGGTTTTCAAAACAACATTTCAAACCATTTTCAAAACCCTCTTGAGTTGTTCCAAAAACATTTCAAAATACTTCAAAAGCCTCTTCCGAGAGTTTCAAAGTTCTATTTCAAAACACTCAATTGTTCGATTTCAAATCAAAACTCTCAAGTTCTTTCTTTCCAAAGACCACAAAGTATCTTCAAAACTTTCCAAAGGCCCTAATGCCCCTATTTTCTATCAGGCTTTTGCCCGAACTACGAATGACCTGATTCTTACTAAATGAGATACGTAGGCAATCTAAAATGGTACAGTTATAACTTCAATTTCAACTCCAATCCCCTTTTCAAAAATTTCATTCAATTCAAAGTTCCTATTTCAAACTCCTTCAAAACTCTCATGTTTTCCCAACTTCTTTCAAAATTTGCATCATGCATCATACATCCGAAAAGTGATGACTAAATCCCGTGTTCTAAATTCTAAAGTGGATATTAAGTGGATAATGGTAACCGGTTATTCAAATGAATAAAGGGTGATTAAACATGTAGGTACCGAAAGGGCGGGGTAGGGTATTGATCTTAGAATATCTTCCTTATACATAACCAACTCTCGGATCATAGATTTTTGTTTTCGAAAGAACAAAATAGAGTCATTTTTAAAAAGGGTTTAAAACTTTCTAAAGGTTGCCAAACAACCTATTTTCTCAAAAATCCTCTCTCGAGGGAGTTTTTCAAAACCTTTTTCAAAAACCCTAAGTTTAATCTTCGGATTAACACTTAGTTTTAGGTGACCTAACTCACCTTAATCAAGCTAGGTGGCGACTCTTATTTTTCTAAAAAGCCCTTAATCAAACCAATTTCAATTCAAACCTAGTCACACTCATCCTTCTAGGAGGATGAGTTATAATGACAGAATTTCGTGCTTTGATCTCTAAGCCGAAAGGACCTTGGACCCAAAAATCGAGGCGTAACAAGAACATATTGAGGACCCTCTAGCAAGAACTATTGCCTTTGATGGAGATCTTGAACTTTTAAATGTCAGGAATGTGCAAGTGAATGAGGATTTGGTTAATTTTGAGGATGTGTCCACCATGTTGAAGGGTCAAGTAACTCCTATCCTTAATCCTCTAGAACCTATTCCTATCATGCCAACTCCTTTGGAGCTTGACACCCCGCTATTAGAACCGACTATCTTTCACCTATGTGAGCACCCAGAGAGTGAGGAAGGTCAAAAGATTAATAGAATGACTCTTAGTGGCACCTTAGTACACGATCCTTTGACTCCATTTCCATTTTATGACCCTTTTGACCTGTTTGACTGTACTTGTTATATCCTTGAGTTCATTAAGGATATTGAAATTTATTGTGTCTACCCTATCGCACCCCGATTTTTTACACTCGAAAAATACAAGTGAGAAAAACATAGTGCTCTCTCGTTAGAACTCATCCTCCTAGAAGGACGAGTACGACCAGGTTTAAATTGAAAATTAATTTGATTAAGGGCTTTAGAAAAAATATTTGGAGTCGCCACCTAACTTGATTAAGGTGAGTCAGGTCACCTAAAACTAAGTACAATCCAAAAATTACACTTACAGTTTTTGAAAATGTTTTGAAAACTTCCTCAAGAGAGGGTTTTTAGAAAATAGGTTGTTTAACAACCTTTGGAAAGATTTAAGCCCTTTTAGAAAATAACTCAATTTTGGACTCTCAAAAACAGTGATCTAGGTTCGGAGATTGGTTACGTGTAGGAAAAGACGCACTAGAGCATCACCGTATCCCGCCCTTGCGATACCTACATGTCTATTCACCCTAGGTTCACTCATTATAATCTTTGATTAATAATTGTCCAATTATATCCACTTTGAAAAGAACTTTAAAAAGAAAATTTATATGATGCATGACATGCAAGTGACAGAAAAAGGTGTTGATTTTTTAAAATAGATTTGAAAAAACTTGATTTGATTTTGAAAATGAATTTGAAAAGATAGATTTGATTTTTGAAAGAAGGTTTTAGAAATTAGAGATTGGAAATAGACTTTAGAATTAGAAACTTGAAATAGATTATGGAATTAAAAATTTTAAAAATGTTGTGACCGCACTCATGGGGGTTACCTACGTATCCTTTTTTGGAAATTAGGTCAGTCATAGTTCGGACAAGAGTCTGACTGAAAATAGACACTTTTAGGTTTTGGAAACGTTTGATTTGAGAAGATTTAATTAGAAAAGAGTTTGAGATGAAAAGAGTTTAACTTCAACTTGGAATAGAACATTTGAATTTGAAATTAAACCTAGACTTAGAATTGGACTTGGAAAATTATTTGAACTTTGAAAGAGAACTTGGACTAGATTTAGAAAGATTAAGATTTTGAAAACATCTTGACTTAGATTGAAATTGAAAAACCATCTTGGTTAAGAAATGAGTTTTAGAAAAGAGTTAAAACTTCCTAACTTAGGATTAGGGTTGAACTAGAGTTTAGGTAACCTAAGGTGGGAGTATGTAATTGAATTGAAAATATTTGATTTAGACTTGAGAGGTTTGATTTTAGAAAAGTTGGAGTTTAGAAAACTTAGAATTAGGAAAGATGAGCTTTAGAAAAGATTAGAGGGGATTGATTTGATTTAAAAACACTTGACTTGGAGAAGACTTGTAGAGATTTGATTTGATTTAAAAAAATGTAGAAAGTTAAAACTTAGGAAAGATTGGAATGAGGAAATCTTTGAATTAAGAAAGCTTTAAGATAGGAAAGTTCCATTTTAGGAAAGTATCAAATTAGAAAAGTTTCATTTTAAGAAAGTGTCAAATTAGAAAAGTTTTCGAATTAGAAAAAGATTTAAATTAGGAAAGTTTTCAACTTAGAAAAGTGCACAATTAGAAAAGTTTTCGAATTAGGAAAGATTTGAATTAAGAAAGTTTTGAATTTAGAAAGATTTGAACTTTAGAAAGATTTAAAATTAAGAAAGATTTGATTGCTATTTCCTAAAGTAGAAGATTAAATTTTATTTCTAAAAAGAGATTATTTGATTTGGTTCTAAAAAGGAGGATTTGATTTGGTTTCCTAATTTGGGAGATTAGATTTGATTGGAAGATTGGATTTAATTTCCTAAATTGAAGGGTTGGATTTGACATGGAATTGGAAAGATTGAATTTTAGAAACCTTGGATTTAGAAATCTATGATTCGGGTGGAAAAAGAGGTTTTGGAAACATAAGATTTGATGTAGAAGATAGTTTTTGAGAACCTATGATTTGAGGCAAAATAAAAAGTCATGTTTTTAGGAAAGAGAACTAGAGTTTCCTAATCATAGTTTCCAAGACTTGACTTGGACTTCAAACAAAAGAGTTTTTGAAAAGTAAATCTTTTGAAGAGAGTTTTTTAAAAGAAGTTTGAAAAGAGTTTTGAGAAAGTAGACTTTTGAGACGAGTTTTTGAAAAAACGTTTGAAAAGCAATTTGGAAAGGGCCTTAAGTATGGACTTTTGGAAATCTTTTGAACATCTCACTTTCCTAAAATAATTCTAACCATGAAAAGATTAGAATCATTCTAAGTTTGTGGTCTTGAAAACAACATGGATTTGGAATATGGACCATAATAATCATATTGAATATCACACTTTTCCAAAACAACCCTAATCATGGAATGGCTAGAATCATCTCAAGATTGTGGTTTTTGATAGAAACAATTAGGGTTTACTCTACAAAATATGGACCTGATGGTCACAATGAATATGACACTTTCCTAAAACACCCCTAACCATGGAATGGCTAGAATCACTCTAGGATTGTGATTTTGAAAACAATATTTTGAATGTAAGTTTTGAAATAGATTTTGAATACAAGTTTGAAAAACAACTATGAAAACCATTTTGAATGAAGGTCTGAATATGATAAACACAATGCAAAAGGGTCGTGAACATACAAGGTTAGGCTTCACCATATAGTCAAGAGGGCCGAATCCACACAGTCTAAGGTTGAACTAGAAAAAGTCCCCGACATAGTGACTTTCAACAGTCCTTCCTACACATGAATCGGGGAGTCCCTTGTTTCAAGCATGCAAGAAAGGGAGGTAGAAGATGAGGGATTAAAATAGAAGAAAACCCCAGTGAGTTAGAAGGAAGAAGAGAGAGGGGGGTATTACATAAATATAAAGAGAGAGCCTACCTTGTTTTCTTTTTGTTTTGCTTGCTTTATTTGCTTTGCTTTACTTGAGCTTCGAGAGCGTCGAACTTGCAACACTTGAGTCTTCAATGGCTTTCTTTGAGGGTAGTATATAAGTGTATAGAGTGTGTATAAGTTAGGGTTAAAGTTTATAGAGGCAAAGGTTTAAAGAAACCAGAGAGGGCTAAGGTTTTGAGAGGATTCGAACTCTGTTTTCAAAGAGATAGCATTTTTGGACTGAGATTATGGACCCTTTTATGTAGAGAAAATGGTCTGCATTTATAGGCAACTTAAACTGACCTGGCACCTATTGTAGTGGCGCCATGCTTAAAATTACACAGGCGCCACTACTAGTGGCGTTAGGCCAAATTTTGGCTTGGCATCACTAGTAATGGCACCAGCCACTTAGGAAAGTTTTAGCGCGGCAAGAAATGTATCTTTGACCTTTGGTATGCAAGGCAAAAGATTTGGGTGCCTGTCCTAGTGACTACCATGCAATTTTTGGCTTGGCTCCACTAAGAGTGACTCTGAAAAGTCCGAGAATAATTCGAAAAGTTCTAAGTAATCAAACTCGACCGAGAATGGACGGGAACCCTCGAGAGACTATCCTAGTAGTAATTGGCTTGAGAATCAATGCTAGAATAGTTGAAAAGGTTAATTAGCCCGCCAGGGGCAAAACGATCAATTGAACCAGAAAAACTCTGGAATGGGCTTAAAGTGTGACCCGTGAGAAGGCTTGAGGGTTAGGAATACTATTGAGAGTATTCCGAGAGGTTACCGATTTGATATCCAGAGTTGGCGTGGTTCCTAGAGGCGATCGGATGCCTAAGGGCAAAATGGTCATTTTGACCAAATGCTCCCGGAATCGGTTCGAGAACAACTAAAAGACACTAGAATGTGCTAGATTATCTCTGGGACAATCTTAGAAGGGTGGGTTTACCGCCATAAAGTCCTAGGTACTTTTCAAGAAGCATGCCAAATTGAATTAGACTAGGATAATGTCTTAGGAGTATTTTGGTCATTTAGCTTCTAGCAGGCCCAGGAAGTGACTCGTGGACTAGATTGGAGTTTGAATGTGCATGTGATGTTTTAAAGTGAGCTCGGTCAAACCAAAGATCGCTGAGCGGACAAAAATGGGGTGTCTACATACCCTCGTTTAACCTCCTCACAAGTTGCCATTGTGGACGTGTGGAATGATGGCAAATTTCCCCTTTGTAATATAGGGTGACCTTTTTCTCATATGTTTAGGTAGGAGTAGGAGTAGTTTAGATAGTTTTTATTTTTTCTTTCATTTTGTTTTACTAGTTAGGGTTCTATCTTAGTTGGGGGGTGCACTTAGGCACCCTAATCTCTTTTCTCTCACAATTTTATCTCATTTCTTGACTTGTCTTCATGCATTGAGGACACTGCATTATTCTAGTTGCAGAGAGAGTAGAGGTTTTACCTCTATTTGTGTTTTTGTTTATTTGATTTTGCACTTTTGTTTTTGTTTCTTTATGTTGATCCCTATTCTATAAAAAAAAATTAAAAAAAACCTATTCTATAAAAAAAATTAAAAGAAATTTATGACTTCCTTTTGTTAGAGGTAGAGTTTACCTATCATTTATGTTAGTGCTATTTCATTGCATATATCTAACACTCTATTGTTTAGGGGGGAAGTCATAAGTCATTTTGATGTCATTTTGTGGTATAGTTAGAGGTACAATTTAGATTGCATATATATTTTTTGTTACACTTCGATCTCTTTGTGATATATTGATTTTTCTCAGGTATTATATTGAATGATGATCTTTCAATTACTTGGGATATTTGATAAGAGGTTGAAGTATCTTATGGTCTCGGTATCGATTCTTTCATGTTTTTAGCACATTCATCTATATTTTATTCATGTTGATCTCTAGTTATCTATGGTAGATGTGTGAATGCTTTAAGATGTGGGACCAAAGTATATTCATGAGACTTAATCTTTAATTTTTGAATGATTAGGGTGTTGCATGGCTTATATTCAACATATGATGAGCATTTCACTCTTTGATTTTGATGTTCTGTGGGATGTTGTCTTTAGTACACATTAAGTGGGAGGATTATACTCATTGAGCACAAATTATGGATGTAACTTTATTGTATTAGTTTGTGCATTTATAGCCTTATTGAGTGGAGATCTTAACCCTGTGAGCTTTAGAGCTTCATACCTTCTTTAAAGAGATATTACATTCACTCAAAGAGATTTCTTGATTCTTATCATTTCAATGACTTCATTACATTTGCATTTGGCTTATTTGTTTTATATTAACTCACATTATTAACACTTACATTCATTCAAGATCTATTTTATATATGCTTTGGGAAATAATTTAGGTCATCTTTCCTCCTTTTGAGCTACAAAATTTTTTGTTGTTTTTATTCCCTTTGTAACCATGTCTTCATACTCTTTTTGACATATGATCTCACTTGAGATGTGATCATTGATAAGATAACTTCTCTCTCTAGTTAAAGAGACACAAATCTTCACTTTATTGAAACTCATGAAAAAGTAAAGAGGAACCATGTTGTGTAAATGTAAAAAATGGTGAAGGTATGCAACAAGGATAGTAAAGAGAAGTGAAAGAAAAAAAAGAGACAATGGGATTGAAAACAAAGCAAAAGAAAGGAAAAGAAACAAAAGAAACAAAAATAAGGGTTGAAGCCTCAAAGAGGCAAGGAAATATGCTAGAAAGTTAGAATGGGAAAGAAAGAGAAGAATTACTTCATTAATACTACTTGCCTTGATCACACATGTATTGTATTCTCATACATTTTCCTTTCTTCATATACCTTACCTTGAAACCCTATTGGCATTCCCTTACAAAGTCCTTTATGATCCAAAAGCATGCACTTCACTTGAGATCTTGTATGAATGTGAGCTCTTACTTGTCATCATGATTAGTTGATATATAAGTTATAAGCATTCTTTCATAAAGTCATGTTAAGATTTATACACTTTTATTATTGCGGTTTTTGACATTTGGATTAATGTCTTACATTTTTTATGGCATTTACTCTTTTTTAGAGCATCTCATTGAGGGAAACCTTGTGCTTAGTTGTTTGAGAGTGTATGTCCGGTGAGAATTTGGATCAAAACTCCAAGGCTATGAATGTATGAGTAGATATTTTTAAGCTACATTACATGATTCTAGCACACACACACACACACACATGAACCTCAATTATTGTGTTCTTTTTTATATAATCTTGCTTACGTTGATATTAGAGGTGAATTGTTAAGGTTGCTTTAATCCATCTTATACATTACCACTATATTGTTCTAAATCTTAAATTAATAATTATGAATTGATGTTTGTGGGTGTCATCACTGTAAGCCCTCACGATACACCACTCATCCACTAGAGGTAACTTAGGAGTTCAAAGGCTTGATACATAGACTAAATACACCCGGGACTCCCACGAAAGTGGAGATTATATTTGTACATACTTGCTTTAGTTTTAATATTTTGCTAGGGACTAGCAAAAGCAAGTTAGGGGATATAATTGCACTCCAAAAGTACAATTACAACACCTTAATTTGCCATTTGTCAACCTTAGTTTAGGAGTTTATATACCTCTTTAATTAAATTTTAGTATTAACTAAGTTATTTTGCTTTGTATAAGTTTTGAGCTTAATGTGTAGGGTTTCAGGCGCATTTCGAATGAAGAGAGAATGTGTTTTCAAGAGGATGTTATCAAGGTACAAGCTGTTAAAGCTGTGGTATAACCAGTTGAAGTATGCAGAGCTGAAACTTTGAAGGGTCAAATCTCCCAAACCAGAAAGGCTATCGGGGCCCATAATATGTTGATTTTATATAACTTTGAAAAATCTATTCAAATATGCTGACCATATGTACAATGGTTTAACAATACATACGGTAATGCATACCGTATGTAAGGTCTACAAAAATTCTAAACTTCAGAGAGCTACAATCAGCGTACAAATACATCGTACGAAGACTATACATATGGTATTTTGATCGTATGTACAGTGGTTAGACCGTACGTACGATCCTGGCAGTCCCTGTTTTATTTTTACTATCATAAATACGAGTTTGTATGGGATTTTGGGGATCTATCTCTCTTTTTTCACTCAATTTTCTTAAATTTCTTTGTATCTAGGAGTAGAGTAGTGATAGAAATTTTATTTTCTTGCATTTTCCTTTGCTTTCCTTCATTTTCTTTATATCCAAACACTAGTTTTCTTTCAATTAAATGCAAGATCTACATTTTTCATGCATCATCTTATAGATTGAAGTAGCTAAACACATTCTTGGATGCAATTATGAAAATCTACCAAAGATCTTCAAGGGATTCATTGGAGGTATATGAATTTCAATTATCTACCTTAAGTTTCCTTCAATTTCATCTCAATTGGGTTGTAGATCTATAAAACACTTAGACTCATAATCTATATTGGTAATCTCTATTCATAATTCCCTAATTGGTATAGGAATTGCACAATTGATGGTTTGTTTCTATGATTCCTACAATTGAACATCAATCTTCACTCAATTGAGCATGAATTCTAATTTCTATGGACAAAATCTTCCGAGTCAAGGATCCATGGAGTGATCCTTGACTTGAGTTATACAAATCTCTATTGAAGACTTTGTAGAGAATTGGTAGATTGAAACAATTGCATTCAAGCCTTTTGTTAATCATTCTCAAAGTTAATTAGAATTGCTCTTAATACTTAGTTTAATTAGTTAAATTGGCAGTCAAAATACTCTCACCATCAATATATTTTCGGTCTTCTTTATAGTTAGATTCAATTTGCTTAGTTGCACTTTCAATTCTAATCAAATTGTTTGGTATTCGCCTATGTCACGCCTATATTTGGCTTAGTTCTTAAGAAGATACGATTCCAAACTTTTCGAATAAACTACAACTATCAATCATGCACTTGCGAAAAATAAAACACTATTGAGGGTGATTCACTAGAGCCCCATGTAATTCTCTCAACCTCCCTTATCTTCCACTTTTGTTGACTTATTCCAATTGGGGTATCTATTCACTCGATATGTATGTGTCCCACTCAAAAAAATAAAGTGAAATTGCCATTTACAATTAAACCAAGGTTTTGCTGGCTCATATGACTCCAATCAATGCATGGGGTGGTTGTTGTTAATATTTTTATTATTGTTACTCTTTATTCTTTTTCCTTTCTGTGTGTATATGCGTGTGACCCAAATTTTGGATTTCTTTAAAATATAGCCTGTAATTTTAAAATTTTTAATTAAAATTAGCATGTATCCAAAGTTAAAAACTTTAGAAAATGTGTATCATATCTAAGAATTCCTTTTAAATTTTAGACCAATTAATTATACGCGTGTGACCCAAATTTTGGATTTCTTTAAAATATAGCCTATAATTTTAAAAATTTTAATTAAAATTAGCATGTATTCAAAGTTAAAAACTTTAGAAAAGGTGTATCATGTCTAACAATTCCTTTTAAATTTTAGACCAATTAATTATAAGCTATCTAATGTTCCTACAACTTAAAACTTGAGTTTATCATAACCTAAAGGTCAAGACTGATCAGTCCATTTTTTTTTCGCCTTCAAGAACTATTTAAGTGCACATGAAATAAAACTAAAAAATAGCGATAGTGAAAAATATTGCACATGAGATTTTAATTTTCATTGTTTTTTTTCAATGTCAAAGTGCTGTTTTTAAATTTTTAAAAATAATACCCTAAAGTTGTTGAATTGATATTTAAATTTGAATAAACTAATGGTCTGTGCCAGCTCAATCAAGGTTTCTGTGGCAGTCCGAAAGGTAGTTGGGGCTTAACTGCAAAAGACTGGTTGCTGGGTTTGCACATTGGGTTGACGTCCTACATCAAGACGTTAGGGTGTGTGTGTGAGTATCTAACTGTGCTCGTATAATCATAAAAGTTAAATTCTTTTATGAGTTATATCTGAATTGTTGTTAAAAAATATAAATAAAAAAAATAAAAAAAAAACCCCTAGAATGAACTGCGTATACATCAGTTTGGGTTACTTCTTTATTTTGTTTAACGATTTAGGACACGTGTATTTTCTGAATGCTTTGGATTGGTTTCAACTGGGATTCATTTTTTAGCCGGAAAAACTCAAGCGAGTCGTAAGAAAACTCGACAGACCTTGAGTTTTTTATTTACTCTTTTTTTCCCATCAAGTGGGGTTAATTGGGACATGTCAAGTTAACATTCTAAACGTTGACATTTTCTTACTGGGCGGCGTATACTCTGCTCATCATTTTTTTTTCCCATTTAATTGAGTTGGATATCTGATTATTTCTTCTGACGTAGCATACAATGTCCCAAAATGCGCAGGGAAGAAGTCTTTTGTATGGAATGGCACCCCTCCCACGGTTGTCATTATAGAGCTTGAGCTAGTTGAAGAAATTTTGCTTACGAACAGTAATTTCAAAAAGTCGACCCCAAGTTCAACTCCCAGGTCTATTTGGTAAGGCTTATGTCAAGCTTTTTTAGCTTAACTTTTTTTTACTTATAAGTAAAAAAGTCAAAACTTTAGAGATTTTGCTTTTTTTTTTTACTTTTCTACTAGTATTTAGCTTGTAAAAGCAAAAGTTAAAAAAGTTAAATTTTTTTGCTCTTTTTTGCTTACCAACTAAAAACACAAAATAAAAATAAAAATTAAAAAAAAAAATTGTACCAAACGAGCTCTTAGTTTGCTATTGTCTAGCCTTGGAGGCTGGCTATGAGAAAGAGAGTCAACTCAGAGTATCATGCATGAGTATCAAATCAGTAAATCCCAGTCTGTCCTTAGTTAGTATTGGAAGCTGAATAATTGATATTGGGTGTGAAGAAATTGATATTCATGTTCAAATTACTAAAGGGAAGTTATTTAATGGCAACTTAGTGCATGTGGCGCTTGCCGGCCATTTTGGGATTGTGAGAGGGTCAGGTGACATGAGAAGAGACAATTTTTACGTGATGACCAATTCGCAGTTGAGCAATCTTACTAGTAGTACAGCGCCATCTATTCACGTTTGAATGACTGATAAGATAAAATTTTCGTTTAAAAGAAAGTTCGCAATGGAGTTGTTATTAGAACACGTTGGTGCATAAGCCACATAAGAAATATGTGGATAATGGATCACTAATTGTGTAACATCTAACTAACAGGACACAATCGTAACCACTTTGAATCTGACTGAAATCTGCAAATTAAGTCAGTCCATATGTAGGTGTAAAAGTAAATATGTGAAGAGATTGTTTTCGTGTTTTGAATTTATAATTCTCATCTCTCTCAATGAATAACTTACACCGCAGCACCAAGTAATGCACTCTGAACACAAAAGCATTAATATGTTGTTTGTTTGACAGAAGGCAAACCCAAACGCACAACATTTTGAGCATCCATATTATTATTTACCTTTCAGAAAAAGGAAAAAGTATCTCTAGTTGGTTTGCATTTGTTTGCAATATCTATTTATCCATCCATTTCATTTTGAAATCTTACATCTAAATTCTCATCTTTTCAGTTAATCACAATTTTTTTAAATATTTTCTCAAATTTTTTCAACGATCGCTGCGAAATTTATCGCCTCAATAAGTCTTTTGCCATTTCTTAAGAGCATCATTAAGAAATTAGGACTTATATTGATACTAGTATCTCCGTTTTCTCAGCAACTTCATCCCTTTGAGCTTGAGCAAAATAGCAAGGGAAACGAAAATGAAATTACTTATAATTATTTAATGATTATAAATTTTTTTTAAGAATACCAGTTCATTTTCTTGTCATTTTTTTTTTTTACAATCCAACCAAATAAATATAAAACTTAACTTCTTTTATTTTATTAATCGTTCTCTGTTTCTTTCATTTTCAAATCAAATATAAACATGTTGGTTCAATTCAAATGGAATTAAGACCCATTTTGTTGTGGCCCATTATTAATACACTTTTTTTTTTTTTTTTTGTGTTTTAGTCGTCACTGTTAATTAATAAATTTAGATGTAACAAAGGTCATCTAGCTGCCCATCAACGGCTGAGATCAATTTCTCTTTAACACCACCCGACATCTCACTAAACTTATTTCCAAAATGCCACAAATCTGATCCTATAATTACATGCCAGTGGGCAAAAGATTTGGCGGGAAAAGTCTGTTACTCAATCAGTTAGAACCAGCTCATTGATCTTTCTGAAGATATTCTTCCCACGCAAACTGAGCGATACAAAGCAAATAAATAAATCAAGAATCTCTCTCTCTCTCTCTCTCTCTCTCTCTCTCTCTCTCTCTCTCTCTCTCTCTCTCTCTCTCATGGCAAACTGGTTCTCTCTTCACCTCCTCCTCGTGGCACTCACCATCGCCAGCCCCACCCCATCTCAACCGCAAAGTCCCCTCAACCAATCTCTCCACACTCCATCCCACCATCACCACCACCACAACCACCCATCATCCTCCAACCACCACCCCCCTCCAAACCCACCACCGCACCACGACCAACATAGTCTCCACTACGACCCCCCTCTCCACCAATCACCACCGCCACAGGGATGGGCCGAGCTCCAAGAACAACAACTTAGGAACATAATTGAAGCCCTTCTTGGCACGGGAGGCTTCAACGGATGGGCTGGCCTCCTCTCGGCCGCCGACCCATCAACACTTCCGTTCACTGCCACCCTCTTCATTCCAGACGATGACGCGCTCTCCCACCTTCCCACCGCCAGTACCCCTACTACAACCATCTTCATGATGATGATCAATTTCGACCCATTCATCGTCCCCTACCACATAATCCCCCAACGCCTCCGTTTCTCCGACCTTCAACTCTTCCACACCCACACTCGACTCCCAACTCTCTTGCCGTCCAACTCCATTGTCATCACCAACAGCTCCCCCTCCAACTTCACCATCAATGACTCTCCCATTTCCCACCCCGACCTCTACATAAACTCTGCTGTCTGCGTCCATGGCATCAAAACCATCCTCGACTACACCCTTTACGGCAGTGGCAGTGGCAGTGGCAGTGGCAGTGGCAGCTTCTTTCCACCGCCCGGCCCAATACCGAGGCCGAGAAACCCTGAAACGGTGGCACCACCATTTATTTGCAGCTGGAGGTCCGATGCTGCGGCATGTTTGTGCACTGAGTTTCCCCTCATTTTCTTGGCTGTTTGTGCTGCTTTTTCATTCAAGATTCATGGAAACCGTCTCACTCGTTGATGGCATGGTTTGTTCACTGACGAAGAATAGTGGTTTTTGCCTTGAGTTCTTGGAAATACATGCAACCTTAATTGGATAACGGCAGAGATGACTCTCATCTCTCTGCTATTCTTGTTATCTGCTAGGCTTTCTTCGTTTTCTGCTATTCTTGTTTTCTTTGTCCACTCTCTTGCTCACAAGTTGAAGAATGATTGTTTTTCGTGGTGAGAAACTTGAATATACCATTATGGGCAGATATGAGTGTACTGTGTATACATATACGTACATCGGTGCTATTTCTTTTCTTTCTTCTTTTCTTTTTTTCTCTGGAGTCATCGTTAATCAATCATATCATGTCTTCTTTTATTGTTATCGACTCGTTTTGCCATCTCTTTTTCTTTTTTCTGTTTTGGAAGTATGATTCTGACATTGAGATCTCACTGTATTTTTTATTATTTTTTGTAAATGTGTTTCATTAGATTATAGACACAATTAATGGCGGAGTCATAAAACTTATCCCTCCCCTTAATAAGAACTCGGGAAATTTATTTTTCATAATTAACAGTAAGATACATAACTTCCAGTACACATGACATACATATATATATATATATATATAAAATAAACTTATATATAATATTTAGTGGGGACTTTTAATGCAAAATAATTATTTAAGAGAGACATTTATATATTTTTTGAGGGGAACAAATTGAAAAATATTTCACAAATTGTTGCTAAAAATTGCATCGTTGAAAACATGAGGGGAAAATTTATAGATATAGATTTCGGGTGGGGAAATCAAAAAATGTTAAAAAATTTGTATATTAAAATTCAATTTTACAAACTTTAGGAAGGGTTGCTAGCTACCCTCTGAGCTTATATTGGCACCGCCCATCGACACAATTCTGATGAAAGGGTCGACAACAGACGCTGCTGCAGATTGAGCAACGAGGATCTGAGCGTTGGTTGTAGAATTTGGTAGTTGATTCAGGCCTGCTTGCAAGTGTATAATCAGAAACCACCCACATGCAGGGGACTCATGAGCTAGCTAGCCAGACAGTGAATGGGTCTGAATTTTTACCCATTTGGCCTCTGGGCTCGGCTATTAAGCTTTGAACTTGGTACACGTGAGCATTGCTGTGAGCAATTTAGCACACCACATGTTTGGGGCTGCAAATGAGCAAATCCTTTTCAGTACTTCAAGCTTTACTTGTCAGAGAACTTAATTAAGGCTTGGCTCAATGCTAACAAATCATTCTGGTTGAAGTTTAATTCGTATATTCAAGTGTGGCTTGTCTCTATTTTATTGAAGGCACGAACTCTACCCTTTAAAAAAAATAGCCGACAAGCATGTTTTCTGTGACTTCTTCACACTAGTTGTTACCACCTCTGCATATAGTACTTCTGGTTAAAATTCAAAGATTAATCCTTGACCGATCGAATTTGTTTATGTTTATACTTTTTGGTCAGCGTTCATTTTTAAAGCTTTATTAATTATTATCATTTTATTATTATTATTATTATTATTATTATTATTATTTGAGGGGTACAGGGCGTGATTCAAAGTAATGGGCCTAATCTCCCCAAGCTAATGAAAGAAAATAAGATAGGACAGATAGCCTTGGGACAAGGGGTCTAAGCAAGATGTGTAATGACCAAAATTCCTTTTATCCTAATTTACATATAATACTCTGTATTATGTAAATAATATAATGTAATATTACATTTCACATATATGAATATGTTAGTAATGTATATTAACATTCTATTAATAATATAATATATATAAATCTTATATATTAATATCATAACTATACACAAATTAATATATTGTGTATTAGCATTATATTGATAATATAATATATATCTTATATGTTAGTGTTATAATTGCATATTTACTAATACATTATATCTATTAATATATTAACACAATATTATATATAACTTATATAGTGTTATTATATTATATTCTATTTGATATAAATTAGTGAGGAACAACACAGTTATTTCTTATTTTTATCTAGTCCAGCAAAACAAACAAACGTGAGATAAGATTATTTCTTGTTTTTATCATATGTGAAACAAATATGGGAACCAATGGACTATTTAGAATTATATGGGACTATTATTCCTGGGACCATAGTTATTAATTTTATACCGGCTAAGGTATTATTTTTGCTATTGGTATGGTACGTACTGATACTAGTGCAATACCGAATACTGTCTCGAATTTATTGCTATAAATATTATATGATATAATGTAAACATGTTATTTAATCCAAATATATATTTAAAAATACTTAAAAGACATATTATTGTCTAGTATATGCCTAAAATAAATTTTAATTAACAATTGTCATCAAAAGAAAAGAAAATAAAATTATTTTTAAAAAGATTACACAAAACCGATAACCTCCGGTAAATCAGGTATCAAAGGTATTGGCTGGTACTATCGGCATTTTTCAGTGATTAATAACTATGCCTGAGACTACCTCTCATGATTACTAATTTAGAGACTTCTTATCCTATCCATGAAACAAACGTGGCCTTAGAGGATAGTTAGTGAACAAACATTAATTTCTAGAACATCAAAGGCACACAATAAGAAATTTTTTTTTTTTTTTTTTGGGAGAAGGGGTCAATTACATGTATAGTTAGCAAGGAGGGGGGGAGTTAGTAAGTTAGGAGACTAAATTTTACAAAGAATCGAACTCCTAACCTCACCTAAGCTAGGTCAAGATGATCATTGGGCCAAAGGCCCCGGTCGAAAAAACAAAAAAAAAAATTAAGAATGAGAGAATCGACATTTAACAACCAGCTCAGAAGTAACAGGTTACTTCTGATTAATAAACTCTCTTGCAACAAGTATTCACAGCTAGTAATTGTTCTCATTATTTCTATTTTAAGGAGAAATAGTCAAATAAGTTCAGGTATACGTGATGGTCATTTTCTTAAACTCGTTTGGATTAGCTTTTCTACGAACTCTTTTAACTACCTTATTTTCTTTTTTACTAACTTTAAGTTATTGTTTCAATAATAAAAATGGCAAAAATCTAAAATAAAAGTCCATAAAAATGTTAAATTTTCGTAGGAAAGAGCAGGGAAAAAAAGGAAGAAGATAATCCAAGCGATAATTATATGTATATATAATTTCAAATGGATCAAAGTTGAAAAAATTTGTAAAGTGCAAAAAGCCTTTGCTGTGATAATTAGTTAACGGCACTGAAAAAGCAGCATGTAGATTTGTCTAAATTGATTAACGAAAATGCTATTATTCCAGAATTTATAACCAGAATTTTGAACTAGAATGATGCGGCAGTGGCAGTTTTGTAATTAAAATACATCTTGGTGGGTTCTTTTTTTTAAAGTGATAGGCCCACAACTCAGCCACATCATTCTGATTATATTTTCTAGTTATATATTCTGGTTGTATAGCATTACTCATTGATTAATTAACCTAATTAATTCAACTATACCAAAAGGTGAATGACCTATGTATGTCAATTCTATGTGCAACTTTAAAACAATAAAATAAAGAGACAAGACACAGAATTTTAGCGTGAAAACCCTATCAATCAGGAAAAAAACCACAAAGCCACACACAGTCACTAACATACTCAGCACTCTAACCTAACTCGTTGATCCACAACTATAGTAGAAGTTTCAGACTTAATCGCTAGACACTCACGATTCACCATTCTCCCGTGCTCTCAACATCAACCTTTACAATCTACCAAATACAATATATGTGAAATTCTTTGTTTGATTAAAAGAAACACTCCAATAAACTAGTAAGCACAATCAAGCTCTCTCAATAGCTAGATAATCTCTCTGATTATACGCATATAAATTATGAAGTCTTCAGAGCCTTTATATAGAGTTTAGAGTATTTGTATAACCTTAGATAAAGTGTAAGTCAAAATAGAAAAAGTTTCCAAGCCTAACAAGGATTGAAATCTCAAATTCTCAGTTCTGTTTAGTGTTGGAACGGTCTAGCCTGCCGTTCGAACGCCTAGGTAGGCTGTTTTAACACAAGGCAAAGTTTTCGTTCTCTTTGTTTTACCTTTACTGCAGCACCTTGATTCATTCCTATACTTTGACAAGTCTATCTAAATGCTGAAATTATATACAAAGTGTTTTTAGCCAATCTAAAAATTTAACAATCTCTCCATTTGGCAATTCTGTGACAAAACACAATAAATAGCAATATACATAGAAAGACTCAAAATGACAAATGTAAGATGAAGTCAAAATCTCAACTTGTCCAAAGAGTCTTCAAGTATTCCTCTACTGCTTGCACATCCACAACCAACAAACCTCATGAAAAGTAAGTGTGGGAGGAAAAAATATAAACAAGAAGCCAAGCAATACGAGTCAAGAGCCAGCAGTCAAACATCAAACATAAACATTTACGTATTACTCCTTTTTGTTACAAATTGATAAATCAAGCTCATGGGAAATAATAAGGAATATAAAAAGATAGAGATTCATACCCTTTGCAATCTAACCCTTTGGCACAGCCCTAATAAAAATTACCTCTAAAAAGTTTAAAAATAGATCAAATAATTTTATATGACATGTAAAGAGTAATTTCAAGCCTCAAGCATTGTAGTAGACACAAACTATACTCAATGAATTGAAAATTTTAACATCTTAAGCACAAATGTGTAATTTATAGACATAGCCATGAGGGTGTTCTCGGTAAACTTGAAAACTATAGAATTGAAACGAATGCTAGCAGAAATGAATGTTAATGAGTATATTCAAATTCTCAAGATGATTTCACAACTAGAACATAAACCAATCATGCTTGTGTGATTCGAGTATGGAAACTCCCCCTTAATGAGATCATTTTTAGTACCTTTGTAAGAGCTGAATTGTTTTTTTTTTCTTTTTGTATAGCTCAAGAATACATTCTTTTCTTTTTGTACAATCTCAATACTTAAAACATGGTAGCCCTTTCTTTGATTTTATCTAAAGGATGCTATTGACTCAAGGTTAATTCCCATGTTGATTTTGATGATAACAAAACTATGTGACTGTTATCTAATAATTTCAATTGAGTGTGCAAATTAAATTATAATCATTTGATAACAAGAAAATAATTGAGTTGATCGGTTGAGTATCCAATAAGAAGATTACTTAGGTAATCTTGTTCTTGAAGAGATAAAGTTTAGGTATGCATATGTTTGGCAACATCCATAGCCAACTTATTCATTATGAGGACCCTCAATCCTCATGGCCATATCAATCCACTGAAGTATCATGTATGCTATGAACCTCTAAAATAGTTTATTGTTTTACTTTGAATCTGAAAAAAATGCACTGAGGCATAAAGCACAAAAGAAAGAGGGAGCCAGTTTCTATTTTAATAGGTTTATAACTTGAAGCTTATCACATCGAAAACTTGAAAGCTTCATTGAAGATTACGTTGAAGTCTTGAATAGATAGAAGCAGTTATATTGATTAAAAAATCCTAGAAGGAATTAAGTTGACAAAAATCAAGTAAAGAGATTAAAGATGTTCAAAAAAGTATAAAAGATCAGTTGAAGAGAAGAGATCTCAAGTCTTGGAAGCTCTCTTGAAGATCTTGAAGAAAACTTAGATCAATGAAAGAAGTGATGTTGATTGAAGAACTCTACGTGAAATCAAAAGTGAATTGATTTCATTTCAAAGAGATTGAAGGTGTTCTTGAGATCAATATGCTTTGAAGAAGTCATTTCATGCCTTAGAAGTATTATTTGGATGATCCTTAAAGAGTTTGAAGACTTTGAAGAAGGTTAAAAAAAAGTCTTGCAAAATGAAGCCTATGGAATTGGCAGGAGTCAACACTTAGAACTCTAGGAGTTAACACATGAAGATAATGACTTGAACCTGAGCAATTGAATTGGCAAGAGTCGACACATTCATTCCAAGAGTCGACACTTAACTCATCAGGTGCCGACACATAGACCATTAGGAGTCAACACATGGAGACAGAATGCTTGACTCTAAGAAATCCTTAAAAGAGTCGGCACGAGTCTGCGAGAGTCAACACATGGAGATAGTGAGCATAACTTTGATGAATCATCAAAAGAGTCGACACATGCGCCTAAAGGAGTCGACACATGAAGACAGAGTGCACGACTTTGATATGTCCCTTAAGGAGTTGACACATAAGCCTAGAAGTATCGACACATCGAAACAGATTACACGACTTTGAAAAAGCTTTAAAGGAGTAGACACATAAGTCCAAAAGAGTCGACACATTAAGACAGTGCCTTAAAGATATATGCTAAAACTTTAAGGAGTCGACACTTGGTTACTCAAGAGTCAACACATGGAGGCAAATTATTTATAGAACAATGTTCAAAATAGCAAGGTGTTGACACTTGCAGCCTAAGGATTGAAACATGCCACCGTAACGGTAATATTTCTGAACGTTATACTCCACCGTTCTTGCATTTAATTGAACCACCACTACAACCAACTACTATAATCAATTCAAGGCTATATATAGAAGATCCCCAACACATATATGTGTAAGAAGAACACAAGATAAAGTGCTAGAAGTGAGGTTTTCATCACTTACATCTTATACTTTGTTTTTATTCATTTAGGGTTTTCTTGTGTAAGTTGAAATTTGCTTATCTGCTTTTTGAGAGAAAGTTACCCATTGTATAACTTTCATCCATTACACTTGGGTAGGCTTGTAAACTTGTGAGTTTGAGTGTAATTTGGGAAAAACACTTATAAGTTTGACTGAAACTTGAACAAAATCACTTGAAAGTTTGAATGAAACTTGAACAAAATCACTAGGGATTTTGAGAACTTGGGAAAAGCTCTTATAAGAGTGAGCTAGGCATTTAAAGCAACACTAGCGACTGTGTAAGGGAATTTTAAATAGTGGAATACCTTCGAGAGGATCGAGGAAGAGAGGACGTAAACAAGAGTTGGCCGAACCTCTGTAAAATTCTTGTGTCTTCATTCTTCATTTCTTGCTTTGTTTTTCTTCCTTACTCATAACACTTGCTTGCATTGCATCTTATTATTTGCTTACTTGGTTTTTAGTTTGATTACACACTGTTACATTACTTGATAAGATTTTAATTGCATTGTTTGCTATTAATATTGTAAAACCCAATTCACCTCCCCTCCCCTCTCTTGGGCTGCCTACTTGAGCCAATAGGTGCATATTTTGAAATTAATTTTATATAAGAATCAATTTGAAACAGGGAGAAAATTAAAGGGCCAATAGTGCAAGTAACCCCAAACTAGAAAATGTATATTAATGGCCACAGCGACCGCTGTACATGGACCTCCAACCAACTTTGTTCATAAAACCGTTACTCGGTTGTACATACATATACAATGAATGTATGTACATGTGTGTGTTTGTTATGTCTTGGGGGCCATTTTTTTTCTTTTGTTATTGCACATAATCGTTGATTTCGTTTCCACAATAAGATATAATAAGAAAATTTTATTTTACTTATTTGTATGTGGCCATTTTGTAGGAAACGTAAATTCATTATTTATAGCTTAATACATATAACTCTAATTTTGATATATGTAGATTTGTCAACGGGAAAATAGTGTACTAAATTAGGTAATTTAATTTTTTATCTTCTATTTTTTATTACAGGTCAAGAGTAATTATGGATCGTACTAGAAATAACTATGAGAAAAATCAACATTTGTGTGGATTATTTAAATGTTAGCTAGTCCTATAAACAAATTCAACATTTGTGTGGATTATTTTCTTTAGTCTCTGCTATAACTCAAGAGGAAAGAATTTGCTATTCTTTTACGTGAAAGAAGCTGAGGGCTTAAGGTCTTATTCAAAACTCAATAATTCAAAATTTTTATGCTCAACAATGAAAAGATAGAACAAATCAGATCAAACTTACTGAAGTTTTGTCAAATTTAATCTTCAAATATTATAATTTTTATACAGAGACATTTTGGAAAGTTCCACAATACTTAAAGTGCAATCCCATTTAAATATTGAATGCAATTAACAGATGTACAAACTATATTTTGGGTAAAATATACTTTACACTACTGCACTTTACATTAAATCTCATTCAAGGGCATATACTTTTAATTGTAATAATTATGTCATTGTACTTTCAATTCGTTGCAATGTTACTCTTCGTAAGCTTTCATTTGTGCAATTGCCGGCTGTAAGCACCCCAATTTTGCCCGTTTGGTGATCTCCGGCCCAACCGGATTCGGCTTCCAACATCACAACACATATAGGCTCAAGATGAGCCTTTCAATCCCCAATCTAATCAACTAGTCACTACACGGGTCCACAAGGATCCGCTGGAGCCTTAAGCACCATTATTCCAAGCAGTTTTTCAGACCGGGCAGTCCCGGAAACCAACGCCATCCAAGTAGCTTCCCGGGATCGAGCGATCTCAGGGACCAACACCTCACCAAAAATTCTAGACGGTTCACTTCTGGCGCCTGCTAGCCCACCAATGTAGAATGTCCGTCATTTGGTAGCTCTCCAAGACCGAGCGTTCTCAGAGACCAACACCGCCCTTCCAGGTAGCTTTCTAGGACCAGGCATTCTTAGGAACCAACACCACCCCTACAGGTAGCTCTCTAAGAACGGGCGTTCTTGGAGACCAACACCGCACAGGTAGTTTTCTGAGACTGGGCGGTCTCGGGAACCAACACCTAGGTCAACACCGGCACCTGCTAGCCCGACTCGGTGAAAAATGACCAAACCTGCCCCTTTGGGCCTCCAGGCACATTTTGGAAAAGTTAAAAATCCCTCAAAAAGATAAGTTCATCCTTCCAAAATGTTACTAAACCATTAGGCGTCCCCTGCACGCTATTTGGTCCAAATCCGGTCCTATTCCGACCCACTCCGGTCAAAATGACCATTTTGCCCCCCGAGCGCCTCGGCACGGCACAAACCCCGCTGAACAATAAAAAAACTCTCTCAAAACCATTCCTGAATAACCCTGCACACTTAACATAACATACCAAACCATTCCTGACCATTTCCAGCCAACTCGGATCAAAATGACCGTTTTGCCCCTCGAAGCCTAAAAATGCCCTGAAACAGCACCGGCCTTGGGATTTCGAGCGAAGGGTTTCACCACACGCCCTTGTTTAACCCAAGGAACACCCTACGACACTAAACTCACACGACTTAACAAAAGTTCCCTGGAGCGTCTTGCAAATGCTCTGCCTAAATTGTCTTTTCCCCCAATTCCCTGGTTATAACACACGGTCAACCGACTTGAGGAATGCGTAAATCAGGGAATTCTCGAAAGCTCGTCCATAGATCTTTCCATCGATATGGCTCGATCAAGTAGATCACCTCCCAAAGCCCTCCATCATACGGTGCGAAAACCATAACGTTCAACAAGCCTTGGAGCGTCTCACAGAGCTCCACCAAGGTTGATTTTTTCTCCGATTCCCTAATCAAAACGCACCATCAAACGACTTCAAAAATGCATGAATTTAGGAATTCCATAAAGTATTTTTAGAGTACTTTCCATCGGTACAGTCTGATCGAATAGATTGCTTCCCGAAGGCCCCAATCACACGAAACGAAGACAACCACTTTCAAACACCCCCGGAGCGTATCACAGATGCTCCGCAAAAGTGACATTTTTAGCACACTTCCCAAGACGATATCACTCACCTCCAAACATAATTTGAACTTTTCGGAAACATGAAAGTTCATCGGAAGCACTAGGAAAATATCCCCAGTGCGACCGATTTCCCCGAAACCTTCCTGATTGACTCAATTATTGAGGCAAAGTTTGGATGAACCTTCCCGGTGATGGAGCGTATGCTACATGCGCTCAAATTTTGATCAGATCAACCGACTTTCGATCAACGGTCGAGATTTAACCAGTACACAGGGTGCCACATGTTATTCTAGCAATGGAACAGTACCTACGCATGTCCTACATGCGCAAGGCCAAATTTTGGCCATACGCATGTGCTACATGCGCAAGGCCTATTCCAGATTGCCTATAAATAGAGGCCTCCCCCCTTGCATATTCCAAGTCCGAAATTGATACAAAACTCTATTGAAATCGCTCCAGAAACTCGAATCTTTGCATTTATTCCTCCCCTCCAACACTTAGTCTAGATTTTACCCCTCCTAAGCATATACACTCCATATACAAGGCCTCATACACACTTATACACTCCACTCTAGCCTCTCAAGCCTTCTTGAAGTCACTTAAGTTCCAATCAAGACATGCATTGAAGACTACAAGTGTGTTGAAGGTAAAAGGTGGTGTCCTTTTACATTTGTGCTCTCCCCACTCTTCTCTTCTCCTTCCTAGCCTACTTAGGCTATTTTCTATTTTAATCCCCATCTTCAACCCCCCTTTCTTACATGCTTGAGCCAAGAAGGCTCTTAGATCATGCCTAGAGGAAAGCAAGTGAGAGCCACCATGTAGGGGGACCTCTCACTAGCCCACTTTAAGATGGTATGACCTAGGAGCCTCTTGTTTATGTGGTGAAGCCTAAAAGCCTTATATGTGAATCATGACCCCTTGCATATTACTATTTTGATCATGTCTTGTATGCTTGGCTTCATTTTATGCTTATTGTCATGCTCCACAATGCTTGCATTGCTCTTAATTTTATGACATTTCCAAATTCTACATGTCCTTCAAAAATTGTTCCAAGAGTTGGTCCCTTGAAGTTTAGGATGAGACCTTAGGAATCATGCCTTAGAAAATCCATCACTACCCCCTAATTCACACTTTTGCATCATTGCATTTCAACTTGCACAAAGGTTGCTTTCAAACTCCTTAATTTTCAAGGTTTCCATTCTCTCAAATTTAGTGGTTAAAATGGCTCCATGGAACCCTCTCTTGAGTAGTCTCCCTTTATATTGGCCATAGGAGCCCTAAATTGTTAGAATGGTTCCCTTTTCTCTTTATGATCGCCTAAGAATGATGTTCAAACCCTTTGATTTCTATGGTTCCCATTCTCTCAAGTTTAGTGGTTGGAATGCCCCCATGGAACCCTCTTTTGAGTGGTCTCCCTTTTGTTGGCCATACGAACCCTCTCTTGATAGAATGGTTCTCTTGAAAAATGGTTTTCAAAATCCTTCTCTAAAGATGATTTTAAAAATGCATTCTCTCCATCTTTGCATCAAAAATGATTTTCTAAAAATTACCATCATTATGTTGATTTTTGACCCCATGTATTCTTGTCAAGATAGTGGTTATAATGGCCATGAGGAAACCTTCCTTGGAATGGTCTCCAAGTACCACCCATACAAACCATACTCTTGACTAGAGTGAAAATTTTTATGGAAATGATCTTCAAAGAGATGTCATCCTAAAGTCCATTGCATAACATGTTGTGTTTTCCAAAACTCTTTCCAAAAATGCACCAAACCATACTTCAAAATCATTTTTCAATCCAACCCTAGGTTAACTTGACCCTAGTTACCAAACCCTAGGTTAACTTGACCCTAGTTACCAAACCCTAGGTTGACTTGACCCTAGTTGACCAACCCTAGGTTAACTTGACCCTAGTTATCCAACTCTAGGTTAACCTGACCCAAGTTCACTCACCTTAGGTTAACTTAACCCTAGTTAGTTAACCCTAAGTCTTCTTAACCTTAGGTCAACCTAACCTAAGTTAGTTAACCTTAGGATTCCCCTAACCCTAGGCTAACCCAACCAAGGTTAACACACTTCAAGGTTCCAACTCTTGAACCCTTTTTCAAATGATCATTCAAACTATCAAATTATCCTCATAACCTATTCCTCCAAAACCTCCTACCCCCATAACTTCAAAAACCCAACTCCATACACTCTTCTAATGTTCCTGCACTCCATTTTTATGGCATTTCCAAAAATATTTTCGAAAGATCACAAACCTAAAGTGTCCCTAGCCTTCTTATGATTGGGAATTCCAAGGACAAGTGATAAATTAAGAACAACCTCTAAGGTTGTCCATATTAGGATTCCAAACCCTTGGCCATTTCCAAAAACCACTTTCAAAAATTAATTCATCAAAACATGCCTCCAAGGTTTCCAAAATAAGACTTCAAAAACACTTTCAGGTTCTCTTGAGTCATGCCAAAGAATTTTTCCAAAAACTTCCTTAAGTTGATCCAAAAATATTTTCAAAGTACTCCAGCATCCAATTTTAAGTCAAAACTTCCAAAAGACCTCAAAGAGTCTTCAATTTTCAAAGACCTCAAAGTGTCTTAAACTTTTTCAAAGACCTCAAAGTATCTTAAACTTTTCAAAGACCCTAAAGTGTTCTCAAATCTTCCAAGGGCCCTAATGCCTCTATTTTCCATCGGGCTCTTGCCCGAACTACGAATGACCTGATTCTCGCCAAATGAGATACATAGGCAACCTAAAATTGTGCGGTCATAACTTTTATTTCAATCTCAATCCCTTTCTCAAAAATTCCAATCAATTCAAAGTTTCTATTCCAAACTCTTTCAAAACCTCCGTTGTTTTCAAAAACTTGCACAATACATTATCCATCCAAAAAGTGATGACTAGATCCCGTTTTCAAAATTCTAAAATGGATATTAAGTGGACAATGGTAACCGGTTATTCTAATGAGTGAACAAAGAGTGATTGGACATGTAGGTACCGAAAGGGCGGGGTAGGGTGATGATCTTAGGATATCTTCCCTACACGTAACCAACCCCCAAACATTAGGTTTCTGGTTTCGAAAGACCAAAATGGAGTTATTTTCAAAAAGGGCTCAAACATTTCAAAAGGTTGCCAAATAACCTATTTCCCTAAAAACCCTGTCTTGAGGGAGTTTTCAAAAACCTTTTTCAAAAATTCTAAGTTTAATCTTCGGGTTAACGTTTAGTTTTAGGTGTCCTAACTCACCTTTATCAAGTTAGATGGCGACTCCTATTTTTCTAAAAAGCTCTTAGTAAAATCAATTTTCAAACCTAGTCGCATTTGTCCTTCTAGGGGGACGAGTTCTAATAACAAAGTTCTGTGCTTTAGGGTCTCTGAGTCGAAAGGACATTGGACCCCTCAAAAACCAGGGCACGACACCGGCCAAAAGCTTCATGCGTCTCATGTGGGCCTTTTTTAAGGGTTAAAATATAATTTCACATCATTTTGTCGTACAAACGCTCTCAGCTCTCCCTCATGTGAAATAATTTGGGGGTATTTTGTAACCCTAGCTAGTTCTATTTTATACGTAGAATGACTGTAAAGAAGTTTGGAAGAAATTATTGTAAAGAAGTTTAGGAGCTAAGTTGATTCCAGTATATCCTTTACTAATTGTGATTTTACCCTAATCACTTAGCTCCCAAACTTCTTTATAGTAATTTCTCATCAATGTTTTCCAAACTTCATTACAGTCATTCTATGTTGGAAACAGAACTAGGATTACAAAATACCCTCAAATTGTCTCACGTGAAACGATTTGTGAATATTTTGTAACTCTAGTTTAGTTTTATACGTAGAATGACTGTAAATAAGCTTGGAAAAATTTATTGTAAAAAAGGGTGGGAGCTAAGTCGATTCTAGTACATCCTTCACTAACTGATTGCAATTTTACCCTAATTACTTAGCTCATAAACTTCTTTATAGCAATTTCTCACCATTGTCTCCCAAACTTCTTTATAGTCACTCTAGGTAGAAAATAGAACTAGAGTTACAAAATACCATCAAATCGTCTAATGTGAAAATATTTTTTTTACCCTTGAAAAAGGGGTCATGTGAGACACACAAGGCATTTATTTGGTCGTCAATTACACAAACGAAAGTTTATTAGAGAGTGATATTGCAATAAATTAAAAGTATAGAGATTTAATTATTACAATTACAAATACAGTTCTTAATGTAAAATTTAGTGTAAAGTGTAAGGATATAAAGTTATTTTACCTATATAATTTTTTCATGTAATAAAAACCTACTTAAATATTTTGAAAAATATAAAAAATAAACAAATCAATTATACGAACCGTGTCAACAGACTCAACCACCCCTATCTTGGGCAATAGGCCGGGAGTTGGCCGGAGTGGAAAATGGGAAATTGGTAGAGGTCTTTGGACTGCTACTAACTGTTTGTGTGTCCCGTCGTCCAAGGCAGGCTGGGTCATTAGCTAAAAGGACTATTCAATTCCTCAAAATTCTATAGTATCGTGAGTGATTTTAATAGTATTAATTGAGATTCTATTTGATAAGATTTTTCGACATAATATTTTTTTTAACTTATAAGTAAAAATATTGAATTTTTTTATTTTTTATTTTTTTACTTATCTTTAATTTATAAAAACAAAAAAAAAAATTTTAACCCTGTTACATATAAAGTCAAAAAGGTAAAATAAAAAAAAATTATATCAAACGAATCTAAATTTTATTTGCTCCACTAGGGGTGAACTGACCTAGTTAGTATTGGAATTCATGATTTGTATTGTTGGGTACCGATAGGGGTGAACTGAACTACCCGAGAGCTAACCCGATCATTTGGTTTGGTTTTTCGGAGTATTGGTTCTTAATTTCGGAGTATTGGTCCGGTTTTGGTTCCTAATTTCTCAAAATCGATCAATCGGTTCGGGGCTTGGGTTGACCGGCTGCTAAACTGAACCAACCCGAAAAACCGAATCAAAGAAGACCCGAGGAATACATTTATTAAAACATTTCAAAACGCCCCCCTCAAGTTTGTTTTAGGTAGAAGAGTGTAAATTAATATATAGGAATCAACAGGAGGTTTCCCAGTTGAGGTGGGACATCTATAAATCTATGTTGTTCAGTTTGAACTTTGATCAAACAATGCCAACTCCTTCAAGATCTCCAGAACCAGATGGCGCCCTGACCAGTGGGGTTTTAATCTCTGTCGTCTCTATCTTTTCACCTATTTCTCTCTCAATGTCGCGAATCAACAAATTATTACACACGAGGGTTTTTCATCTCTTTCTCTCATCTCTCTCTTCTCTCTCTCAATGTTGTAGATCAACCCAAATCTCAAAAAAAAATAATAAATAAAATATCAATAAAATATTCTGGATCGACAAATTATTACGCACACACTAGTGAGTTTTTCATCTCTCTATCTCATCTGTATCTTTTCTCTCTTTCTCTCTCTCCGCCAGGTAATACCGGGGTCTAGCTGGGCGTGAGGTTGAGGACATGGTACATGAGTCCAGCCACCGCAAGAAAAGCAAAATCAACGTCGTCCAATCCCCACCCTCCCCACCAGGACTATTTCCATTGCCACCAAGCTCACTCCCCACAGAATCTTCTTTCTCCAAAACTGGGACTTCTGAATTTTGAGTGTTAATGGAACTCTGACATAATTGCAACAGACCCTTCTTGAAGGAACAGAGGTTCTGAGAAATGGGGTTTTAGAAATAGGGTTTCGAGTTGAAATTCTGAAGTTGGGGCTCTTTTTAAGTGGGAAAGAAGAGACATAACATGTATATAGCAGTGTATGGTCAGATATGCTCTCCTTCTTGTTCTTATCCATTGGCTTTTATACTTTTTTTTTTTTTTTTCTCGTCCCACATCGGTAGAACAACAAAAATCTGATTCATTCACTTCCTATATAAAAAATAGGCCTCCACCGGTCCATTTAATGGCATTAGTGTGCCAGTTTTGTTGGGCCAGCGGACTAAGACTTGTGGGCTTCTTGTAAGTAAGATACAATCAGAATTAGCTGAATGGCAACGGTTCAGAGCCGAACTGAATTTGTTGTGCTTGGTTTGGTTCTCATGTCGAACTGAATTTGTTTGTGTTTGGTTTGGTTCTCATGTGGAGGTGGTGATGGTTCGGTTTTGGGTATAATTTTATTTGTTGGGTTTGGTTTGGTTCTCATGTGGAGTGGGTGAAGGTTCGGGTTCGGTTTTGGATATAATTTTATAGTTTTGGGTATAATTTTATGAAATTAATGGAGATCGGTTAGGTTTTGAATTGAGTGTTACTTTGATTTGACACTTCGATTGATTGTTAACTTGATTGGACACTTTAGTTTTGAATTGAGTGCCTACTTGATATGACACCCAACTAAATTGACTCATGTGCACTTAAATATCTTGATTTGACACTTAACCACTCCTGTGCAGTTGGTTACCGATATTATAAAAAATCATGATACTGAATCGTCCCCTTCTTTTAAAAGCAGGCTTGTTCTCTAACAAGATGACAGCGTGCAAATAAGAAAATTTAAAATTCATTTAGTATTTTTGAAGTATCATGTCATCTTTATTCTATTTGTTATGTATTAGTGTGATTCTATTTGTTACATATTGGTGTGATTCTCTTTCTAGGTGAGATCAAATATCATACCTAACAAGTGGTGGATCTACATTTGTATAGAATTGTAAAACGAACCAAACTACACGAACTTAGCTCGCGGTCGGCTCGCTAAAAGCTCATTTGAAATCGACTCATTATACAAATAAGTCAAACTTAAACACATTTTAAATCTCAATAAATTTATGCACTTGGCTCGATAAATTTATATACACTAAAAATTTTAAGCCATTCGAGTTTGACTCGTGTTTAACTCAATTAAAACTCATTTGAGATTGCTTGAAAGTTAAATAAACTAATCGTGAATATATTTTTAAACTCGTTAAGATTTTTAAAATAAATTTGAATAACCTACTATTCAACTCGACTTAGCTTGGCTTGGCTTGTTTATAGCTCTACATCCGTGTAAAAGAAAGAAAACTATAGGTGGTATGCGCTTCAGCAGTACTGAATAATTTTTACACAAGAAGTGGTAATTGTCACTATGAGTTAACAAATTTAAAATATTATTTATGATTGACTTGGCTAGTGGAAGACTTGGAAACTTTGTAGTTTTGTGTGGTGTTGCAATCATATGTTTTAATGCAATCTATACTATTATAAAGCAAACTTTTGAGTTTGATAAAGTTCATGAAGATTTAAATTCAAAAAAATATTACTTTTAAGTATAGATCAAGAAGTTTTTAAAAAATATATAAATTACTTATGTTGTACATATTTTTATCTAATCAAAGAATAAAAAAATAAAATATTAATTTAAATTTTATAATTATTCACTAATTATTTTTTATTTTTTTTGTCTGTCCTGTTCAAGCTAATCATCCACAAATTGGGACACCCCTATGATACAATGATGTACTTTGTATGCATGTTGCATGCATTGGGCTTCCATGAAATTCCCTGTTGCTATTTCAGTATTTGTGTCAGTGGGCAGCTGTTTTCATCCACTCCCCACCCCACTCTATACACGCAATTAAAATACTCTAATTTTACCGTCAGCCAGTCATCATGCAGATTGAGGCAGCGCATTAATGGACTGAACTGTCCCTCCTCAGTTTTAGACTCCTTCCTCCATTAATTATCGCACTTCAATTGTGAGTGTGCGCGCCATTTGTGACTTTTGATGGAAAACTGACTAGTTTTACTATTCCCATCAACTCCGATCCTTGTGTTAAAGTTTTAGAAGTGTTCTGCTAACATGTGTATGTGTCTCACGAGTGCATACGAACGCTTATTTTATACCATGTTTCTTGTAAATTTAAAGTTATAGTAAAAAGATTCATTTAGGAGCTTTTATTGAGATAAGCGCTTATCTAACATTTCCTTTTCTCAACACAACTATGAAGTTAATGATGGAATTCAAAATTTAAACTATTATGAATTATCAAAACTCCTCTTAAATATTATTAATATTAATAAATAAAAATTCTTAAACTCATCCTTAATATTAAATTCTAAAATTATATGACTCTTGTAGTTTTTATCCCATCTAATGTATTTACGTACAAATATATATTTTAATGAATAATTTTTAGTTTTGTATTAACCTATTTATTTTATTATTATTTTAAATTATTTTTGTCTTTTTGTTTCGCCGGAGCATAAAGATATTTGATAGGCAATTTTGTATGCTCTAAAATTAAATTAATTTATTTCCCTTAAATTTTTTTACTAATTAATTTTATTTTATATTTTAATTAGAAAAATTATAATTATATGTAAAACTTAATAGGAGCATATTTGACTTTTAAAAGTTAATATATAATACAACAATATAAATGATGAGAAGATATCAACAATCTCATTAATTACGTTTTCAAAAATATCTTTTAAAGTTGAAGAGTTAATATTTTGTATTTTAAGGAAAGGTTACTAGATTAACTCTTTCCTTAACGTATGTCCTATGGACATGTATTAGTATTTTGGTCTTGTGAATATGTGTTCTAAAATCATATTTTAAACATGTTTTGTTTGGTTATATAAAGTATTAAAAATTGTGAAAGTACAATTTTAACACTGAAAATGCAATTTTTAAAACTTTGTACAACTAATCAAATCATGTTTAAAATATGTCATAAATTTATTTTCTTTTGAATGTAAATAAGGGCATCATTTATATATATGCCGTGCGCTTTTATCCAAATTTAAGAAGTGGAAGGAAAAGTAAATCATGCATGAGCACATTTTAAAACGGTTAAAAGATTATTTTTTATGCATGAAGCATCAATATTATTGTCAATATATAACACGACAATATCCATATACATACATTATGCCATTTAAATTCGAAAAAAAAAAAACACTAAAGTCTGCAAAGCTGAAATATTGCATCAAGAGAGAAGATGGATGTGTATGAACCTGATGAAGTGTACAGAGATGTATCATGTATGTCCGGCTTTAGGGAATTATGTCATAATATGTGATTGAAGACCCACTTTAATTAAAGACCAGCCGATGTGATACATGGAGAAAAAATATTTATATATGTGTTCAGAGATGTATCATATAGATGTGCCTACATGTGTTCATATATTTATATATCACAACCTGAAAAAATAAAATTTAAGGCTAAATAAAAGCCACACAAACAAATTTTTAGGAATTAATAGTAAAAAAATTTGAAAATTTTTATTGCAAAATAAATTGAATTTATTTTTTTTTAAAGATTGTAAAAGCTCACATATCTATTATGCAGAGCTATATATGTCCATGGGTTGACCTATGTAGGGGCAAAGGAGGGCCCGGCTCCCTTGAATTTTAGAAATTATGCTTTGACTCTATAGGTTTTGTACATTTATGACAAAAATTAGTGCTTTGGACCCTCTTGAGAGTTTGAAATAATATTTATATCCCACAATTTTTGGAGTATTTAAGATAATAATAGAATATTAATTCTCAATAATTCAGAAAATTTTACCTTAACTCCCTAAAATTAAAAAAAAAAATCATGACCCCCCTTCAAGAAATTTTCTGGGTCTACCCATGTATATGTGTATTTATAAGAGATATAGACATGAATTATTTGTTTTTTAAAACAATTTATAAATAGTACCGAGCTTCATTTTATTTTAACATAATAGCAAATCTTTCTTGTTATAACTATCATTATCTAGTTGAATATAATATATGCACTACACTTCAATCCAAGAATGTCGTTTGGAAGTGGAGCTGCCTTATATGGTCAAGCCAAGCAAAAAGGGAGTTCCCTGTTTGTATCCTCTAGTCTCAAGAGTTTCTTTCATCTTCGACAGCTGCATCACAATATGTATATATATAAGGTATATCGATGTGAAGAAGTTATATTTTAAAAGAAACTTAACTTTTTTTTTAATATAATAGAGAATTTAATTGAACCATCATAATAGATTAATGGAGTATAGCTGTGAATGAGTTATGTTTTTATAGACTTTGTAGTTAACAGGAAACTTAATTTTTTTTAAAAATAGAAACGTAACTAGATCACTATATATATATATATTATATATATGGATAAATTAGTACACGGAATTATTGAACTGACAATATTGGAAGACGACCTGACAAACATTTCATCACCAGTATTTTCTTCAAAAAAGTCTATAAATAGAGACCTAAACATAAGCAGCGAATGAACAACACAAGAAGTACTAGCTTGCTTGCTTCCCTTGTAACTTCCATCATGACACCTTCAGTTTTCCAGCTCTGCCTAAGCATTTTCCTCTTCTCCTCCGTCGTCCATCTTTTCCCATCCCCTGCAGATTCTTCACAGCCATCCCCCTTTGAATTCATTAAGCAATTGCAAGGTTGCCACAAGGGTGAAAAAGTCAAAGGGCTCCACGAGCTCAAGACATATCTTCAAAATCTTGGTTATCTGCTGAACTCTCAAAATCAGACCCACGCTGCTGGCAACGATGATTTTGACGATTCATTGGAGTCCGCCATCAAAACTTACCAGCTCAGTTATCAGCTTAAGCCCACCGGAACCTTAGATGCTCAAACGGTGTCCAAGATGATGATGCCTCGGTGTGGGGTGCCTGACATCGTCAACGGCACCAATTGGATGGGCAAGAAAATGCACGACGAGCATGATCAGGGTGGTCATAGGCATAGCACCTTCCACACGGTCCAGCATTACTCTTTCATTGATCCTAACCTAAAATGGCCATATCCTAAGACCCGCCTCACTTATGGGTTTCTACCGGGCACCAACCCCAGAGCCATAAGGGCCGTGGCACGAGCATTCAACAAATGGGCTTCTGCAACACAATTTACATTCTCTCAACACTACGACGATAAAAGCGCGGATATGAAGATTAGTTTCCAGCGTCGTGATCACGGAGATGGCTCCCCGTTCGATGGCCCTGGTGGAGTATTAGCTCATGCATTTGCACCAACAGATGGAAGGTTTCACTATGATGGAGACGAGCAGTGGTCTGTTGGTGCATTACCGGGTGCATTTGACTTGGAGACTGTAGCCTTGCACGAAATTGGGCACCTTCTTGGACTTGGGCATAGCTCAGTTGAGGATGCTATCATGTTCCCTTCCATTTCTCGTGGAGTCACAAAAGGCTTGAATGTAGATGACATCCAAGGAATTAAGGCTCTATACAACGTTTGAAATTCCAAAACCTTCTTTAAGTAAGGGCAAGTTAAGAATATACATCATTATGCAAGTTATTTAACAAGATGGTGTATTATGTAAACAAAATAATATAAGATAAGATGGTGCGCTGTGAGCACCATACTTGATGCAATAGTAAAAAGGCAATATGTTTCCCAAATAAATGTTGAAAGATGGTGTAATTCTGCTTTGTGCTCTAAATAAAAAGTGGTTTCTTCTTATCAAATGAATATATTGAGTTCTTTTCTTCTCCTTGTTCTTATTATGTTTCTTTTGTCCATTTTCTTTTTCTGGTAATCCTATATTTCTCCCAGGGGTAATTCCACTAAACCCTTGTAGTTTAAGTCAAAATCGGATGATCCCACTGTGGTTTAAAAATAAACACATAATCTTTTTATGATTCGGACTAATCTGTAAAATAAATGTAAATCGTTAGAGTTAACGATGATTCTATTTCAAGGGTATTTTCATCATTTCATCTATCCAAAATAGAATATCAAAAAGATAATTTTGTTTTTTTATATCAAAATAAAGAGTTGTCCTTTGTAAAGACATTTTTGTCATTTTACTAAATTTGTCATGATTTCATCCAATTTGCAAGATAATCTAACCATAAGGAAGTTACGTGTTTACTTTTAAACTATAGAGATTTATCTAATTTTCGCTTAAATTACAAGATGAAGAAGTGTAATTACCTTTCCTTTATTAGAAGATGAAAAATTCCATAATCCTTTTTGTAGATTAATTTATTGCACCAGACCGGCACTTCATAATAAAACAAAGTAACTATCTGTTTTAATTATTTGATAGTAATTAATCAATTTTATTTCTGCTCTCTCATTATTTTTTGCGTGTGTGGAAGCAGCGCAACTCAAATCATCGGCAAGTATGACAGGCCTGTCAGGCCGTACAATGAATCCAACCAAAACTATAAAGTTTCAATAAGGAGCCATCTGATATATAAAATATAGTTCATAACATTTTGTTCTCAAAGTTTTATGCTCTTTTGGTTTGGCTGTGACAAAGGTATAATCTAAGGCGACACAAAAGTATATATATATATAACATATTTCTTCCAAGGCCATTGGAATTCATCACGGAAAAAGGCATTTTGTCAAAACGCATTACAGCTTGTTTGGAGCTTGGAGGGGGAAAAAAGAAAGAAAAAGGAAAATACTACTTGTTTTTTCTTCTTTGTTGGATTTTACAAAGAAAATGAAGGGAAAATAGAGTGAGAAAGAGAGATAAATTTAAAAAAATTTCTTCCATCTTTCTTTTCATTATCTCTCAAAGAGAAAATGAAAAATAAATAGTAATTTTTCCTTTCCTTTTTCAAGTTTCAAACAAGCTGTTAGACATGTATTTCTTGATAAAGGACATCTAAGTAGCCTCAAAATTTTGGGTGTAAAAAAGCATGAAGTCTTACCATGGAATTCCGTCATTCTAGCAACAATTCAATACAGAAAGAAAATTTTGTATAAAAAGAAAAACAATTCCTCACTGCTTCCCTCTTAGATCGAGATGCAACTGGCAACAATGTTAAACTACCAGTCTTCGATAAATAGTGGGGATCAAGGAATTGCGTTTAGGGGGCCTAACTACATGCTTTCAAAAATTGACAATAAATTTTAATTATTTCATTTTTAGCGAAGGTAATATTGTATGTAAGTTGTAGTAAAATATCTACTTTCGGAAGTATAAAGACCAAAAAATGTCATTAAAATTTAAGACTAGAAATAAAATTTCCAGTCAATAATAAAAATAAATATCAAAAGAGAATCATATAATTATTTGTTCCCACATTGATAAGCAAGTATAAATTTCTCCACATAAATTTACATTAAACACAAAAAACAGTAACATTCATTCCATTTATCAACTCACGTTAGGCCTATTAATAAAATATAAAAATAATTTCTTTATAGAAAACTTGCAATAAGAATTAGAAGTCGTGGCACACAAGATGCATGTGCATAATATTTTGAATTAATTACAATTCATTAGTTAATTTTATTTTTGTAAAATTTTGTGAGACAATTGAGTTATACATTTTTTTTTTTCTCTAATGGAGTGTGTCAGGAGTCATGAATAGAATTAAAAAAAAATGGAAGTACAAATGGAAAGTGAAAAATCCCGTAAATACATTTACTGTATTTCATTTACAGTACTACATTATCATTCTTTTTGTTCCTGTAAAGTGCAAAACATAAATGAGTAACAAAGGCAATTAATGAAGATTAAAGTTATATTCACAGCCTATCAAGAGCCAAACATGCCTCAAGAATAAGAAAAGTATCAAACACAAATTCAAAATCTGTTTTTTTATTTTTATTTTTTTGCTAATGGGAAGTCTCTGTGTTAATTCCCTTCTTTAATTAATTGAACTTTTTCTCAAGTTTATTCAATTTAATTAATTTCTCTTAAATAAAGAAAGCGAACATTAGAATTCAGAGCCACCCAAATTTATAGCTTAGGACAATAAGCTTCAGATTGAGTTCGATGAAAGCTGTTCAAATTTGACATAAAATTTGTGCAAAAAAATTGAAATTATTGAACTTAAAAACTGCAAACAAAGGATGCGAACTAAAGAGGAAGACATCAAGGCTGCCGTTGGCCATGTATTCATAGATAAGCAGCTTTTCCTCTCCATCTACACAAAGCCCCAAAAGCTTGACAAGGTTTTTGTGTTGAAGTTTCAATATTAATGGAACCTCATTGGTGAACTCATCAGAACCTTGTTGAGAACCCTTTGAGAGCCTTTTCACAGCAACTTGCTTCCCATCAGGTAATTGACCCTGAAAATACGATTGGGCCTTTAATGAGAAATTATGAAAAATATTAAGCTATTAAAACTAGAAACCGAGAAATCTGACCCTTATGGTTGACCTTGTACGTAATTTTACATCTATTGTAGTAATTAAATTTTGGAAAAAAAAAACTTAAAACTGTGAGGAAACAATGCATGAACTGTTCAATTAATTGAAGTGTAATAAGAATCGTTTCATTTTCTAATTGGATTTGGAGCAAAACCAACTACCTTTTCACCAGTTTTCCTCTTGCTCAGATTTATGCTTCTCCAAGTTCTTATGGTTCAAATTTTACCCTTATTTGATGTATAATACTGTGTCATTGATACAACATCAGTATCTAGTTGGAATCAGCCAATAGGCCAACAGCAAATAGGGCGTGCAATCGAAGCAGATAATGCCAATCCCACAACAAACAACAATATATGTCACAAGGATATATAACTACGGGACAGAAAAAAAAGAAGTTTATTACACTTTGCACTCATGTACTTTACACAAAATTTTAATCCAACACCTTCATTTTTATTTATAACAATTAGACCTTTAAACTTTTAATTTATTGTAATGTCAACCTTTTGTTTAAAAAACAAATAAAAAATTTTCATTAGACAAGCTTGTGATCTTTTGGAAGGGATAAATATAAAATGTAGCCCTGTCCTTCCCATAGACTAAAGTGTACTGAGTGAATTGCTGCTTTCAAATGAAGCTTGATTACCTTATATGCATCACACAATTAATTGTACTTGTAATGTTGGAATGATTTGGAAGTTGTAGTAGATTATTAGGGGATGGTTTAGATTTTACATCTTTACCTCTTTAAAAAAAAGGTCACGCACTTCTCAAATATTCCAAAATTTTTTGTATATTTTTCTAACAAAAGTTAACTGAAGGTGAACAATGCAATGAGTAAAGTGTAACGTGTAGCATGCACTTTTAAACCCAAGACCAATTTTAACTTACCGAAACCGTTTCAACAAATAATAATGAAATTCAAGCAGATCTAGGCCTTCTCAAATTTGGCACAAATGAAATTGTATCACATGGGTACATGGGAAACAAATCATTTGCATATTCCAACCACAGTCACACAATTAATAAATACTAAGATGAGCAATATGGTTTACTTGTTGTTTCTTCTTAATTAAGTATATGTCAACAAGTATTAGCATAGGCGAAGTACAAGCTAGCTAACTGAGATTCAGTTTTCTTGCCACTGACAATTGGTATGGCTGAAACCTCATGTTGCAAGTCCTACTGAAAACTGTCCGGACTTGACAAGAATCGTAGAATGCCTGAAGGAAGGTCTCCCAAGGCAAAATTCAAACAACATAGACAGCCAGTGGGGAGATGTCTCTGGTACAGTACTGCACAAGCCCATAGATCGTTTCGATCATCCCTTGAAATTTTGGTATTTCCAGTGGCAAACATGAGCGTAATTAATTAGAAGGATTATATGCAGCTGAGCTGCTCGCTCCAAGAGTTTATGCATGAGATGAAATCCTTGAAAGTTTCTATAAATACACCTGGGTTCGGATATATTTATCATCATCTGATCAGTTGAGCACGCAATCTTTCCAGTATAAACCACCGAGGAGAAGAACATCTGGTGATGGGGACGGACCATGCATTTCCCTGACCACGCCCCACGCTTGGAGTACTCAGAGGAATGGGGGACTACTGATAGGGTCGACCAGAAACACCGTAACGGCCCGATCAGGAGAAAGCACACGGGCTGTCAGATTCAGCTGATGACATACTGTGCATTACAATGGTTGAGACTTCAGCACCAAACATATGGATACCTCGAAGGACATAGATGGGATCGAAAGAAGGCAAAGCACCACAAAAGGAGGATCTTCCCTGAGAGGTCTAGCCGACCAGAGGCTGACTAGAGAGTCAGGACCAACCAGACCGTGGCTGCACACGACCAAGCGGACTGCACCCGAGCAAGACTAGTGAGATGGTGCCAATCATTTGTCCCACCAACCACGCCAGTGAAAGCCATCATTGGCAACCCAATCATGATAACATGCTCCCAACTCCAAGACTTCGCGTGTAGGAGAAGGCAGTCACCTCACTCACTCTGACACATGTCTAAGGAAGCATCACGTTTGGGGTTGGACAACCACGCCTCCCACTACCCTGCCACCGGTCAGGATCTCTAATGCCGCGCCGCCACGTGAAAAGACAGCCGTCTCCCATCCTCTCCATGCATACGACGCCCCTCTAGGGCTACCATGGGGCCTGCCAATATAAAAAGAAAAATCATCTTTTCCAACAAGGTACGCAAACATAAACCCTAGCCAAAACTCTGTTAAAATATCTCTAGAAACCTAACTTCGGCATCGGAGTGCCCTTGGCAGGCATCATACTGGTGCCCTTCACCCTTTTTCCTTCTCAGATTATTGGAGTTGATCGTTGCTGACCTGGAGACCGACTCACTGCATTATCATCTAGTTTGATTATTGAACTACTTGACATAGTTCGTACCATATAGTTGCATGCATTTTCAGTTGGGCAAACCTTCATGATCTCTTGGCTGGCTTTTGCATTCTTAACACAATCCTGGCAAACTTTAGGCGTGACATCCCCTCTGCAAAGTGCTCCCCATATATAAACTTGGTCGATCGGTACCATTTCCAACTGAAGTGTTATATATATCTATATATATATTTAATATATAGAAAAGTTCTCTCAGAGGAGCATTGGACCACAGGGACTCAAGGCTCTTGAGGTTGTCCGTTCCCAAATGTGCTATACATTTGGTGTATAATTAATAGTGGGATTATATCTTCACAATATCTAAATCTAGGATCTGCACCAACAGAGAGAGAGAGAGAGAGAGAGAGAGCACGAACACAGACAGCACTAAGAAAAGCTCAGGTAAAAGTGCATCTTTGGCAATTTCTTCTTATTATGGGAGCACATTTCTTCCCAACTCCTCCCAAAAAGTAACGCACATTGGAATGGAAATTGAACATCAAGAGGAGGAGATATGCTAAACATTCCTCTTGAGAATGACCATCAACAAGCTTTCAATAGTCGAATTTGTCCGATTGACAGATTGATTAACAGGAAGGACCATGTATTCCACGGGGGTGGGTGGTTATGGGCAAAAAGCTACCAATACCTCTTTTAGAACTTTGAAAAATCATTGCCGGCATCAAAGACTTATAAAATAGAAGTGCACGTTCAATGAACCCATATAGACAGTGAGTAACAATTTAGTCAACTGTATTAGAAATGCATATATATATATATATATATATATGTTCAGGTGATGTTTCAAGTTCAGCTTAAATGGATTTTAATACACATTACATGGTATTTAAGTGGTGAATGGTACCTAGTGGTTTTCAGGCTACTGACCCCATGATAATCGGCTCTTTGATTTCCTTGGTTGAGCAGAAAATAAAAAAATAAATAAAATTTACATTAAAACAAAAATGGTTAACCAAAAAAAAAAAAACGAGTTTCTTGTATGACAATTCTGCACGAAAGTAGAAGGCAAGAAATTTCAAGCATGGTGCTGGACTCCTAGTTCCGGCCACAGAGAAGGCATCAGCATCGGAACATACGAGTCATAAAGTATGACTGAGTGCGTGGCAAATGTTATTGAAATTAATATTATCCTTAACCTGCTACTCTTGTTATATTAACTATTCAATTTCTTATTTCAAACAATTCACTAACTGAAAAAAGGTATGAGTTGGATAGTCCAATGTTCTCACTTCCCCAGTTGCATAATGGTATGTGTGAAACTGTGAACTTTGACTTTGTCCTTAAGTGCCCATTCTCATAAGAAGGCTTTTATGCCAGATAGCCTAATGCTAGAAAGAAGGTTCGAGCTGTATAAGTAGGTATTAGAATTTTTAGTTTTCGTAAATTTCATAAACAAAATAACTATGGTTGTAATTGAATTTTGAGTTGTATTTGAGTCAATTTATTATAACTTGTAAGTTGAAATTATTAGAGTATAAAATGGTGCAACTAGAGTATAAGTTGCTACAACATGAAGTACTGCAGCTAGAGTATAAGTTGCTACAACATGAAGTGCTGAGACTTTAAAACGCTATATTTCTCTAACCAGATGTCCTATCGCAGTACTCCTGGCATATCGATTTCACATCATTTTTCAAAATAAACAAACATTTTCGTTTGAAAAGTTAAAACTGTAAGAAATTTGAAATGACAATACCAAATATGAAAGTATTTGAGTACCGAGCTTATAAACTATAAGTTCTAAGTTCTAAGTTACTTCTAAAAAGTTACTTTTAAAAATAGTTTTTTTTTAAAAAATATGATTAGACATAAACTATTTTTTTAAACTACTTACCCAAACACAAATCATAAGTCACTAAATAAGTTACGTTTAAACACCGCTATATATATATATATATATTAACTATTGACAAGAGCTTGTTTTATCGGGAGAAAGGTGAATAGTTGCTGAGGTATGAACCTAGACCATGAGTTGGATTGTACAAAGCATTGACCAATTAATATCACAACGAGCAATTGCACAAAACACGCTAGAAAATCACTCATGGTTACATTTTTTTTTTTTTTTTTTGGAGTAAAAAATATGAGAAGGGACGATCATCATATCAATTCCTTTTGGGCGTGAGCAGAAGGTTCCCACTCACTATAAAATTTTTGGATTAAGTCATAGCTATTAATCTAAAAGGATGAATTTATCACTGCGACTCTACTAAAGACAAGCGATGTTCATCACTTTTTTAATAGTATATAGTTCATGTAACTATTATCATAATTGAGTTCGAAGATACAACCGTTAAAAGAAGAACAAAGTACTAAGTCCAATTACTCAAATTAACTCAACTACCATTTAGTTACTATAAATAAAAAATAAAAAAAAAAGGGGGGAAGTGCGCAACAAAAACTTGTCTAACTAAGCCCACGTCAAAAACCATTGAACTTCAGGTCCAACAGGGTTCAGGCACATTCCGACCCCATAAACATGTTTTGGGGTGGGTCCAGTCACAAAGTAGGGCTTTTGAATATTACATTTGACAGTTGACTAGTAGCAAATAGTCACATTTGCCCATTATATGTACTGTCTATTCTATAATATAATATAAAGCAAACATACAATAGGTTTGTCTACCCCAATTTTGATAAGAGGGCAGCCCAGTGCAACATCCTCTCATCTCTGCATGATCTACGCGAATTTCTGAATAGGATTTATCAAAAGAAATACATGATGCCACTTTGGCACAATATTAAACCAAATGAAAAATAAATTAGCTATCACGACCAACGAAATTGCGAAATTCAAATTTAACTGCAAGTATGTAAGGGTGACGAAAATATTTTCATAAAAAAAGACTAGCAAGCATAGCACGTGGCACTCCTCTTGTCTGAAAAAAAAATTAAGTAAAAAAAAACTAGATGAGCATAAATTATTTGGGGAAATGCAATTCCCTAAAACGCACAAGGTGTTGGAATCATCACATCAAATGCAGATAGTGAACACAACAAAACACAAAAGAAACTCATGGAGAGGAGGACTGATCCAATGCATCAAGGGACTAGAGAACAGTTGACAGAGTTGAGGTTCCGAAGTTTGAGAATGGACATCACATTGACGATCACCAGGAGGAGGAGGCCGACGAAGGAAGCGATGAGGGCCCCACCTCCATGGTCACAGAAGGAGTCAAATTTGTCACAGATCTTGTTCCACCTTGCATGTGAATTACCATTCCTCCCAAGTTCACCCATGAAAGCTGCTCCACTTGCCCCGCCTGACACTAGTGTCACTGTCATCTAATATAAAGACAGAAAAACACAAAAAAATAAAAAACAAGAAATAAGATTTTGTTCATTTCAAATGAGAGAGAGACTGGCTTGACTGAAATTTTATGTGTAAAAACAGATAAAATCATCTCACAAGATTGCCCATGTATTGACATGCAAGTTAGGACATTCCCTAACCCCATTAATCTTTTTGCTCTTTGTCGTTCCTTTTTCTGTGTGTTGGAACTTCCATGAAAGTGAGATGATCAGTTGGTAAAAAGTGATAAAGAAACTTGAATATGTGAAAGTACTGATCACAAGAGCAGTATGTCCTTATATGTAGCTTATATGTGTACAGATAACATATAGAATGTAACTGTGAGGGGTAGCACAGTATAGATAAGAACGAGCTGTAAATCGAGACGTCTTAGATTAGAAACTTGAAAACTCTTTGGGCTGAGAGATTTCTCTCTCGTTGAACCCCTAGTCATGGGCTTGGATATCCTGCCTTTAACCAATTCGAAGAGGGAATTAGTCGAGTTACACATAAGCTACCTCGGTCACCCTGACTACAAAATCAAAATATATGTATATATATATTTACATAATATCCTGTAATATAGGTGGGGTGAAAATGAAGTAAACTGGTCATTGATTACCATGTCTAAAATGGGGATCATCACTACGCGGAGTCCCTTGAAATCTAACTTGTTTCCAGAAAATTCCACTGCTAACATCAACAAGTTATGAAGGCTTGCCATGGCATTAGCAATAACAAAGAACCTGTATGAACAATACATAACCTTGCTTAGTAGCGTACAGAATTTTCTAGTAGATAGAATAATAGAATCAATCAGTGACCATTAAGCCTTGTTTGGCAAAAAGAGAAAAGAAGGATAACCATAATTCATACGGACAAAAGGGCTTACACAAATGCTGGGGTGTGTTGGAACTTGGCTGCGAGTGTGGCTTTTACAGGGGTGTTTCCAATAGTGGCAACTACCAGTGTTTTGGTTTGTTTGTTAAGCGCCATTACAATTGTTGCCGACACCGTGGCAAATAATGCAATCAGCCTCAGCAGTGAAACGAGGCAACTCTTTTGTTTCTTTACTGGCACCTGGTTGTACCCAACCTCCGGCTTGTCTCCGCCTTCTAGAGCCATGGAGAGAGAGAGAGAGAGAGCTGTATGGATAAATTATATGGGTAGGGAGGGCCGGTTATATAGAGCCCGAGAGAGAGAGAGAGAGAGAGAGAGAGAGGATCACCTGCATATTTTGTCAAGTCTAATAAGCTAATGCTAGTGTGAGAGTAAAATTTCTTCGTGCGGTCTAACTAACCAGCTTATTTCACGTCTTAGTATTGGTTGTTGCGAAAAGTTAATCCCCGTAAGAAAGAGTGCAAACCACGTTTGGACTCATGTACGTATGGTAATTAATATATATGTATATATGTGTGTGTATATATGTATAAATATATATATATTTGTGTGCCCGTCATGGAATCTCATTTCACATGGCCGTAGATGAGAAAAGCTTTACAAATAGTTAGATAGTCCTACTACATAAATCTACAAATTGGTATAAGTTAATTATAAACACACTTTTTGAATTATAACTCAATATTATTATATTTTTAAATTTTAAAACATAATAAGTTAACTCCTTGAATACAGGGCCGGCTCAATAGGTTAGGCAACTGAGGCCATTGCCTAAGGCTCCAAAATTTTAAGGCCCCAATTTTTTAAAACATGTATATTATATATATGATATAATATAATTATTATGTATTTTCTTTTGTAAAAGTCTAGATCAGGAGGGAAAAAAGGCCTAAAATAAAAAAATACATTAATTAACTTTAAAAACTGTGTAGTAAAAATAAATTTTAAAAACCAATTTAATGCAAAACTAAATTTTTATCTGATTATTACCTTTTCCAAGATAAGGTAGATGAAAGGTCTCCATCCTAAACGACTCTTTTTCTATGTAAAGCAATTTAGGAGTTGTAATCCTATCAAACTCTCTCTCTCTCTCTCTCTCTGTTCTCCCTTTCTCACAACCCTGAAAAATCAACTTCATAGTCATCAAGTACAATATTTGTGGATTAGTATTGAGGTAATTTTTGTTTTACGTATTTTATTTTTTATTTAGTATCTTTCTCTATTTTATTTAATTATTGTTAATAGCAAAAATGTACTGATCCAGTTATCATTTATTGATTGTCTTCTTGTAGAAGTTATATCAAACTGAAGCTCTCATCTTTATCTGCAATTTTTATTGTCAACGGTGATAAATCAGGTTCCATTGTTCTGTACTTTCAATATTTTTTAAATTCTAATATTTTTTTGATTAGATAATTTTCTAAATTTTTTGATTAGATAATTTTCTAAATTGTACAGATTTTAAAATTAATGGAACACACAATCTGATCCAAACACTTTATTAGCCAAATATATATATATATATATATATTCTTTGCGTAATTTCTGACAAAATCTTACCTTTAAGCTCTGCCCCTATTCCTGCTACCATGGGGCTTAGCAGCTTGTGGCACAGTATAGTCTTCCCTATTCGGTTTGACCTCTCCAAAAACAAAAGAAAATATAATAATAATACTTTGATAAAACACCACATCATGAGATGACATGAACATACATCAAAGGTGCCATACCCCAACCTTCACTGCCTCTGCTATATAAATACAGACATATACTATGTGTGAGTTGTAAGTTACTATAATTTGTGATAAAGAGTTTGTTTTGTACTATAACTTGTAAATATGTCTACTAGAAAATATGAATCTAGATACGCAAAACTTCAAAAAAAAAAAAAATAGAAAATTTAATTCAATCTCAAAAGAAGCTCTGGATAGATTTGTTACTAACAATAATCAAAATATAACAAAAGATTTAAGTGAAAATTCCCTAAATGAACAGATAATTGATCCTAAAGAGCTAGAGGATAATGAAATTATTAACATAAAAGATAATAATAATAATAAAACAGATACTGTTGAAGAAAGCAACGAAAACTTTGAAGAACATCCAAATATAAATGAAAATAAATTAAATAATGACCATATTGCTCCAAATATTTATGATCCAAGTCAATGGAATAATATTGATACAAAATTAAGAGATCTATTAATAGAAAAAGATCCAATCAGATATAATGATATAAATTTTCCTAAAGATGAACTATCTAGACATTTCTCTAATATATATTATACACGAAAATTACCTAATGGAGAGAAATATGATAGAAAATGGCTTGTGTATTCAAAATATTTGGATAAAGTATTTTGTTGTTGTTGTAAATTATTTAATTCAAATTTTAGTACAAGTCAATTAGCTAACGAAGGAACCAAAGACTGGAAAAATCTTAGTGTGAAGCGTAAGAGTCATGAAACAACTAATGAACATATTACTAATATGAATAATTGGGTTGATTTAGAAATAAGATTATTAAAAAATAAAACAATTGATAAAGATATCCAAGAACAGATTAATAGAGAAAAAGATCATTGGAAAAAAGTGTTATTAAGAATTATTGTTGTAGTAAAGAATCTTGGTAAAAATAATTTGGCATTTCGAGGAACAAATGAAAAGATTTATCAAGAAAATAATGAAATTTTTTTAAGTTTAATTGAAATGATTGGAGAATTTGTTCTAGTAATGCAAGAACATATTAGACGTATACAACATGATGGACTTCATAATCATTATCTTGGACATAATATACAAAATGAATTGATTAACTTATTAGCAAACGAAATTAAAAGTAAAATTATAAAAACAATTAAAGAAGCAAAATACTATTCAATTATACTCGATTGTACTCCGGATACAAGTCATCAAGAATAAATGTCTCTTGTACTACGATGTGTTAATGTTTCAACAAGTCCCATAAAAATAGAAGAATATTTCATAGAATTTTTAAAAGTGAATGATACCACTGGGAAGGGACTTTTTAATACAATTATAGATGCATTAAAAAATCTTAAATTGGATATTAATGATGCACGTGGACAAGGATATGATAATGGATCTAATATGAAAGGAAAATACCAAGGAGTACAGAAAAGAGTACTTGATATAAATCCTAAAGCATCTTACACACTATGTGGTTGTCATAATCTAAATTTAGTCATTTGTGATATGGTTAATTCTTGTCCTAAAGCTATATCTTTTTTTGGAGTGGTACAACGTATATATTCATTATTTTCTTCTTCTACAAAGCGTTGAAAAATTTTACAAGATAATATCCCAAGTTTAACTCTTAAATCCTTATCCCAAACACGTTGGGAGAGTCATGTTGAAAGTGTCAAAGCAATAAAATTTCAAACTCCTGAAATAAGAGATGCTTTGTTACAGTTAGCCAAAACAAGTAATGATCCTAAAATAAAAAGTGAAGCTAATTGTTTAGCAACATATGAACTAGAAAATTTTGAGTTTTTATTAGGTATGACTATTTGGTATGATATATTATTTGCTGTAAACTCTGTTAGTAAATATTTACAATCAAAAGACATGCGTATTGATGTTGCAATAGACCAATTAAAAGGTCTTATTTCATTTTTTAAGAAATATAGAGAAAATGGATTTACATATGCTATGATTTCATCAAAAGAAATTGCTACTCAAATGAAAATAGAACCTGTATTTCATGAAAAACGTATTATTCGTAGGAAAAAACAATTTGACGAAAATATTAACGACGAAACATCACAATCTGTTGAAGAATCTTTTAGGATTGAATATTTTTTATACATAGTAGATCAGGCGATTTCTTCAATTCAAAGTAGGTTTGAACAATTTCAAATATATGACAATATTTTTGGTTTTTTGTTTAATTTTAATAAATTAAAATTACTAGAGGATGATAGTTTGAAAAAATATTGTCTTAATCTCGAATGTAACCTAAAACATGACATTTTTTTTGATATTGATGGTTTAGATTTATTTTCGGAATTGAAAGTTTTAAAAGAAATTTTACAAATAGAAGAAAGCACACCAATTGACGTATTAAATTATATAAAAAGATTAGATTCCTTTCTGAATACATGTATTGCTTATAAGATATTATTGACTATACTGGTAACAGTTGCTTCTGCAGAAAGAAGTTTTTCAAAGTTAAAATTAATAAAGTCCTATTTAAGATCGACTATGTCATAAGAAAGATTAACTGGATTAGCAATACTATCAATTGAAAAGAATATGTTAATAAATCTCGAATATAAAGATTTAATTAATAAATTTGCATCTCAAAAGGCAAGAAAAATAAATTTTAAATAATAATTTATTCATGATATTAAAAATTTAAAAGGCCTCATTTAAATGTTTCGCCTTAGGCCCCCGATGATGTTGAGCCGGCCCTGCTTGAACAATTAATTTATAACAATCACCCCACTTGTTAGCAATTTGTTAAAAAAATAGATGAAAAATTATTATTTGACTTGAACATGCTCACAAAAGTATAGTTTTATAGGTAAGTTGATATTCTTTTGTCATAATAATTGCATAATGATTTAAATGTTTCTTGAAATAACATGTAAATATAGAGATAATATAAAAAATATTTCAGTTGTTAGACAATGATTATAAAAAAATACATAATTTAAATATGAAATGAACTTTTGTAAATATGTACAAATTACATGATAATTTTTTATCTACTCTCTTAATTGATTGATAATATATTGTTAACAGAAGAGATCAATTTATATAAATTGATACTTTAAAGAATTAATTTATTACGTTTTAAAGTTTAGAAGCATATTGGGTCATAATTTAAAAGACGCGCTGGTAACAACCCAATGATGTATGAAAGGGAATCAAAAAAAAATGAAGCACCAATAGGAGAGTCACCCTTTTTCTTCTTTAGTCGTTATATCATCTTTAATTTAAGACTTTCAACTAGCACAGCTTTCCTATTAATTTGTTTAGAGATGATCAGGAGATTCTTATCCACTGCAGCAACTACTTCTGGGCTTCCCGAAGAACATGATAGTGTCTTAATTGCATCATTCGAATGGATATAAGAGTCGTGACGATGTTTGTTCAAAACAATAGAATTTCGTAGGTGCATGTTCTTCACAGCAACCTTTACCAACGTGCCCATTCTAAGCAGTGGCAGTCCCATGTATATGCTGGAATTCAACCCACGCAAAAACGAAAGTACAATCACTACACGCACATTATAGGAAAAAAAACACAGGGAGAATTTACCCGACTAGATAGAAAAATAAATCTATCTAGGTCCATGGGAGAGAGACACAGAATATTCCAGTAAGTATGGAAGAGTTCAATCCCTACTCCCTTCTCTCTACAAGCCACCCTCTCTCTTAATCATCTCTAGAATTTCTACAAGTTCCCTATTTATAGATAAATCTTAGAAATCTTAATATTCATATAATTAGGAACAGAGTAATATTATACAAACAAAAAATTTATACATAATTTATTATCAAAAGTGATGTGGTTGAATGAGAGCAATTCACTTTAAAAAAAAAAAAAAAAAAACACCCATCTTGATCACTCTTAGTTACAAAAATGTTATTAACATATCATTCTGGTTGGATTTTTTGTACAACTTTTATGGAAGAATAATAGTTTCTTTAGAAAAATTTTACATATATTGGATCCTCTAGTGAGTACCAATTCCTACAACCCGACCCAAATTCACATACAACTAATAATTATATAGGCATACAGAATACAAGACACACACCCAACAATGTACATATTGACTTGTATTTGCAAACCACTCTTAAGATAACAGTGTCAATGTCGATTCTGTTGCGGTCAAATTGTCACACTCAAATTATTCATCAGTTATTAATGAGTATAAAGTTTGCAATATCACTCCGAAATGAGGTCTTAGGCAAGGGCCCAAATTTCCCCTCATCGTTATACATTGATCTCAGAAGTCCTAAATAGTCTTATTCAAAAAGCAATGATCTCTAAGGAAATATCTTACTCCATCACATTTGTTATTTGCAGATGATTCTATTTTTTTTTTTTTTTTTTCAAAAGCCAAGGTGAATGAATCCTCAAAGTTCAAAAGAATTCTTCATTCCTTTAATTCGTTTTTGGACAAAAGGGTAAATTATCAATAGTCTCAGATTTTTTTCTCGCGTAATACTAGTTCAGAGATTAAGGAGCCATATTACAATCTTTAGAAATGAAAACCATGGACCTTTAAAAAAAAAAAAAATGGCAGTATCTTGATTTGCCAGCTTTGTGGAGCCAATTGAAATAAGAGGCAATGGCGTTCATTAGAGCCAAACTTCTCAGGTAGTTGCAAGGATGGAAGCAGAAGTTCCTTTCCCAAGCAGGTAAGGAAGTTCTTATGAAAGCAGTAATGCATGCCATTCACACTTATACAATGATGTGCTTTAAGGTCCCAGAATCACTTTACAAGTGCTTTTAGTTTGTTGACTAGTCGGCTTTGGTGGGAGAGAAGATGCACATGGCAAGAAAATTCATCAGCGAAATTGGGACTCTCTTACATCTCCAAAAGGATTGGGAGGCATGGGCTGTAGAGACCTATCATGTTCCAATCAAGCCTTATTGGTAACGATTTTGGGTCTAATTTCCTTATATGGGAAGATGGGTGGGTGGGTGCCAAACATTACTCATTTTAAGACTGAGTAATACATTCTTAATCAATTTTCTCAACACAAGATTGTAGGACCTATATTAATAAATTCATGTAAAATCTATTTATTTATGCCTTACAAAAGGTGGAAGGAAGATGATGTAACATTAATGGTTTTGCTTTTGCAAGAAGCAGAGGTGAGGAGCCTCAGGATTCCCCATAGTGTGACTAACAAGAATGATTACCTAGTATGGAATCCTAATCCATCCAGTTTTTATTCAGTTAAATAAGGTTATGCTTTGGCCTACATAAATAAAATCAAGAACAAGAGGAAATCTCCCGGTTCATCTCATCAGGTCTCGGAGGCGTTGTGGAAGAAGATATGGCATAATCCCAATTCTCCCTACAGTTAAAAACAAGTTTTTATGGAGGGTGATCCGAAATGTATTGACTGCTAGAGTTAATCTATCTCATAGATGGGAAGTGTGCCAGAGATTGCTCAACAAATCCAATCTATTGAAGTCAGCATCACCATCACCATTGATAATTGTCTAACTGCCAAAAAGATTTTATAAAAAACTGCTAAGCAATAAATATGTTTCAAACAATTACTATCCTCTCCCATGTAATTCAAACAGTTTTAAGTTCTTCAAAACCTCGATTTGGCAGCATGTTGTTGTAAGAAAAAATAATAATCAATTCCATTCTGTTATGCACAACATATCTCCACATCCATCTTCACAGCTGAAGGAAACAATAATTTTGAACTACTATTGCCTAAATAATATTCCACAGAATAAATCACAGAATTTTCTTGGATCACTTCTTCTCTGTCGTGACGCCAACAACAACATTGCTCACCTACAAATTTCACAATTATATCAGCCACATGCAAAGGGCCTTTTTATTTATTTATTTATTTATTTTTATTTTAGGGTGGGGGAGGTAGGCACGAAAATAATACCAATTTGCCACTTTCATCAACGGACATAGGATTCTCAACAACAACAGTTTGGCTCTGAGAATAAGGCATTGCCTGCAGCAGATTCAACGGCATTCCAGAGGATTGAGCAACACATCAAACATAACAAAAAGGCCATATAAAACTTTCGCTGGGTGAACTTCAGCACAAATTAACTTACTGCTGAAGTGGAGGGCATTGATGCAGACATAGTTGTGCCATGTGCTCTGTTTACAGGGACCCTTACATTGCCCATCTGGAAGACATGTAAGAAAGATGATTGAGAAAAATTCAGCATTGGACTATCAACAAAAATAACAAAGATAACATTCCACTACGTAATTTGAACTACAATTACACAACATACCCAATCTGACACCACAAATTAGAAATCACATCTATGTCTAATGACGTACTATTCAGTATGCGCAGATGGATATTCACAGGAAAATAAATAGAATTCAGAACTTTAGCCTGTGCATCAAATGTGATAAAATATGTTCATCCATACACCTTCTAATCGTTAATCAGAAACACTAAATTCAACTTCTAATCATAATAATCATTATTTTCCATGGTTCCATTGAAGAGAAAACAATGGACTTAAAAAGAGTTATTCTATGATGAGACATTTCAGAGCTGGTGAGCAATAGGGGTTGTATCAACATTTATTAATGTCTAATGGTCGTCATACCCAGCGCTTGGGTACTACCTAACAGACAAGGGACATGGAGACGACACAATACACGGACACTGACACAGCAATTTGCAACAAAATAAGGACATGGCAAAAAAACCAAAGAGAGTGAACAAATAGCTCTAATATGTATTTTTGTCATTGACTCCTATGTCATTCTTTTCAAAATTCTGATGTATCTTATGTGTGTCTAAGTGATAGACACACATGTCCCCATGTCTAAACTGTGTCTAGATCTAAAACTATTGAATAAATAATAGGAAACTTTGGACGCATCTCTAACAGTGTTGGGATCATCGGGGTGTGTCTGACATGGACAAGGCACACTCAAAGAAGTGTATGTGCTTCTTAGGGTTCTTGTCTTCCAGTTGCTTGAACCCCATCTTCATCTACTACCATAACTCCCTGCAAACCGTAAAACCCTGAAGTGCCAATAGAACAAAGTTCAATTGAAGGTAAAAAGACCTTTCCAAATTATTTGGGCTAGCATACAGAAATACTATTTTTTACCATTCTACTCTACCCTGTCTAGGGCATTGCTCCATATCCACCCCCTGTTTTAAAATCCCCTCGCTGCATTTCACAAATGTGTGACCTCCACAAATGCAAATAGATTTAATCTTAACCAGAATAAAATAAATGACTGAAATTTTAATGAGCCACTCTGTTGCTGCCAACATGAGATTTTTAATAGCTAAATTACACCAAGAAGCAGCATTGAGTCCATACTCCTTTGAATTAGTTGTGGATGAACTCAAGGCACATTAAGGAGGACGTCTCATGGTGTATGTTATTTGCTGGCAATGTAGTTTTAGTTAATGATACTAAAGGCTGGGTTAACTTTAGGATAGAAATATGGCAGGATATTAAGAATCTAAGTTTTAGGTTAAATAGGACAAAGGCAGAGTATAGGGAGTGCAGTTTTATCAAAACTAGACATAGTAACGAAGATAGGGCGACACTTATTCGCTGGGAGAAATGTAGAGGTGAGCACAATCATATAGCAACCAAATTATTCACAAGGACAGGGAGATTGAGGAGGATGAGGCCAAAGAGGTAAAGTAAGATGTATGAAAGAGAAAAGTGCTTCGAGTATGTTATGTGATCGTTGAGTTCCTGCTAAATTAAGAAGAGTTCTATTAGACAACAATATGAGGCCAACTATGTGGTATGGACATATGGTACTTGAGTGCCAAGCAGTTCAAAAATAACATGGTCAAAATATAAGCATAGCTGAAACAAGGATATTAAGATGGACAAGTAGTGTGAGAAAAAAAGATTAAATAAGAAATGAGATATATTATAGGAAGTTAGAAGTGGCACCAATTGAAGATAAAATAAGAGCCATTTGAGATGGTTTAGCCATGTACAATGTAAACCACCTCATGCGTCAGGAGCAACGAGTGATTTGATACAAAGTTAAAGATGTCAAAAAGACGAGTTACGGCAAGAAAAACATGGGTTTGAGGCTGTGAAAAAAAACATGACTTAACAAAGAACATGGCTTTGAATAGAGCCGACTCGATAAAATAGATCCATGTAGCCAACCCCGAGTAACCAAATTAAAGCACATTGAGCTGAGCTGGGTATAAATTACAAAAACTTCATTGTCCAAAATTGAAAAAAGGAAGAGTACATGTATAGCAGGCACAAAGGAAGTTGAAGCAAAGTGATCAAAAAGGTTCCCCCACCCCACAAAAAAAATAATAACAAAAAAAAATAAAAAGAGAAAAAAGGAGAGAGAGAGAGAGAGAGAGAGAGAGAGAGAGAGAGAGAGAGATGATGGTATGATCCAGCATCATTAAAGTAAACAATTAAGTAGATTTTCTTATACTCACATTAACATTTGTAATGTAGTGACAAATAGCACATTTGACTGATGGAGCTCCATATGGGTACATCAGCGTTGTCCGGCAATGCCCACAGTTAACATGCGCGAGCTGGTTAGACGCTTTTGCATGCACAGTGAAAACCACAAAAGTTACAAAATTGTTGATCAAAAAACTATAAAGTAGAGAAACAAAATGATGCAGTATAATTAGAAATACATAGTACAATGCAATCTTCCAATCAAAAAGCAAAATGTTACAAGTCACATGCTAGTTGTCTAGCATAAATAATAGTGGGGCCGAAACAAAAATAAAAGAAATATACATGTTTACCACACCTGAATTCCTATAATCTTTTTTTGGGTCGGCAACTACAGCAAGTGTCAAGTATTTTAGTCAAAAAAGACTGTACTTGTAATGTGGATAACTAACTGCTCACAAGAAGAAACGACCAACTCTATGGCCCATATCATCGAAAATATACTTCAAAACAAAATAGCTTTCATTAGCTCCTACACTGATTTCTACTGTCCAATTCCGGATAACACCATGCAGGATAAAAATTAAAGTTGAACACAATGCTCAGCCATATCCATATGGACTTCTCCAAAAGAGAAAAACACAAGGGAATAAAAGAAGAGAGGCTATTGACACCTGTTCTTCAAACATTCCTTCGAAAACATTGCCCGAAGTTGTAGACTTTGGTGCTACCTAATAACTTCTAAACAAGAAGTTCTTTCCATGAGTTGTTCACATTAACCCGTAAGCCACAAACTTGCCAGGGCAGGGAAGCAAAATAGACCACTTCCTATTCACAGAATAACTAAATTAATAATTTCATATCTTGTGTAGGCTACAGAGACACTGGACAGATAGGAAATGGGTTCCTCTGATAATTCAGACATCACCACGCATGTCTAACATAGGCTACACTGTCACGATAGATCTAAATAGGTCATGTTCTTCATGGAAACATCACCACCATGAGATGTCTTCCAATTAAGGTAGAAGCAAGCTATTCATCCAAAAGTTCATACACAGAAGCAAAAAGTTAAAAGAATTTAAAAGACAAAAACAAGAACTGTATTTTCCAATTTTTCCTTGAGCTATGCTCTGAAAAAATAATGTCAGAGGACTTAATCTAATGTCCATAAAGGGAGTGAAGGATATTTTCAGACAGGGTTTGGTGGGGGGAGAAGCAGACATCAGTAAGGGGGTTCATAAATCGAGCATTAAAATTACTACATATAAAGGTGATTGATCTATACATGTGGACAAGAGTCTTCAAGCAGTTGTACCTGGCGCAAGGTTCACTGTTTGACAGCAGGAGCATCTCACACTTGTAGCCCCACGTGTATGCATAAGCAATGTACGGCAACCTCCGCATATAAGCTGAGCCATTTCCATTCCTGCATGGTTTGCAGTAGCTTAGATGATAAAACCAGAAAGCTTAATATCTAGTTCCTATAAAGTATCTAAGCTAAACTATAAAATGACTCCAATTGACGCTGCCCTCAAGCAGACTTCGAAGTGTAAAATCTAAAATGTAAAATGTGTCCAATTGACACCTGCTCTCAAGTGGATATTATAATGTCAAATGTGTCACTTGTTTCATCTCAGATACACTCAATTCACATGACCCAAATGAGGCCATCTCCATATCATAGCGCCTATGTTGCACTTTAGGGGACAAGCTTTAAGTCAGATATACACAACACAACATGCCTAGCCCTGTTCAATAGGCAATCCATATAAAATCTTATATTGATAGTAACACTTTCAACCATGTGCACCAAGCAGAAATTACATGTTTTTTCCTAATTTATTATATCAGTATCAGCAGTTAAACATTTACAAAGGAAAGGTAAGATCCAAAACCATAAGTACTGGTGAGCATGAATGCAGAGAACTTCCCTGCATAAAAACAACAGACTCCAATGGAAACCACATTATTCGTTCCTTTTTCTATCTTTTCCTCTTCTTCTTCTTCTTCTTCTTCTTCTTCTTTTAATTCTTTTCCTCCTTTTTTTCTTCGTTTTCTGTTGTGTGTGTATGTGTGGTGAGGTGGTTGATAAAATAAAAAAGCTTTATAAGCAAAGTTGAGCTGAACTAGGACTTCAGTGCTCTTAGAAAGTTTTTATTTAAGTTCTTTTCAAATGATATTGACAAAGATGAACTAGTTGAAGCTTTAAAAGGCCAAATGGAAAATAATTTGACGCAAGAATGAAAAGGAAAAAAAACATTTCTATGCTTCAGACCTAAGAAGTACGGACACGGATATGCGTGTTGGACACGACATGTGTCAGATACGCCGACATGGAAATATTAAAAAATTGCTAGACAAGACACGGCGAGGACATGGCAAAAATATTTTATATCTTATTCATCATATATATGAATATTTTACTTAAAGATAATGAAAACATGCAATATAACACTAGTTAAAATTAAAAATCATGTATTTCATAGTTTAAATATTGGATTGGGTTTAATATCACGTTGCTTTATTTTTCAATTGCATCATAAGTTATTTTCTTCAAACATGCTACATGTTTCACGTCTGTCCAAGTGATGGATACGGTTGTTCAAGTGACGGACACGCATGGCCTCAACATGTCCGACATGTGTTTGATTTTAAAAAAATAAAGAAAATAATAGGACATGTTTGGACGCTGATCCGACATGTGCTGAGGAGGGTCTAGCATGTGTCGTGTCCGACTTGGACACAATACCTTCTTAGAAGTGTCTGTGCTTCTTTGCTTCAGACTCGTCTAGGAAGTCAAAGCTAGTCTGGTTAACAAGTTCCAAAAATTCTCAAGATGTTAAGATACTATATAATGGATTGAACTGCTTAAACTTGCAACTAATCTGCGAATGGGATTTCCAGATATCCTGACCTATATATTCACTGCATGTGTGCAGGCAAGCCAAATATTGCTTTTGCTTTATGCAAGCTGTTCTAGATACAAAAGGAAGTCTTCTTCCATATAGATCCCTAACCTTCATATGAGCAAGGAGGCCACATTGCCAGATTGCAAAGAAACCCACTAAAGATAATAAATATATAAACAACATTACTTACCTGAACAATTAATTGATAAACCATTTTTGGTTGTCTCAAGTGCTAATGATATTTAAACATTTTCCAAATTTAAAATCAGAATGACAATTCTTCAATAGAAAAGCAATATGGAGTCATGCGCCAGCAAGGCAAGTAAGCAAGATGACTGGGTGATGAAAGTGGGAAATGCAATCCGATACAAAGAATAAGTCCATTGATGTCTACAAATCCAGAAAATCCACCAGAAGCATGAAATGGGATAACATATATCAAAGGATAACTCTAAACTTTGCTTGACTGGGACAGAAATAGTAGTTTTAAGAGTAGGTCCAACAAAACTTGTTCATCAAGAAACGTGGAAAGTCGAATGTCCCTTGAAGAAGAATTTCCAGTGGCTCCAGACATGAGCTCTAGTTCCAGTCAAAAGTAGCTTCCACCAATATAGATATAGTAAGAATATCAAATGATCATATTTTTTACACCCAAGGCCAAAAACTCCTTTTAAGTGGGGTGATATGAGGGTTGCTAACTAGAAAGACCTCCTAAGTGGGGTGAGGTGGTGCTATGAGTTGAGTTGAGTTGAGTCTCGCATCACCAGGTAAAGTCGAAGTGAAGTGTCATATATGTAAGCAATTACATCTAATTGGTACAATGTATTTTAAAGCCGTGCAGGCCAAGGCCCAAAGCAGACAATATCGTATCATGTGGATTCTGGGTGGTGATAGAATGGTATCAGAGCCCAAACCAAATGAAAGTGTGCGGACTTGACCCCACACGAAGACATGTGGCCCCAAGGGTGGTGGACTATAATCCTCAAGATCAAAAAGACATCTTAAGTGGAGTGAAGTGAAGGTTTGCAAACAAGAAAGACCTCTTACGACGGTGAGGTGGTGCTATGAGTTGAGTTCCACATCGACTGGTGAAGTCGAAATGAAGTATTATATGTGCAGGCCAAGACCCAATGCAGACAATATTGTGTCATTTGGATCCTAAGTCATGATGATATTACTGCACAAATTAAACTTTTATTAAATTATATTTGCACATAAGATCATATGCATAATGAGTCACACCAATCACATACATAAAATTATATCAAAGCAATTCCAGGTTATTTAACACCATCTTTATTCTTTTCCTAGAAATTGAATTTCCTTCAGAATCAACTGTGTAATAATTACAATGCCAAGAATCGACCCACTTTTGGAAGAAACGATCTTCTAGCACGAGTACAATAATTATATGCAAAAGTTTTCTATTCTTATCGAGTTGTACTTCATTGGCACACAACCAAATTAGCAAAAAATGCCATTCATAGCAAAAGTCATGGCTAGAAGTAAATACATAGGAATTATTCTAATTCCCATATGATCAAACCTAGTAAAGGCAATGATAAGTTCTTCACTGAACTCCTTTTGTTCTTCATCAACCCTCCCAAATAAACTGACATTTTGCTGCCATTTTGAGTTTCAGCATGTCAATTGCAATTGTTTTAGGGGGAACGCAATAAAAATCATGGATGCCTCCTCTTACTAGTAGTTCTAATTGCAGTTGATATAGATGAAAATTTTTTACTTCTCTTGTTCTCCACATGTTTAGATCACTTCTTATTTTAACTAAAACAACTTCGTTAGAATAGAAACATGTGACCTTCAAGTTTTCATCCATTTTTGTTAGTGGTACACCAGAAACAAAAGTGTGAACTTTGATTGAATGGAAATGAAAGGATATTTTGATCCTTGCTTGCAAAACCACTGAATTTTTATCTTTTCCTTGATACCTAAGGCTCAATTATGCATACGAAGGAAGATGATGTTACTCAAAACTAAAATGGGGTGGGTTAAGTGGAGGAGTGCGTCAGGTGTATAGCGTGATGAAACTTAAAGAATAACATTACAAGACGGCAATAAGACCAGCCCACACTTTATACTTCAGAATATTGGGCAGCTAAGAAACAACATGTTAACAAAATGAGTTCAGTCATGATGTGAATGTTGTTGTTTGTGTGAATAAAGTGTATGTAGGGTGTTAATTAACCCTAACACACGTAAGGTTTATTTATATTAGGCATAAGCCTTTTACCAGTTGTGTTTAACCAATGTGGGACTAAACATAACATAGCATACTCTAACACTCCCCCTCAAGCTGGAGAATAAATATCAGTAAGTCCCAGCTTGTTACACAATAATTCTAACCGTGGCTTAAACAAAAGTTTAGTAAACATATCAGCTAACTGAGCGCCAGTAGACACAAAGGGAGTAGCAATCACACCAACTATCAGCTTCTCGCGAACCAAATGACAATCAACCTCAATATGCTTAGTCCTCTCATGAAAAACTGGATTAGACGCAATGTGAATTGCTGCTTGATTATCACAAAATAGATTCATAGGCAGCTGCACATTGAATCCTATTTCCTCAAGCAAAAAGCGCACCCACACAATCTCACAAGTAGTATGAGCCATGGCTCGATATTCAGCTTCTGCACTAGATCGAGCCACAACAGTCTGTTTCTTACTCTTCCAATTGACAAGATTTCCACCTAGAAAGACACAATATCCTGTGGTAGATCGCCTATCAGATGGAGACCCTGCCTAATCAGAATCAGTGAATGCCTCAACACGTAAGTGTCCACTTGCCCGATAAAACAGACCACGCCCTGGATGAGACTTAAGATACCTCACAAGTCTGAGTACTGCTTCCCAATGTGGAAGACGAGGTGCAGACATAAACTGGCTCACCATACTGACTGCAAATGAAATATCAGGACATGTGATTGTAACATAGTTCAACTTACCAACCAAGCGGCGATATTGATCTGGATTAGGGAGTAACTCCCCCTGGTCAACACATAGTTTCACATTAGGATCCATGGGGGTCTCAACAGGCTTACTTCCCAATAGTCCAGTCTCTTGCAAAATATCCAACACATACTTTCTTTGAGACAAGCTAATACCATCTTTAGATCGTGCCACCTCAACACCTAAGAAATATCGTAATTTTCCCAAGTCCTTGGTATAAAACTGCTGCTGTAGGAAGGTTTTCAACTCATTGACACCGTTCTGATCATCACCAGTTATAATAATGTCATCCACATAGACAATCAACAATACTTTTCCCTTTGCCGACGTGAGAGAAAAAACAGAATGATCTAACTCACTACGACACATGCCAAATCTCATAACAGCATCACTAAACTTGCCAAACCAAGCTCTAGGAGATTGCTTAAGGCCATACAATGCTTTACGGAGGCGACATACCCGATTACACTCCCCCTGAGCAACAAACCCTGGTGGTTGCTCCATGTAGACTTCCTCATGAAGGTCACCATGCAAGAAGGCATTTTTAACATCCAATTGGAATAAAGGCCAACCAAGATTAGCAGCAAGAGACAGAAGAATACGAACAAACCCATGCTTGGCAACGGGAGAGAAAGTCTCAGCATAATCAACACCATAAGTCTGAGTATAACCTTTAGCAACAAGACGGGCCTTATAGAGTGCAACAGACCCATCCGGATGGTATTTTACAGTGAACACCCAGCGACACCCGACGGTAGTTTTGTCAGACGGAAGAGATACCAAGTCCCAAGTGCCATTATGGTGAAGGGCAGACATCTCATCTTCCATAGCCATCCGCCACTCGGAAATAGATAAGGCTTCCTGGACAGTATTAGGAACAAATATGGACGAAACAGAAGTAGCAAAGGCACGAAGGGAGGGAGATAGGTGGGCATAAGAGACATAACGAGCAATAGGATGAGAAGTGCAAGTACGAGTACCTTTGCGAAGAGCAATAGGAAGTGAAGCAGGAGAAGGTGGTGACGTTGGTTCCGAATCGTGCAAGGGCTCAGGATCTCGCAACAAGGCAGTCGAGACGGGCAGGGGTGGAGATGGTGCAGAAAGAACCTTCGGCCGACGAGTATATACCTGCAGTGGGAGCGGAGGAGCGGGCGAAGAAGGAATCGAGGTGAGGATATAATGAGACGGATCCAGTGGGACAGAAGACGGGAAAAAAGGTAAGGACTCATTAAAGGTGACATCAGCACACACAAACTCACGCCGGAGAGACGGAGAATAACACCGATATCCCTTTTGGGTCCGAGAGTACCCAAGAAAGACACATTTAATGGATCGGGGATCCAGTTTATCCCGCCCAGGACCAAGAGCATGAACATAACATGTGCAACCAAAAACCTTAAGAGGCAGAGAAAACAAAGAGTGACCAGGAAACAAAACGTCATATGGAATTTGGCCCCCTAAGACGGAGGAAGGCATGCGATTAATGAGATACCCGGCAGTAAGAACAGCATCGCTCCAAAAAGATTTAGGAACTTGGTGCTGAAATAAAAGGGCACGGGTGACATCTAACATATGACGCAACTTACGTTCAGCAACCCCATTCTGTTGGGGAGTGCGAGAACAAGAAGATTGATGAATAATACCATGGTCATCAAGAAAAACACAGATAAACGAGTACGAAAATATTCTGCAGCATTATCAGTACGGAGAATCTGAATAGAAACATCAAACTGAGTTTTTATTTCTTGATAAAAAGATTTAAAAATGGCATACAACTCAGAACGTGCTTTCATAAGATAAACATAAGTAAGACGGGAATAATCATCCACAAAAATAACAAAATACTGAAATCCGGAGCGTGACGGAACATGGAAAGGACCCCAAATATCGGAATGAACTAAATGAAAAGGACGCGACACACGACTCTCGACTCTATGAGGAAAAGAAACACGATGATGCTTACTAAATTGACAGACTTCACAAGATAAATCAGTGACACGACTACAAGACGGAACTAAGCGTTTAAGATTCTGGAGAGACGGATGACCAAGGCGGCAATGATACTGGTATGCAGAAACTGAGGACTGGAGGGCAACAGAAGGCGGGAGCTCGTCATCAGTAAAGTAATAGAGACCACCCAACTCAGTACCCCCACCGATCTTCCTCCCCGTCGTGAGATCCTGAAAAACACAATAACCAGGAAAGAATGTGACGGAACAATTTAAGGATTTAGTAAGCTTACTGACAGACAGGAGACTATATGGAAAACGAGGAACATGAAAAACAGAGTCCAAAGAAAGTGATGAATTTAAAGTAACGGAACCCAAACCGGCAATGTGAGAAGTGGAACCATCAGCTAAGGTAACATGAGAAGACTGGCCAATAGGACGAGAGCCAGACAAAATAGCGGAAGCACCAATCATATGATCATTAGCACCAGAATCAATGATCCATGGAGAATGAGAAGCAAGGCCAGCAAAGGAAGAACCTGTCTGAGCAAAGGTAGCAGTGGAGGATGGCAGAGGAGATGGCTGCAGAGACGTGAGACGGTGGTATTCATCCTCTAAAATAGTAACCACACGCGAAGTGGAGCTAGGTGACCCGGTGAACTGAAGCCCATCATGCTCAGAAACAGTAGCCTGATGTGCAGAAGGGTGGCCATTAAGCTGCCAACAACGATCAACTGTATGATTAGTCCCCTTACAATAAGTACAAAACCGAGGAACACGACCCCGACCACGACCAGTAACTCCTGACTGCTGACCCGTACGCCCAGAATCACGACCGGGACCAACAGAAACACGGCCACCTTGACCAGAGTCACGACCAAAACTACCACGTGCCCCTCCTCCAGACTCGCGACCACCACGCCCAAAACCACGGAAAGGAGGACCACTAGGAACCGAAGCAACGAAAGCAGACTGATCAGAAGGCAAGGAGGACACAGAACCAGTATCAGATATAGAGGCCTGGCGAAGGCGGCTGAACACTTCACTGAGGGAAGGTAACTCCTGACCTCCTAGCAACTGAGAACGAATCGGATCATAAGACTGAGGCAAACCATTCAAGAAGCGAGTCACATGAAGAGACTCACGCTGTCAACGCATAACCTTAATATCAGTAGAAAGAGGCTGACAAATATTGAGCTCCTCACAAACACGACTGAACTTAGCATAATATGTCTCCAAAGAAGAGTCACCAAGACCCAGAGAAAAATAGTCCTGATACAAATCAAAAGTCCGACGCAGATTATTAACCCCAGAATATAACTCCTGAGTTCGTTGCCAAACCTGTTTAGCGGTGTCCAAAAACATTAGTGCACCACTAATATCAGGCTCCATACTATTCCACAATTTAAGGCGAATTTGGGCATCCTCAATATTCCAATAGGCAAGTGCAGTAGTGTCAATGGGAGGATCATCAGTGAGAAAATCATGTTGCTTGGAGCCCAAAAAATATGTCTCAACAGATTTAGCCCAAATAGCATAGTTCTTTCCGTTCAAACGAATAGCAGTAATGGACAACATGTTGGGGGACCAGTGGTGAGAAACAGCAGGAGTAGGAGAACTAGAAATACTGGAAACAGGACTAGTAGTCATCTCAAATAGTAATGGAGGAGCACAAAGCCAAAAATAAGGACTGAAGAAACTCTCAACAAAATACCAGAGTAATCCCAGAAAAGAAGAATCATGTACCAATTTCGGAGATCATTTAGAGCATGATAGCAGCCCCAAGAAGTGCAGCGAAGGAAGAGAACAAGCCCAAATCAGTCCCACAGGCAAGCCGTCGATGGAAAAGAGCCAAAAAACAGCCCACTGAACCAACAAACGAGCAAGAAAACACCAAGAAAGCCTCTAGAACAGTAAATTGGCACCCATAGAACAAGATTCAAGCAGCCAAAAGCCTGGGTAATCGCGCAAACAGGAGATCGAAAAATCGGAAAAAAAAAATTCCGAAAAAGTTTCAAAAATAGAAAACTCACATCAAATGGCTCCAAAAAATTTCAGAAAAATCACCATAATATCCAGAAGGTGAAAACGAGCCAGAGTGGAGCATCCCGAACTTCGGCCGATCGGCGTAGGGCTGACGTCAGCATGACGTCATCGTACGGCTGATGACGTCAGCCCTAGAAAATGGGGTGGTGGTGGTGATGATCAGTCTACTCCAACGTGTTTTGGGTGTCGAGTTAGGGTTTTGAAGGAGAGATTGGGGTCGAGTTAAGGTTTCGACAGTAGCTGGTGGTTGTTGACAATGGCGGTTATAGAAGATCTAGACTAGGCTCTGATACCATGTTGTTTGTGTGAATAAAGTGTATGTAGGGTGTTAATTAACCCTAACACACGTAAGGTTTATTTATATTAGGCATAAGTCTTTTACCAGTTGTGTTTAACCAATGTGGGACTAAACATAACATAGCATACTCTAACAAATGTCAAGATGGATGTATGGTAAAATGAGGGGAAAAAATAGGAATGAATAAATTTGTGATGTAGCAAAAGTATCACCTATTGGAAATAAAATGAAGGAAAAATCAACTAAGATGGTTTGGCTATGGGTATGAAGACCCACAAGCAAGGAAAAGTGAAGTTTCCACATTGAAGGTAATGTTATTAGATGGGGTAGACCAAAAACAATGTAGGTTGATCTAGAAGGAGAAGGCATGTGGTTTACGTGAAATTATGATCCTTGAATAGCAGAATGTCAAACTAGGATTCATGTAGCAAATGCCAAATGTTGAGACTCCCTTCTTTCTCTCCCTTCCATTCCCCATTAGTTCCGCGCCCCCCCCCCCCCCCCCCCCCCCCCCCCCACCCTCTTCTTCCTTCCCTTCCCCTTCTTGAATAAAATTAAAAATGAAAACAAAAATAAGAAATTCACATCTAGCAAATAAGATGTTGCCCAAAATTGGTCATTGTCAATTGTGGGTGCTAGGAGAGGTAAGACTAGATATAACCTATCCTCCGGCTTTATTTGCAAAAGTGTCATCTCACAAACTCCAACTCATGTTTGCATGCTTGGTGATCCGAGCTATTGCCATTGCACCATGCAATTCCCCTCCCAGCACAATATCAAATTTAGAATCTAAGTCCATCAATGGAATAATATACATAATATTTGCTAACCTATCAACAATTAATGCCATATTAAAGAATATATTTGTATCCTGAAAGATAAGCAAGGATATTTTAAATGATTAACTAAACCACCAAAAATTTAAAAGCAAATCATATTTTTATAGGGGCATGGAAAGAAGTTAGGGCTTTGAGATCCAATTTCCTTTTTCCCACCACCAGCTTGAGGACCACCTTAAAGCATAAATAAATAAGTAAAAACAAAATAAACAAGAAGTTGCACTAAAAATCTTCTTCAACTATGCAAAACCCAAAAGCACTGAAGACTATACATTACCAACAAAACAAGATCACTTAAAATGGTTTGGACATCCATACATAATCAATGGTATCCTATTAAGGTAAACTAGTCATCATTATAAATTCTTGTTAAGGCAACTGCATAGGTAGTTGCATTTGCATGCAAGTTACCTTATCACTTCCCCCACCTCCCTCCCCTGCCCCTTTTGCCACTACGAAGAATTCACACAAAAACAGCAAAAAGGACCTTCTGAGAAGTGATAATTAATAAATGCACAAGTAAATGCTCTTTGGTACGCAATTAGATTAAAGGAAATAGTGATAGAAGATACCAGGAAGCGGGACTGAGGTTATTGCATTACATAATGCACAACAGACATTTGTTGCTCCTCTAGGATAAACAAGAATGCTCCTACACCGATTGCACACTATCTGGCTCTGCATATCTGTGATGCCAAGAAATTCATGTCACTACAAAACATGGTAATCATATTGGAGATCTTAAAAGAAAAATACAAAACCCCACAAATGATATTACTGAGAATATTTATAAGTAGGCCCAAGATAATTTTGTAAAGTTCGTTACTTAATCCAAACCAATCTAATTTCTATGAAAGTCATAGTGGTAGCAGACTAAAATTTATGATCTCACTGGCAAGGAAAGTTCAATAGGAGTTGAGAGTAAAACTAAGAAGAAAGATTTCTGCACCATGGTTTAACTTAAAGAGAATATGGCTTAACTCTTAACCATGAGCTCTTCATCTAGGTAACTTCAGCCACTTGAGTTGCAGAGAGAACACACGAAGGTAACGAGTAAATGAATTGCACTTTGTCTCTCAGCAAGGAATAAAAGGACAATAAATTAAGAAAACAGTTCCAAAACAACAAGACCACAAGAATGCAAGAGCAACCATAGCTGTTATACTCCCAATCTAGATCTTACGATCCATTATGGAGGTAGGATCTTGCAATTTCACTGTAGGATCTTACTATTTTTAGATCCTACCCTAGCTCTATTTTTAAACTTTGTTTTGCTTAACACGTCTTTTTTTTTTTGGTTATTTTTATGTTTGTGGCATACCTATTTTACACAAGGTTCAAATCAAACAAAATTTTTTTTATTGTATCAAACATGTGAGGCAAAACAAATTAGGACAATCAATATTCCTACATTGCAGCATTTTGAAAAACTACAAAGCTAAAGGAATACAAATGCTATTCAAGTATCACCATCTCCATCTCTAACCCATTCAACTTTCCAATAATGGTTCATCTACTCTGTCTCTCTCATTCTCTCATATTGTATAGTTGATTACTAATCTGTATTTTTTTCCCTTGCTTTTATCCAGTAAATCAAATAGCTTTAAAAAAAAAATTTGTTCTATTTCTTTTCTATATAGAATTTGTTCTCCTTTTCTTTTTATTTTTTCTTTAATCATAATCGTCTGTTAAACTACAAAGCCCTTATTTCAACCATTTTATTTTTCTTTTTTCAAGTATCCTTTTTGTAGTACATAGTTCTTCTTTCTTTCTTTTTTTAACATTATATAATGTTTATGTGATTTACTATATTTTTAACATTATCTATATTTTTTGCATAATTTAGGCTCATTTTGTGTCTAATTCTAACAAATATCAGTCCTATAGAAATTATAATGCATTTTTTTATTTATTTTTTTGGGAGGATTTTACAATCCTCGATCTGATGCTATAATTGGATCCCGTAAACCCCTCAAACGATCCAATGTAAGATCTCGATTTTGACAACCTTGAGAGCAACCGCAAAAGCATAAACCACTTTTAGTCATAAGCATGTTCGTACATTGGTTAAGATGTGTTAACAAAAAGCATAGATTGGACCACTTTCTTCAAGGAAGCAGGCATTCCCCCAAACCCACCCACCCCCCCACCACACACACACACATACACAAAAAAAAAACCTATACAAAATAGACTAAAATTTGCTCTTAAGCCTGATGAAAGGGGTTTCCACTCCATCAAAACATCATCTGTTACACTCACCCGAAACCAACCATATCAAAGCCAAAGACAGCAGGGACCAAGCCAACCTGCTCTTCCTGCCAATCCTAGCCCACCTACAAGAACAAAAATGCTCTGACACATCCTTTGGGCAAACCCGGTCCAATCCAAACAAGCACAAAGCTAAGGACCATAATTCCCCATCTGCTGAACCATATACGTTGAATGAGTTTAGTTGATGTCCCAACTCATTATTTATCAAGCTGGGTAAGTCTCAAGCACTGATTATAACAAGTGAAACAGTAAGAAATAGCACAAACACAAAGAAGAAGAACACATCCTAATTCAAATTAGGCACCAAACATTCTGTCTGAATATCAGCCTATGTATGTGCCTCCTACCTGGTTGCACTTTTCACGATACTACTCCATCGAGGCATACTGCGATAAAGATACCATTAGAATTTTTTGTACACCACATGAAGCCAACTAGTGATCCTCGACGTTACAAAACTATTGACACCTTATCCTCCAAGTTTTTCCAAGAAAGATGATAAAACAGAACCGGCACCAAAATAAATAAGTAATAAAACCTTTACATACAAAACAACCCAAAGACAAATCATTGGGAAATATTGAAATCGACTACGAATCCTCAAACCCATATACAGCCAAAACTGCTTCAACTACTTGAAACACACAGAACAAAAATTCACAAACAAAACCCATATTCCACAATCCAAATCAAACCAAACCAAATTCAGAAGAATCAAAGTAATTGCGAACAAAGAGAAAAGTAGTTACCAATGATTCGACTCCAAGGCTGAAGATCGTGACCAATCTGATATGAAATTGAAAACGCCCTAGGCGGAGATGCTTAGGAGATTCACAGTCCGAATTTGGAGATTTGGGAACGATAGTCGACGGGTCTGTCTGCGGAAATGGACTTGGATTTCCAATGTGGATTTGGATTGGATTGGATTTGGATTTGGAAGATTACTTGTATAATATTGATAGATATATATACTTCTCGTTGAAGACTTTGAAATTCTTTCCTTTTTGCGCGTCGTTTGTCCTTGAGGAAGAATAAAGAATATCTTGAATCTTTCAATGAGAAGAAAATATGAATGGGAAACCTTTTTCTTGATGTTTCCAATTGTTGCAAGTTAGCTTCGGTCAAGGTTATATTTATTTATTTTACTTATGAAAATTGGAAAAGGGTATGATTTGATTATTTATTACTTCGCCTTAATTATGAATTTTGCCCTATATTATTGATATTCACGAATATTCATGCACTTTTTATTGCTCTTGTTACATTGAAATAGGTTTTTGGTTACATGATCAACTAGTCCATTGTATCCAAAAAAAAAAAAAAAAAAGGTCCTTTTAAATTGAGAGGTAGAACAAATTTGGCCACAATTTGGTAGTACGAGAGAATTTGAACTCAAAATCTCAATAATCGTGATTTCTATACTGGAGGTCAAATGCTATAAAACGTAATTTATTTTGACAATACAAATTGTACTTTGAGAATTATTTTCATTAAAACAAAATTCCATCTTTGTATACCGATTTGGATAGAATGAACTTCTAAGGATCTTAAGTATTGTTGGCTAAAATTCTTGAACTTTACTTGAATTTCAACCAAACTTTTAAATCAATTTCAATATAATGTAAAACAATATTGATATGGATATGGATAGAAATGGCTGTACCTATTATGGAATTCATGTGAGTATTTCAAATTCTATACTATAAATTTCTCTAATTTTGAAATCAACGTCTAGTTCAAACCAATTTTATTAACTTCTAGCAAAATATATTTAACCTCGTAGGCATTAATCCAATAAGTATCCGTTTGGTACAGTTTTTTTGTTAGCTTTTTTAATTTTTTTTGGCTTATAAGTAAGAAAGCTAAATTTTTCAACATTTTGACTTTTATAAGCTAAGACAAGTAGAAAAAAAAACTGCTGAAAAAATTTAACTTTTTTGCCTATAATCCAAAAAAGCTTGCCATTAAAAAAATATATACCAAACGGGCCCTAAGTGTCAAATGTAACTAGCTAAAGTAGCAAAACTCACTCAGACAACTGGGTTTTAATTGACCAAATTTTAGAGTGAGTAAATTTCAAATGTTTACAAACTAAACAAGTCATCAAGAAGTTAGTTTAAGTTCACCATAGATTCATCTAGTTGGGTGCTATATAAAAATCGATGACTCATTTATCATGTCTAGTATTTTTAAAATAGGTTTCAGATCAAGAGGATTAATTTGCTAAAAAAATCCCAAATTTAAAAAAATTCGTTTTGTGTTCAAAGATTTGAAGGCCACTAGATTCAGAAAATTAACTATCGATGGTAATCAATTATGGCAGTGGATGACCTAAAACGAATAATTTTATAAATCTAATTTATAGAGTTAGAAAATATTAATATTATTAAATGTTGTATTCAGATATCTCTATTACACAACAAATTAGTGCAAGTTAATGTTCTCGGGGATAATAATTTAACATATCGAAGAGGAGCTAAATTGAAATAGAGCTAGAACTAAAATTATAGATATATTAACAATTTCTCTAACTCTCATTTAAAGTATAAAATAAATCTAATCTTAATGACTCAAACGGCACTAGGCACTAAATTGAATGGATAGAAAGTACACTTCACTAAATCCATAAGCAAATTTTTGAATTAAGATCAACACAGCCAGAATGAATTCAAGTTACCAAATTTTGTAGTTAACCAAGGATATATATTTCAAGAATTTAGGACTTAAATTATAACTAAAACATTACCTAACTAAACTATAAAACAAAGAAATTATAATTTACTACTTATATAATGGAAAATCTAATTCTAGTTGCTTCTCCTACTCTTTTTGTAAAAGGCACCTATATCTACTAGTAATTTTAGCTTCACTTTATTCTTACGTATTTATTTATTTTAGCTACAGGGTGTAAGTCTTCGGTTGACTACTTTCTCGAACTCATGTGAAAAATAGTGAAAAATCAAAAACAAATTTAAGAAAAAAGAGTAAACTTCTCACTCCAAGAATGAAATTAGATTTTTAGGATAATTGGCCTTGCCTTTGATCAGACTGAGGTTGATCAGACGAAGGAGAATATTAGTCAAGTTACATGTAAGTTGGCTCAAAAATCTATCGTCTAACTAAAAAAAAAAAAAAGAGTTTTATGGAAGCTTTGTTGATTTAAAATTGTTGGTATGACCGGTTCGGGTTAGACTAGTTCGGGCGTTCATGGACATGTCCTAATCTAAAAACCTACCCACCACTTGTGTTAGGTGGTTTAAGCATGCTCTCACTTACCTTGGTGGTTGGGGTGGTTGTTCAAGCATGCTTCCACTTATCTTGGTGGTTAGGGCATGTGTCAACCACCAAGAACTATGAATGGTAGATCCATTTCACACTTGTAAGTGTTCAAGAAATCAAGAGAAGAAGTAAGTTTTTAGTGGCTGCATTTTTGTGTGTGCAAGAGTGTGTGAGCAATTCTCTTAGCGTCTCTCCCAAAATACACAATCAAGATAGGCTCTTGAGTTGTGATTAGTGTGAATGCTTTTGGCTTTTCGGGAGGGTTTAATTGCATTCCATCGCGAGTAGATTTACAAGAGAACGTAGGTATACGTGGAGAATTTTTTGGATCAAGATCGGCTCTTTCGGGCTTGCTTTCGAACATGCTTCAAGAGATAAACCGGATTATCGCTTCTACTTTAATTGTAGACAAATTCTACATTAGTATAAGAGCCATTAAAAATTCTCTCGTGGATGATTGCATGTGTTTTCCTATACTGATTTTTTTAAAAACTTCGTTAGAGCTTTGATGGCTGTCTAGAGAAATGTTCTTCGTTTGACCTGAAATTTCAGTATGTGGTAGCCTATATGCATGGTAGTATATTGAAAATTTTTATATCAACGGATGAGTGGTTTGAAAAAAATCTCAAACCCTAATTTTTATGACAATCGCTTCCTCGACTCATAACTTTTTATACACTGCGAATCTGAGCATGAAATTTATATGGTTGTGTTCATCTTTTCAATACATTCTCATTGATATATTATAGGTAATTTTTTGATGAACGGTTTGAGAGTTATGACCACTTGAAAATCTGGGCCGAAACTAGTTCAAATTTGTATTGAAAAAGACGAACTGAGCCGAGCCGCGAGCCGAGCTGAGTTGAGTCAGCCATTGACTGTGAGCCAATCCACGTTGACCGTGAGCTGAGCTGAGTTGATCGAGCCATTGACTGTGAGCCGAGCTGCGTTGACCGAGCCATTATTGTGAGTAGAGCCGCGATAGCCCAAAGAGTTGCCCACTCGCGACGTGGGGTGCATGGGACCCCTTCCTAAGGTTTTTTTTGGCCGAATTTTTTTATGTAAGCTTGGAAAAATATTTTCTATTTTAATATTATTTTTTAAAATTTTTTACTAGACAAAAAAAATTATTTTGCAAAACAAAAAAGATAATAAAGGAAATAAATATTTTTTAGGGGCTTACTTGTGCTCATTGGGGCACGTGCATATTTTTTGGGCCTTAGTTTTTGTGCCCTGTGTTTTTGGACACTTGGTTTTAAGTGTTGGTGTGTTAACTGAAATTTTCTAAATACCTATGTATTTTTTTGTTATTTACTTAAGTGTTTTGTTATGTTTAAAAAATTTCAAAAAATTACAGAAAATTTAGAATTGAACCAAATAACAAGATAGCATGCTGGAACTTTGTTATTCTATTTCTAAATGATTAGAGTTGTATTTAATTCATATTTTATGCTATGCCATGTGATAATTATTAGTTTTAATTCCATAATTTGAATTATTTGATAGCATAGTGATATTTATGCTATAGGCAAGGAATTGAAGCTTATCACACGCCTAGCTATATTTGTTTAGTGAGAGGTTGATCGGTTAAAAGCATGCTTAGAGTTTTAACTCTCGATAATCAATTTTTACTCATTAGTTAAATTAAAATTTAATAATAATCATTAGTGGCGCAAGAGATGATTGAAAGCATTGCGACCTTTCGATCTTGTGACTTTTGAGAGTTATCTTGTTTTGAATTTAGATTTTTGTGCAAAAATGTGTGTTATGCATTATTCTTAGATCCTTGTGCTTTTATCTCTATTAGAGAGTTCATTATAGCATCTAAGAATGTAGTGGTTGACATGGTTAAAGGAGAAAATTTGAATGGCGACAATTATGACACTTGGCGCCATAAGATTCAGTTTGTTCTAAACGAGCAGGGTATATTGGCTCACATTGACCGTCTGATGACTAAGCCTAAACATGATACTATAGTTCAACATCGGAAAAACTTGGATCACTACAAAACTTGGCAGGCGAAAGCTCAAAATGCATGCTATCTTATGTTTAGTAGCATGGAGAATGATCTTCTGCTAGAGTTTGAGTCTATTCAGACTTCCTATGAGACTTGGGAGGCTTTAAAGCTAAAGTAGGGGGTAACTTCTCTTGCTAAAGTGTATGGGTTGACACTCAAATTTGATTCTTATCAAAAGAAGCCTAACCACTCCATGAAGTAACATTTGTGAGTGATGTCAACCATAATATGTGAGCTTGAGGTAGTAGGACATATTCTTACGGATGAGCAGCAAGTACAGTATGTGATCCACTCTCTACAGCAGTCATACGAGCAAATGAAGCAGAATATGACTCACAATGATAATGTGAGGATATTTGAGGATATCTACTACCATCTGGAGTTGGAAGCTGAGTACCTAGAGGCTGCTAAGGTTGATGGTGGTACTGCTTATGTTGTTGAGATTAGCTCGTGCCGGACCTCTAGGTTCAAGTGCAAAAGAGGCGGTGGTGCTACTAATGTTGGTAAGAAACGTTTTGATATTGAGTCCAGTGGGACTAAGGCTGCCAAGCATAAAAATAAAGGTAAGAGAGGTGGTAAGAAAGATAAGGCCATGATGAAGTGCTATAACTATCAGCAGTTGGGACACTTTGCTCGTGAGTGTACCGAGTCGAAGAAGGTACTCCCTATTTATGTTTCTCGCATTGACTACTTTGTGTCTAGTCAAGTTTTGATTGCTCATTCTCCTTAATTGTGGGTTGTAGATTCAGAAGCAACCGACTATATAGCGAGGAGCAGATTTGGATACATTGAGTATCGCCACGTACTAGTAGGTAGTAGAAAAGTATACATGGGGAATAAGTCCAGTGTGGATGTCATTGGAATTGACACCTATCAGTGAGATTTGAAGGGTGGTCATACCCTTGACCTTCATGATGTACTTTATGCATCGGGGATACAGTAAAATCTGCTTTCAGTTACTAGTTTGCTTGGTCTTGGTTATCGTTTCTGTTTTAAGACTCAGTTTGTACTCATTTATCGTGGGTCTGTTTACTATGGTTCTAGATATTTGGTGGATATTTTTATTTTTCTGGATGTTAATATTTTCAGTATAGATGATGTTTTAGAATCTATAGTTTCATTTAATGCTTCTGTGCATGATTCTTTTATTGATTTTGTGAGATGACATTCCAGATTAGGACATATTGGACATGATAGAATGGCCAAGCTAGCTAGAGAGGGTCTTCTGGATTTACTCGCTAGGGTCGACTTGCCAGTTTGTGAGAGTTGCCTTTAAGAAAAGGCAACCAAAAAACCTTTTGGAAAGGCTCAAAGGGCATCTTTCCATTATAGCTTATTCACTCAGATATTTGTGGTCCCATGAATGTGAGGGCAAGACATAGTGCACCTTATTTTATCATATTTATAGATGACTACACACGTTTTGGTCATGTCTATTTGCTCTCACATAGGTCAGAAGCATTAGATTGTTTTAGACGTTATGTTCTTGAGGTAGAAAATCAATTAGGAGTATTAAGGCTTTAAGGACTAATCGTGGCCGTAAGTATCTATTTGAGCTGTTTTGAGAGCTCTGTGAGGATAAGGTTGTTAAGCAAAAATATTAACAAGTAATATTTAATTGAACAAAAACTTAACATAATTTCACTTATATAACAATATATCACATCAGTTCTTAAAGTGTAGGTCGGACCCATTCAAGATATAATGTATTTTTTAATTACAGTCCCTTGTTTCAAGGAAATACCCTTTGATTCCAACTTAATAGAATTGAATTGGATTTTTGTAACAAATTTACTTTAAGTGAATATTTGGATTTTTAAAGGTTAAGACTGTACCCATTTGAGTGGGTTGCCTACGTATCCGCGTCGGGAGAAAACCAGACTAGAATCAAGTCTGCCGTAGTTCTTAAGAAAATAATGTTTAATTTTGATTTAATTTAATTTAAGTGAACTTTGTGGGTCCACAAGGTTGTGATTGTACCCATTTGAGTGGGTTGCCTACGTATCCGAATTGAGACAAGTTTGGACTGGAATCAAGTCAACCGTAGTTCTTGAAAAAATAATATTTATTTTTTTATTTATTGATCAGCAATCAAATTAAATGGGAGCACTGCCAACAACTTTCCAAGTTTCGGGTCTTCCTTTGGCAAGCAGTAAGTGTAATATACAGTTTATAGGTTTAAATTTGTATCACAAATTAGCCTTTATTTAATAGGCTACAGAATTTAAAATTAAAGGCTGAGTCCTCATTGGGCTGCAATTGTTTTTTAGGATTCTTAGATCTTTAAAGGCTTAATATTAAGGTCTTTAAAGTACAAAACTGGGCCAAACAAATTACGTTTTAGTCAGACCAATATTTCTAGCAGCATTTATTGGGCTGTGAATTTAAGGCCACAGTGGCTTGATATTTTGGGTTTACCGCTTCCTTTTGTGCTTACTGCAAATTGGGCTTTTAAAGAAGACTAAGACTTGGGTTGAAAGAATTGGGTCCTTAATTGACAAAGGAATCTGACCATTATAATTGGACTTCGAATTTAAACCCATTAGTCCAACCATTTTCTTTTGAATAGTCCAAGAATGAGATCTTCATTTTGTGCTGCACAATTTTAATGAGGCCCAAGAGACCGATTTATTTTGAAACTTATCAAGTCAAATGGTCTTGGGCATGTCATAGTAGATTTTTTTTTTTTTAACAGGGCTTTGGTATTGGACCACTTTGTGGTCCTAAAAATTTAAAGCCTTGGATGACAGAGGATTAGGCTTTTAAAGACGAAGAATTTGGCCATTTTAAAGGCCTGCGAATTTAAAATGAAAGCCCAAGGTCTTTTGTCCAAAAAAAAAAATTTGAAATTGGGCACGTACGTTGATCGGAGCCTTTAAAGGCTTAAATTTGAAGGCACATGAGCCGACATGGAATCATTAAAGCATGAAGTTGAGGGCACAAAAAGCTGTCGTGAAGCCTTTAGAGGTTTGAAATTTTGAGGGCGTGTGAGCCATCAATGGAGTCATAAAGACTTAAATTTTGAGGGTACGAGGACTGTCATAAAGCTATAGAAACTTAAAATTGAGGGCATGAAAGCCGTCAAAAAGCCTTGGAGGCTTGAAATTGAGGGCCTATAAGTCGTCATTGAGTAAACTAGAATTTTAATTTTGAACTTTAAGACCACAAAGGGGGCAAAAGTTCAACAAATTAAAAGGTCCAGTAATAGAAGAGAGATCAGCATGGGGAATATGTATGAATCTAATATATATATATATATATATATTTTTAAATATAGAGTCCTTGTTCAAATTAAAATAGTATTTTTTTTATTTGAACGATTTTGGATAAAATTGGCTTTGAATGTAGAGTTCAAAAGAAATTCAAACTCTACATTTGTTTTTTTTTTTTTACTTTAAAAACCATGCCAGCATAGATATTGTTTTGACGGAGCAAAACACAAAATTGGAGCACTGAGAGAAGAAGAACACAAAAAGAAATTTTTTTCAGAGAATATCAAGAAGAAAGAGAAAGAGCAAGAGATGGTTATACTTGTGCAGATCTGAGTACCAAACTTCAAGTACTATTTTTTTTCCTCTTTGTTTCGATTTGTACTCTGTATATTTTGCATCAGACTTCTTTGTATTCACTTTTTTTTTTTTATTATATGTTCTTCGTGCCTCCTTTTTTTCTTCTCTGTAACTTTTTTTCTCACTTTTTCTTCTCCCCTTTCCCCACGCTTTCAGATCTTGTGTTGGTTTTTATAATGATGCTAGAGAACTGATGCCATTTCAATCGGTAGTGGGAAATTTGTGAAACGTGGGAGATGAGATTTGGGACATGGGTAATGGTTAATGCCCACCCCCACGTTTGTGTTTCTAGAATTTTCTGATCATGGGTTGTTTGGAGGAGACCCACTTGCGAGTGAGGAGCGAAGAACTAATCTTTCTTTTTGACACGTGTTGACTTTTTAAACAAACAAGAAAGTGATAGAACTTTACAAAACTCTCTCTCACGTTTGCAAAGATTTGTATCATATATACATATATATATATATATATATATATATGGATATATGTTTGGTCAAATCTTATCAAAATATTTTCTCTGCAACCAATGAGAACTAATGTTATCCCATGTATTGCCACAAACATGTGGCCCATGTTTTTAACATTACCTTTTTTTTTTTTTTTTGAAGACTTAATTACAAGCATAGGGGTTCACACTAAAATTAAAATAGTGCTACATGTCCTATCAGCATCAACACAAACAAGACCCCATTTTTTTTAAGCATGACAACCTTTTTTATTTATTGCTTTTGTAGCACTTTAGGGCTTTTATTGATTTAATTAATTTTACCTATGTGGATGGAATTTGACTTTTGGAATTACATAATCTAAGCAACGTGTAATGTTACTAAAAACCTTACACTATTAGCTGGATTATTTAATTCTACTTGTTAAATTTATTTTAGAAAAAATTGATTTCTAACAGTGGCCCCTCAAGCAATGTAGATGTTAATTTAATGAACATGTGCAGGGCTCGATTATTATTTATTTGGCCTCCACCATTTTATTTCACTTTGGCTCTACCCCCGCTCTTAATTCTGGCTATAAGGTTAATTTATTAGTTTGATGCCCAATTTGAAATTTCTGGCTTGATGCCTAATTAGAAAATTTCTGGCTTAATGCCCAATTAGAAAGCTTCAGGCTTGATGCCCAATTAAAAAGCCTAAGGCTTGATGCCCACTTTTAAAAATTTTAGGCTTGATGCCTTATTTAAATATTTATGGCTTGATGTTTAAAAAAAAAAAATTTAGCTTAATGCCCAATTTATGGATTAATGTCCAATTTGAATTTTTTTTTTTTTGGCTTGATGCCCAATTAGAAAATTTCAGGCTTAATGCCCAATTAGAAAATTTCAGGCTTGATGCCCAATTTTAAAATTTCAGGCTTGATGCCCAATTTTAAAAATTTCAGGCTTGACGCCAATTTTAAAATTTTCTAGCTTGATGCCAAAAAAAATTCTAGCTTGATGCCTAATTTTTTATTTTTTAATTTTAATTTTTTTTAAATAAAGACTGAACTTTGAAATAAAAATTTCAAACTGCCTACATATCCCAATCGGGAACAACCTCCGGATTGGAATCAAGTCAAAATGTAGTTCAACTTGTGGAAAACATTTTTTTGTTTTGAAATAATGACTGAACTTGAAATAAATATTCCAAGCTGCCTACATATCCGAATCAGGAACAAAGTTCGGATTGGAATCAAGTCAAAATATAGTTCAACTTTGAAAAACATATATTTTTTTTGTTAAAATGACTGAACTTGAAATAAAATTTCAAATTGCCTACATATCCTAATCGGGAACAAAGTCTGGATTGGAATCAAGTCAAAATGTAATTCAACTTGTGGAAAACATTTTTTTGTTTTGAAATAATGACTGAACTTGAAATAAATATTCCAAGCTGCCTACATATCCGAATCAGGAACAAAGTTCGGATTCGAATCAAGTCAAAATGTAGTTCAACTTTGGAAAACATATATTTTTTGTTAAATGACTGAACTTGAAATAAAATTTCAAGCTGCCTACATTTCCCAATCAGGAACAAAGTCTGGATTGGAATCAAGTCAAAATGTAGTTCAACTTTGGAAAACATATAATTTTTTGTTACAATAACTGAACTTGAAATAAAATTTCAAGCTATCTACATATCCGAATCGGGAACAAAGTTCGGATTAGAATCAAGTCAAAATGTAGTTCAACTTTGGAAAACATAAATTTTTTGTTAAAATGATTGAACTTGAAATAAAATTTCAAGTTGCTTACATATCCGAATCGAGAACAAAGTCCGGATTGGAATCAAGTCAAAATGTAGTTCAACCTGTGGAAAACATTTTTTGTTTTAAAATAATGACTAAACTTGAAATAAAAATTCCAAGCTGCCCACATATTCGAATCGGGAACAAAGTTCAGATTGGAATCAAGTCAAAATATAGTTCAACTTTGAAAAATATATATTTTTTGTTAAAATGATTGAACTTGAAATAAAATTTCAAGATGCCTACGTATCCAAATTGGGAACAAAATCCTGATTGGAATCAAGTCATCTGTAGTTCAATGAATTTTTTTTTTTTTTTGGTGCAGCCCCTCAAAGTTTAAACTCATGTGAGGTAGGAGTATCATGCAATTTAGGTTCGTGCAACGAGGAGCATAGGAGGCATTATGCAGTTTAGGTTCGTGGAACAAGGAGCATAGGAAGCATCATGCAGTTTAGGCTCGTGCGACAAGGAGCTTAGGAAGTATTATGCAGTTTAGGCTCGTGCGACAAGGAGCATAGGAGGCATCATGCAGTTTAGGCTCATGCGACAAGGAACTTGAGAGGCATCATGCAGTTTAGGCTCGTGCGACAAGGAGCTTGAGAGGCATCATGCAGTTTAAGCTCGTGTAACAAGGAGCTTTAGAGGCATCATGTAGTTTAGGCTCGTGCAACAAGGAGCTTGAGAGGCATCATGCAGTTTAAGCTCGTGCGACAAGGAGCTTTAGAGGCATCATGCAGTTTAGGCTCGTGCAAATAGGAGCTTCTTCTTTTTCTCTTAAGCATAGAACTTCTTAACGAATTTTTCATTAACACAGGAATAAATACATTTGCCTTCTGAATCTGAAAGTTCATATGCTCCTTTGGGAAAAACTTTAGTGATAACATATGGCCCTTCCCATTTTGCTTTGAATTTTCCTTTCATTCTTCTTGTAATGACAACTGGCCGATTCACTGTTAAAACCAAATCACCCACCGAAAAAGATCAGTATTTGACATTCTTGTTAAAAGAACCGGCCACTTGGGCTTGGTAGATTTTAAGTCTTTGCTGGGCATTAAGCCTACTCTCGTCAAGTGCCTCAAGCTCTGCTAATCTGATTTTAGCATTATCATCTGGATTTGTGAGTTGAGTAGCAATTTTGAAGGATGGCAATTGCACTTCTAATGGAAGTACAGCCTCTAAACCATAAACACGGTTGTATAGTGTGCAACCAGTAGATGTTCGGACAGTTGTTTTGTATACCCATAAAGCTTTAGGAAGACATTCATGCCAGTCTTTTTTATTCTTTAAGACCATCTTTTTAAGGATTTTACTGAGCACTTTGTTGAAAGCTTCTGCTTGACCATTTAAAGATGGATTATAACTTGCAGAACGTCCGTGTTGAAACTTGAATTTTTCAGTCAACTTTGTGATTACTGCACTTTTGAAGTAGAGGGCATTGTCTAAAATGATTTTTGAAGGAATTCCATAACGATATATTATGTGATTCCTAATGAAATTTGCGACATCAATAGCCCTCACTTCTTTTAGTGGTACTGCTTCAGTCCATTTCAAAAAATAGTCAGTCCCGGCTAATATATATTGGTGAGAACGTGAAGATGAGGGTTTGAAAGGACCCATAACATCTAGACCCCAAGTTTCGAAGGGTCGTGATAACATAGAAGGATGGAGTGGTTATGAAGGTTGATGTATGAAATCTCCATGAAGCTGGCACACCTTACATGTTTTGGCAAACTTCATTGAATCTTGAATGATGGTTGGCCAATAGTAACCTAACCTTTTTAATTGCCCAGCAAGTTTAGGGCCAGCTTGGTGTGCACCGCAAGTTCCACTATGAGTTTCATGAAGGGCTTGAGCAGCTTCTTCTTTTGATAAACACCTTAGAAGAATTCCTTCGAAAGACCTTCTATACAAAGTGTCATTCAGATATGCAAATTGAAGAGCTCGTCATCGGAGATCAACTCTTTTCTTTGGGTCATTTGGCAATCTTCCATGTAAGAAATAATCAATGAATGGTTGACGCCAATCTGGATCTTCTTCAATTTCACAAATGCTTACTGCATTTGTAATTTCTCTTTCATCAATGCGATCGAGTGCTAAGGGTAGCAGATGACGTTCCCCGACTGTGATTTGTATATCACTTTGTTCGGGTAAAGTCAAAGATGCTACCAAATTAGCCAATGCATTAGCTTTATCATTTTTTGACCTGGGCACATGACCAATATGAATCTCTTGAAATTGAAAAACTAGATAATTTGCTCTTTGGCGATAAGATATCAAATTCTCATTTCTAACTTCGTACTCGCCGTTTAATTGTTTGATGATCAATTGAGAATCACCACACACTTGTAAATAGTCAATTTGCATTTCCAATGCTATTTTTAGGCCAATGATTAGGGCTTCGTACTCTGCCACATTATTGGAGCATAATGCCAAAAGAGAGAATGAATATGGAATTAAACTCCCGAAAGGTGTCACGAAACAATGCCTGCCCCCGCTCCTTTCCTTCTTGATGCCCATCAAAGAGCAATTGCCATAATAAAACCACAACTGTCAACACTTCTTCATCAGGGAAGTCATCTGGTAATTGCATGTTATCGGGCATTGGATGTGCTGCAAGAAAATCAGCAAGTGCCTAACCTTTTATTGCTTTTTGAGGCACAAAAGTGATGTCAAACTCTGTCAATAGAAAGAACCACTTGGCTAGTCGACCAGACAAGAATGGTTTAGACATCAAATATTTCAATGGATCAGCTTTTGAAATTAATGTAACGGGATGCGCAAGCAAATCATGCCTTAGCTTTCGGACAGCTAAGATTAATGCCAATCAAATTATTTCAATAGGAGAAGAATTATGCTCTGCCTCGACAAGTGTTCGACTGATGTAGTACAAAGCATTTTCTTTCTTGTCATCATTATTTTGGACAAGTAATGCCCCCAAAGAGCGTTCAAGAGCTGCAATATATAAAATTAATGCTCGTCCCTTGATTGGAGCCATTAAAACTGGAGGTTTTGTCAAATATTCCTTGAGGCTATTAAAAGCATTTTAACAACTTTGATCCCATACAAAAGGAACATCTTTTTTCATCAATCTGGTAAAAGGTTGACACCGTCCTGATAAATTTGAGATAAACCTCCTTACGTAAGCCAATCGTCGTCGAAGTCCACGTAATTGACGCAAGTTACGAGGATGAGGCATTTCCAAAATTGCTTTGATTTTTGTGGGATCAATTTCAATTCCTTGGTATTTGACAACAAAACCAAGAAATTTTCCAGATGTTACCCCAAATGCACACTTCAAGGGGTTCATTTTAAGTTGGTATTTTTGAAGTCTTTCGAAAACTCTTCTCAAATCGTTCAGATGTTGAGCTCTTTTTCTGGTTTTAACAACCAAATCATCCACATAACATTCAAGTGTATTGTGGAGCATGTCCTTAAAGACAACTATCATGACTCGCTGATAAGTGGCTCCCGCATTTTTCAATCCAAAAGGCATTACTGTATAGCAAAATATTCCTTTAGGAGTGCGGAAGGCTGTAAGCTCTTCATCTTCAGGTGCCATTTTTATTTGATTATATCCTGAGAACCCATCCATAAAGGATAAAGCACCGAATTCAGTAGTTGCATATACTAACAACTCAGTGATTGGGAGTGAGAATTCATCCTTTGGACATGCGTCGTTTAGATTTATAAAATCTATGCAGATACAAACTTGTCCACTTTTCTTTTTAATTGGCACAATATTTGCGAGCCAAGTTGGATATTGAACTTCTCGGATAAAACCGGCAGTTATCAATTTTTCAACCTCATCTTCTATTTGCACCATTAGCTCTAGTCAAAAGCAACATTGAGCTTGATTTACGGGGAGTTTTTCTTTTGAGATGGATAATCGATGGACTGTAACTTTAGGATCTAATTCTGGCATTTCTTGATATCCCCAAGCAAATACATCACGATACTCCCAAAGAAGACTTCGATAGGCAGTTAATTCTTCTTCAGAGAGAAGAGAACTGACAAATATAAGCTTAGAATCTTCAACAGTTCCGAAGTTAATTTCTTTGAGTTTATCAGTAGTGGCCTGGCCATCGTCTTCTATCTGAGGTGGTGCAGGTTGAATTATCTCAATAAATTCAGGAAAATTTTCATCCATTGAACTGTACGCCACTAGCAAGGCCTATAGAGTTTTCAATAAAAGAACTTTAGTTGTTAAGGAATCTATGCATATTAATTACCTTTGATGAACTAAATTATTTGCCTAGAAATATTGTGAGTAATAATTAGATGATGTGGAGCAAAGCATAGACAATCTTACCATCAATCAACATTGAAGTGAACCCTCACAAAAGGAGAAAGAAGAACAATCATTTCTTCAAATCAACAAGATGAGGATCAAGGGCTATCAAAAGAGTAAAAATTTGATCACAATTATCCACAAGATCAAATATTTGGTGATCCATCACAATGGGTAAGAGCAAGATCATCTCTTAGAAATATCTGTGATCATCTTGCATTCTTGTTTCATATTGAACCAAAATGTTTTCAAGAAGCTGAACATAATGGTTACTGGATTTTGGCAACGCAAGAAGAGTTGAACCAATTTGAAAGGAATGAGGTTTGAAATATTATACCTAGACCTGAAGATCATCCAATTATTGGAACAAAATGGATTTTTAGAAACAAAATGGATGAATCTAAAACTGTGGTGAGAAACAAGGCTAGGTTAGAAGCTCAAGGCTATAGTCAAGAAAAATGAATTGATTTTGATGAGATATATGCACCTGTAGCTAGACTTGAGGCCATTAGAATATTGCTTGCATTTTCAAGTTTTAAAAATTTTAAGTTTTATCAAATGGATGTGAAAAGTACATTTTTTAATGGTTTTATTTCTGAAGAGGTTTATGTGGAACAACCACCTAGTTTTGAAAATTCAAAGTTTCCAAATCATGTTTTAAAGCTTACAAAAGCACTGTATGGTTTGAAACAGGCCCTAAGGGCATGGTATGAAAGGTTGAACAAATTTTTTTTATTGAAAATGATTTTATAAGAGGAAAAGTTGATATAACACTTTTTATTAAAATTAGAGACCATGACATGCTTATTGTACAAATCTATGTTGATGATATCATATTTAGCTCTACTAATGAAAAGTTTTACAAAGAATTTACTAAGTGTATGCAAAGTGAGTTTGAAATGAGCATAATGGGAGAACTTAATTACTTCCTTAGACTTCAAATCAAACAATCAAAGGAAGAGATCTTCATTAACTAAGCTAAGTACATCAAAGATCTACTCAAAAAATTTGGAATGAAATATGCAAAGCCATTATGCACTCCTATGAATACTTCAACCAAGCTATACAGTGATGAAAAAGATATTTCTGTAAATACCAAGCTATATAGAAGTATGATTGGATCATTACTCTATTTAACTGCTAGTAAGCTTGATATTATGTTTAGTGTATGCTAGAATCACATGTTATTGCTCTAAAGAGAATATTTAGATTACTTAAACACAGACCCAACCTAGGGTTATGGTACCCTAAGGTTTCAGATGTTGACTATATTGGTAGCAAAATGAATAGAAAGAGCACTAATGGCTCTTGTCAATTTCTTGGTTATATGCTTGTCTTATGGTTTAGCAAGAAACAAAATTCAACTGCACTCTCTACTGCAGAGGTTGAGTACATTGCAGCTGGAAGCTGTTGTGCTCAAATGCTTTGGATCAAACACCAACTAGAGGACTTTGAACTCACTTTTGATCACATTCTCATTAGATGTGACAACACAAGTGCTATCAATTTGACCAAGAACCCTATTCAATACTCTCGCACAAAGCACATTAAAATTAGACATCATTTTATTCATGATCATACGCAAAGAGGTGATATTAATCTTGATTTAGTGAGCACTTAACAACAATTAGCTGATATCTTCACAAAACCATTAAGTGATGATAGATTTTGCATGAATAGGAGAGAATTGGAGATGAGTAATCCATTATCTTGATTATATGTGTTGATTTATGTATTCAAATCATTGAAATTTGATTACATGCTTATGTGCTTCCTTACATGTCATTTGAAAGTCATTTATGCATTTCATGAGAAAATGAGTTGACCCCTAGTTTCAGAGAATTGACCCCTGATTTTTGGAAATGACTTTTGATGGTTTCTATGGCAAAGAGTTGACCCATAAATGTTCAAGAGTCGACCCATTTTAACATAAATGTCAAAAAGAAATTTTGGCAAAAAAAGAGTTGACCCCTGAATACAGGAGTTGACCCATTTGCATATATGCTCACATGCCTATAAATACCCCTGTTTTTGCCCAAATTGATCTATTTCACTCTCTCTCTCGATAAACTGTCACCCTAACTACAAAATCCACCAAAAATATCTCTTCTAACCTCTGTAAATCTTTGATTCGAACCACAAGATCATCCCTCAACCGCTTCTAACCTCCATTATAATTTCCAAGGGCACCTAAAATGCTAAACCGAGAAAGGAGAAACAAACCCTAATGGAGTTGACCCACAGACAAAAGGCAAGCAAGAAGAGGAAGGCTAAAGGGAATAAAGGGGAGTCTTCCAAGGCTTCTAAGAAGAGAAAATGGAAATAAATTGCTAAAGAGGAAGAATACTTTCTCGAAGATAATGTCTACTTCGAAAAACAGTCCATCCGAGAAAGGTATGAATAAGGATTTTCTTCTAGAGTGATTTTGAATGGAAGATGGATTGATTATGCTTTCTTTGGAAAGAGAAATTTACTTTTGAGCTCAAACTTGAAAAACTTGAAGGGAAACCTATGACATTGTTAAGGGATAATATACACCCTGAGTTGGTGAGGCAATTTTATGCCCATGCCAAGAAGGAGAGGGTTAGTGCAAATGTCTCTGGCTATGTCAAGGGTGTTTCTATTAATCTTACTAAGGGAGTAATTTGTCAAATTTTGGGTATAAGTGTTGGTGGACAAATTGGAAAGAAAAACATAAATAGATATGCAACCCTCACTATTCTCATGGAAAAGGAAGTCACTGATAATAGTTTTCAACTCATTGCCAATGAACTCCCATAAGAATTGAGACTTATCTATCACTTTGCCACATTTTTATCCCTAAGTGTGGAAATTTTGAGTATATTTCTGACAAGGAGTTGTTTTTCTTGTGGGCTTACTTAACTGAGACCAAGGTTGACTTGCTTGATTACATTTTGAGCCACAAGTTTAAGGCAACTAGGACAAAGGTTAGTTTGCCTTATGGGATATTTTTTACAATAATTTTCAAGCACTTTAAGATTGATTTGCTGAATGAGAAGAACATGACCCCTAATCCAAATTCTGATGAATATAATCAAAAGTCCTTGTCTAGGATGAAGTATTTCTTTGACACACAGACCAAGAAGTGGATCCCAAAGAAGGAGAAAGTTACCGGTGGAAGTGCAACTCCAAGAACTTTTGAGAGAAGTGAATTCTCTGGAACTCAAAGGAAACTTTTTCCCATAAACGTTATGCCCAACAGCAGTTTTGTGCAAATGGAAGTCTGAGGGAAACAAGCCAAAAAAGGAAATCTCCAATAATATTGTTGTCTTAATTGAGCACATTGGGAAATACATCAAGAAAATGATTTGAGAGGAGTACAAGCCTTTTTTTTCGAGAAGCAGCAAAGTTAGTAGAGGAGGATTCTTCCACTGATGAGATGAGTGAATCCACTAAAAAAGACAACACCTCTCCTTATCTATCTTAGCCATCATCTATAGAACAATCTGATCCATCTAGTCAAACCACTCCAAAGCCATCAACAAGCTCTCACAGATATGGTCTGAGGCAAAGGAATCCAACCTCCAAATTCTCCAACACTACAGATGACCCTATTGACATATCTCAAAACCCATCTCCCAAAGACAAATTAGCACTTTTGTATTTGCATATTTCCTGCACATTACTTTTAAGTAGGATGGTGCGTCATCTTCAAGACAATTGTGATGTGGATGCTTTTAGTTTTTGGAACTCTATGAGTGCCTATTATTATATATATACTTCGTTTTGATTATGCTTTGCTTCATATTGATGATATTGATGCAATGGTTGCTAATCTAGCAATGGCTTTATTCATGTTTTAAGATTTTTTTACTATTGTGCCTATTTTTAAATTTTATATTAACTCTTTTTTATGAGTTGACAAAAAGGGGAGAAGTTCTTGTGACAAGATATATGGGGGAGAAGGAGAAAATATTGATATGAAAAATATAAGTTTGATACAAAAAAAAGAGGGAAAAGACTATGTTGTATTTGTTGATATCGAATTTGGAGAAAATCTGGTAGCATTATGCTACATTACATAAGAAAGGCGGCAAGTCTTACCATATTTTAAAATATCATTATGCTATGAACCTTTATGATTGCTTTGAACCTAAAAATGCATTCATGTTTTTAGTACAAAAGAAAGAGGGAGAAAATCTAGTACTTCCAACATGTAACATCTCTTGAGCTAAAATTTTCTAATATTGCACTTAACTAAGTTTGTTAGACAATGAGTATATTGTTCATATTTGTTAAAGTTTTGTTATCATCAAAAAGGGAAAGATTGTTGATTCGATACCTTGATTTTGATAATAACAAAATGTTATGTTAAGGATCTAATAACTTTACTTAGTGTGCAGATCATATTATGTTTTCTATTAGGATTATGACTTGAAGCTTGATATAATAAACACATTGAAGATATTATATATTAAGAAGCTTATCAGGCAATGTTAAAGGTCGTTAAGCATGATGGATGATTGATAGAGAACCTTACAACAAGTTTATATTCATAATCTTGTCTCGAAGAGATTGAAGGTGCTCAAAATGAGGAAGACCTCTTTGAAGAGGATCTACACGACATAGAAACTTTCTGTGAAGATCTTGAAGATGTCTTTAAAGTATGGAAGATCAGTTGAAAGAGGATCACAAGACTTGGAAGCTATACTTGAAGATTTGAAGAAGTTTTGGACCACTTGGAAGAATTGAAGTTGATTGAAGAACTCTATAAATAATCAAATTGGATTGATTCCATCTCGAAAAGATAGAAGGTGTTCTTAGAGATCAACACATTTTGAAGAATGAATTTTAAGCCTTAGAAGCCTCAGTTAGATGATTTTTGAGGAGCTTGAAGACTTCGGAGAAATTTGAAGAAAACTTGCAAAAGTTGAAGTTATTGAGTAAAACAGAGTCAACCCATGTTTTCTAGGGGTTGTCACATTGAGACAATGACACTGGACAAGGAGTCTCTCTACCAAAAAAGGTTGACCCCTTTATTCCAGGAGTCGACACATTGGTCCAGAATATAAAGTCTTGAAGAAGGTCCAAAAAGGGTCGACTTCTCGTTTCTTAAGAGCTGACACATTTAGACAGAGTCTTGTTGAAGTTTGGTGAAAATAAAAAAGGGGGGTCGACTCCTATTCATCAGGGGTTAACACATTTGGACAGAAAGCTGAGGACGCTAGCACTAGAACAAAAAGCGTCAACTCCTTCAGAAAAATGGCCGACACATTGGCTGCAACGACTAGTTTTTTTAACGTTTTGCATGTGCGATCTTGCATTTAATGCATTCTCAACCACCACCAACGGCTAGAATCAATGCAAAGCTATAAATACAAGATCCCCATAGTATTTATATATAAGAATACAAGATTATAAGTGCTAAATCAAATATTGAAAGTTAAAATTCGTTAGTATCATTGCTATATTCTATTTGCTGGGTTATTGGGGTCATTTTATTGAGCTTGAACCTATTTATACACTTTGTGTGAGAGTTACCCATTGTATAAATTTCATTTTTTTCACTTGGGTGAGTTTGTAAACCTATGAGTTTTAGTGTTTTTTTTGTAAAAATATTTGTAATTTTGAGTAAAGTTTGAACAAAATTACTTGGGTCTTTAAGAGTTTGGTGAAGAACTCTTGTAAAAAGTGAGCCAGGCACTTGGGCAACTAACACCTATTGTGTAAAGGATTTTTGGATAATGGAAGAGTTTTTAAGGGGATCTTGGGGGTGAGGACGTAGGTCGTACGTTGTGGCTGAATCTCGATAAATCTTGGTGTTCATTTGTGCTCTATTTTTTTTCTTGCATCTTATAACTTGTTTGCATTGTTCATACTTTGATTAGCTACTGTTCCATTGATTTATTAGTTTTAGTTTGCATAATTTGTGATTAATTTTAAGAAATCCAATTCATCCCCCCTCCTCCATTTTTTGGATTGCATGTTTAGGCCAACAATAAGGTCTTAATAGATTTTTAATATATTGTGTTTAAGTGTTTAAGTTACTTGAACACTTTGGATAAGTCTACCTATATGAGTGTCGAAGGTGGTGCTACTTCTATGTTGACTTGGGCAGTCTCTAGAACACCCAAGAAACAAGATATAAACATAAGACCAATCCACATGTCGGCTTTTACAAATTTACCTAAAGAGAAGAAAAATTATGTGTGAGACATGTCCAGTTAACTATATAGGATTGCTAGTTCAAAGTTTTTCTACTAGGTTATCCTTGTTAACTTTGATGTGTTATCACTAAGAGGAGGTTCAAGTCTATAAGACACCTTCTTATGCATTAGTTTTCCTTGTTTGGCCAATAAATGTTTTTTCAATTATTTTGAAAATGATGGGAGATTGTTGAAAATATTTTCAAAATATATATGTGTTTTCCATTGGGTGTTTTTAGTTAAAGTTTTTAGATGTTGGAGAGGTGCAATCTACACCATTAAAGTCTAAAGGTGTGATAGGATGGCCACATCTAAATGTGAAGATGATGGTAGAGTATTTGACTTCTAATTGACACATCTATTCTGAATAGGCACCTTTGAGTTTATATAATAATAATTTTATTAAAGCATTAGAGATAGATAAGATAGATGTTCATAATTCCTCTCTCTAAGCTTTATTATTATTGTTTATGTTCATCATTGCTAGAATTTGTTTACTGCAGAAATAGAATTATAGATTTTTGGTAGACTTACAAAATCTAAAGGTATTCGATTTTGACTTCATTTGTGCAAAATGTAGTTAGATTACAGATTATTTTGAGCTTCATTATATCTTGGAGGTAATTTCTCGTAACCCGGTACACACCAAATTCACTAACTTGGTGGGGACGAATATATTTTAAAAAAAAATAATATTATATTGTGCTTTGAAGCAACAGTTCATCGTTATCTTCTTCTACGTAAATTTGTACCAACAAGTTTATCCCTCTCTGTGGGTCTCTTCTCCCCCCAAAAGATGCTGAACCCGAGTTTGTGGTTCCAACTTTCAATTTTTTTTCCTCTTTTTTTGGTTCTTTTTTATTAGTTGGTTCACCTTGACATTTTTCTTTTTGGGTACTTGACTCGTGCTCTGATAATCAATGCATTTTTTGGGCACAATTAATGCTCAGTTATTTCCGAGTTATTGCCATCAAGGACAAATGAGTTTCCAGCTAAGGGGTTAGATAAGAACACTGAGATTTGATGGAAAAGGATAACTCTAACATTGTACAGGCAAATGTTGCAAAGAGACCTCAAATTTTGGAGTTTTATCGCATCTTTGACTGGAACGTGTTCTTCTCATCGTTGTAGGATTTTTCATTGCCTTTGTTGCTTTTTTAGTGGATGAGAAAAATGAGGAAGAGATAGATTGTTTGGATTTAGAGAGAGAGAGAGAGAGATGGCGTAGGAAATGGGTTCTTAGTGGTTAGAAAAAGAGGAAGAGATAGATTGTCTGTATTTAATAGTGGAGAGAGATAAAGAGATTTAATAGGAAAGTGAACAAAAAAAAGTCAAAATTAGAGAGAAAAAAAAAACTAAGAAAAGTGAAAACGAAATAAGTAATTTTATTCTTAATTTTCTATTGCAAATGGAGGGTAGTTCTGTCATTTTATTTGGTGAAGCTAGTCAACAAACGAAAAGAGGCTAATAGAGTTGATGATAGGGGGTCTTTCTGCCTGTATACAAAATTTTAGGGGTTCTAAGTGCTTAGTTTTGAAGATAGTGAATCTAGGTGATGATACCTCAAATCTAAGGGGTTTAGGTGAAATTAACCCAAAAAAAGACACGAATCAAATAATAATAATAACAGCAACTATATCCTAATAAATCAGTTGAGGTATATTATCAACTATCCTATTGTGTGTCTCTTCCTTCTTCCGCTCTTTAGGGTGTGTTTGATATTTAAGGAGAGAAGACAAAATGAAATTATTATTCCTTTTCTTTGTTTGATTTGTAGTGTGGAAAGTTAGTTTCCTTCACTTTTCTTCTACTTTTTTTTTTTAAAATCAAACTAGGAGAGAACTTAATTTTTCCTCCCATTTTCCCCTCCCTCCATTTTCATTTCCCTTCCATGAATATCAAACACACCCTTATTTTTGGTCTCTTGGGTAAGACACTTCAAGAACGTCATTTTTCTGGATTGTTCTTTTTTTTTTTTTGGAAAAATGAAATATCTATTATTCCAACAAGGTTACAATACAGCCTCAAAAATGATTTTATTCACATACATATAAATTTAGTGCAACGTTCGAAACATTGTATTTTTTTCATTTTTTTTATATATGGATAGGTACAAATTTAGTTTTTATTTTTTTGTTTATATATGTGAAGCTCTTGGAGAAGGTGGGAGAAAAATTTTCAACAGTTGACTTCGAGGGAGAGAGAGAGAGAGAGAGAGAGAGAGAGAGAGAGAGAGAGAGAAATATTCACAATTCAACGAGAGAAATAACCACTGAAAACTTGTGCAAGGTAGCAACAGACGTACGCAATGATTTGTTCAAAAAAAATATTTTCTTTTTTTATTTTTCAATTTTAAACTTCCACTAATTTCAGAAGTATTTTGGAATTTTTTTTTTTTACACCCAATTAGGCAGCAGATAGAACTCACAAGACATAGGAAGCTGAGTCCTGGGTATTCCCTAGCATTTGGCGGCCTACTACTACGCTTCCTCATCACTGATATCACCATTTACATTCTTGCTTATCTTATGTTCTCACTCATTGCTATAAAATAGGAAAAAACAAAAACAAACAAAAAAAGACCAACTAGATGTTAGTGTTAAAAATAAATAAATAACTAAATATAGAGCGAGTAAAGATTGAAAAGGGCAAAATAAATCATAAATTTGCGTTGCAATATATGTTAATGAGCCAATAACTAACATGTTAGTGTTCTATATATTTGGTAGTGTATTTTTCAAGTGTTAATTTATATATATCACTATCAAAGTTACATGCTCTATACATTGCTTTGTGTCCCTTTGATGTGCGGGGCGGATTTAGATTGTAATTGTCAGAAAGAAAACCGAAAGTGGAAAACCATATGGGAAACACATGCGCGAAACATGGCCTAATAAAATTATAAAAAACAAGACAATGCTAGGTAATACAAAATTAAGTAGGATATTTATGAAAATATACTAAAAATCCTATAAATAAATAAAAAAAACCATATAAAGTACTTAGAATATTTTCATGATCAAGTGAAATGCTAATATTCCACAACAACTCTATCTTTTTATTAAAAATTATATATTATTGTTAAATAATAAAATTTGAGAGCACGAAAAATATTAAAAACTATTAGAAACGAGTTTTTAGAAATTTCCATGATAATTTCTTAAAGATTTTTTGACAAATTTTTTTAAATTATATTAGAGTTTTGGAAACATCTCAGAATTGTTTCCTAAAAATTTACTTTAAATTTTTTAAGAGTTTCATCTCTATTTTGAAAGCTAGTTTTCAAAAAAATGGGCTTCCCCTAAAGAGTTTTCTTGTACCAATGGTTTTGATACTTTTATTATTATTATTATTATTATTATTATTATTATTATTATTATTATTATTATTACTACGTCGTCATCGTCGTCAAGTACTTATTAAAATAATGAAAGGTGAGATGTTCTTTTCCTTCCGCACATTGGGATATCCTAATTGATAATTTGTAGATTTCAAGAATAGTTTATGCGGAATACCCTTTTTTAGCTTTTTCGTATTTAATATATCACGACAAGTTAGATGTTTATGAGATTTTGTTATTAAAACCCCAGTGATACATCCAAAATCTCAATAATATTGAGATGAATTTACAACACTTTATTCCATGTAAATCTCTTGTCATTTAGTATTAGTAAATGTATTACTAATATACACATGTTGCAATTAATACATATCCTCAATCATATATATATATAAATTTTATTTATCCTTATATTCAGCATATAACGCTCTAAATATTTTGATACTTTTAAAATATCACATCACATAAACTATTGATTAAATAACTATCAAATTTATTTTTTATTCAACCCACTATATTAATTTTGTAAGATATATGTATATATATGACAAGATTAGTTTTATAAAATAGATAAGATACATATATATATATATATTTATTTATGAAATATAATATTGTCAGGATTCTTTCTAAACTTAATATCTAAAAAAAATTGATTACAATTAAATAAAATACCATACATAGCAATTAAATTCTATCTAAAAAATTACTACAGTTAAAAAGAGCAAATTAAAAAATAATTGAGTCTAATCTAAATAGTTGCAATTTTTTATATGATTAAAAATTAAATTAAATATTTATCCATCAAGTGATGCTGCTATACTTGCATGTTTTTTTTTTTTTTTTCTTTCATGAACAATATTAACTCTTTAAAAGTTTTAATACAAATTAAGCCAGGTTGTCAATTTTTGAATTGTGGTATTAATTATTTCAATTTTGAATTATCTATTGCAGATTTGAACAAACTGTACTCTCTGTACATTATACCGGTTAACACCTAGCTGCTTGTAATAATGTACACGCTATCTGAATGGGGCAACACTCCAGCTGGGTGAAGCCGTGTCCGCATTTTGATGTTCCTCTGATAGTCCTCAACTCGAGTACCTGATAAATCGTGTCAAGGATAAAAATGTAAATTTAATAGGTTTAAGAAAACAAAACACTATTTCGTAAAAGAATTACTATCACTGTTCTTGGTTTTTATATCTAACACAAAAGTTAAAAAAAATATAAAATAAATACATAAATAAAAAGCACACAAAAATTATCCAACTAAGATCCTCATTCTTACAAGTTAAAACTCAATTGAGGATGAATACGAAGTAGCATCAGAATTTCAAAGCTGCAGTGTACCTGGACTTCCACATCCATTAAACAATCGAATACTTCAATTTCAGTACACTCACTCCTCTACTCAGCTACATAATTTCAATTTTTCATATGTTCCATACATTGCATTATATCAAATGGAATTTAAGTTCACTAATAATAAAAATAAAAAAATAAAAATAAAATGAGGGTACAAAAAGGATAATCTGGTTCATGATTTGAAAAAACGTCGATTTGATAAGCAAAACACTGATACAACTACCCTATAACTACTATATGGAAAGGATTTCAGTCTCCTGGAAAGGAAAATACACAAGGCAAAAACTTAAACAATGACACTATTCTCTCATAGATATAAAAAAATAAAAATTAAGCGGTCACAACTAAACCAAAAATTACAATCACAGAAAAGTATCAAGGGCCCTATTCATTCCATGTTATTCATTTCATATTGTATATCCAGTATAACTCCTGCAAAAATTGTGGGTAAGGACCCTTCTTGCCCCAACATTTGAATGCTATACAGCCATATTTTATCCCGCAAGCGAACTGAACACCTGAGAAGGTTGGAAATTTTAAGTTGCTGGTAAAGACAAACTTTTCAGAAAATATTAATCATGGATAAATAATCACAGATTCACTACTATTTTGACAATCTTGGGAGTACAGTTAATTAGATAGTGATTTACAGCACCATTTACACTGAAGAATGTAGAGTCAGGTTGTGCTAAAAAACAGTTACAGTTGTGGAAAGGGTTCCCATTAACACTGCTAACTGTAGCTAATACAAGCCAAATCTAAAATTGTGTGAGAAGTTGACAGATAATGAAGCTTTACTCAAGGGCTACATGGACGACACCAAAAGAAAGTGAATGGTATAGGTCACTGCATGCATAGATCAACAATATCTAGAAAAAGTTGGTTTGTTGAATGAGGGGTCTGCCTCCATGGTGCAAGAATACTTCTGTCAATTTATACGCCCGCAGTGCTGGTTAATTTAATAACATAGTTCACAATGAAAGTTTTAGGTTCAGAGATTACTTGTTTTAGTATTCACGATTGTTCAAAGTATTGCTTGCCATAAGAGGGTGTTCAAGCAAACAGTTTAATGAGTTCAATCTTTTCCTTTTGTTAAGTAAAAGTATATTAAAGGGCGGCAAAGGGGGGGCACAACCCTGTACACAACGCATGTACAAATGAGCTCAAATAACCAAAAGCAACCAATATACCAACACGGAAATACAAATCACCCAAAACTCTACAATAGAATCTAAACTAAATGGAAAATTCTTCCTAAGCCAAAATATGAGACAAGCACCATTCCTTTCAGACTATAACCATTTGCTTCGAACCCTTCAAAAGCTCTTCTATTCCTCTCCAACCGCATCAAGTAAAGAGGGGCAGCCTCCCAACCTTTCTATCTCAGCCTCTAGGGCATCTCCTGCAGCAGGAAGCAAAAAGCCCCCTAACAAACAAAGGCATCACCCATTCAATCCTGAACACTGAAAAATACCATACCTCAAACCTCTGTGGCCAGTAGGCAATGCAACATGAGATAATTTAACATTTTCCCCACTCTCCTTACACAGCACAAATGCATCAAAATTTTGCCCCTCCTTCTAAGATTATATGTCACCAAGATGGCTTCAGGGCCACCGTTCAAGGCAAAAAAGCCACCTTAGATGGGACAACATATAATATGAGAAGGCAACGAAGAAGGTCCCTTGGGGTCAAAAAGATTAGGGTTAATTTCACTTTATTCCCCTGTGCTTAGCTTGGAAAACATATTTACCCCCTCAACTTTAAAAACCTACACTTGCACCCCTTATAGTCATGAGCAAAGTGCAACAGTTATTTTTACTGTCCAAACTAACAGATAATGTATAACATGCGCCGAAAATGCGTGTGAGCAGATTTTTTAAATTTTAGAGTGACTATAATGCCCTTATAATTCACTATTGTTTCTCTCTGTACTCTATGTCTTCGCTGACCACAGCTGTCCACATGCTCCAGCCATATTCTCTGGCCACCTCCCTCAACATCTCCTCCTCCCGGTGAAACCACTCTCATTCCCTTCTTCATCTCTCACTTTCTTATTCTCTGCAACTTCCTCTTTATTTCTTCTCTCACTAAAATAAAAAGTGGAAGACATTGTGGGTACAAGTTAAAACTGCCACTTTCTCTCTCTCAAATCAAACTATTATAACCTGTTACCTGGACTCGAGTACAGGTGTCGGGTACGTGTACGCTTTCAAATATCGGATTCATTTAATTCTCATATCCAATACACTCGGACATGGCTAGATTTCATATTTCGTAGATACTTCTTTTGCTTTTTTAAGGTAAAATGGCATTTACAAACTAAAATATAGCATTTAATGCATAAAATGAAAGTCCTATGGTTAGTTCTATAGTAAACTCATTGACTTATACATACTTGTTAGATACATGTCCAACTGGCCATATCGGACACATATCTCATACCCTAATCCGAGTATTGAGTGTCCGACACGGTGTTTCATTTATTCAAAAGAGTCTAGTTAACATAGATTATAACACATTACCAATCCAAATCTAAAAGTAAAAAAAAAAAAAAAAAAAAAAAAACCTTGCCGGTGGAATCATTAGTGCAAGAGAACGCAAATCATTGTTAAAGAATTACTCTTATGCTCTATGGGTTGATTATTACTGATTGGAGCATGGGTTTTGGAACATTGGTATATCACATATACAGATATGTATAAACAAATATATATAGTATATATTTTTCTCAATTAATATTAACAGGTTATGGTCTATTGATTCAGATCTGGTTGTATATTTCCTGTAGCTTCATCTCGTTTTCATAGCTTGTATATACATATATACAGATGTATAAACAGATATATAATTAATTTTAACTGTAATAAGTTAGACAGTTGCCTATTAGATGAGTAGAGATGTTTTGCAATATCCTAATTAACAAAAGAAGGTTGCAGATAAGAGAAAAAAGCTGGATAGGAAGAGAATGACGAGATAAGAATGAAAAAGAAAATGGATAAGTTTATCAAAGAAGAAAACAAATTAGGAAACAGAAACCAAACTCAACTTCTTCCCTTTGAAAATTTTAACTTTTCATAAATGGTCCAACGGATGATTTATTGTAGATTTTACTGCACTAATCAACTACAGAGGAGCCAGACTTGCCATGGCTGAGGTGAAGAATGTTGACCTCTGTTTTTTTATTTTATTTATTTCGTTATAAAAAAATAGTGCTGATATGGTAAAGAAAATTTAGTCCTGTTAGTCTTTTGCACTTTGTTGATGACTATAAGGGTTGTAAGTGTAGGTTTTTAAAGTTGAAAGGGTAAATATGTTTTTCAAGCTAAGCACAGAGAGACAAAATGAAATTAACCCAAAAGATTACCAATGGCGAGAATCGTTTGAGTAGATAGCATCAAGAAGCAGCAATCAGCCATGATATAGATCTGAGATGAGTTCAAATGATGAGAACCTATCTCTGTACCATGATTATGAGGTGTGTAATTAGGAGTCTCTAAATGATACAAAGAATGTTGCACGTTCATTTATAGACACTATATTATAGCCACTATGAAGCTACCCAACTCAAATCAATCAAATCAAACTCCTCAAATCGATAATTGAGGATATCCACTGACACCCCATGACGTGCTTGAGGCTCTGAAGAATCGAATGCAGAAGCTATTGAAGGGCACAGAAGACGAATTTATTCCATTATAATATGAGTTAATATTTTATATTCAATTGTACATGCACAACAGAAATTAGCTGTAAAAGATACCAAATGTCTTATTTTGCACATATTGTTCTTTAAATACAACAGGGACCTAGGTAACACGAGGTGGTAGCATGAACCTTTCTTGGTTAGAATACCACAGATGCTTGTGTGAATCAGACGAATAAAACTACTAAACAGCTAATAAATTATCATTTAAAATTGCTAAGTCCGTTATTTTCCATTTTCCTCTGTTCCCATTTATATGCTATTTCTTTGTCTTTTCTTGTTTGATCTTTTAATCATCCATGCAGATGAAAAAGGAAAAATAAAAGTAGCAGTTCAAGACTATTAGATACCTTGAAAAAGTGTCTCTAATCTTGTTACCTTAAATAAATCATATAAAGTTTTACGAACATGTTGAAGATGGCTTCTGATACCCCTATAATGTCCCCATCAAATCTGGTTAGGCGTCGTCAGAGATATAATCAATTTTCTACTTCAGAATAATGTTCATTGACCAGCGTTAGGACCAAATCGTTGCACTAAGAATTCATCAAGCTGCCCCCAATTCAGGGTACCAAATTTACTCGTATTATCAGAAGGCAATGATCGAATGCATCCAAGAATGTGCTGAACGTCCCGACGGAGCCTAGTGCACGAAATAAAAAAAGAAAATAGCATAAGAATATTAGAAAAATGCGTCCTCTACAACAGCAGGATTTCCAAAATTATATAATAAATTAAAAGGTAATACCTGTTTTCTGCTTCTGGATTGCTAATATCTAAGTGGGAAAATGCTTCTGAAATCTGTGAGTGGAAGATTATAACAACTTGCCTACAAGTAGCATGGTATTAGCGGTCATTATGTAGAAGCAAATGGAAACAAAAACGAAGTTGTCGTTTTATAATCTAAAAAAAAATAACAAAACCATTAAAATGGAGAAATGATGTCCAAAAAATCAAAATTAAACTTACTCTCAAAGAGGTGTGACAGATTTAGGATAAAACAAGACATATCCTTCACAAACTAGAAGCGACTGGCAAAACTAACAGGCAAGCAATGAAAATGGTAGGGTCTGATACTACTTCAAACTGACCCAGCTAACAAATTCTTGAACTGGAAATATAGATAACTCCTCACAAGCATATGTGGCTCTGAGTCTCTTGAACACTTTTTTCTCACTAACAAATTGACTAGCTATATACAACATGAAGTACTATGATGTATGCTATTTGCTGATAATGTTGTTTTAGTGGATGAGACAAAAACAGAGATAAATGAAATTAGCAGTTTGCAGAGAGGCTCCATAATAAGAGGATTTTAGATAAGTACAACTAAAACTGAATATAAGGAATGTAACTTCAGAAAAAGCTGAAATACCAATATTGCAGCCAAGAAATCCCAAAGTGTGAACCCTTTCAATACTTAGGCTCCATTATTCATAAAGAGGGAGAGATTGGTGATGATATTACCCATAGAATTAAAACAGGATGAACAAAGTGGAGTGCTTCGAGTATCTTCTGTGATCAATGCATTCAATAAGATGTAGATGAAAATTCCACAAGATGGCTATAAGACCACACACACTTTATGGTATAAAATGTTAGATAATAGAAAACCAACACAATCACAAAATGAGAACAGTCGAGATGAAGATGCTAAGGTGGATGTGTGGCAAATCTAGGAAATGTATGATTAGCAATGAATGAATTTGTGAGATTGTCAAGGTAGCACCTATCAAGGGTCAAATGACGGAATTCAATTAAGATTGTTAGGTAATGTACAACGAAGACAATAAGTGCACCAGTTAGGAAGAATGACGCTTTCCACATTGAGAGTAATGCCAAAAGACAAGGGAGACAAAATTAACATGTGTTGACATACTAAAGGACATGCTAGGTTGTGGTTTAATTGAAATTATGGCCCTTAATCAAGCAAAATGATGAAACGCGATTCATGGCCGACTGCAAGTATGATTAGGAGTTGTTGGACCTCCTTGAACTGTAAATCTCCATAAAAACCTTGAACTCTAGATCTCCATATAAAATAAGGTATGTGTATAGTCTTGCATATTCATGTAAATATTAATATTTCTCAAGGATATGCTTCAATATAATTTAAATTAAATGGAATGTGCTGGTAAAAAGAGATTTCCATTGTCTCTCCTTGTGAGAGGCACAAAACACTTCTTTAATGTCCAATCCGAGACTTTTCTTCTTCTTCCATTAGTGTTCAATTAGAATATATCAATACATGTAGGGGACACATTTCACCTAGGAAGCACAGACACACCGTTTATGATGTTGTATGTGTGTCGGCACACATGCTCCTCAGACACACCGAGACACATGTTGGACACGCCAATTGGTGTGTCCAATATTTTTATTAATGAACACGTCCTGAACACATCGGGAACACGCGTGTCCCTTAATTGGACATGTTTTAGGACACATCATTAAAAATATTAAATAAAGTCGAATTTATAAATTTCAAAACTATAAAATACCAACACATAAAACACCTACATCCAATTTTTTAAATCCTTAACTTGTGAGTTGTTATATTATAATTGTGAACTTATTTAGTTATTTTCATTCTATTTTTGGTGATACATGGATGTTACATTTCTATACATAGAAAATAAAATATATAAATTTTTTTTTTTGACGTATACCAGCCGTGTTCATGTCCTCAATTTTTTTCAAAATGCCAGGTCTGGTGTCCGTATCTGTACTTTTTAGCATTCCACACCATACCCATGTAGTGTCATGTCTAGAGGGGTACTTGAAAAGGACAAGAAAATTCCATGATTCTATTTCGTTCTTGGTTGGATTGCAAACCCCCCCGCCGCACCCAAAAAAAAAGAAAAAAAAGAAAAAAAAAACAATAAGGTAAAAAAGAATGACACCTTTGCACAATTGCATATATACACACAAGCGGGCGAAAAGGTGTGGAAATCCCTTTGAAGAATAAAGTGAAAGGAAATGTCCATAATTCCATGCTTTCAAATTCAATGACTAATTGTTATAACTTAAATCCTTGCTTGGGGAAGATGTGTAAAATGCCAAAGCCATACCAGCAGCATAAGACTTACCGCACACCATAAATTTCATTTGCAACAATCCATCACTGGGCCACATTCTCGATCTACCTCCAAAATACCACTAAAGTCGCACATAACCACCTGCAATCCCCACAAACTATCATGTCCAACTCTAACCCCCAACTATTAACCCATCTCATCCCCCAAAAAAAGAAAAAAAAAAATGCCATTAACTAGTGATGGTCCCTATAATCAAGAATGCTAAAATGAGTACGCTACATATAAGCCTATCGTTTGCCACAATTTGCACAAAGTGCTGCTTGAAACCATATTGTAATGCCTGGTAGCTCGAGCTTTTACCACTACACCAAGGGATAGCCCCTACAACAAAATCAAATGCTGCCAGCAACTATCATTAGAACCATGAACTCAACCTCCGGAGCCAAAGCAAGCAAGCACCTCCCCTAAAGGTTCCATAGAAGTCAATAAGCATGTCCAAACAGCAAAATTTCTATGTATTGTAGCTCATGCAAGTTTAAATTTCAGATAATTTAATTCTCAGTTTCAATGACCTTTTTATGTATACAGTAGGCCTATTAAAAAAAAGCTTGTAATAGGGAGAGGTCTTGTAACTAGAGTTATAAGCCTTACAAAACCCTTAATAGGGTTTTATCAACTTGCATGCCGACGAGCGCTCTCGCTAGTCTACAAATTTCGTTCATCTCTTTGTCCAAGCACATGGCAAGCATAGCAATAAACATTGTATCCTGCCAATAGTTTGGAAACATCAGTGAAAGGAAAACATTTGACTAAACAACTTGCCCTTCATTGCAAACATATTTATTGAAGTTTCAGTGCATGTATAAAGTAGCCGCCCAGCAGGCCCACCTTGTGAATTTAGGACATGTCTTCCAAAGTGGGTTATATGGAAGTGAAGCAACCCTCATATTTTCAAGGACAGCTCCAAGAACAAACTTTTGTTCACTCCACCTAATACCTACATCGATACATTTAAATTTTAGATAAGGTCCATTAGTCATTTTAGATACATTTAAATTTGCCATGTCATTGATCACTTCTCCAATTCCCATCCACTTCCTTTTTTCTCTCCATGTATCTTTCTCTCTGTCTCCACTTATATCATTTCCACATAACTCTCTCTCTCTCATCCAACTCGGTCTTTTATCTTATATTTTCTACATAAATGAATGAGTGGTGATCACAAGCATCACGTGCACCACTTCTAGTTAGTCTAGTTTCAATAGAAACCAAAGAAGCCGAGCTCGAGCCAAGATCCGTTTGCAAGGTCTTGATTGGGCTCAAGTTTCTTAGCTTGAATACCTGCATGAGGATTCATTACAATTTCAAGCCAAGCTTAGAGACCCCAAACTGGGATAAGCCAAGCCCAAAAAGCCAAGACCTCTGGTCAGTTCAGTTCATTTGCGGCACTATTTAAAAGTATTAAGAGAACAAGCACCACGGTGTATCCAATATATATTTTATATGTTCACCGACATTTCATACTATAAGAAGCTATGTTTAGGGATGGCAACGGGGCTGGTTTGGGTCGGGGGACCCCTACTCCATCCCCGGCCTGCCATAATAACCCCTCCCCCCATACCCACCCTGCGCCGCCTTACCCTGCTTCTTTTATCTTAATGATTTTTTCAAACACATCATGGACAAACCAAGGAATAAAATCACAAAATAAGGAAAAATACAATAATCTTATTCTTAATAAAATATAAAAAAAAAAATATATATATATATATATATGTACGGAGCAGATTCGGGTTGGGGCGGGTTTTTGCACCTTATTTCCAAACCCATCCCACCCCGATTAGTATCACCCCATACCCGTACCAATAGGGGTGGGGCAGGGACCCAAGATATCGGGTTATTTTGCCATCCGTAGCTATGTTGCTTGTTTAAGTCCTCTGAAAAGAAACTAGTATAAGAATCCACAACGAGAATATATTACAGGGAAGCCTCCCACCATCCCTTTTGCTTTCTTCTATTTATAGTAGGGGTCCTGATTACTAAACATTTGACTGCTTTTTACAAATCAACAGACAAGGTGAATAGTCTTCCTCCATTAGTAAATTCAATTCAATGCAATGATCTAAAGGAATAGCTTTCCTTACTAAAAACAAATGAATAAATAATTTAATATTACAAAGTTAGGCCGCACCTAAAAATTGCTTGAACATCAACCTCATGCAGAGTTCGAGATAAGACACGTTGAAGATAGCCAACTTCCTGCAAAAGAATAAAATCATAACCAATTAATGAATGCCAATTTTACTATAGCATTGTTGACGAAGGAAATTGTAATACCCTAGAGCTTGTACTACTATAATGCATTATGTCTGCTTAATTGAGCATCATCTATGTTTTATGTGTTTCTCTACTTGTTGAAATTGAATCGAATTTGAATGTGTGCCTACATGTAATTAGGGATGTTTCATAATCGACTAGAATTGGATTTTCTTTGACCTAGAGGACCTAGATATATTCAAGTAAATTAATTGAGGAGCATAATCAACTCCATATAATGTCAATTGCATTTTAGACCTTTTTGTGGATTTCAATTACGATTAATTTAACTAAGTGGGATTAACTGAACTAAGAATGATCAACAAGCAAGTTTGATTAACTAAGTATTAAGTTGATTAATTACATTTAATCACATGATTAGTGGTTGGTTAGTGGAAGATGACTTATTTCTTCATTGCATGAGAGATTGACACCTCATTACAGAGGGACACCCACTTCACTTGGTTTAATGATCTATATCCGATTACACACTACTTTTGAAAATGGATTCCATGGAAAAAAACTCGTCGGTTGCCATGTTATTCACTGAGTTGTGAGCTCACCCAATCAATTAACATAATTTGGTTACACATTGGTTTTGAAAATGGCATCCATGGAAAATCCTCATTGGTTGTCATGTTATTCACTATGAACCTATCAATTAATATAATTATGTGTTGTGGAGTATAAATGGAGACCTAAGGAGCATTTAATGTAAATAGAAGACCTTAGCTTAAATTGTAATGGAAGACTTCTGTTTACACAAAGAACTTTTGTGATGCTTGGAGCTTTGATGTACTCTTTTGATGTATAGACTTTCTTTTGTTGCCTTGATGTATATTTTGATGTAATATAAATGTTGAGTTATACATGCAAGAGATTTGAGACATGATAAGAGTGGTATTATAGTTCTATAACTTGTATGAATTTAGGATATCACATTTAATGTATATTACTTTTTTATGTGGGAAATGGAAATGAACTGGGACACAACTTTGGCATGGATGACCATACAATTTCCATTGCAATTATGCATAGAGGTTTTTGCTTAAATTTCCACTTTAATTATATTAAATCAATCAATAAACAAGCACACTTCTGTCCAAGATTGGTACAAGGCCTTTGGTAGCTTTTGGTGGCTTTAGCTATTGGCCAATCACAGTCCCAATCTGCACAAGGTGGGTTTGGAGTCGTGACAAAAGTTATCCCCAAACATACCTTTCCAACTAAATTATCCCACAAACAAATTTTTTAGGAAGAGCCGTTTTTCAAGAAATCTTTTCTCACTCAAATGGAAATGGAGCTAACAAGAAACAATACAAAACCAAAGGAAGTTCCCATCTTTTTCTTTATCTATTTTCCTTTTTTCTCACTTCAATGTTGGTGGAAATCCAATTATAGATGCTTCAAAAGACCTCAGTACATAACAGTGACAACAGATTAATGATAATCTCAAGCAATGAGATTATAAGGCAGGCAGTTTCCTTCAAAAGGAAATAATCAAGGTTAAACATTTTCAAAACAAATTTAAACCTAGCATGATTTGGTCATTGATGTCCATATGTCACTTTCCCTGAACAAAATTAGCACAATTACAGCCACCACCACCTTTTACCTTGTTTTCCTTTTTAGGTCTACAATCATTACTTGTTAACCATTTGTGGAGTTGATGTTTAATGCTTCAAGCTTCAAAGAAACTTGTACAAAATTCTTGGTGCAATCCCCAACAAAGCTAACTAGCTGAGCTGCTAGAAAATTCCACATTACCATTCATTAACCCTCTTTATCCCTTTTGAACAAGAAATCAGAATTTTTTCATTTATGACAGATTGAATACAATACTGTGTCAACCCAATTCTCATTGTACAGATCTGATGATGTTCCAGTTACCACACAAAAATCAGGTGTTAGAACATGTTTCTAAGTTCTAGTTTATTATTTAAGATTGGAAAATCTACCAAAAAAAGGAAAGAAAAAAAGTTAACAATATTAATTTAATAATAAGTTATTAAATTTGAAAGTATACTTATATTAACCCAATAGAAGGCATTCACACTCCATTGCAGTATACTACATGACAAAGTCAGAATATAATAGTGGAAAAGGATCACACAACAATAACTAGAATGATGCACTAATAAAGAGAAATTTGAAATTTGTTACCTTTGTGAGGGACCGGGCAAACTGACTGGGCTGCGAATCAGAATCTTCTGGCCTGTTCCAGCCCTCAACAATTTGTGGTAAACCACGAAGATGAACTACTAACCTCTCTCTCATTATTTGAACCAATTTTGCATGTATCTCATCTCTATGGATTTTATAATCCTAAAAGTTTAAAAGAAACAAAAACAACTGTAAGATACCTTGTATGAAGTGAAGCACTAGAATTATGGTTCATTTGTGAGTAACTAATAGTAAATACGATTCACTGTCAAAACCTGATCGTGAGCATTAAAAATTGCCCCATAAAAACAAAAGAAACCCAAACTAAAAAAGCAGAATAGTAATGCCATAGAAAGGTTAGTCAAACTGGGACATCAGACAAGTAGGAAATTCACCATAATGTGATAATCCAATAACCCGATAAAAGTTTTAGGGTTGTGGACAGTAACCCAAAAAAACATATTAGAGGTGTAAAATATATTATTTACACCTACCGCCAACATTATATTAATCATGTGAACAGTGAGTAAGTAACCGAAAAATAATTAAATTTTTTATGTATATTTGTCCAATTACTATTCACGTGATTAATATACATTTTAAATATATTAGCACTAAAAATAATTGTTATACGTTATAGTAATTACATTAATACAAAATCCATACATGATTAATTTATAAATAATAAAATATAGTGATCATGTCAACAGGAACCTGAAAAATAATTAGACATCCAATAATATATTTTTATTATCCTTCAGATTAATCATGCAAAAATATACTTCTAGGAGCATCATGGCCCATTTGTTTTATATATTCTTTTGCCAAAACTCCACTCTAATTTTTAGTTTATTAGATTTGATTTATTTTCCTCCTAAGGAAACATTTTATGGGAAAAAAAAAAAGCTGGGGATTGCTTTGTATCTCTAAATTCACCGTTTTGGAACAGAAGTGTACCGTGTTTTGAAACGAGCATTTCAAACTGAAAATCACTTAGTTATTAGGGTTTTCTGGTAACACTGGATTGAATACTACCACTATCTTGGCTCCAAATGCCAGCTATAGACTAGATTAGAGTCGGACAATTATTTATATGGGCGACAGGGTCCCGGCTACATGTAGAAGGGAGGTCAAGTGCAGGTAGAAAGAAAAAAACTTAGTGACCCGAGCAAAATATGGCCCTGTGACCAGCAAAAACTTAGCGACCAGCAACAGTAATCAAGCGGCATCGATGCCATTCCAACCTGTATACTTGTTAGCCTATAATTGAGTATGCCCCTGTGGTTCAATCTTAACGACTTACTTCAATTTTGGCTCTATCTCCTGGCCATATCACAGTTACTGCCAGATTCATAAAACCTAGTGAAATTTAGTGCTGATGGTGATCTGTATTAATTAATTAATTTACTTATTTATTTTTTGTGTGGGGAGGGCTATTTTGTTGCTAAAGCGTTAAATACGGTATTCATTGATATAAATGTCCTTTATTAAGATGGAAAACAATAAATCAATTCCCTAATGAACCAATAACTAATTCTTCTGCTAAGCCTTCATAGACTTAGCAGTACTCCAATCATCCCCTACGAGGACATCCCACCACATTCATGAGCCTAACCAAGCTAAGCCCTCCAAAAAATACCATTCAAAAATGCTGCTCAAGCTCTGGTCATTTGAATGGGGAAAAAACCCAAACAAGCTCAAGCAAGCCAAGCCTGAGGTATGTATCAACAGCTCAGTTCATTTGTAACCCTAAAGATTTAAAACAATGTTTTAGCCCTGCATGAACAGCAGTCTGATGAATACAAAAAGGCAAGTGGCTCAAATGCTATTTTACCTGTGCTACTCGATCAACCTCTGACAATAGCAATCCCTTTCGTGTCTCAGGTACTTTCATGAACGTAATCCTGCTGATTTCTAGCACCATATGCAAACACATAATGACAGGAAACTCTTAGAAAGTTTGCAATCGTTAAATAAAAAATGTAGGACACAGTTTCCAGGTACTATATTTTTGCACTCTAGCAGCAATACATGCATATCCTAATTCAAGTGCAAGGATGAAGCTAGGAGAGTATAGAGATTAGAGAGTGAGAATTAAATAATGATACAGAAGATTCATGATAACATGCCCTCACGAGCGCAGGAGAGAGAGAGAGAGAGAGATCATTTGCTTGCTTTTGAGTTTCGACTTTACTGAATGGTTTCCCTTAGCACCTTTACGTGAACAATCTCATTGACCTCATTTAGTTCATCATAAAAAAATTAGAAAAAAAAGGCATTTTTATCTTGGAAAATCTCTGAAACCAAAACTGAAGAAAGGCAATTAAAGTTTACAAACTAAAAATTGACAGATTCAGAGATTAATTTAGTGTATGATACAAAAAATAACAAGTGAAGCTGTTTGTTGGCCAGCAGATTAGCACACGGTATGCAACATAATTGTTTTGGGTTACTAAACCATTTTTTCTGTAAAAGTTTTATGGGAATAAACAGTTTCAACAACTTCCAGGAAACGTTATATCATGCAGAAACCCAAACATTGTGTAAAATAAAAATAAAAAGAATTTCTATGACCTCAAGTGGACCATCAAAAAAGATAAAATAAGAAAATCAATTTTCAAAGATGTAGCAACCTGAGAAAGAATGTCCTGACAAACAATGCTTTTTACACTTCAATCATTCATGGACAGCTCACAGCATACGACATGAAGTTTCAGGTGGGGCACAGGAATATGGGTCATAACTGGTTCAGACTTCAGATTGAACAACAAGCAAGTACTAGAATGTTTTCCTGACCAGAGTCATGAAGCAGCTGCTAATGCAGATAATGACACATCGATTTTAGACAACCCAAGCCTTTTATGTTCATGACTTCCAATTGTATTTGTAAATTCCCCTATATACAACTACAGGTATTATTTAGACCAAACTTGGTTAATTTGTCAAAATTTATAAATTGAATCTAAGTTTCAGAAACAAAACCTAGTCTATTCTGCCGGATAGGATTGACCAGCCAGTCTGATCAAAATCGCCAATAATTAGTATCTCTAATATCCTTTTCTATTTCACAATCAAAAAGGAAGACAGGGGAGGGAGGGGGGATTGAGGTGTAACAGCACTCTTCTATCTGTTCTGTATATTGTGTTACTATTATCAGCTTGTGGGGATCCGTGTCATGAAACTTTGTACTGCCACATATTTCAAGTATTAAATTGCGTTAAGAGAAACAGGCAGCCTGTAAGATTGTTTATCTATGTAGTCATCCATATCAGGTGCTCCACTTTTACTCTTTTGAAGCCATTTAAATCACTACTGAGCCGTTTATCTATTCAAGGTGCTACATTATTGCTAAAACTTAGTCAGTTGTATTTCTCTTATTTCAAAGAAAGAAAGGATTCCAACTTCATCCCATGCTGCCTGGTTGTAGTTTATCCAACTACCATATCCATCATCACATGGTATCAAACAGTCCTCACCTCTTACTCTGATAATTACTGTCTCCTCTTGGTTGATGCTAGTAACTTGGCTTCAAGCATGATAATGAACTCACATATACCAAAAAAGGCACAAGTGAGTCACAACTAATGTCCATCTAGCATACCTTCAGCTGCAAGGCTTCGCATTCACCAATCTAATGATTTGAATGAAAGGATGTTCTAATTACTAGATTGGGATGCCAAACTTTCCAAGGCAGCTTGCATCAAAGCTTATCTGAGTATTGGCAAACAATATTCATCTTCCATGCAAGAATAGAAGGCTAGAGAGCCAAAACTTTTTCAGAAGCATGCAGGACCAGTTTCTTTAATTTTTGTTACATTTTATTCTGTATTCTAACATCTTTGTCACTCCATTATCTTAAGCATGAAGTTTGTTCAAGCGGCAATCCAAGCCAAGAATGTTGATGTTTGTTCAAGGGGCAATCAAAATGTCGACAGCTGTTCCATAGGCAACCCAGGTGAAAAAGGTTTGGTAGCCGTATCAAAGATAATGTGTATGGTGATAGGTGATAATACTTATAACAAGGGAATTGCAAAGGCTCTTGAAGGACCTAAAAGTGGTGCAGTATTGAGCTGCTTCTGCATTCTGGGGTATCATTCTAAAATTTGTCTAACAAAATAAATTAACTGGAAAGAAAGAAAGGATTGTGGCCAAAGAACATGTGATTACTGGAATGACAAAAATATGAAAACCACAAATAGAGAATACTAAGAACTCTTGAGAAAGAAGATCTAATTTCAAATCCATCAATGACAAGCAAAACCTACCATAAACTTAGTCCAACATACTGGCTGTGTCAAATGTTATAACAAGTAACTTGACAATAGCTAATAAGTAGAAGGTTACAAGTTAGTGAAGTTGGAGAAAAAATAACCTTCGTGTCATATGGATGAACCTTCTTTTATATTAAAAGTAGTTACATGTATATATAGGGGGTGTTTGAATTGCTCTTTAAAAAACCCATAAGCCATGAGCTTAAGCTAGTTTTAAAAAGTCACTTTTTTTTAAATAGCTTTTGCAAGCTTAAACTAGTTCTAAATAGCCACTTTTTTAACGGGGAGCCAAACACAATATAAAAAAGCCATAAGCTACTAAAAAAGCCACATCCAAACACCCCATAGTCCCGACTATGGATTTCAGATCTCACTTGCTAATTGATTAAATGTTGATGACCCAGCACCAGCAATTGTGATAAAGACAACAATCAAACTGGTATTTTTTGTTCTATAGGCCCGCTTAAACATTTTGATTCCCAGTATGAGTCCTTGTTCAACAATACGGCACGTAGGCAACATGCAACTGTAAATACATAAGATTACATGAAACAACTTTTATGGGAATAGCAGCACTTTAATGTGTCATCACCTACCAGGAATAATAGCATACATAAAACTGACAACCTGACTTGCCAATGCCAAGTGCTTAGAAGTAATAGATTTCAAACCGGACACCTGCAATTCCATGCAGAAAACACATGACTAACATATAGAAACTCATTCATAAAAAATAATAAATAAATAAGCTTCTGAGCAATCCACAACACAAAAAAAATAATAATAGGAACATAAGCTAAGAAGCACGGATACGGACACAGACACAGATACGGACACGGGACACGGCAATTTCAAAAAATAGGAGATAGATACGGAGGGACACGGCAAAAAAATTATTATTTTTACATATTTTATTTTCCATGTCTATATATATAACATTTACCTCCCATCAAAAATATTAAAAAATCCAATACTTAATATAATAGACAACATGTCATCAATTCATCATCCATCAAGCATAGATAAAGACACAAGTTAAAAAAGATCATCATCCAATACATCATTGGATTCATTATTGTCTAAAGCATGGACTAGCAGGCATCCAACTTCAACAAAAAAAAAAAAAAATAGCAGTGGCAAGTAAGCAGTACCAATTTATTTAGTTGATTTTGCAGGGCAGTACCCATATTGAATATAAGCAACAGTGAAACAAGCAGCAAAAAGGGCAGTGAATAAGAAAAAAGAACAAAAAAAAAAAAAAAAAAAAAAAAAGAAGAAATACAGTAGTAGCAAATCTAGACAGTAAAGAAAAAGAAGAAGAAATGTTTTGATTTGGGATATTTTATACATTTTATATTGAAGTTAAGAAAATTAAAAAAATATACCCCATTTAAAAATTTTCATAATTACACTTCAACCCCTGTCATGTCCTAAACTTGTCCCAGTCGTGTCCACAGCTTAAAAAAAAATAAAAAAAAAAGACACACCACCTGGCGTGTCCGACACGTATTTTGGCGTGTCCTAGGAGTATCCGTGTCCGCAGTGTGTCCAACACGCAAACAGCACCCTCAACGGTGTGTACGTGCTTCCTAGAACATATGTATGAAGTTGAGTGACATTATGTGCAAGAGGAAGTTAGATTTGAATACTCAGAAAACAGTTAACCGGTATTCTTTTAACAGTGTGTGACAACAAAACTTTGTTAATCCTGGACATCAATAATGTTAATGCTGTATTCAGAAAAAGAGATTTAAACCAAATTTTATTTTTAGGAAATTCAGTTAAGTAAATGTATCAGATTTGACAATTTTTTAGCTTAATTTGTTCATCTGCGTTTGGTACGTTGTATGAAGGTGCCACCTAGCTTGGCAAGTGAAGTCACTTGGCAGTCATACTAGAGATCTGGGAAAATCCCATCGTTCTCTCTGTTGTTTTTTCTGGTTTTGTGGAGTGGGTGGGACCTGCGGCCCGGACGCACAGCACAGCACGTTACAATTTAGGCACCCAAGACCTGTGGGTCCAGACCACGCGGGCATCAGAGTCCTAGTTGGGTGGTTTATGGCATGTTGACCCCCGCACATTTAGACGTTTTCGATGCAGTTGGTATCGGGATTGGCAATGCCAAAATGGCCAAACGGCATCTGTATGACATGACACTTGGCCAGCAACATCGTTTCAGCAGATGGGACTTATGGGTGAAAATGGCGCGGCCATAAGACACCCTGATGTGTACTTATGGCACAAACTGCTTTAAAAATAATTTTGTTGAGATAAAGGCATGGCCTAGCACTCAGGCTTTTAGTCCAAGTAAACTAAAAGTGTGATTACTGGACACGTTTTTTCTCAAACAAAAAGCATGTTTAGTAACAATGCTTTTAGATTCAGAGAACTAGCAAAATTTCTGTCGCTCACTGTGAGATTCAGAGAGTTGCCAATTTCTCGGGCCTGAGATTCAAAGAGCTGCCATTTTGGGGGAGCAACTAAAGGCATTGGTACAAACAACGCTTTTAGTCAACGCCTTTAGTCACTTTTAGTTGACAACTAAAAGCGTTGTTAGTAAACACGTTTTTAATTATTGATTTTAAAATTCTTTATTTATATTTTCAAATTCATTTATTATTTTCACAAAATAAAATTTGAAATACAGAAAATACGGCTTAAAAGTGTGATTACTAATCATGCCTAACTAAGGTTCTGTAAATAAATTAAAATGGGCCCTTGTTAAATAAATAAGTAATGAAATAATGTGTGTCTGGTAAAGAACCCTCAATAACACCACGACCCTTCAAAAACACAAAACTCACCACCCACACCTTCACCATTACAGAATCTTGAAGTCATGAAGTTATTCTATTCACAATTCAATGTTACAAAAGTAAGCTGAAGGCACCCTCAATGGATTGCTCATTGCTGGCACAAGCAAGTTTCTCAATGAAACATCCATACTCAACCATACCAGACATCATTTACAACGATATGAGAGAGAGAGAGAGAGAGATGATGGGTGCAACAACCTAGCAAAATAAACAGAGAAGGAAATAGGGCAAAAGGAGGGGTTTACATGATCCACCTCAAAGAAAATATAAGATAAACTACATGCTATTTATCCCATTCAGGGCTACATATCCGAGCATCGATCCAACTCAATGGTAATTCAATTAGTTCTATGATAGTCTTTCACACCTACCAACCTTAACAGGATTATTTTTTATTAAACTAATTTAATAAACAAATTTTCTTGCCCAAAATAAATTTCATTTCATGTACATGCCAAGAAACGTCAAGATGTAATAGACACTTTTAGCATAGAAAAAGGATATATTTATAAAACATAAGATTTACTAATGGAATGGAATAGCTATATACATTAAAAAGTTACTGAGTTTCATCAACCAAGTCACGCAATTATTGATATGAACTTTGACAAATTGATCAAGACCATCGATTCTTCCACTGTAAAATACATATAATATTGTATTTTCTGCACCCAATATCTCTTTCAGTCCTACTTATGTTTCAGAATATTAATAGATAAAAATAGGTTGGAGCTATGAATTTGCTTAATTCAACACATTGCCAACTCTTAAACCACTAAAATCCTTCAATTAAAGATATAAATGGATAATCCTTTCTAACAGAAAAACATTTATAAAAAGATTTCATTGTTTCTTTTTATTCAAACTTGCTATGTTTATTGTGAGTCTAAGCAATGAACACGTGTTGCCCAAGTGTCCACAGCATGTCTAGTTCTAAAAATACTAAAAAATAATATGACATGTTTAAACGTATGTCTGACACGTTGGCATACAAATTTCAACCAAAGGAGAGCCAAAGACGGTGTGCCGCATGAAGCTTTCAAACGTCAAAGGTCAAAAGAGCAAATTAGGGTATGACATTTGTAGAGTCTATGTGAAACTTGTGGCATCAGAACATCAGTGGTTCAAGTTCAAATTTCAAACGGGGATGAAGATATATTTGAAATAAGTGGATGATATCGAAACCAAAATATCATAATCTACAATTTAAAATTGAAAGTAGAGATATGAAACTTCATCCGAAAGACCCTCTATAAATAAGAGGGTCATCATTCTGAAAAGAGGACTTTTAGGCAAAGTATTTTGAAATTTGATTTGGAGAACTTTTCTTTAGAGATTCATAAATCAAGGAGAGATTCAAAAAGAGAAAAGAGAAGCCTCGAACAATCAGAAACATTTCAAGGCTTAGAAAGATAAGTCCAGTTGAAGACAAAAATTATTCAACAATCAAGTATATAAAGAATCCCACAAATGGCAATCTATAAGTAAAGGGTTCCAACCCACTATAGTATTCTATAAAGGCGTCAACCCTTCTTGTATTTTGTAACAAGGGTTTGAAAATCCCATGAAATGCAATAAAGATATTCTTTAAAAGATTTAGTTATGTTTTTTTATTAATCGGAGGTCTAGTTTTCAAACAAATAATTAACAATCTGGACTTCCCAAATTGAAAATTGGAGTCCACAAATTAAAGTAATCAACACTGTTAACACTACACAGTGGGTTTTGTATAGGCAAGTTTTGAAACCCGACTTAAAACTTTCACGGTTTGAAATTTCTATCAACAAATTTCTGGCACGCTGGTGGGGCCAATTTTTCCTTCCATCTTTTAGAGAATATAAACCAAAAAAAAAAAAGTAATGAAGCTTTTTACTTCATTCTAATAAAGCTTCTTGGTTTTATAGGAATGTTAAAGCCGTTCAGGAAGTAAGGCCACGGAAGGATGTCCTTCTCACCCCAGCTCTTATCACCCATGAGGCTCTAAAGTCGTTGAGGCTCTCAGTTGTCTCAAAGATGCCCTCTACAACTACCGCAGTGCCGGTCATCTTGTCTAGGGTGACTCGTACTACCTCTGTGTCGATCCCCTCATCAAGGTTGACGCATACAACCTCTGTGCCTGTCGTCCCATCTAGGGTGACTCGTGTTACTATGTACCAGTCCCCTCATCAGGGTTGACACATACAACATCAGTGCCTACTGTTCTTGATTTCTTCATATACTTGATTGTTGAATAATTCATGTCTTCAACTGAACTTCAATCTCTGTAAGCTTTGAAATGTTCCTGATTCTTCAAGACTTCTCTTTTCTCTTTCTAAGTCTCTCCTTTGTTTTTGAATCTCCAAAGAAAAGTTCTCCGAATCAATTTTCCAAAATCTTTGTCCAAAAGTCCTTTTTTCAAAATGATGAACCTCTTATTTTGTAGAGGGTCTTTCGGATGAAGTTTGCCATCTCTACTTTAAATTCTAAATTGTAGATCATGATCTTTCAGTTACAATACCATCCACTGATTAAAAATATATCTTCATCCTCGTTTAAAATTTGAACTCGAACCGCCGATGTTCCCTTGCCACAAGTTTCACATAGACACTACAGGTATTATCTATCAATTAACTCTTTTGACCTTTGAAAGCTCCACGTAGCGCACCATCTTCGGCTCTTCTTTGGTTGAAATTTGGGTGTCAACCTATGTTACCTGGAACACGAATTGTTCCAGTACATGGAATGGGAACGGGAACGGGAACGGGAACGGAAACGTGGTACGCCACATATTCTAAAATATGGTACGCTAAGGGTGGACTTCTATAAAATATACTATTAGAATTAAGGTACTTTTAGAAGAATTTTATTTAATAATCAAACATTTAATAAAACATAGTTTATGTATTGTCAAATTAATCATCTAAAAACACATTGCAAGAGTATTATGAGTCATTTTTTTGCATATTGTAATGCCAAAGTTCTATTCTTCCTATATTTTTGTTCATTATAATTGATTTTTTTTCCTCCGTTATGTGACCTTTAAATATATAAATAGTAAAAAAGTTTGGGATCACTTTGGATCGCTAAATTTACCGTTTTGGAACGCTAGAATACCATGTTTCGGAACGCCGTTCCAAAAACGTAATTCGCTAGGGTAGTAGAGTATTATGGTAATACAAGTGCTAACACACGTATTGGGGCATGTCTGACTCAGACACTGGTCCTTAGTAGAACCGGTCATGCTTCTTGGAGCTAAATAGAGTCAACTTCCACTTAATCCAACATACCTTGGCCAAACCAAAATTTGAAATCTTCGGACATCTAAATAGAAGATACAATGATCAAAATGACACCAAAAATTAAAACTAAATCACAATCTTGAGATATTAAACGAAAAGATTTTGATTTATTAATCTAATGATGCCAAATCACCTCTAATCAAAGATAATGGACCCAAATGTTGCATCTTTGCACATATAGAATGTATCACACACTGTATCTCCAAAACTCCGAACATGTAGGCATGGTTCGTGTACATGTTTGTGAAGTTTTATATTTGCTTACTTAGAAAATGTACATAACTTTAGGAAATTGCATAAAATGCATCCGCCTAACACCAGCGTTCTATTTATTCCCTAATGTGGATTGCAATTATTCCTGGTCCAGTGGTAACTTATTTTGTAACAAAAGGTATAGTGGGAAAATGAGTTACTGCTCATTCTCTTTTTCCTGTTGGAACATTATTTGGGATGGAGGCGATATAAATTTCAGCCTTCTTTTATGCCTCAAAGATAGGAGGACAGAATGTGAGGAGTGGAATGGTGCTAAGGAAAAGAAGAGAATGGATAACAACAACATTCCTTGAATATGTAAGAATATAATGGTAACATTCAATGTTCCTTTCTTTCCTTACACCATTCATTCTTAATACGGAAGAGAGTTATTGTCATAAGAATGTACGCTTTAAGATTTGAAGCTCAACCTGACCAAAATTTGTGCATAATGAAGCTGACTAAGATTGTACATATTAGCCAGATACACCAATCAACATCATGAATACAAGCACATACAAGAACATAAATGTTTTAACAAGTAAAATTAAGCTGTATTAAATAGTATCAAGGGGATGCCACCCATACATGAAAGCAAACTCATACAAAAATAGTAGTATCAACTAACAACTTCAGCAGTGTGTATCCATCAATTACAGCCTGAAAATAAATACCTGCATGGCGCCGGCACCAAGAACAAGCTGACAAGCCCTTGTATTGAAAAACTTCAAGATTTCAACAACACGATGAACAACTTCCGAAGACAGCAGTGACAAATAATTGTTCATGTCAATGTATTCTGACAACATCTTTAGCAAAATTAAGCCACTGAAAAAGCAAGAAACAGCTTCAAAGTTATTTCAGTTCAGTGAATACCCTAACTGCCAAGTGGAGCTGGATTCATGGAGATATATATTGGTGAGAATTTTGAAGGATGAATCAGTCAACGCGGAAGGGGATAAGAGAATTACTAGATCATAAGAGCCATAATGAAAACAAAATAACTCTAAATATGGGAACAACCAATCGAAAGAAAGGCACATAAAGACACATAAATATGGGAACAACTGCATTGGGAATCCAGGTTTCTAAAGAAGAGAGAAGGAAGGACAGAAAAATAGATAGGAAAACAAATGACTAAAATGAAACCCAAAAGAACAAAAAATTAGTAAAACTAGAAAACTAACCAGTTTACCATGTGATAACCAACACCTCTGAACGAAAGTGTTTGAGAGGAAGTTTTTCCATGTTCTTTATTGCTAGTGTTGTTGCTCTGAGATGGAGAAGTTATAGCATCAGATTTGTTATTAACATTTGGCCCTACCAAAGCCGAATAATTCACTTCTGCAGCGTTATCTGCAGATGCTTCAATAGAATCAGTTTGCTCAATATGCTGCTCAGAATTTGATAGTCCAGTGTCTCCCATGAGTGAACCATCACCGCTTGAGATCACTTCACCGTAGCCTCTCGCAATATTACCTTCAGCATTCTGTGTGTGCTCAGAAAGAGACTCAGAGCAAAACAGAGAAGTGACGATGGCCTGAAATTCATTGGGAACATCTACTTCAACCCAAGTTTCTTGGTCAAGCACTGCCTTGATTTTTGCCATCTACAAGAACCACTGAAACATTAAGTCCACTACCTGGATGTATGGGGAGGTAAAAAATAGTGAAATAGAGAGGAAAGGAAACTAACTCGGGATTCATGCTGGAAATCAACAAAGGCCTTGGCCTGTGATTGTAGTGTCCCCCGAATGCTATATCCCAACCTTCCACCAATCTGTTTATGTTAGCATAATTTGGCATCACAACCACAAACAAATGGCAAGTAATATTTACCATGCGCAGGCAGGGGAATTGAAAAAAGAAAGAAGTTATCCACAAATAAAATTTAAAATAGTAAAACAACACCTATAATGGAAATGATAACAAACAACCACAATGACAACAATAATACCTTCTCAGTAGCAGTTATGAACTCCTGGGTGATGTTATAGATGCTTAAGAAGTCCTGCAATCTCAATCTAGGATGAAGAAGAGCACGGACCCCAAGGAGCTTTGCCCATCTTCCATGAGCAGAATCACAAGCTGCGAAGACAGCTTCTGTGTTTTCCCGCAATACATCAGCTCTGTCAAGGACCACATTGTCAGTCAGTTCAAGTATTTGGAAACACTCTTAGGAAAGATATTGCAAACAAGATGATAGATCAAGCCCCGTAAAAGCAAGCCACTAATTCAAAAATACAATGGATGCAGTTGATAAATTTTCAAAAGGCATATTTACTTCCAGAAGATAAAAAAAGATGAACTCTGTGGATAATACATTTAGAAGTTATCATTTCAGAAAAACGAAATAACTAACAGCAGATACTCCCAAAAATTTCACTGGTTCATTTCCAAAGTTTTTTATATGCACATAAACGCATTTGTGGAATTGACAAAAAAAAAAAAAAAAGGGAACCCTTAACTTCATTTTTCTTTTCTTGTAATTAGAGTTGGCTTTTGATAACAAAAAAGTATGTTGGAAACATATCCGCTCTCAGAAACCTTATTCTGCTTCTTTCTGAGCGCAATATACAATTCATTTACTAATACCATCCATAGACAGGTACAAAAGACTTTCCATCCAAACCCCCAACAAAAAATATAACCTAGAGGGCGAAAGTAGCAATTTATACTAGCACAACCTATCTTTGAGAAGAAATAACTATTGCAAGTTTGCTCATCCAAAACTTAAGAGACCCCAGATTTTTTTCAGAAATAAAAACATCACCACCACTGGCACCACCATCAACAACATCAGCAATAAGTGTGATTATTAATCCAACCCATCAACCCTTGTAATACATTGAAGTGCCACCAACTGAAACAAAAGAACTTTGCAAACTGCAATTTTTCTAATTGCAGGCCTAACTTTTTGTTTGCTTATTACAAAGTTGTTTTTTATTACTGAATGTTGGAGTCTATGAGATCCAACAAATAATGAATTTTGAAATCCAAGATCTCAAAAGAGTGTGATATCTTAAATCTCCTAACTTTAAACCAAAACATCAATAGAAGTTCCAGAACATTCAAAGCCCAACAACAGTGATATTCTATAGTGCTCTTTTTTCACTCTCTTTCCTAGTTGTTTTTGTAAGTCATGGTGCTTTGGGGTTGATAGAAGGAAAAGCAGTAGATGTCAGATCAAATAGAGGATTGTTGTCAGACCCCAACATATTACCTATCAGGGAATTTGATAATTTTGAATGGAAGAAGATTTAGGCTTATCAAGGAACTAAAACTCCAGAAAGCTACCATGCTCTCTCATGAAAAAAATTCTTCAACTCTTTTCCTGGAACACGTTAAAAATTAAAGAAATATGGACCCACATCTAATCATCTGAAAACACTCCATGTGGGTACTAATTACCTTCTTGACAAGTGTAATTAAAGAATTTGGTAGAGATTTGGATTTTTTCCTCTCGGTTGGAAGAATCCATCAAGAAATGGTTAAATTGTTTAGTTTCCTCCCCTTATGGTCAGTTCTATGCACAAGCAAAGAGTTAAATGAGAAAATAACATGGTTGGACTACAATTAAGTATCGTAAAATTCCATCTTTTACATAAAAATTCAATCTGGTAAATTTTACACTGCAGTGCCCAACTGGATTTAAACCCTGCACCTACCTCCCTGCTAGGCAATGGCAAGACTCAAGATACCACTCAAGCTAACAACTGGGGTCATTTTTTATTTTGTTATAATTTGTATTTACCCCCTTACTTATTCATTTAGTTTCCTTCATCCATTCTATTTTACTTCATTTAGCTTCCTTCATCCATTCTACAGGTTATAGAAGGCAAACAAAATTAATACTGCTATTTTTCAAATATAATGATTCCCTATTAATCTACTTGTTTTAAGGATTACTAAACCCAAGTGACTACCCTACAAGGGAAGTTGCTTCATTGGTTGCAAATGAAGATTGCTGCATTGTCACATTAGATATAACCTCCACTGGGAAAGAAAACTCTTCAGCAAAACATTTCTGCTTTTTCTATTTTAGTTTTTTTTAATTTTTTTTTGGGTGTTGTTTTTGTTGTTGACGTTCAGTGGGGTGTGGTGGGGGGAAGGGGAGGGGGCTTTCCTTCAGTTATCCCATAAAAGTTTATGTGTGATGAGAAAAAAGAATCATGGAAATTCTATCTATTTTGAAGCCTTAATGATTCTGTCTATCCTACAATATTAGGGAAAGGCCTTGTTTGTTTTGTTTGGTATATTCCTATGCCTTTTGGCAAAAGAACTGCTACCTACCAATGTGAGAGAAATTCTGATTTGTAACGATAATTGGACAGAGACTGGGAAAATGGAAAAAAAAAAAAAAAGGAAGGAAATCCATAACGTAAGGAATAAATACATAGCATGTGGCTCCCTAAAAAGAGTTAAATAAGAACATCTATATATATAGAACAAAACAAAACAACATTCCTATTTGAATCACAAAAATAGGATCCCTTCCAAAAGTGGGCAAGAATCTACATAAGACCCATAAGCAACATGCCAACATCAAAGCATTAACAGCAAGAAGGATGTCACCTAAAATTTCTTGAAATATTTGGACTGGTCACATCATTTGTCTTTGCCAGCAATGATGGCAACTTGGCAGTATTCCTCTGAGGAGAAATTGATAGAGAGGAAGCAGTTTGACCATCAACCTCGTGAGCAGTTTGTGCAACCGCTGCGCCAAGTGTAATTGCAGCAGCAGCAACTGAATTGGCAGCATAGTGACCATCAAGGTTGCACATAATCCACTCAATGGCCTTTTTCACTTCAGCAGCTCGAACCAAGTGTGCCTGCATTCACTAGATGTAAATAATCAAATTACTTCATATCAAAATACTAATTCAAATAATGAAAGTGCAAATAGACTCAGCCGCCAGAAAATATATTTATATTTTTAATGATATATAAATCAATAGTAACGAAAGGCGTCTTGAATTGTACACCATCAAAACAACAACCTCAACTGGAAGTTAGAGCCTATATATCAACATGCTAGGAAGCATGGACACTTCTGTTAGGGTGTTGTTTGTGTGTCGAACAGATGTCGAACACACTGGGACACGTATCGGACACGCCAATTGACATGTCCTGAATTTCTATTTATTTATTTTTCAATGGACATGCCCTGTAGACACCAAAGACAAACAAGAACGCGTATTAGACACATCTGAGACACATATTGGAGACACTACTTCTTTACTGAGAGACTTCATGTCGTCGTTGCTTCTTTTTCTTTTCCTTAACTCTCCTTCTTCCTTCGTCTTTTCCTTTTTTCTTCTTCTTCATTTTATTTTCTCATACAGTGATAATTCTTCTTCACTTTGAAGACTTCATGCCCCTTTACTTCTTCCTTTTCTTTCCCTTCTTTGTTCTTCTTCTTTCTTTTTCTTTTTATTTTCTTCTTCGTCTTCTTCTTCTTCTTCCTTTTTTGTTCTCATACTATGGCAGCAGTGAAGCCAAGCTTGGGCCTAAATTGAATTAGTATCATTTTTTTAATATTTTTAGTATTTTTTGATGTCACATTCATATACATTACAAATAAAAATGTATAAAAACATATATATTTTTTGCCGTATCCCTGCCATGTTTGTTTTCTCACTTCTTTTAAAATCACCATGTCTCGTGTCTATATCTGTACCCACGTCCATATTGGTGCTTCTTAATCCACAACCATGTACAAATTTTCCAAAAAGTCAACAAAAGAAGAAACACAAAAAGGGAAAGTCCAAAAAGAGAGACTTTAACGTCCAATAGGGGAGGGAAATGAGGATGATTCCCTTAACACTATGGACCAGATGCTCCAGAACCTCAAAAGCTTTACAATTGCTTTCTTGCCAGATATTTTACATAATGCACAATGAGATAATGTTCCAAATTCTTTTAGCCCTTCTTGGACACCCAACTTCCCAACACGCCATCAAGGTCACGACTGAATGAGGCATCACCTAATGCACCCCAAACAAAGAGAATGCCATACACCAAATATCCCTAGCATAGGACAATTATAGGCAATGAAGAATGAGATGATTGACCATCTCCTCGCCGTTTTTGCACATGTAGTACCAATCTAGAATAAACTTCTTCGTCTTTCTCAGACTATCCACTGCTAAGAAGTACGGACATGGACAAACGATACGGGCACGATACGAGACATACACAACAATTTTTAAAAAATGCCAAACACAATACGGTGGGGACAAGATAAACAATATATATTTTATAAATATTTTATGTGTGATATATATGAATATTTTACTCATAAAAATAAAAAGTTTGCCAGATAACATATTAAAATTAAAGATCATGTATTGCAACACTTAAACGTCAAATTAAATATAAATTCACATTGTTTTTATTTTACATTGGATCCTAAGTTATTTTTTCAAACTTCCAACGTGTTTCATATATGTCTAAGCAATGGACACCTATGTTACCTGGACTCGGATACAGGTATCGGGTGCAGGTATGTGTCCAAGTATCGGATTCATCTAATTCTCATGTCCAAGAACACTAAAACACAGTTAGATTTCATATTTTTTAAATATTTCTTTTTTTTTAAGATAAAAATGGCATTTACAAGCTAAAATATAATATTACATACATAAAATGAAAGTCCTATACTTAGTTTTATAATAAACTCAATTAGTTATACATCCTTATTAGATGCATGTCCAACTAATGTCGAGTATCGACTGTCAGGTGTCCGACACAGGTACTTCACATATTTAGAAGAGTCCAAGTAAGATAGATGGACACCACTGTCCCTCAAGTGTCTGGAGTGTAATACCCCAGGTCCCCTAGATCACTGTATTTTATCACACACAATTGTCTTGATTCAAATGTATTTAATTGAGTATGATCCATAATTTACATGAGGCTTAAATTGTTCAAAATTAAATCGAATTTGAATATGTACATATACTTGGGGATTTCTGATGATCGAGTAGAAACCTGAATTTCATGTTTTAGATATGTTTGAATAGACTAATTTAGTAGCCTAATCAATTCCATTTAATGTTAATTATATTTTGGAACATTTTTATAAAAGTTAATTGCAATTAATTAAGATTAATTATGTTCAACTAAAGTAATTGGGATTGATTCTCCTAAGTGTGATTAAATAAGTAAACAACATTAGTTAGCATTACCCTTTATGAATTATCCTTAACCTCATTTAACTAGTGGGTAGTTATTCATCAACTTGGAGCCTTCAGAGGGTGCCAATTCATCTAGAGAGACACCCCATTACACTCTAGAAAGACATGTATCTTGCATCGGGCATTGTAGAGATACATTTGTTCTCCCATTTGCAAGCGAGTTGTATGGACTTACATGCATTGTATAGAGGCAGCAAGTGGATGTGTAGGAGAATTTGTGTTTGGCTAGAAGGAAAACCAAAGAGAAAGTGAAGAAAAGTGGAGGAAATTCATAAAACACTCCAATCTAACTTGAACTGATGTATGTAATTCATTATAAGTTTATGTTCTCACATATAATTGGTTAGAAAATCTACTAAAACCTTTTTATGATGAGTAATTGTGAAATTCCAGTTTCATAAAAGGAATATATTCTATGAGATGTTGGAAAACTCATTTTTTGTAAGCTTGTTTTGATGGTTCTTTATATTTTACCTAAGTCATGACTTTCTTTTACCTACCTAGATTGTGACCTTAGAAATGTATTTAAGGCCTTGAGTTCACTTGAGAATTGAGTTTTGTAGAAAAGCTATGTTTTCACGAAACATTGGAAAACACGTTTCATAAGTTTATTTGAATGACTTAACATAAAATTTGGCCAAGTTATAATCTGTCTTAACGTAGTCTGAAAACGTAGAAATGCATATAAGGCTCTAGACTTACCATTGTGAGACTTGGTTTGGTTAAATCCTACGATTTTTGCAAGTTCGAACATTACAATGCATTTTCTAGATAGTTGGAGCTAGCCAACTCAGCCTGCAACAGTTTCCGAGAGCTTCGCTTGATGGTTGGATTAATGTTGAATCGAGCCAACTTTAGTTGGATCGAGCCAAGTTATGAGTTGGCTAAAGCCAACTTTCTTGATTTTGACTTTTGACTTAGGAAGACTTGTTTTATGGTTATTTGCTTTGAAGATTAAATCAAATGGACTAAAGAATTACTTAGAGCTAATTAAGGAGTAAGGTGAGTGATGTGAATACTTGGAGCTATGTTTTCCAACTTGATTTATATATAAATGGTTTGTACTCTATGTCAATTATATAAATGTCTTGCTATCATAGAAATGCGATGTTTTAATGTGATTTGGAAATTCATGGACTCATTTACTTGTGAAATGTTCAAAGTGTATCATGTGCCGCACTCGAGGATCCCATCGGGCAACTCAAAATTAGGTGACATTATTATTGGGGAGACGTCCCCAAAGGGCCATATGGGCCGTTGTGACTCGTGGATCAATAAAGTATAATGGTTCTGACCTATCACAACTGAAGCTCCACATGATACAATAGTGTCCGTGCTGGGCCTTGGCCCACACAGCTTTAAAACGTACATTGTCAAGTAGATACAAGTGCCTACAAATATAGCACTTCCCCTCTCCTTCTTCAAGCAATGTAGGATCTTAACACAATGTTGGAGCCAACTTGCCACTACCGTAGCCTACCAGGATCTCATTCCAGTCCACATATAGCCGCCCGGGTCTCACAATCCACCCCCCTAACAAGCGACGCGTCCTCGCATTAGGCTAGATCCCCACACTTCTGGCTGGGATTGATTCTAATACTATTGTATGACCACCCAGGATCCTCATGATACAATATTTTCGCTTGGGGCCTTCACCCGCACGACTTAAAATGCATTATAACAAGTAGATATAAGTGCCTAATATATAGCACTTCCTCTCTCCTTCCCCAGGTGATCTAAGATCTCAACACATAACCTTGGAGCCAATCTAACCATTGCCGTAACCTGTCTAGATCTCGTCCCTGCCCATATGCAGCGACCCGAATCTCACAACTGCCTAATATATAGCACTTCCCCTCTCCTTCCCTAAGCAATGTGAGATCTCAGCACATAACTTTAGAGTTAGCCTACCACTGTCCTAAACTGTCTAGATCTCATTACCGCCCATGTGCACCACCCAAGTCTCACAATCCACCGGCCTAACAGGCAATGCATACTCATGTTGGGCTAGATCTGCACACTTCTGGCTGTGATTGGCTTTGATACCATTCTGTCATGAGCTAGGATCCATATGATTCAATATTGTCCGCTTTGTGCCATAGCCCGCACTACTTTAAAATGCTTTAAAACGTATTGTACCAAATAAACACAAGTGCCTACATATATAACACTTTCCCTCTCCTTTCCAGTCGATGTAGGATCTCAGCACATAACCTTAGAGCTAGCCTGTCACCACTGTTGTTAATACCATTCCGTATCGATAGGTACGTTCCAATACGTATCGGTCCAGCAAGAAAACGGTATTAAACTACTCTTATTTTGTCCTGTTTACAGTTCCAGCCTTTTCGGTGATTTCCTACCGCATTCTAGTATTTCAGCAGAGTTTTATCTATTTCGGAGTGTACCGGAGGTGTATTCATATTTTTTTAGCTTAGATGAGTTTGATGTCCTTTATATAAAGCTAAAAGTAGCTATCACGGTTACTTGTCAGAGAAATAGTCCCCCAGTCCCACCCTCTCTCACCACGTGTCTCTCTCTTGATCTTTTTGTACCTCTTATTATTCTGACTCTTCTCTCCATAACAGTACAATGACTTGATGTAACACACTCCTATAGCTTCTATACTTTATATAACTCTCTCTCTATATAGTTTATTTTTTCTCTCCCTGCCTCAAGCCCTCATCTTATTGATTATCCAAACTAACTTTTATTGCACTTTTTATATTTGAATTTCTGGAAAAGGTTTCTCTTCTATAATGTGGTTATACATATTATTGATAAATGTATATTATTTGATGATATATTATGTAAATTAAATTATTATAAATAAATAAATTTTAGAAATATATAATATTTATAACGATAAATCCAAAATGTTACGCCAAAACACACCGATACCGATATGTACCGTACCGATGGCAAAAACGATATAGTTAACATTACGAGATTAACAACTATGCCTACTACTGCCATAGCTTGTCAGGATCTCGCCCTACCCATGTGCAGCCGCTTAGGTGTTACAAGACTTATTGTGTCCAAAGGGTGTGAGTACATAACAATTATATTGATACAATGAAAATTCATGGTTTTTCCATTGTGATAAAAATGCAAATGTTTCCCAACTATTTCAAGAGAAAGCGATTATTTTTATATTGTGAGCAATCTTAGAGGTTGTGGGTGTATGCGTACCCCATGGAAAGTATGACAATCATTCAATGATTATCGAACCAAACAGAGAGTAAAAGGAAGAGGATCAATGATAGCCTAAGAGAGAGAGGGAGCAGTGAACCATAGAGAGCTTGATGGGCTCGTGGACTCCATTCCTTGTGTTCTCTTCTCTGTTAAAGGGAAGAAGGGCATCCCTTTATATAAGCAAAGGGGTGTGAGGAGGATAGACAACTCGAGTCTCATAGGATCCTTTGAGAGGATCCTTGGTAGTTAAGTGTCCAACCACATGGGTTGTAACCCATAAACCTACATACATCATGCACCTTTAGCATCAATGGATAATTATGAATGCCCCTTATATCTACATTATTCATTGGGTTCTACTCTCTCTATTGTTAATCATTTCATAAAATGAAGATTAGGGCGAAGCATATGGGTACATTATGGTTAATGATTTAAGTTTCGTCTAAGTGATTGTGGAAGAAAATTGTTATTACTCAAAATGAAAATGGTACATCTTGTGAAAACTTTCGAATGTACATTATATTTTTAAAACTCGATATAATTTTAAGGTTATGGCATATACTTATTGCATAGCCTTGTTTATGACCTAATATTTATAATAGCTTAATGCATTGGGTTTTGATGCATGATATGAGAACATGAGACTTAGGCACTTGCTCTTAATCAAATGGAATGCATAGTCACTTACATGTATTATATTCTATTGCTGCTATTACAATACAATAAGATGAAAACGCAGGTGTTCAACCACTTTATATGTTCGGTCTTTAGTAGCTACACTATTGGCCCATCTTGATCCCTTATCTACATAGGTGAATTTAGGGTCATGACATGAAGTGTATCTGGTTCTAAAAAATAGTTTAAAATAATAGAACATGTTTAGATGCGTGTCTGACATGTGTTTGGGGGAGTGTCCAACGAGTGTCGTCGTGTCTCAATACCTTCTTAGAAGTGTGTGCTTCTTAGATCCACCATCAAAATAGCTTTTTGGGAAGTCGTCCAAGCAGAAAAGGCGACCTTAGGTGAAGCCTTAGAGTTCCAAATGCCCTTCCACGGGAAGGACTATCAGTCTAATTGTACAAAGGACCAAAAAATAAACTAACTGAAAAGGATCCATTCCCCATAGCTGTCCACACCAAAATGTCCTCTCCTCCCCCTCTGATATTACAATCATACAGCAAGCCAAAAAGTGCTATTGTTGAATCAACCTCCCAATTCTCTCAACTTCTTCTAAATTTGGGACACCAAAAAATCTCAACTCAGAAAACCAAAAAATAACTCCCCACAGTAGATTCCTTCTCTCTGGCCATCTCAAAGCGATCAGGAAAGATGTAGGGAGGTGCTAGGTTTCTGCTCTCCAGACGGAGCATTTGAATTTAGCAATTATGCATTAGATTTCACCAACAAAGATGTAATGATGTAATGATGTGTGGCCAAGCCCAAAAGATGGGATAAGACTATGTTGAGTAAGAGTTGTAGAAAACATGCATTTTGAAGAACTTTTAGGTCTATATCTCGTAGTTTTCACTTTGCATATATTGTTGTGACCTATGTTACATGGACTCAGATAAGAATGTCGGGTGCGGGTATGTGTCTAAGTGTCGGATTCGTCTAATTCTCATGTCCAAGAACACTCGGACATGACTAGATTTCCTATTTTTTAAATACTTCTTTTTAATTTAGGGTAAAATGGTATTTACATACTAAAATATATCATGTTATGCACAAAATAAAAGTCTTATGCATTATAATAAACTCAATACTTATATATACTTGTTGAATGCACATCCAACTAGCCATATCGGATACATACTTCATACCCTTATCCAAGTGTCGAGTATCCGACACGAATATTTCACAAATTTAGAAGAGTCCAGGTAACATAGCTTGTGACCATCACAGCTAAGAACTTTCTAGCCCAGTCACAAAGAAAATTTTAAATTTCCTTTTTTTTTTAATAAACATAGACAATCTTCCATCAACCAAGAAATAAATAAATCTTTAACAAGTATGAAGGCAGTCAGAAACGTCCAGAATAGTAGGCTCCAAAAAAAAAAAAAAACCAGATAACACAACAATTGAAGAAACAGGAAATTCTCATTTTCCCGTTGGATGCATTACATTTTAGCTGCTATGTTGGATCACTGAACAGGAGTGGAGGTTGAGCATCATCCAACATCATTGCTAATCATTCTTCAATGTAGAGTCAAAGAAGGCTGCAGAACAGATGTGCTCTACAACAATCACAATCTATTATCATATATCCATTTCTTAGGAGAAACTTCAATAAACGGTCAATTTAAAAGTAAGAGGGAACTAAATCCAAAGCCATCAAGGCAGCATCCACTGCCCCTCCCTCTCACAGGCATTGGCCCCACCATGTTAGAGAGTGGGCAGTGGATACAGACTTTTTCATTGCAGAAAATAATTGTCTACACATAAGAAAAGTTTTGCAAACTCCCGAGTAGTCTTAACTTGGTAAGTTATATTATCAGCAGCGCCAAGGGAAGTCATAAATTGGAGAATTAACATCATATAGGTTTTTTTCCCCTCTTTTTGTAGGTTTCATATAGGTCCTGTTTACTATAGAAGAACAAATTTATACTTTATATTACATCTCCCTTTTTTGAATCCTCCTCTCTCTCTAAAAGGGCAAAAACAATATGCAAGGGAGATGGAGAGAGCCATCCCTGCAATCATATGCCTGAAACCTTTCATCCCCATAACCTTGTTGGGATTGGCTACACAGTTTATTGGAGGATCTTAATATTATCTAAGGGATCCCCCATTCTCCAACAATGAACTTCTTCTTTAAGATGAGTTAACATTCTCTCTTCCTAATTTGAACCTGGAACACCAAATGTATCAAAAGGTATCACTTTTCATATCTGTGCTGAAATCACCAGCCAGCTTAGCGGCAAGCAAACCCAAGAATTTTTCCTGGTAGCCTTGATCATAAGAGGTGCAGCAAGTTGATGGGAAGACCTTCTTGTACATGTACTATGGCAATCATCACTAGAGCTTTACCGAGGGCATGGTATGGCTTTGTTCAATAGATGTCAAGTGCTGCTTTGCATAATAAAAGGGACAGAAATTTGGAAAAATATAAACAGACATTAGAGTAACGACTCACTTTAACAAAAGCCACCATATGCTTTTAATTCTTCTGTGCCTCGAGAAATCAGAAGTAAATAACATGATATAAAATTCGGACTGCTGCTCTTTTTTATGTTAAATTTGGTTGATTATTTATATCATTCTATTGTAAAATGTTTGAGAAATTAAAAGTAGATAAAATGATTTAAAATTCTGACTGTTTCAGTTTTTTATCTAAAATTTGTTGATATTTTTATCATTCTATTGTAAAATGGCAGAAGACAGGCAGAATGAATTGATTTTTTGCTTATTTTTCATATAGAAGTTTAAGGTTATAAAAGGAAGTCTAAAACAAATCAGACAATATTGAACAAGAATCTGGAGATCAAATAGAAATTTGAAAGAGTTAAGGAAAAGATGGTAATATGAACAGGCTGATGATCCAATTGAATCTTTTGAAGGGGTAGTGGGAGTATCGCAAAATTTTGAAAAAAAACACAGAATGCTGTAAGGAGGTACATTAGGATTTTCTTATGGAGTTGCTGGAGCTCATTTGGATTTGGGAGCACCTTCCCCACCCCAAAAGAGAGAGAGGGAGAGAGAAGTTCCACCATGGGGTAGACCTGGATTACTTAAAAGTTAATAGCTAATGAGCAGAATCTAGGCTGTGTCAAAGTTTGGTAATGAAATGTCAACCTGGCTTTCTCAGCACATTATGTAGACTACAAAATCTCAACTCATACAGATTTAACGCTAGTCATTGTCCTCAATCCAAACCATCAGATTAAGTGGCCATGACCAACCCTCCCACTTCCACTAATGCGAAGGTAGTGCTGGGAAAAGTTGGAGAATATTACAAGAGGGGAAAACCGGATTCCAAGGCCAATATAGTCATTCGGAAAAATTCTATCTTATGGGAAGAGTTGAAAAACCTTACAAAAGAGGGAGAAACCAAATTCTGAGGCCAATATAGTTATTTGGCAGGATTCTATTATAGAACTTGTGTAGTTATTTTTAAGTTGAAAATAATATTGTTATGTTTTCCATTAATTTTTCTGTCAAGGGCAATCTGATAATTTTGTTATGGGTTTTAGAGTGGCCTACTGTATTGGTATGGGCTTGTAAGTCAAATGCAGAACAAGTATTAGTCCTTACTTACCCACCAAGTTTCGATAGCTTTCAAGTTTGACTCCCTTTTACATATTTCATGTATTGGCTTTCTTTTGGGTAATGAGAAGAAGAACTCTTTTGAAACCTAATTCCTCAATTATGTGATGCATCTTTACTATAGCTTGGGAAACTAGGTTCTCATCTCACTCTTCTTTCTCATCCTTCTTCTTCTCCTCCTCCTCCTCATAATTTCCTGCACTCTAAAGTCATTAAAGCTATTACCTGATCATGCTAAGAATCCATCCACACCCTAAACCACCTTGAAGAAGCATAGCCCCTCCTCTTCCAAGCAACCAAAGAAGCATAGCCTTTGACACGGGCATAGATATGGACACGGGACATGCGATATTAAAAAATAGAGGATATGGACACGGCAGGAATATAGTAAAACAAATATATTTTATTGGCAAAACATCAACAAACCACCAAAAAATTGAAAAATAACGTTAACTCAACATGTAAAACACCATTCAATCCATAGTTTGAACATCGTTTAATATATAGTAAGGTGAAACCAAGTTTAAATTTTAGTAGGGGTACAAATCCATGTTATTTTGTTTTTTCATTGGACGCCAAGTGTAGTATGTGTCATACATGTCTAAGTGATGGACACGTGTCTCCCTCAAGCGTCCAAAGCGTTTCAATTTTTAAAAAATATAAAAAATAGTAGGATATGTTTGGAAACATGACTAACACAAGTCGGGAAGTGTCCGATAATACAATACACTCTTAAAAGTGTATGTGCTTCTTAGAAAGTAACCATTCAAACTGTAAAAAATAACCCAAACCACGTGAAGTTATAGTTCTCATGGCACTATTCAAAGCCCCAGTTCATTGCTAACACTAGCTATTCATGTCTTGATTACACATTCTATAACATTATAAATTTTCATTTCAACACACTAAATTTAGAAATCCCAAAAACTGTTTCCTATTTCTACCACCATTTTTGTTCCTCATAAAATAAAAATAAGTATAAAGCAATGATGAACTTATAATGAGTTGCAATCAAACAACAAACTAGACAGCTTTCAGGAGGTGATTACGGAAAAGAGTTTTGATGTAGACTAAACTTAATCAAGATATGCTTAATTCTATGTTATTTACATGATTAATTTCAACATAACGTATTTCGAAGTGTACAAATAGAGTTTATGAATCTTAACAATATTTGGTTTCATTATACATTTCTAATTTGAAAGAAAATAACTCTCATCTCTAGAGAGCCTCAAGTTCTCAGCAACATTCAAACTATGCTACCGGTATAAACCTACTCCTCTCGTACTGCATTGGAGAATGTGACCTAGTTCTCATGCAATCGAATTAACTTCAGTTAGAATCCACAGAAACGTCAACAAAATTAAATCTAGAAGGTCTAAGAGGAATAGTCACATATACATTACCCGTACAATACGAAAGATAGCCCCCAAAAGTTGAACGAAGCTTTCAGATGACAAGCTTCTTAATTTGCTCGCTAGCGATGAGCCTCCTGTAAAAACAAAAATAAATAAATAAATAAATGAGTAAAAAAAACATATATTCGTATCGTTGAAAACATGGCAAACTAGAAAATAAACACAGTTGATTTCATATAATATTTGTGGTGCAAGTATTTATGAAAATACAAGACAGCCAGATTACATTGTTTAACCTACCATCTGCATCCACCATTCGTTCTCCTGGTGCAAAATCTGACTCCAGAGGTCGGGTCAGAAGAACAGGAAGGAGCTCTGCAACTGCAGTCTTAATAGCAATTTTCATATCAGTAGTAAGTGTATCACGGTATATTCTCAATACAGACGGGAGTTTCACCTGAAAATAACCAGTATGCCATGAGAAATTTCTTGAATAGGACAGTTTCTAATCCAATTTTCATGCAACTTGATATAGTTCATTCAAAGGAGACAGAATAATGAAATAATTAGAAAGAATTGACAACAATTACATATCAAGTTCAGTGTTGAGCAACAACAACCAAATTTCAAACTAGCATGTTCATGTTTTCCAACTCCCCCCCGCCTTCCCCCCCCTTTCCCTTTTTTTGTCAATCAGAAGTTGTCAACTAACACATCAGAAGGAAACGCACAATTGTAAAAAGGTTGGTCCAAGCCTAAGGACAGCCCCTTTGTGCAAATAAAAGATAGAGGCAGAAACTGTACCATCCCTAGAGCAGGGGGACCAAAAATTGAGGGAGCACCACTAATCCGTGGCCTTATTTCTTCTCTTCATCTTTCTAAAGATCATATGGAGGGGCTCAAATTTCTCGAAGGCCTTACCACAGAACCCCTATCCAAAGCAAGAATGGTAAAGGAGAGGAAAGATGAGTCAAGTAAATGGATAGAAGTGAACAAGAGTACAGGTGAAATGGACGACCAAGATGGCGAACAGGGAGGCTGGGTGGGACAACCCCACAAAAGTAGGGAAGGAAGGCAACCGAGAGAAAGTTGCGGCTAGGAATGGCCGTGATAACATGTCAGGTGATGGAGGGGAAAACCGTTACTAGTCTTTCAAACAATATGGGAGAAGCTAACTTTTCAAAGAACCTTGTTGAAAAGCTTCCAAATTTCAAGCTAGCAAGGGAAAAAGCCTTTACAAGTAATATGGCTAGCTTCTAGTGGAGCAGTTGACGGCAGAGGAAACCACCAAATGTATTTGCCTATCCTCCCAAGACATGACATTTTCTAATTTTTATTTCAACCTAGCCCCTAAAGTTATACTCGGTTTTGTTTTCTATTGGTCATCCATTAGGTGATCTTTGTGAGAGATACTTTTAGGCTTAGGTTACTATTTCTTATGTTCTTTCCGTGTCTAGCCACTTGGGTATCCAAGCTAGTTTATGTTACTGTTTTGGTGTATCCTCTCTTTGAGGATTTGTGTGTCTTTCGAGGTTGTGCCTTAAGTTTTCTTTGTAATATCCTATTGTTTAGGTAATAAAATGCTTACTTACCCAAAAACAAAGGAGGTCTCCATCTCTAATGCACCTCCAAACATGTTATGTTATTTTTTAAAAAAATTTAAAATTGAACATACTTTGGACACGTGGGGGACACGTTATAAATGTGGGGGCACACGTGAAACACATCTATGATCCTTTTTTGTAAAGTAACCCATCAAGCTCTTGGCACGAGTTTGAAGAATATAAAACGAAGGCTAAAGATGGAAATGGGAAAGAAGTACGGATTTGTAAATATTAGAGTAAAATATACTTTGCACCCTGCACTTTACACCAAATTTCACTTCAGGACCTGCACTTTCAATTGTAACAATTAGACCCTTGTACTTTTAATTAGTTGTAATGTCACCCTCCCATCAACTGTCATTTGCGCAGCTGACGGCACAAAGCCTTATGTATCTCACTTGGCACTTTTTCAATGGCAAAATTGTATTTTCGTACATTTGCGCCCAAATAGCTTCAAGTGAGACGATTTGGGCTTTTTTTGTAACCTACTTTCATTTTATACATGACATGACTTGATTTTAGAGGACTGAGAGAGATTTGTTTGAGATTATTGCAAAGAGTTTGGTCCTGAAGGGAATTTGGTGTACAAAAAAGTAGGAGAGTACTCACCCCATATTTCTCACAGCTTGCAAATCAACTACCTAGGTTCGTCTTGGTCCATGAAGTCCTAATCTGGGATGGCTTCCCACGACAACAAAGCCTTCCGACCATTCCCCTCCTTCCCTCTTCCCTGCCTCTCTTTTCTTGCTACTCTTCTACCCTTTTTCCCTCCCTCTCCTCTTCCACCCTTTTCCTCTTTCATTACAAGCTAATGTGGTGTATATGTTATGTGAGTTATACATGACTGGGATGAGACTTTTCGGGTGGCAAAAAGGTGGAAAAATACAATTTTGCCCTTGAAAAAGGGCCACATGAAACATACATGGCTTTTTACCATCAGCAACACAAATGGCAGCTGACTGAAGGGTAACATTGTAACTAATTAAAAGTACAAGGGCTTAATTGTTACAAATTTACAATTGGAAGTGCAGGTCCTAAAGGTAAATTTGGTGTAAACTGCAAGGGTGTAAAGTATATTTACCCTAAATAATAATCCCTCATTTGGATGCTTTAACATTTGAAAACTTAAACGTTTACAACTTCCATAACTGTTTTTATATAGTTGAGGCTTTAAAAGTTAAACATTACCTTTTATTCCCACCTTTTACGAACATATAAATTTAGTGAATATTTTTTTATAAGAAAATATATGAGAATGATATGATATATTAAATTTAGTAAATCTATTATTCTCATATAACAAATGTCAAGCCAAAAAAAAGATTAATAATTAGTTCTATATTCACACACACACACACACACACACACACACACACACACACACACACACACACACACACACACACACACAAATAGCTATTCGCTTCCAGCCGTGTCCTAGTTGTGCATGTGTCCTAACTTTTTGGGAAAACCTTTTACAGCGAGAAACAACCACCAAATTATTTGATTAAGGATCAAACTATATTTATATTTGTGATTTCAAACATGCATATTCTATACACAAGCTTCTCTGACACTTTTTTTATGATATTCTAACTTTCTCTTGCACATTGCATTTCCAAAAGCAACAGCATAGGCTTCCAGGTTTCTCTGACACTTTTTTTTTTATGAGTATTCTAACTTTCTCTTACACATTGCATTTCCAAAACATTCTTAAATCCTTTATTCATATCACAGTTGGCAATAGTAATCATAATAATAATTATAACAACACAACCTTCTTTTTTTTTTGATAAATAATAACTCAACTCAACCCAACTAATCATTTTCCCAACTACTTGATGTCGGCTACACGGATCCTATTTCGCCATTCCACTCTATCAAGAATCATGATCTCAGATAAGCCACAACATAATAGTGCCATTCTTCCTAACCAGAGCACTCATTGGTTTTTTATGTATATACTCAAACCATCTTAATTGATTTTCCCTCATTTTATCTTCAATAGGAGCTATCTCTATCACCTCATGAATTTGTTCATTCCGAATCTTATCTCTTCTAGTTTTACGCCCGCCTTAGCATCCTCATCTCAGCTACATTCATTTTGTTAACATGTTTCTTCACACTGTACCATACAGCATGGCTAGTCTTATAATCGTCTTGCAAAATTTTCCTTTTAATCTCATAAGTATACATCAATCACACAACACAGCAGACGCATTTTCCAACTTAATCCATCCTGCCTTATTTCTATTAGTAACATTAACACTAATCTCTCCCTCTGTATGTAATCGAAATTGTTCGCTCTTTGGTATTTCTTGTCCCTCAATACTAACTACCCTTTCATTCATACTTCAGCTTTTACTAAAGTTGCATTCCCTATACTCAATTTTAGTCCTATTTATTTATCTTAAACACTCTTGATTCTAAAATCTCTCTCCGAAGTTCTAGCTTACTATTTACTTCTACTTTGGTTTCATCCACTAAAACAATATTATTAGCAACAAACATACACCACCATATCTCATCTTTTACGTGTCTAGTCAATTCATCCATAAATCATGTAAAAAGATGAGGGCTTGATGTAGATCCCTAATATAAACCTCCAGTGATAGGAAAATACTAGTTTCCCCTACTGTTGTACTAACTATGGCCCTAGCTCCATTATATACGTCTTGCATCATTTCAATATATCTATTAATGACACCTTTCTTTTCCAAAGCCAACCCCATTAAATCTCTAGGGATGCTATCATAGGCTTTCTCCAAGTCAATAAAAATCATAGGAAGATCTTTCTTCTTTTCTATAACTTTCCATTAGTCTCCTCAATAGATAAATCGCTTCCACTGTTGGGACATAAATTCAAACTAATTATCTGGTATTGTTGTTGCAAGTCTTAACCTATGCTCAGTCACTGTCTTCCATAACGTCATAGTATGACTCATAAGCTTAATACCCCTATAATTTGTGCAACTTCAAATATCTCCCTCAGATTAAGATAAAAACAAAAATAACAAAAAAACCTCTTATATAATGTGCATGCCACTAAGTCAAAATAAGATAAAATAAACATTTAACGTGCATATCTAAACTGCTACACCTACACGACATAATCTCGGTCATAAAGTTCACATACATCGACAATGGGAAGTGTCAAACATGGAGACTGGCCATCATTACTCACCGTTCTTAGCAATCCAATTATAAGAGGTAGAAGTCTATCTCGAAAACTGGAGGTTTCTTCTTCATCCAATTTAACCTGCTAACATGTCAATTCCAGTCATTAGTTTGACAATTCAGCAAAGAACCTGCTCCTAAATTGAAACCCTAACTTGCACAGATTGAAGCAAAAATTATCGAACACAACAAGTGAACAATAAACATTCTAACATATCACACCACAGGAAATTTTGAAACATAGAAACCCAGATATATGTCAACCAGGATAATGGGGAATGCTCAAAATGAATACAGGAATCAGAAAGAGACTGAACCACCTCAGTATATTTAATTCAGTCATCAAGGTTATCATAAGAAAATAAATAAAGAGAGAACAAATTGAAGCCCCAAAAGATGAAGCCAACTGATACCAAAAAGAAACAGGCTACACAAGTTGAAACAGACACTGGTGACCAAAATTTATTCACTGTTAAGTGGTGGGTGTTAAGAGAAAAGAAATAGTTAGAGGATAACATAAGAAAATAAATACGTTGTAGATGTTTGACAAGAAAAGAAAAACTGATAGCTTACTTCTTCGTCTTTTCCATATGTGGGTAGGACTGCCCTTGCTTTTGCTTTTGACAATATTACCACATCCATATTGCCAACATCACGTATAGACGTACGTATAAATTCTGCTGAAAGAATGCTACAAGAATGAATTTGATAAGTCACAATGTATACCTATATAATAATATTGGATTATCATTTGAAAGGAATTTTTGTAACCAAAAAAAGAACATACATAGTAATCAGAAATACATACGTTGAACAAAACACAACTAGGTTAAGAACAAAATGACTAGTGCAACTACACGGTATAAACCCTCACGATACGAAAATAGTGGTGCTATTCAACATCATAGTAAGTAAAAACTTAGTGCTGAAAAGGGAGAATGCCACACGCACATGCAAACACACACCCCAAAAAAATCCATGTAACTTCTAGAAGGGACAAGACCCCTTGGCCACATTTGCTTCGGCTATAAGAGAGCAGGATAGGACTGCTACTCCAGCATCCCTTATACCTTCTTATCCCATATTTTGGTGCATTAAATAAGGCCAAGGCTGATAGTTCAGTCTAGAAAAACAGTACCATGTAGGGGATGTTATTTAATACAATGCAGGAGTGGTACTATTAGACTATTCCACTATTGGGGTAAGCGTTGAAATCACCTTCATACCCTTATCCTCGGGTATTTTTGGCAATTCAGTGTAGATGGGGTCCGGCTCGCGTGCGGTTGTTTCTAGATGTCCATCATGTGTATATTGCACTACGGGTCGAGTTTGAGGGCTCAACGACACCATTTCGGGCCTGTAGCACTGTAAAAACCTCAAAATGTCGCGTTTAATCACTAAAAGTGTCCCTAGAGTGAAAAAAAAAAGCTCCAAATCACAAACTGTGAGTCCGGCTAGCGCACTATTGGTTCTCACACATCCCTCATGCCTAGGCCATGCTACATGCCAAGTTTGAGGGCTCAACAACGCCGTTTTAGGCCTCTAGCATCGTGAAAACCTCCAAACCCAGTGTTTACCCACTAGAAGTGTCCCTAGAGTGGAAAAAATGCTCCAAATCACAAACCGTTTTTGGAATTATGTATTTAGGGAACTTTTCTTTTTTTCATTCAATCTTTTAACCTCCTTATACCCCTTTATAATATCCCTCAACCAAACACACCTTATCCCACCTTATCCAATCGCACCTTATCTTTTCTTATCCAAACCAAAACAATTAAACCTAGGATTCATTGTCTTAGTACTACTTGTTCCTAGGTTTTATAGTACCCTTGTCCCATCACCAAGACGCTTGAAAACCAATGCTATAAGTGTACAAAAAATAGCATCCCACTTATAAGCCCCTATATGCCCGCCCCCCGCCCCCCGGGGATTAATTTGTTGGCCATTCCAGTTCACAAGGTCCCAACAAAATAATGTTGCTTTCAACACTAATACTTGACAATTGTGCTTTCAACAAAATAATGTTGCTTTCACCACTAATACTTGACAATGGTGCTTTCAACAATGATTTTTTTCCCTTTTCCTATAAGAGCATTTTGTGATTACAAAACATGCACATGACAATATAATAATAGCAGTAGCAGTATACAACACTAGTAGCAGCAATAGCAGTAAAGAAACATAACAACATTGCAAATCATTTGTTTAGTTTGAAAAGTTATGATCAAAGCCAATTATTTGTCATTATTATCTCGACTTCTAGCTTTCCATGTCTAGAAAAAGTTCATCGCCACATTTTTTCGATGAGCTTTGCCCAATGTTGAACAATCTACCATCTGCCAATGCCAACAGGATATTTTTGTGTGCATAATCATTCTTTCAAAGTTTCAGACTATATTTAATGCTGCCAACAGCTGAAGAAATCTCTTTCTCTATTGCAAATTTCAATTCTGTAAAACTTCTACTCTCGTCAACTATCTATCATTAAGAAAATTAACAGAAATCTCAAGTACGATAATACTACAGTCAACCGCTCCAAAGTCCCACATCACAATGCTATTGGATAGACTAACAACCTGTTTATGCTATCTATTGAAGCTGCTACATGATCCCGGAGGTGACGAAAGCAATGTAGACCAGTCAGCTCATCACCATCCTGTCAAACATGAAAAAAAAAGAAAGAACGATGGTAAATATACAATGCAAATGCGGTCAATGGAGCTCTTTTACTTTCTCCTGTTGTGCTTCAAGACTTCAAGACTTTCTGTGTAGCATTATATTTAGCAGTCTTTGAAGATACGTGTGTATGAAAAGTGAAACTCTAGAGAACAAAACTTTTAAATAATAAGAAACATACAAGCAACATGCTGACAATGCTATAGCAGCAAAAAAACGATGCACCATTTCCGCTACCTTCACACTTCCATTGGGATCCCTTTCTTAATAAGTAATGCAACTGTTAGACTTTATATAAGATCCATAGGATCGATGTTCACATTTTGTAACTATAAGTTTTACGTCGGCTATCAACCTAATACAACCATCCTCCTTTCTCCAGGCTTAGGACCGGCTATTTAAACGTTGAGAGACTAAGCATGAAACATGCGGAATAGCATAGGAATGGAGTTGGGATACAAACTTTGCCAGCTGCATACTAGTAACAACGTACATACGGGGGAAATCGAGGAAATTGAAAAAATAGGATATAAATTTTGGTAACATGAAAAGAATAGGAACGGAGTTTGGATAATTGTAGATAAAAATATAAAAACAGTGGTAGAGATTGGAAATAAAATAATATTAATTAAGCGCTAGGAGATGAGATACTTAATATAATGGTGGCATAGGATTAGCTGCCATGTGTCCTAAGACATGTCATCATCAAGAGGACCTAACACGTTGCTACAAGACTGCCACATATGGGACCCTCTTTAAAGAGGGGACCAACTTGAATAGCTTTAGTACCGTAAGGTAGTTTAGGCAGGTCCTTATTATGGATTAAAGGAGGAAGACTAGTGATGCAAGGAACCATGTAGGAAAGCACCAAAAAGGATAAACCATTATGAATTAGTTGATTCATGCACAAATACAAGAGACAAAACTCTTCTCTAAACCTGTTGATTCACACCGAATTCCAATATTAAAAGCATCAACAACGGGTTCATTCACATAGAATACCCAAGAGTTGGAGAAAACAAGAGAAACCCTCAATATTATTAATTAAAAACTGAATTCTGGCAAAGCCCATACAGGAAAATATATAGGCTGAGACCCCTAACCTAATGATACTAATTAAGCAGAAACTAAGATTATTACCAAAAATGAAAACAATCAAACAACCTATAGAAACTGAAAATATACACTCCTCGGAATAAGCCAGAATAAACAAATCGAATTCTGACTTTTACATAAAAAGTAATTGCAAGATAAAATATATCCTAAAACTGAAAATTCCAAAAATTAAAGGCCTAAACAGCATAATTCAGTCAAAATCTGCTTGGCCATGGTGAAGCGATGCATCCTAGTCTTCAATGCATTTCAAATTAGACTGCCAGATTTCCTGAAATTCCAAGATTGCATCTCATGATTTCTACTAGTGCCTTTTCTCGGTTTTGCCCTTGTGAAAGTGCAACTGTTCTATATCATCCATTGTCATGCATACCACTGTATCAAGGTGGAGAGAATTCACCCTCAGATTCGTAGGGTTATTTACAGCATCACCATGGTATGGAACAAGATACATAACATTGAACACATCGGAAGTATGGAGATGATTCAGTGACATGCAGGAAAGGGATTAAATGGACCATTGGAATTTCACAAGGGCGAAACCAAGAAATGGCACTAGTAGAAATCATGAGATGCAATCTCAAAATCGCATGAAATTTGCCAGTTTGATTGGAAAGGAGGTGAAGAGGATACTTCAGTTCATCATAGACCAAGCTAGACTTTGACCAAATTACACCATTTAGGCCTTCAATTTTGGGATTTTACCATTGTAGGAAAAAATTTATTAACAATTACATTTCATGTAGAATTCAAAATTCAATTCCGTCGATGCTAGAAAGCTATTTAAGGATTATTGGGTAAAGTTACTACTAGGAACTCCAAATGGCAGCTATTTATTTAACGGTTTTGCCAATAAATGAAAGGCCTTGTGATAAAGAGAATAAATTAAAGAAGAAGAAGAATCAAAAGGCTTCATCCTTGCAAGGATTAAGCAAAACACAAACACTAACACATATCCTCATAAATTAAACTCCAATTGAACATTACATAGATATTTATACGCTCCTTGCTTTTCCTATTTTCCTAACTCTATCAGCACTGAGACATCAAAAGAGAAAACTAAGAAAATTTTACCCCTTATAACATTCCCAAAGTATTAAAGACAACAGATAATAACTAACATAATTTGACCCATAATACAACCTACAGACTCATACCACAGCCCAGTATGTGTCAAATCTCAATTCTTGAAATGCATAAACAAATTCACCCTATGACTCGTATTAACCACAAATTGGCATTTATATTAGCCTCTTCATCAATATATCCTCTTGATCCAAAAACATCTATGTACATTTATACATATGATAAACATATGTACCGAGCAATATTTCCTGCATATGACTTGGAAGGAATGAATGAATAAAAAGAAGGCTTTATAACTTATGTCAATAAATTGAGAAATCAATCTTAAACAATAAGTCAATAACTGAATTATGGAACTTTAAAGTACGAAGTCAATAAATAGAACAATTTTATCCATGGCTGTGAATATACCAGCAAATGCTGCAAATCATCAGTGACATCTAAAGCTCCAGTACAATCTGCAGATGCAACAAGCTGTGTATAACAAATAAAAAGAAAATGATCAGTTTATATCCCAGTATCAACAAACTAGCTAGTCTAAATAATGATAGTCTCGCTTGATTAATAATACACTTCTCAAACTGAAGTTTTTAAGCATGTGTTTTTTTTTCTGAAGAGTAAATGTTTCAAGCATGTATCCAGTAATTTCTTTTTACTCAAACTACAGCAGAGTAATTGCACATAGGAGAATAATTTTCCATGTGAGATTACCAATGAATGGAAAATAAGTTTTTTTTTTAATCAGTCCAATGAAATGAAAGTAAGTACTTCACCAAAGTCATTACCAAGGTTAAGACAGCACGGCAAAATCCAATAGTAAATGACAAAATGAAAATCAATGAAACCACGATGATAGGTCAAGTAGTTATAGAAATCTGGAAACTTATATTTGCTAGAAGCTTTGATTTTTGGAAGCATATGTTCTCGAGTTGTTATTGTCCTCTCTCTTCTCATTATTTGCTAGAAGCTTTGATTTTTAGAAGCACATGTTCTTGAGTTGTTATTATCCTCTCTCTCGTTATCTCCCTTTCTCTTGAGTCTACTTTCTTATATTTTTTATCGAATTCGAGATGCTATCTTTGATCTAAATTCTTTTTATTTTTAATGATAAAATGTGGAAAATGAAAACAATTTTATTCGGGCATCTAATATGTGTCAAAACAAACAATTGGTTCAATGTGTTTTGCAGTGTTTAGTAGCATTTCAGTGTGTTTCATTATGTTTCAATTGAAACAATGGAATTGCACTCTTCCAATAATATTTCCTAAAAATAAAAATGTTTCAGCCGTTTCAATGGAAACGAAACCAAACGGAATTTTTTTTCTTACCATCAACAAGCCCAAATCCTCCACCAGCACCACCACATCCCATCACTTCCACCAAACATTGCTGCCACCCATCACCATCCTTCTCTACTATACTGAAATGTGTACACCATCGCCACATCTGTCCTTAACCCCTTCCTATGTTGACAATATCAAATGCTCCACAACCACCACATTTATTGCTGCTCCTATCAAGCGCCCGCACTACCCATCATTGTCCTGCTCAACCCTTCCATCCTGAGCCACCACACATTATGGGACAGCCTACAACCTACAATATGGGACAGTGTTATACCTCCATTACATGGCTTAAATTGAAGACACCCAAATTATCTCTCCATATGTATACACGGTTGTATACGAATCATTTCATATTCTCATGCTTCTCTCTCTCTCCATTGAATTTGAGCACCAAATTGCTACATATGTTTGTTCAAAATAAACAACTTTATAGTTGAAAAATGTCTTTTCTGATCGTATATAAATGTATACATACATACATACATATATATATATATAGAGAGAGAGAGAGAGAGGACAAAGGACTATCAACAATTTACTAGTTGGTTCAATGTGAGTTTTACTTATGTGATCTAATGGAAGTGGTCCTCTTTTTTTTTTTTTTTTTTGTTGGGGTTTGTGAGGGTATAAATTTAGAGTTTTTCTATAGCGTGGGGATGGTGCGTGCTCTAGTATTGACGATGTTGGTTTTGTATGCACTTTAAAACTAATTTTTATGAGACTTTTAAGATGATAAATTAGATTAATTTATTATTCTCTTCATGCATGTATTCAGGTAAATTGTGCATTATCAAATTCATGAGATGACTTTGGGCCAACAAATTATTAATATATGATTTAGGTGCATAGAGTGAGACTCGTGCACAAGAGATGTAAAACATTAGCACTTTATAATCTATATAAAATAAATTTTGGATTCTGTGTTAGGATTTGGCCATCCTATCTGAGATAATGTAATGCATTGTTCTCTATACGATAGGATGACTTATTCTAGTCATTTGTGTAGAAGATTCAAGATCAACATGTTAGTGCAAATGGAATCATTGAACAGGATTGTTGATGTCCATATATTGCATAAAGGTGTCAAGGTCCATAAGCGACTTATCATTGCTAAAGTAAACAGATCTTAATTCTAGGAGAATGATGAACCCTTATCTTTTGCTTTAATTAACTAATGAGTGAAATCGGTTGAGGCCAATACACTTGGTGTTTTGGTAATTAAGATTGGGGCATTGAAATATATATTCTCAATATGAAATTCACGTGATTTAATTATTTTGTTGATTTAGTTTAATCAAAGGAATCTAGATCCAGTTTGCTCTTATTGAGAATAGATTATTATTTGATTAAACAAGATAGATCCTATTACCAACCTAATTGAATAAACTAACAATAAGGTAGACAATTGATTTAGTTATCCATTACGCTAACTATGTAGATGGGCTAATTTGCAATTACTTAGCATGTAAAGGCTTCACTATATATCACCATAACCTTGTAGTGCAATTATTTACCATGTGATGGGGTTTAAAATAATTAATGGGCTCATAAGTTGACTAGAATTCTATTCTAAGCCACTTGGAGCTAAGATAAAGGGTAGGTCTTATCTGATCCACTCCCAACCTTTAATAGGAATCCAAACTATAATAAAAGAGTACTTTATATAAGAAGCTATATAAAAGATTGCACATATGGCCTTTTAGATAAATTTCATATTTTTTCCCATCCACTCCCAACCTGGAAGTGGAGCCCTAGAATAAATGAATACTGAACTGTCATACATTCCACATACTAAAATGATTGTGGTACTTTGGTGAACTTCATGAAATTGCCACAAATAATTGCACTTCCGCCATAGCTGTAGTTGATCTTTCCACTTTTGAGTAACTCAACTGGACATTTTGGTTTTAAACTTCTTTATGAACTTTCCTAGCTACTTAACTTAAAATGCCAGTGTATGCCTGCTACACATTATTGCTAAGAAGCAAAACAAACAAAGGCAACTCATACTACGTAGTGGACAACTGGAAACTTTACGCAGTGCAAAAGTTTTATGAGTGCTTTATGGGTTTTTAGGGGATACTCCCTATCCTCTTAATGAGTTTCTAGAAAATAGTGAGAGTTTTGGACTGAGATCCTACTACAAGATGCTTAGCAAAAGCAGCCGAATGAGCTTTTCTTTGAAACGTATTTGGGTGCCATTTAGAGAGTCCTTTGCTTGGACCACATCACTAAAAGCCATTTGGTCATTGACAATTTGGGAACAAGATGGTGGAAATGCTTCTCATCTCAATATACAAAAGAGTAGAGGAGAACGCTAATCATCTATTATTGCAACATGCAATTGCTAGAGTTGCAACATGTGGTGGCTACAGCCTTATTGAGCTTGACATTATCTTCCAAGGGCATTGTGTTCTGTCAAGCTTAGCACCCAATTTGCTTAGTTGTTGCCATATGGTTTGTACTTGGAAAAGGGACAAGCAGGCTTGTGTGGCTACTCCTCTTTCTGAATATGTGAAGTATCTGGAGATAGAGGAATAACCACTTTTGAGGAGGTTGAGATGCCGGCCCATAAACTAAAGTATACAATGTTAGGACGTTATAAGTTCGGTTGTCTGGGTAATTACTTGAATATATATCGTCTTTGTAGAGTTTATAGGTAATTTGAGTTTCCTCTAGGAGCATTGTTTTTGTGAAGCTCAAGTTTACTTGGCCTGTACATGGGTTAGCTCCCCTAAGCATAGAACTAAACCGCGGTTGCAGGCCAAGACACGGTCATGGTGTAACGGAGTGGGTGTCGCGGATGTTACGTAACAGGACGCGGCCACCGCAAATGTGAATTTTATTTTAGGTTACAAATTTTTTTGTGAAATTTGTTGTTACATATTTTTTAACTTCAAAACAATTTACAAGACATTTTAATAAATTTAAATGTACATTAGTTAACCATAATGGCCACCTTCTAAGTAAATTCATTCCAAAAATCTCCGTTCTTTCTTAATTATATTTATACTATATTTATTGAGAGTTGACTCAAATCCTTCCTTCAGCAGTGTGAAATAAGCCAACGAAAAGGCAAGTATCGATAACCCTTCTCTCTCTCTCTTCTCTCCACAATTTTAGTCTCATCAGATTTCTTCTCTCTCCTCCCATTCCCTATTTTTCTCAGAAAACCCTAACTTCACTCCATCAAATCTCTCTCTCCTTTTTTCTTCTTGTCGAAAAACCCTTCTTTACTCCCATCATATCTCTTTTCTCTCTCCATCTATCCTCTCATTCCCTCTTTATCTCCAAAAACTCTCTTTTTACTCACATCTCTCTCTTCTGCAACCCTCCAGCTCCCCTCTTCTTCCATTTATCGAGCCTATCTGTATCATCAATCACAGAATCCAGTCATAGAAAATCGTTTAGGGGCAGAGTGAGGGCCAACAACAGCAGCCAAAGAAATTCCAGTTCATGAAGAAGCAAGTTGCCGAGGTGTGGGTGAGTTTCTGAGATGGTGTAACGGTAGTAACAGCCGGTACGGTTGTGGTAACGGCATAACGGCTGTTACGGACACGTTACGGAGACGTATCGGCCACTACAAGTGTGTTTGAAAGTTACCCGCTACAAACCGTGTGTAACGGGAACGCTACCTATCGTTACCATTACGTAACGGCCGTTACAACCCATAACAGCCGATTTTTAATTCTATGTCCCTAAGGGCACCTTTAGTAGAATTCTACTTAGCAGGAGAAGAGTAAAACTAATAATAAAGAGACAGACACAGCACACTGTGTAGCAGCTTATAAGATCAAGAAGATACCAGTTTAAGAGCCGAAAGAGCTTGGTTGACATTTAATATGAGCCCCAATTTCTGTTGCAGAGCCAATAAATTACTTCTCGTTGCATTAAACTCGTGAATTTGCAGTGCTGAATCCACCAAATCCGCATCCAAGAGCCTTATAGTCTCCTTGAGTTCCCTTATCCGACTACATCCCTCCACAATCTTCAAGTTCAAATCTTCCAATTGCCCCTGTGCCTCGAAAAACGAATTGGACCTCAGTGAAATCTCCTTCACCAAATGCAATTCCACCACATCCAAATACTGGGACAGCTTATCTTGCAACTCCAAATTCTCTGACACAGTGGAGAACGGGCACGCCGCACGGAATGTCGCTCCATCCTCAAGCTCAAAGTCCTCCTTGAAATACAGTGCCGGCACTTCGCGCAGACATGCGACCAGTGCTTCCCCCTGACCTCCAATTCTCTCCAAATCCACACTCTCATTATTGCTATGGTTCCGAATGTCCTCGAATCTGCCATATGATTCTGAGACTAAAGAGAAGTACTGTTGAAAATCGGATCCGTTCACTTCTGAACCAGCCTTGCTCGCCACCAATGGTGCAAATTCAGGGGCAGTCGCAGCAGAGGACGACGACCACCACCCAACCCACGAGGCGTCGGAGCTGTAAACGCCGGATTTGCCGATATGAGGGTTGTTAAGGATTGAAGCTAAGCTTTGGCTACTGGCATCGGGGATTGACTTGGACAAGGACGAGCTGGTTCGGCCAAGGCCCTTCTCACTTTTACTATTAATATGGTCTACGAACCTTCCCGATTGGGAAGGCTGCGAATCCATTGTCACGATCTAGAGACCATGAATGGGTCCTGTCCGGATCTCATAGAACTGGTTTTTATTTTCAACCAAAATTGTCGAACGTGGACGTACACTCTAAAACCCTAGAATCAGCGAACTGGGTTTCAATGAGAAATCAGAGAAATGTGCCCTGCGATCCGTAGTAAAAAAATTAAAAAAAAAAAAGTGAGATAGATCTACATGAAGAAGAAGAAGGTCCGAGCGAGAGAGCTTAGAAGGTTCTACAGGGAGACGTTGTTTAGCTCGGCGGTGTTTCGCAATTCAGAGAGGTCGCTGCGCTTTCTTCTCGTCTAGTTTCTCTCTCGGAAGCATTAATTTGAATCTTGAGTCCGGAATGGAAGGGGAGAGAGAAGATCAAAGAGGCCCTGTCCCCAGTAAACCGGATTGGAGCGGCCGGGCCTGGGCGACTTATAAAAACACCAGTGGAAGTACAAAAGCTTTCCGGTTCTTGTTTAACCATCCGACTCATTTTTCGTTATTTCTTGTTGTACGTTGCACTTCTGGCCCATACACTTGGTTTTATGTTCATATTGGCCCTAGGTCTATAATTTCAACACTACTTCCGTTTTTATTTCATAAGAACGTATTTAATTGATGGTGTGGCAGATACATGCCACAACCGGATTTTTGAATTGTCTAAATATCTCGTACAAGAAAAGGGATCTAGAATTAAACTTTCTCGTGTGACATGGAGATTTTATACCTTTAAATATGTGCGAGGAGTCCTTATCTCTATCTACACGGTTTGGTTGATTTAACAAAACAGTTAGTTTTGAAAAAAATTTAGAGTAGCCACCTGACATTTAAGGTATGTCAAAAATAATGATTTCGTAAACGTGAATTTTGGGTTAACATCATGGTTTTAATGTAGCAAACATGATATGCAAATTTGAAAAGGCTTCAAACAATTAAAAAGGCTTCAAACAATTGAAAAGGCATTTGTACTAGTTTTGAAAGGCCCCTGTTGGTTTAACTCTATGTTAATCTGGGTAATCAAACTAGGTTCGGGGATCCTTTTCATGTTGAGAAACATATCCACTCAATCATAAAACTCAACTCTATCCAAAATTGGTATCACCCCTAATGTGGTAAATTTTTTTTCAATGTCTATCGAATAATACATCATCATCATCATGTTTGTATGCATACGTCATGTCAATTATAAACATTTGACAATGATTTTACTTTTACCTACTTATGTTGTGTGCTGGTGTGCATATATAGTTTGTGCATTGATGTTAACATCATAACTGCCACGTTGTTTATGAATGCAACATCTTGTAATGCTAATGTTTAAAATGAGGTTTACGTTTGGCTTTGAAAGGTTTGCTTTTGAAAAGGTCATTCTGACCACTTTTAAAAGGCTTCTGTCCTCTTAAGGAGGTTTTGAAATGTTCTTGCAATTAAGAAAAAATGCTGACTCTTTGAATGAGTATTGAATGAGCCTAAAAAGAGAATTCAAACTTCCTACGTATCCTAATTGTGTAGAAATTAGGCTAAACATAGTTAGGGCTGCATTTGGAATGTTTGTAATTGAATATCTGATGGTTCAGGATCTATGAACAGAACTCCAGCTTAAAAGGTTGGTTCTTTACTTATTAAAAAAAAGATGAGCAAGCCGTGTAAATTTTTTGGCGGCTCTGAGCAGTGAGAAGCTGTTAGCGTATCGTTTCAATCTTTTTAGTGGTTTCTTGGACGCCTCAAGTGGTGCCATCTCTATACTAGACTAATAACTATTGTTGTAAGCGAATGCTACCAATTGTAGGGGATCTTCCCAGCTTCCTCAAAAATCTAACACATAAGCTTGTTGCATGTCCTCCAAGATTTGAATAGTATGCTTTGCTTTACCATCAATCTAAGGATGAAAAGTTGTGCTAAAAAGTAACTGCAGACCAAGGGCCTTCTGAAGACTCTCCCAAAATCATGATGTGAACAGTGTCTCTCATTTTGAAACAATTAACATTAGAATGCCGTAAAGCCTCATAATTTCTTGGATGTAAAATCTACTAAGGACGTCCACTATATGTGTAGTCCATATTGGAAGAAAATGCACAAACTTGGTCAATCTGTCGACCACACCGAAATAGCATTATGCCCTTTAGGCCACCTTGGAAGTCCAAACACAAAGTACATCGTGACATGCTCCCACTTCTATTATGCTATTAGTAAAGGTTGTAACAATCCCACAAGTCTGATGATCAGCCTTAACTTGTTGACAATTTCAGCACTTCGTCACGAACTGTGCCACATCTCCCTTTATCTCTTTTCACCAAAACTAGCAGCGATGATACATCTTCATGCCACCCGAATGAACCGTAAGTCGAGAATGATGAAACTCTTTAAGGAGATTGTCTCAACAAAATAAAGGCACAAACAATCTACCCCGAAACCTCAAACTAAGATCGGAATGGATCACCCAATCCTTAAGCCCATCATCACCTAACACACGAGCGCAGATCACCTCCACTTCCACATCTAGTCGTTAGGCCTCTATGACTTTACTCATAATAGCTGGCAACAAGAGTGAATAACGCAGCATGTTTCGCGGTCTCACCAAGGTGCAAGTGGAACTCACCAACATTTTCTAACATCTCCCACTCTCTAATAGCAAGACTAGCCAAACTATCGCATGTCTTTCTACTTAGAGCATCCGCCACAACATTAACCTTCCCTAGGTGGTACTGCAAATCAAAATCATAGTCCTCTCTATACTCCATCCATTTTAGCTACCATAAATTCAAATCCTTTTGAGAAAAAATGTGCTTGAGACTTTTGTTATATGAAAAAACCTCGAACTTCTCACTGTACAAGTAATGTCTCCAACTCTTCAAGCAAACAACACGGTTGCTAACTCCTAGTCGTGTGTTGAATAATTCTTCTCGTAAGCCTTCAATTGTTGTGAACCATAAGCCATAACCATTCATGCTTACATTAAGACATATTCCAAGCCCTCTAGCAAAGCATCGCAATAAATAATGTAACCTACGCCACATTTGGGTATCACTAAAATTGGTGCGGTAGTCAATCTCTTCTTCAACTCTTGGAATGCTTGCTCATAAGCCTCATCCCAAATAAACTTAACTCCCTTACGAATAAGTTGGGTCATTGATGCTACCAAGCAAGAGAAATCCTCCACAAATCGATGATAATAACCAGCTAGACCCAAGAAACTATGTATCTAAAAAACACTTCTCGGCCTTTACTAATTCATAACTGCTTCAATCTTAGATAGGTCAACTAACACTCCATCTCTTGATACCACGTACCCAAGGAACTTCACCTTCAATAGCCAAAATTCACATTTTTCGTACTTAGTATAAAGTCGATGTTCTCTTAGGGTTTGCAGCACTACCCTCAAATGATCTTGGTGCTCCTCCTCTATCGGTGAGTAAATAAGGATGCCATCCACAAACACTACCACAAACTGATTAAGATAGGGGCTAAAAACACGATTCATCAAGTCAATGAATGCTACTGGGACGCTAGTTAAACCGAACGGTGTTAGCACCCCATTTTGGTCACACGGCGATCTCCGGTCCAACCAAAAGCACCTACAAACTAACATAAGCACACTCAAGCCCAAACCAGCTTTCCAGGTCCAGTCCAATTAAACAACTGCTTTACGGGCCCACTGGGCCCAATAGAGGCAAGATGACCATAATGCCCCTCATACATTAGTCAATCTAGTCTAGCTTGGCATGTCTTCCATAAGACGATAAGTCCATTCAAATTTAAAGTCAAATTTAATTGTCCCGTCATTCGAGAAAGTTGATCCCTCATTAATGATAGGACCATTCAATTCAGTACAGCATGATCACCGAGAAAGTTTATTCCCTGAATCATTAAGGCCCCTTTCACACTCATCTCTAGAAAGTACCTAAGTCCCAGAGATGAAAGAGCGGTTCACTTTTGGCGCCTGCTAGTCTACCAATGTAGAATGTCCGCTAATTCGGCACGTTCTTTGAGAAAGCACAAACCCCTCAAGAACGGAAGATCGTCCAAGTCTAGCATATTCTTTGAGAAAGAATAAAACCCCTTAAAAACGGAAGACCTTCCCAGTTCAGTAAGACCTTTCGAGAAATTTATTCCTCAAGGCCCTTTCAAACTTGTCCACCTAGAAAGTACTAATTTCTTAGACAGAAGTCCAAACCAAATCCAGACTGGTCAACACCGGTGCCTGCTAGCCTGTCCTGGTAAAAAATGACCATTTTACTACCAGCGGGCCCGATATATTCTTCGAGAAAGTACCAAGTCCTCAAAACAGTAAGACCACCTTTCTAGGCCGTCCTTTGATGGTCCGGCATGTGTAGTGCCATTCAGTCAACTCCAGTTCTTTTCTGGAGGTTCCCTAGGCATCTAAAAGCCCTAGGAAACCACAATGGTTCTGGGTATCAAACCGATAACACCCCAGTTAACTTTGGTCAACCCAATTAACCCTGGTCAGTTCCGGTCAATTCCAGTCAATTCTGGTCAACCCAATTAACTCTGGTCAACCCCAGTCAACCCTGGTTAACCCCAGTCAACCTTGGTCAACCCTAGTTAACTTTGGTCAACCCCGGTCAATCTTGGTCAACCTTGAAGGTCACAGGATGAGGTGATCGCCATCCGGTCACTCTCTTCAACCACATCGACTCTGGAAATCAAACCGGCAACCTCCATGGCACTTTCCAGAGTATTCCCTTCCATTTTTGGCGCGGGCCCTGGCGTCCAACACTTTTCTTTTCAAACCAGAACCTCCTTGCTCAACTTCGAGTGAAGCATGACCAATTTTTAGCCTTGAGCCACTTCTAGTGGCGCACACCAACCCCCCAAGCTATCAAAAGCAGTTATAAATTGACCAACATCAAACAAGCCCCATATCTAGCCTTTTCTTCAGCCCTTATAAATGAGCCTGCACCACTTGTCGCGCCTGTAAGCACCCCATTTTTGACCGCTCAACAGTCTACACTTTGTCCAGACTTGTTTTCAAGTCATTGTGGGCATATTCCTATCGAAACCAATTCTCTAGGTCCAAATCCCGTCTGTCCATCGCTTCGCAGGCCTGTCAGGCCCAAATAGAGGAAAATGACCAAAATGCCCTTAGGGGCATTGTCCTTTCCTTTCCGATTCCAATCCCACTCTTGAGATAGTTTATTCTTTGAGACGGTTCCAATCCAGGCACATCTTTTCGGAGACGATAAGATCCCTTTCTAATCCCACTCTCGAGACAGTTTATTCCTCGAGACGGTTCCAATCCAGGCATGTCTTTTCGGAGACGGTAAGACCCCTTTCCAATCCCACTCTCGAGACAGTTTATTCCTCGAGACGGTTCCAATCCAGGCACATCTTTTCAGAGACGGTAAGACCCCTTTCCAATCCCTCTCTCAAGACAGTTTATTCTTCGTGACGGTTCCAATCTAGGCACGTCTTTTCGGAGACGGTAAGACCCCTTTCCAATCCCTGTCTCAAAACAGTTTATTCCTCGAGACGGTTCCAATCCAAGCACGTCTTTTCGGAGACGGTAAAACCCCTTTCCAATCCCACTCTCGAGATAGTTTATTCCTCGAGACGGTTCCAATCCAGGCACGTCTTTTCGGAGACGGTAAGACCCCTTTCCAATCCCACTCTCGAGATAGTTTATTCCTCGAGACGGTTCCAATCCAGGCACGTCTTTTCAGAGACAGTAAGACCCCTTTCCAATCCCTCTCTCGAGACAGTTTATTCCTCGAGACGGTTCTAACTCAGGCACGTCTCTTCAGAGACGATAAGTCCCCTTTCCAATCCCTCTCTCGAGACAGTTTATTCCTCGGGACGGTCCGAGTAGCGAAACTACTCACAAAACTGTTAGAGTAGCAAAAATACTCACAAATAAGTTGATATAGGGAATTGCCAACAAACCCCTGTGTCATGACGACCGCCGTTAGAGTGGCGGAAGCACTCAAAACCCAGGTCAACACCAGTCTCTGTTAGCCCACTTCGGTGAAAAATGACCAAACTGCCCTTTGGACCGTTTTCGAGACTTTTCAGTCAAGATGACCATTTCGCCCCTAGGCATCCGAGTGCCTTGGGAACCACACCGGCTCTGGGTATCAAACCGGTAACCTTCTGAGATTGATTTTTATAGTACTCTCAACCTTCCTTTATCTTTTCGGATCATTCCGAATCAGTTCCGGCCAACCCGGTACAAAATGACTGTTTTGCCCCTAGTGGGCCGGTCTCTTTTTTCGACCACACCGGCTCTGGGTATCAAACCGGTAACCTCCTGAGATTACCGATTCCGAGTCAACTTCCTTTTACCTTTTACCAGTTCCTTTTTTTTATAGTGTTCTCAACTTCCTTTTATCTTTCCGGATCATTCCGAGTCAGTTCTGGCAAACTCGGTACAAAATAACCGTTTTGCCCCTAGTGGGCCGGTCTCCTTTTCCGACCACGCCGGCTCTAGGAATCAAATCGGCAACCTTTGGGAACATTCTGAATAATGTTTCCAGATCCCAAGTCTTCTTCCGGGACAGTCCAAGTCCGTCCCGGCAGTTTCCCGGTCCGATTGACCGTTTTGCCCCTAAAGGCCCGATCAACCTTTTCAACACATCTTATCCTCACTTTTCAAGTCAAATACCTCTAGGACACTGTTTTAAGTGTTCCTGCTCCTTTTCGGCCTTCCGGGTCATTCCCGGCTCCTTCAAATCATTCCCGGACTTTCCGAAGCCACTCCTAGTGAAGCTAGGCTAAAAATTACATGGTAGTCACTAGTACAGGTGCCCAAATCTAGTCAAAGATACGTTGCTTGCCGACCTTAAACATTTCCTAAATGGCTGGCGCCACTAGTAGTGGCGCCAAGCCAAAAAATGGCCTGGCGCCACTCCTAGTGGCGCTAGTGTAAACTTTGGCCTAGCGCCACTGCAACAGGTGCCAGTGTTGTTCAACCTCTATAAATACAGAGCCTCATTTAACATGAAGAGGGTCCGCAAATTCAACCTAAAAATCATATAATTCGATATACAGAGCTCGAGCACCTCCTAAACCCTAGCTTCCCTAGGTTTTCCAAACCCTAGCCACCATACACTAAACCGTAACCTCCTATACACTTCTATACACCCCCATACACTCATACCCTAGCCTTCAACCCTCCCTCGAAGACTTGAAGAGCTGCCATCTAAAGCTTGAAGACAACTCTTGAAGATTGAAAACGAAAATCAAGACGAAGACCGAAGATCGAAGAAAGCAAGGCGCGCAAAATAACAAGACATACGGTAGGCTCCCTATTTAAATTTCCGCACTTCCCCCCTCTCTCTTCTCTCTCTGAACCCACTTGGGTTTTCTCTATTTTAATCCCCCATCTCTTTCCCCCCCTTTCTTTGCATGCTTGAAACAAGGGGATTCCCGGTCCATGTGTAGGATTGGGCTATTGGAGAGTCACCGTGTCGGGGGCTTTCTTCTAGTCTAACCAGAGACCACGTGGGTCCGGCCCCCTTGATTATGTGGTGAAGCCTTAGCCTTGTATGTTCACGACCCCAAAATTGCATTGTGTATATCATGATCTTGCATATTCCAAAAATCGTTTTCAAAGTTGTCTTCAAAATCGTTTTCAAACTCGTTTTCAAAATTGCATCAAAATCTCTTTTTCAAAACATGTTTTTAAAATCACAATCCTAGGGTGATTCTAGCTTTTCCATGGCTAGGGTTGCTTTAGGAAAGTGTTACGTTAAAAGTGACCAATACGGTCCATATTTTCAAATCTTGTTGTTTTCAAAACCGCTTTCCTAAAGTGGTTCTAGCCTTCTTATGGTTAGAATTGCTTTAGGAAAGTGAGATGTTTTTACACCTTCCAAAAACTCTCTCTCTTCAAAAATCTCTTCCTAAAAATCTTCTTTTTCAACATACTTCCCAAAAACTCTTCTTTCCAAAATTGTTTTCAAAAACACCTTCCAAAATCTATTTTTCAAAGCTTCCTTTTTCAACTCCTTTCTAAAAACTTTTTCTCCTCAAAATTCACTTTCTAAAAACACTCCCTTAATTCACTTTCCTAAAAACTCTCTCCAACAACCTCCTTCTAAAAATCTTTCTAAAAAACTCTCTTTCCAAAATCTTCCTTTTAGAAACTCTCCTCTAGGATTTTCCTTCTAAAATCTTCGTTTCTAAAAGCACACTTTCCAAAAACTCCTTCTCTTTAAAATTTCTTTCCAAAAACTCTTCCCTCCAAAAACTCCTCCCTAGGATTTCTTTTCAAAACCTTCATTTCCAAAAATGCACTTTCCAAAAATCCTCTTTCCTTAGAGCCCAAGTCAAGCCCTAGAACCCACAATTAGAAAACCCTAATTTTCTTTCCAAAAACATGATTTTCAAACTTTGCCCCAAACCTAGGTTTCTAAAACCTCTTGTTTTCACATCCAAACGATACACGTTTCCAAAACCTATTTTCTACGTCGAAACTATAATTTTTCAAATCTAGGGTTTCTAGAATCTCCCTTTCCAAATTCTTGCCAAATCCTATCTTCTCTTTAGGAAACCGAATCAAATCTTCTCGTTTAGGAAACCGAACCCAATCCTCCGTTTTTGGAAACAAAATCAAACCTTCCCTTTTAGAAACAAAATCCAAATCTTTCCTAATTCAACCCTTTCCTAACTCCATCCCTTTCCAAATCTTAACTTTCTAAATCTCAACTTTTCAAATCTAAGCTTTCAAACCTTTCTTGAATTCAAACTTTTCCTAATTTCAAGATTTTCTAAAACCCTAAAACTTTCTAAATCTTAAACTTTCTAAATCTCAAATCTTTCTAAATTCAAAACTTTCTTAATTCAAGACTTTCTTAAGTTGAAACTTTCTTAATTCAAAACATTTCTAAATTCAACACTTTCCTATTTCAAAACCTTTCTTGAAACAAAACTTTCCGATTTTCAAAACTTTCCTAATTTCGAAACTTTCCAAAAAAGACACTTTCCTAATTCGAAACTTTCCTAATCCAAATCTTTCCTAAATTTCAAGTTTCCAAATCTTCCAAGATCTTTTCAAGTCCAACATTCCAATCCAATCTTTCTTAATCTCAAGTCTTTCCTAAGTCTCATCTTTCTTAAGTCTAGTTTTCCTAAACCTTCGTCTTTTCAAAATAAGTCTAAATCTCTCTCTTCCAAGTTCGATCTTTTCAAATCAAAATTCAATCTTTTCAATTCCAAAATTTCAAATTCCAATTTTCAATCCTCCATTCAAAGTTCAATCTCTCAATCTTCTACTTTCAATTTCCAATTCAATCTCCTTCTTTAAATCAATTTTTCTATTTTCAATCGGATTCTTGTCCGAATTACGACTGACCTGATTCCCCCAAAGGGATACGTAGGCAACCTTCATGGGTGCTGTCATAACACTTTTCAAACTTTCAATTCCACCCTCATGGGTGCGGTCTCCATATTTTCAAATCCCAAATTCCAATCTACTTTCAAAATTCCAATTTCAAAATTTCATATTTCTAAATTTTCAAACTTTCCAATTTCAATTCCATCTCTTCAAATCTATTTTCAAATCAAATCAATTTCAAATCAATCTCTTTTCAAATCTATTTTTCAATTCTCTTAACTTGCACTTGCATATTATGCATCATGTTAGTTTCTTTTCAAGCATTGTTTTTTAAAGTGGATAGGAGTGGCCAATAGTTAGTTGAAGACTCTCATATGTGAATTTAGGGTAGATTGACATGTAGGTACCGAAAGGGCGGGGTAGGGTGATAGCTTAGTGCGTATTCCCTACACGTAACCAACCTCCGAACCTAGAATCACTGTTTTCAAAGACCAAAAAGGAGTTATTTTTCAAAAAAGGGCTAAATGTTTTCCAAATGTTGCCAAACAATCTGTTTTCTTAAAAACCCTCTCTTGAGGAGATATTTTCAAAATCGTTTTCCAAAAACCCTAAGTGTAGTCTCCGGATTATTCTTAGTTTTTAGGTGACCTAACTCACCTTAATCAAGTTAGGTGGCGACTCCGAATCTTTTTCAAAAATCCTTTATTCAAACCAATTTTTCAATTCCAACCTAGTCACACTCATTCTTCTAGGAAGGTGAGTTCTAACGAGAGAGTAGGAATACACACACAAGCGGGAAAAACACCGTACTCTCTCGTTAGAACCCACCCTCCTAGAAAAATGAGTGCGATTAGGTTTGAATAGAAAATTAATTTGAATAAAAGGCTTTTGGAAAACAATTTAGAGTCGCCACCTAACTTGATTAAGCTGAGTTATGTCACCTAGAAACTAAGCACAATCCAAAGACTACACTTAGGGTTTTTGAAAACAATTTTTGAAAATACTACCTCTAGAGAGGGTTTTTAAGAAAGCAGGTTGTTTGGCAACTTTTGGAAAACATTTAAGCCCTTTTTCTGAAAATAAACTCCATTTTAGTCTTTCGAAATCAGTGATCCTAGGTTTGGAGGTTGGTTACGTGTAGGGAAGACGCACTAAGTCATCACTCTATCCGTCTCTTGCGGTACCTACATGTCTATTTACCCTAGATTCACCTATGAGAGTCTTCAACTAACAAATGTTCAATCCTATCCACTTTAGAAAAAGAATATTTAAAAAGACATGATGCATGATATGTAAATGCAATAGAAAAAGAGAGTTTAGAAAATAGATTTGGAAAAGAGGAATTAAAGTTTGAAATTGGAAAGGAAGTTTAGAAATTGAAATTAAGGATTGAAAACAGATTTTTAGAATTGGAAGTTGGAAAGAGATTAGGAAATTGGGAGCTTGAAGAAGATTGTAGAATTGGAGATTTGAAAGAAGTTGTGACCGCACTCATGAGGGTTGCCTACATATCCTTTTGGAGGAATCAGATCAGTCGTGGTTTGGACAAGAGTCTGATAGAAAAGAGATTTGATATGGAAGAAGAAATTGAATTGGAATTTGGATTTGATTTGCATTTAGAATAGAAGATTGAAATTTGAACTTTGGAATTTGGAATTAGAAAAGATGAGACTTTGATTTGGAAAGATAGAACTTGGAGGAAGAATTGGACTTATTTTGGAAAGATTGAGGTTTAGGAAACCTAGACTTAGGAAAGATGAGATTTAGAAAGGACTTGAAAGTCGAATGTTGGACTTGGAAGATTGGAGAAAGATTGGATTTAGGGAATGTTCGAATTAGGAAAGGTTTGGTTTAGGAAAGGTTTCAAATTAGGAAAGTTTTCGAAATAGGAAAGTTTTGAATTTGGAATGTTTTGAAATAGGGAAGTTTTGAAAGTAAGAAAGTTTTGAGTTTAGAAAGGTTTAGATTTAGAAAGATTTTAAGTTTAAGGAAGTTTAGAATTTAGGAAGTTTAGAATTTGGAAAAGTCGGGATTAAGAAAGATTTGAAGATTAAAGTTTTAAGGAAAGATTTGAAAGTTTAGGTTTAGGAAACTTATGGTTTAGGAAGGATTTAAATTAGCAAAGGTTTAGACTAGGAAGGATTGAGATTCCTATTTTCTAAAACAAGGGATTGAATTATGTGTCTATAGAGGTGTTTTGATTTTGTTTTCAAAAACGGAAGATAGGATCTAGTTTCCTAAATAGGAAGATTGGGTTTGGTTTCCTAAAGGGAAGGTTTGATTTGGCATGGATTTGGAAAGAGAAGTTTTAGAAACCCTAGGTTTGGAATACTATAGTTTTGACGTAGAAAAGGGAGTTTTGGAAATATATATATATATATATATTATTTTGATGTAGAAAATAAAAGGTTTTAGAAACCTAGGTTTTGAGGCCAAAATAGGGAATCGGAAATTATGTTTTTGGGGAGGAAAATTAGGGTTTCCTAATCGTGGGTTTAGGGCTTGACTTAGACTCTAAAGAAGGAGATTTTTGAAAAGTGAGTTTTTGGAAAGAGATTTTTTAGAATGAGAATTCTAGAGAGGAGTTTTTTAGAAGGAAATCCTAGAGAGTAGTTTTTGGAAAGGGATATTTTTGGAAGGAGATTGTTGGAAAGAGTTTTTAGGAAAGAGATTTAGGGAGCATTTTTAGAAAGTGAATTTTGAGGAAAGTGTTTTGAAAAGGAGTTTGAAAGTAAGTTTTGAAAAATAGATTTTTGGAGGGAATTTTTGAAAACAATTTTGGAAAGGAATTTAAAGAGAGTTTATGGAAAGCATGTTGGAAAAGAGATTTTTAGGAGAAGATTTTTTAGAAAGTATATAAAATATCTCACTTTCCTAAAGCGATTCTAACCATAAGAAGGTTAGAACCACTTTAAGATAGTGGTTTTGAAAACAATGATTTTGAAAATATGGACCATATCAGTCACTTTAAATGTAACACTTTTCTAAAGCAACTCTAACCATAAAAAGGCTAGAATCATCCCAGGATTGTGATTTTGAAAACAAGTTTTGAAAAAGAAGATTTTGATGCAAGTTTGAAAACAATGTTAATGCAAGTTTTGAAAACGAGTTTGAAAACGAATTTTAGAAGAATACAAGATCATGATATGCATAATGCAAATTGGGGTCGTGAACATACAAGGTTAAAGACTTCACCATATAATCAAAGGGGTCGAACTCACATGGCCTTCAGTTAGACTAAAAGAAAGCTCCTGACACGGTGACTCTCCAATAGCCTAATCTTACACATGGACCGGGAATTCCCTTGTTTCAAGCATGCAGGGAGGGGGGGGGGGAGGAAGAAGATGGGAGATTAAAATAGAAGATAACCAAAGTGGGTTAGGAGAGAGAAAAGAGATAGAAGATACGTAACGTAAATAAGAAGCCTACCTTGTGTCTTCTTTATTTTGCTTAGCTTTGTGCACTTTGCTTTGTTTGCTTCGCTTCGGTCTTCACTTCAGTCTTCAAGAGTTTGTCTTCGATCTTCAAAGCTTCGTAGTTACAGCAATCTAAAGCTTCAATGGAGGGTTTGAGGCTAGTGTATGAGTGTATGTGAGTGTATATGAGTGTATAGGTGGCTAGAGTTTGTGTATGGAGGCTAGGGTTTGGAAAACCTAAAGGAGACTAGGGTTTTGGGAGGCTACGAGCTCTGTATATCGAAGAGTAGGGTTTTTAGACTGAGTTTGCGGACCTCGTTCACGCTGGAGGAGGCTCTGTATTCATAGACAAAGGAATGACCTAACGCTTGTTGCAGTGGCGCTAGGCCAAAAATGCTTCTGGCGTGACTAGGAGTGGCACCAGCCACTTAGGAAAGTTTTAAGATCAACAAACAACATATCTTGAAAAGATTTGGGCGCCTGTACTAGTGACTATCATGCAATTTTTAGCCCGGCTTTACTAGGAGTGACTCCAGAAGGTCTGAGAAGGATTTAAGGGACCGAGAATGGCCCAGAAGGCCGGAAAGGGACAAGAACACTTAGAATAGTGTCTCGGAGGTAATGGACTTGAAAAAGGTTGACAAGATTTGTCGGAAGGGTTGACCAGTCCATTAAGAGCAAAACGGTCAACTGGGCCGGAAAGCTGCCAGGACGAACTCAGAATGTCCTGGAAGAAGACTTGAGATTTGAAAAAATTATTTAGAATGTTCCTAAGAGGCTACCAGTTTGATACCCAGAGCCGGTGTGGTTGGAAAAGGCGACCGGCCCACCAAGGGCAAAACGATCATTTCGCACCGGGTTTGCTGAAACTGACTCGGGATGATCCGAAAAGATAAAGAAAGGTCGAGAAGACTATAAAAAGCATTCTCAGAAGGTTACCAGTTTGATACCCAGAGCCGGTGTGGTCGGAAAAGGCGACCTGCCTACCAGGGGCAAAACGGTCATTTTGATTGAAAAGTCTCGGAATTGGCCCAAAACTTACTAGAAGGCACCTAATCATGCTGGATTGCTTTTAAGACAATCTTGGAAGAGTGGACTTACCGTTCTGAGGACTTAGGTATTTTCTCGAGAAACGTGCCGAAAAATGGCCCTAGGGGCAGTTTGGTCATTTTTCACCGACGTGGGCTAGCAGGCACTGGTGTTAACCTGGGTTTTGAGTATTTCCGTCACTCTGACGGTGGTCCCATGATACAGGGGGTTGCTGGCAATTCCCTATATCGACTTGTTTGAGAGTATTTCCGCTACTCTGACGGTTGCGATGTTTGTGAGTACTTTCGCTACTCTGACGATTCGCGATCGTTCCCGAGATTGCCTGATCTCTGGAAGCTACTAAAGGAACTTAGCGCCTGAGAAGTCAACTTTCTTAGAAGGCGTGCCGAAATGGACATTTCTGCATTGGCGGGCTAGCAGGCGCCAAAGGTGGACCGTTCTACCATCTAGGGGACTTGGGGTCTTGTCCCAGTTGACAATTTTGAAGGGACTTACTGTTCTGAAGAGACTTTCTTCAAAAAACGTGCCGGAAGGATAGACTTACTGTCTCGAGGAATCAACTTTCTCGAGAGAGGGATTGAAATTGGACTAGAAAAGGGACTTACTGTCTTCGGGAAGACGCGCCTATTGGAATTGGAAAGGGGATTTATCGTCTTCGGAAAGACTTGCCTATCGGAATTGGAAAGGGGACTTACCGTCTTCGAAAAGACGTGCCTATGGGATTGGACCGAACAACGCCCACAAGGGCATTTTGGTCATTTTGCCTCTGTTTGGGCCTGGTGGGCCCACGAAGCGATAAATAGACGGGATTAGACTTGAAAAGTTGATTTGACTCACAATATGTTCACATTGACTTGAATACAAGTCTGAACGGACTGTAGACTACCGAGCAGTAAAAAATGGGGTGCTTACACCACTCTTAGTGGCGCACAGCCAAACCTAAGGCATACGCCACTAAGAGTGGCGCGCAAGTCCTCTATTTTTGCGCTATAAATATAGACATTTCCCCTCACTGTTTTGGGTAAAAAAATCTCTTTAGAAACTCTCTCTCTCTCTCTGCTAAGACAGCTCTTGGAGCTCTCTCTCTTTCTCTCTTGAAGTCCCGGTAGTCGAGTCCTAGTCTGAAGCTTCGAAGCCCTAGCTCCCAAGCTCCATTAAAGGCCATCTTCTACTGCCCGGAAGCTCCCAAAATTTCCTAAGTTCAAGGCCCGAGCCTCCATCAAAGAAAGAAGAAACGAGACAAGGTAAATCCTCCGTTTACTTTCCGTTCCCCTACTCCCTCTTTTCTCTCCGAACCCACTTGGGTTCCTCTCTTTTTTAACCCCTATCTTTAGACCCTCCTTTCTTGCATGCTTGGAACAAGAGGATGTTAAGTCCATGTCGAGAGTGACGAGTGGGGACTGCCGATCGGGACTCCCTTCTTAACTTTCACTTGCCTCACGACATGGCCTTAAGGCGCTCTTGCAATGTAGTGATACCTAGTCTTATATGATTCATGCCATTATTATCATTATCATACATTTATATTTTTGTCATCTCTTTATTTCTAAAAACTAATTTCAAAGTTGCTTTCTAAAAACCACAATTCTAGGTTGTTCCTAACCCTTTCATGTTTAGGGTTTTTCTAAAAAAGTGTGACATTTGAAATGACTTCTAATAGTCTATATTGTTTTTTTTTTCAAAAAAACACAATCCCGAAACGATCCTAGTTATTCCATGACTAAGATTGTCTTAGGGAACGTATGACATTCAAAACGACTTGAAAATGTCTACATTTTTTGCCTCGTGCCTTTGTTGTTTGTCAAGTCATGAACCTAAAGTGATTGTTACCTTCTAATGGCTAGAATGGCTTTAGGCAAAGTGTGATATTCATTTGGATGTCCAAAATCAAAGTTAGGGTTTCGGGCCCTAAAACATGTTTTCAAAAGACTCGGTTTTCGAACCATTTACAAAACTCGCATTTGTTAAACCCTAGAAGTTCAATCCCAGGAAAATCTTGTTTTTGCCAACTTAGAAACCTTCCTTTTTAAAAACCAAATAATGCCTTTTTCAAAACGCCCAAAATCCTCGATTTCCAAATCGATCAAACCTTTCCTTTTTAAAATTAATCAAATCAAAACCTTCCATTTCAAATCCCTCAAATCACTCCTTTTTCAAACCTTCCAAATTTAAACTCTAAATCTATTCCTCCCATTTTGGAAATAATCCAAACTTACCTTTTTCAAGCAAATCAAATCTTTTTCAAAAAGGAAACAAAACCTTTCCAAATCTTTTCAAACCCTTTCAAATCTTCCAAATCTTTTTTCAAATCTTTTCAAAAGGAAACAAATCAAATCTTTTTCAAAAATGGAAACAAATCTTTTCCAAAAAGGAAATAAAATCTTTTCAAAATTCTCAAATCACATATTTTTTAAATCTAATATTTTCAAATCAAATCAAGTCTTCCTAAAAAGGAAACATTTCCAAATTTAATCTTTCCAAATCAAGAAAACATTTTTAAATCCAATCTTTCTGAAAAGGAAACATTTCAAAAATCAAATCTTTCTAGAAAGGAAACATTTTTCAAAATTCAATCTTCCTGAAAAGGAAATCTTTCAAAGTCAAAGTTTCCTAAAAAGGAAACACTTTCAAACTCAAACTTTCCTGGAAAGGAAGCTTTCTAAAAATGGAAACTTTCTGAAAATAGAAACCCATTTCAAAATTTTAACTCTTTCGGACTCTTGTCCAAACTACGGCTGATATGATCTTGTTTAAGGAGGTACATAGGCAACTCTTCATGGGGTGCGGTCACGACTCTTTTCAAATTTTCAATTCTACAACCCTTTTCAAATTTCCAATTCCACAACCCTTTTTAAATTCCCAATTTTATTACCATTTTTCAAACTCACTTTCATCTTTCAAACTCTTTTTCAAACTTTATTTTCAAATGTTTTCTAAGTGGATAGCATTAAACATAGGTAACCGGTAAGTCATAATTAGGTGAGTAAAAGGTGACTAGACATATAGGTACCACAAGGGCGGGGTATGGTGATAGTCTTAGGACATATTCCCTATAAGTAACCAACCCCTAGACTTAAGAATTTTTGTTTCAAAGGCCAAAATCAGAGTTAATTTTCAAAAGGGCTTTTCAATTTTTTTAGGGTTGTCAAATAACCCTACCTTCTAAAACCCTCTCATGAGGACATTTTTCAAAAAATACTTTCCAAAACCTAAGTTTAACCCTTGGGTTTTACTTACTGTAGATGACCTAGCACATCTTTAAATATGTTAGGTGGTGACTCCAAAGACTTTTTCAAAAAGCCCTAATCAATTCCATTTAAAAAATTCAAACCTCGTTGCATTCGTCCTTCTAGGAGGATGAGTTCTAACAAGAAAGTACCGTGCTTTTTCCCGAGCCAAGAGAGCTTGGTTGGCTTAAAAAACAGGACGCCGCAAACGGCATCACCAAAAATTCATAATAGTCCAAAAATCAGTTTTGGCAATATTTCCTTCTTCACTTGAAGTTGGTAATACCCTGTCTCAAGTTAGTCTTTGACAAACACTTCGAACCTTTGAGTTGGTCAAATAGATCATCAATTTGTGGCAATGGATATTTGTTCTTGATGGTAACTCGGTTGAACTTCCTATAATTGATGCAAAGATGTAAGGATCCATCATTCTTCTGAGCACACAATGCTGGAGTTCCCCACGATGATGTATTAGGACATATGAAGCCCTTGTTTAATAATTCTTATAGTTGCACTTTAAGTTCCCTCAACTCGGCTGGTGCAAAATGATAAGGTTCCATGAAAATAGGTGATGTGCCAGGAATAAGCTTTATAGAGAACTCTATCTCCCACTTCGAAGGCAACCCCTACAAATCTTCTAAAAAACATTTGGAAACTCACAAATTATAGGTGGCAACTTCCCATGTACCACCTATCTCCCGTCAGCTAGTAAGTTGGCTAAAAAGAAACTAGGGCTCTCCTTACTATGCAACTTATGCAAAGGTGAAGTCAAAGAATCACTTTGTTCCCTTAAGAAGTATAAACAATCTCCCTTAAAAGTACACACTGTCACCCTCCTCCTGTAATAGTTAATTGTCGCCCTGAACGTGGATAACCAATTCATCCCTAGGATGATATCAAAACTCATCATGTCTAACAAAATAAAGTCTAACACAAAACTATGATCTGCAATCACCAACTCACAAGATTTACACACCTTCTCCAACAGTACCCTACCCTAGTAGGTGTCTCAACATCCATATAGAGTAAAATCTAATAGTTCCACCTCCTAACCTAAGGCACAAGTAAATGAAGATGACATTAAAGAATGAGATGCTTCAGAGTCAATCAATACTCTAGCCCAACAATTGAACATAAGGAAGATACATCTAACAACAGAAGGATTTGGTGGCATCCCGAAGTGGTAACTGTGTAGACACGACCCTGTGTTCGTTCGTTGACCTTGTTGTCCTCCTCTTCAATGTCCTGATTGCTGGCCTAAAGGTGTCGAGCTAGCTCCCTACGTAAGTCTAGAACTTGAAGAATATTATATCATTTGTGGTAAGAGCGGTCAATAACTATGCTGAAGCAATACAAATGATATAGGTAGTCATTGTTGTGACCCTAACATACTATAAGTATCTCGCCCATGAGGATAATCTCGTCGAATGTGTCCTGGCTAACCACACAAATAACATAATCGTTGCTCCCCACTCGGTGTAGTCTTCTTCTAAGAATAATCTGTCTTGCGATGCCCTGGCTGACCACACTGATGATAAATAGTTTGACTCCCAAGGACCTCCTTGGTAAAGATATCAAAGACGGTGGTTGACAAGCTACTGCACAAGGGAGTGAGAAACATCCTCCCTTTGCCTCTTCTTCAGTCGACTGTTTGATTGAGAATCTGAACCCCTAATCTAGGACTTATTTGCATCTTAAACCTTCTTAGAATCTTACATTTCTTTTGTAAGCACCCCATTTTTGCCCGCTCAGCAATCTCCAATCTAATTGGACTCACATTCAAACCGATACAGACACATTCAAGTCAAAATCAATTTTTTAGATTCAATCCAGTCAATCAATCACTTCGCGAGCCTACTAGGCCCAATAAAGGCAAAATGACCAAATTGCCCTAGGGGCATTACTCAGTCCATTTCTAGTTAGCACGTTTTCCTAGAGACGGTAAGTCCCTATTTCAACCTCAATTCCAATTTCAATTCCAGTTCAGATTAATCAAAATCAAATAGGCACGTCTTTCGAGAAAGCAAATCTCTTAGACAGTAAGTCCATCCAGTCGGACACGTTTACTGAGAAAACTCCTCGGAATGGTAAGTCCCTTCAAACTTGTCGACCAAGACAGAACCTAAGTCCTCGAGATGGTAGAACGGTTCACTTATGGCGCCTGCTAGCTCGCCAATATCCGCCAATGTAGAAAGCCCATTATCTGGCACGTCTTTCGAGAAAGTTGATTTCGTATACGAAAAGTCTATCTAGCAACTTTCCGAGATCAGGCAGTCTCTAGAATGAATGTGCATCGTCAGAATGGCAGAAACAATCGCAAACATCGCAACTGTTAGAGTGGCGAAAGCACTCGCAAATAGGTTGACATCAGGAATTGCCAACAAACCCTTTATGTCATGGGACCGAACTTGCCTCTTGGCCGTGGCACGTTTACCAAAGGATGAGATACCTTTGAAAATCAACTTGTCACACACCATCAAAGTGATAAAAACACTCAAAACTCTGGTCAACACCAGTGCCTGCTAGCTTACTCCGGTGAAAAATGACCAAATTGCCCCTTAAGCCTTTTCTGGCATGCTTCTCGAGAAAGTAACTAAGTCCTTAGAGTGGTAAGTCCACCCTTCCAAGATTCTCCCAAGGATAATCTGGCATGTTCAAGTGCCTTTCAATTGGTTCTGGGCTAATTCTGAAATCATTCGATCAAAATGACCATTTTGTCTCTAGACGTCCAATTGCTTCTAGGAACCACACCGGTTCTAGGTATCAAACTGGTTTACCTTCCAAGGATGCTTCTAATAGTATTCCTAACCTTCTAATGCTTTTCTGGATCATTCCGAGTTTATTTAACAAGACCGATGCAAAATGACTATTTTGCCCTTAGTGGGCAGTTGCCTTTTCTAGCCACACTGACTCTGGGTATCAAACCGGAAACCCTCCGGAACACTCTCAATAGTGTTTTTAACCTTCAAGCCTCCTCAAAGGTCACTCTGAATATATTTCGGTATTTTCCCAGTTCAATTGACTGTTTCACCCCTAGCGGGCCGGTCAACCTTTCCAATTATTCTAACATTGTTTCTCAAGCCAGTTATCTTTGGGACACTCTCCCGAGGGTTCAAGTCCATTCTCGGCTGAGTTTGGTTACTCGGAACCTTCCGAATCATTGTCGAACTTTTCAGAGTCACTCTTAGTGAAGCCAAGCCAAAAATTGCGTGGTAGCAACTAGGACAGGCGCCCAAATCTTTTGCATTGTTAAGCACCCCATTTTTGCTTGCTCGACAATCTTTAGTCCATCTGGACTTACATTCAAACCAACACAGATATATTCAAGTCAATATTAACTTTTCAAACTCAACTTTCTGAAAAGAGAGTGAATGAAAATGAGTGAGGAAACCACTCCAAACGCAACACTTGCAAGACACCGAAGCTAAGTGATGTGTGGCCAGACTATCAAGATGAAGATAAGCCATCTTTCATTTTACCATGTAAAAAAAATGTTTATATTTCTTTTGCTTAGCCCACTAGTGCCTCACAAAAAGCGAAGATTTCTTGTAAACCCTGATTCAACACCATTCCCCCACACTGGGACAAATAGATAACTGAAGGCTCCGCAAGGCATGTCACTCATCCTCCATCAAACTGAAACAATATTGAAGGCTTTATGTATCAAGCAATCTAGTTTAAAATGAAGAGAGGCTCTCATTTCATTTCCCATACAGTAAAAAACAACCTCTGTCAAACCTGTTGAGTCGGTTACCTTTTTTTTCAAGAAAAAAAAATCCCAACCTAGGGATTATCACCCACAATGGGTTAAATGGAAATGCTACGAAAAAGATTTGAGAGAGAGAAGTTGTAGGAATGTTCATCTCACAAAAAGGAAAAAGGAAAAAAGGGAAAGGGAAGAAAAAGCAAAGCAAAAAGAAAGAGTTGCGAAGGGGCAAGAGGCAAAAAAAAAAAAAAAGCATACATGAGAAAAGGCCTGAAGAAAGTCACGTTTGTGCCATCTTGAAAAGCATATAGAAAGGCTGAAAGAGGAAAAAGTCATTTCATGGCGTTCTGAGGAAAATATAGTAAAGGCAAGAAGGAAAGTTCAAGGGTGATCCTAGGTAAGCCCAATAGAAACTGTAGGTTCAAGCCTTTACCTTTTCTTGCTAAACCCCAAGCCATGACCTACATTACAATCCTATTTAAGTCCACTCCGATTGACAATAGATTGCTTGATCTAAATGAGCTAGACATGTTGCCAAAGCTAAGGAAGGATGCTAACCCTGCTAGGAAAAAAAAGGTCAAGAATGGTATGGATCTAAACCCTGTTGAAAGCAACATCAAAATTGAGCCTGTATATCCTATCATTTACTCAATGTAAAGTCAAGCCACAAGGGAGACCAAACCCCTGACAATGAAGGAGTTGCCATTTCAGGGATGTATAAGTTGATAGTGCCCCATTCATTATATTAATTATTACATCTCTAACATGTATATGTAATTTTATAAAAATTTCGGCATGAGCTTCGCATATATAGGACATAGCTCCTTGTAGAAACAGAAGTCATCAAAGCAGTTTAATATATATCATCATCATTATCCCTGTACATGTATCAGTTCATTTACCTAGCTATGTAAATATCTCGGCCTGTCCATGCATCAATAGATACATCTAACTATCTGAAGCATAAATACCCACTCCATGCAAAATTTACAAAATGACAATGAAACTAAATACATGTCCAGGATAGAATACGGGAAACATCTAAGCCAATGTCTAAGGGGCACTCATCATAGATTAAAGTCGATGTTCGGGTCAAAATCTCTGAAGCTTGGCTTTGGAGGAGGCGGATAACTGCTAGAAGCACTAGCATCCTACAAGGAAGAAAAAATGGAATTAGCAAGGTGAAGGAATAACCAAGCAATGTCAGAACACAGAGAGGAAAAGAACAACATACCCCGCCACTTCCCATTTGCGCCAACTGTGCCGTCAAGGAAGCTACCTTTGCCTGGAAATGGCTCTTCTCCATTTGGAACCAGTCCCTTTCAATCTGGAACCGGTCCCTCTTGTCCCTTACAGCGGTAAACTCAGCCTGGGGCACGTATCCTCCGGCTCAATGCCACAAATCCACCACCTTCTGGCCAACGGCGTACCCACCAACTACCACCTCAAACTGAGTACAAACACCTACAGAATGGGCTCCAAAGTGTGCGGCATAATCAGTTTCTGAAGGAAGTAGAAAACCAGCACCAGGTTGATGCTTTTGACATGGAATAAGAACTCCCTCAACCAAGGCTCCGAACATGTACTCTGGCGGATCCCCTGCTGACCGGAATTCCTCATGAAACTGATGCCAATGCCAGTCTCCTAGATAAGACTCCAGGAATCATTGTTAAGAAAGGAAAGCCTCGACTGGGACAACGGGACCAAGTACCTGATCGCCTCATAAGAACGGACCCAACAAAGGGCCGCCAAGTCACATCCTTCGCCTCGATAAGCTTCAGGTTAGCCCCTATCGTCACGAAGTCCGTAATCTCGGATTGCTAGGATACCTAGTCACGAGCCCACCTTAAAGCTTGGGGATAAAGGTCAGCCTCAATAACCTCGGGACGATGGACTGGTAGGTACTCGTAACTCCACCAGACAAGAAAAGGCCAGAAACTAGTCAGACTGCCCCAACAGGAGAAAGTCTGAATCCGCATCGATTGAAAGAAGCAGCCAAAGGAAAAGGACCCCCAATCCAGCTCAGATAAAGCCCCAAGATTAGCTACTATGCTCACCAATCGAAAAGGGATGAGCGACTTGTTGTTGTTGCAGAAGCAGCTAAAAATGATGTACAAAACAAGTCGCCGCCTCATGATATCTTGCCGGGTAGGTGGTGGCTCAACAACAAAGGTACTATCATCCCGACTAAGCCAGGAAACTAGAAAAGTAGAATGCTCAAGAGAAGGTAAGTCCATCAAGACACACGTATCGGCCTTGCTAACTGACTGTAAGGTGATCCGCTGATCGACAAAGGAAAGCCCCATGATGATGGCCCAATCCAAGTGAGTAGGTCCCAACTCAAAGCCCACAAAATGGAAGGTCCCGGTCTTGCCAAACCACCTCTCAATCAGAGCCAGCACTAGGTGTCTATTTAGGCAGTTAGCCTATAATCCCATGAAAGCTCCAAACCCAATTTCCGCCAAGAAAGCCTAGTAAGATGGAGCGGCCCACTGCATGGTGCTGAAAGCAAGATGAATAGGCCATCTAAACGAAGCATCTACCCGTGGAGGAGGCAAATGCTATCGAGAGTATATGCTAGGATGACAAGTTAAATCCTATAGCAAAGGAATGTTTGGTATATCCAAGTCACCAAGATCTGCGTCTGTCTATCTATGCCTAGAAGAGGCTCACCCGTAACTTGTCACCCGATCGCCAAGGCCCGGTACCTCCTGCGCTGCGTCCATCTCCTACTCGGAAGCTGGCTCAATTGGAGGGAAGAGGTCGACTGGAGGTCTACTTCCCCTTCCGCTCTAGCTGGAGGACTCTCGGTTGGTGGATCTTCGACTGCCTCTGGAATGGCTGGAACTACCAGCAGAATTCGTGCGCGCCTCCTTCCCAGGTCGGCGTTTCCTCTCCGAACCGTCATTGTTTGGGTCTGCCATCCTAAAGATCAAGGTAAGAATGCCGACATATGGTAAGTATAACTCAAAAGGATAAGAGATAAAGAATGAAAAAAAAGATTTCAAATGTTAAGTCAAAATGAATTTCCTACACATTTTGATTTCAAAAGTCAATGTTTCAAGTAAAAATGAATTCCCTACACATGTTGATTTTAAAAGTCAAGTTTCGAGGAAAAATGAATGTTTTACACATTTTGTCTGCCAAAATTTCAAGTTAAAATGAATTTTCTATACATTTTGCTTGCAAAAGATTTGTAATTTTGAGTTAAAATGAATTTTCTATACATTTGGTCTTGAAAAATTCAAATTTCGAGTCAAAATGAATTTCCTACACATTTTGATTTTTAAAAGTCAAGTTTCAGGTCAAAATGAATTTTCTATACATTTTTTGTCTTGAAAAAAGTATATATCAAGTTTTGAATCAAAAAGAATTTTCTGTATTTTTTGCTTTAAAAGGATTTCAAATGTTAAGTCAAAATGAATTTTCTCTACATTTTGTCTTTAAAATTTTCATTTCGAGTCAAAATGAATTTTCTAGACATCTTGCCTTTAAAAAGTCAATTTCAAGTCAAAGTGAAATTTTTACACGTTTTGTCGAAATTTCAAAATGATTTCTATTCCAAAGTCAAAGGTTTATGTCAAAATCAAGTTTCAAAAATTTTCAATTAAAGTCTATCTCAAGTTCCTTCCTCAAAAAGATTTCTATTCCAATCCAGTTTCAAGACTTTCCAAAAATCCTTTTCCTTCAAAGCCTCATGTTCAAAGACCAATTCTCTAAAAACTCTCAAGTTTTCAATCCTGTGAAAGTTCTCATCAAATTCCAAGGTTTCCAATTTCAAGATCCATTTTCAAAATTTTTCTAAGTGTTTCCTCCAAACGTTTTCATTCAAAATTCCATTCTTAAAATTTTCTTCTTAAGTTTTTCTCCCGTTAGTTTTAGGGCCCCCAAGTTTTTCGGGGCCTTTTTCGCCAAAAAGGCCCCCCTCAACGATTTTATATCTTTTCCCTTCAAAAAGATTTCATTTCAAAAATATTTTTTCTAACTCTTTCCTTGAATTTTCAAAATTTTGGTAGAATTTCGTTTATAAATAGTCCCTATAATGCCTAAAGCATAAGCAGTAAAATACAAACCATACACTTCACAACATCACAATCATATGTCACTAACACTTGTGCACGTTTTCAAGGTTTTTAAATTGAAAAAAAAAAGAAAAAGATCTTTCGCTTTACAAAAATTCACTCTATTTTCAAATTGTCATAGTGTTTCTCAAAATCATTTCAAATATTTTCTAAAATATTTTCATACTTTTCTAAATATTAAACTCTAATAATTTCACCAATTTCCTAATTTTCTCTATTTTCAAGTATTTTTCTATTTTTCAAAAATTTAAAAAGTTTTCAAAAAATCACGAGACTTTATACAGTTATTAAACACATTTTCCTAAACTACATAGTATAAAAATCTAGCTAGAAAACTCAATATTCAAATTTGCAGGAACAAATTCCCAATTCCTGCAGAAACTCTCTTCACATAAGCATGTAAAATTGCTTAAATTCAATCAAACAAGTATCAAAATGCAAAAATAACTTCACCAAAGTGTTCAAAACACATCAAAGCATTAATTTCGACTATTAGCACGACTCAAACGGAGTTTTATACATCAAAATCAATATAAAATAAAAAAAACTCACCTCTTGGAGTTCTCCGGTGAAATCTTCTTCTCCGGCGACGGTGACAATTTTCGACAACCCTCTGGGGTCCCCAAATGTCACTCCTTCAATGAATAAGTCAATCCTCTTGCAATGGCTCTCAAATTTTCAAAAAATCTTCCAAAATCCGTAAAACTTCGAATATGGAATGTTGCTGGTTTTAATCCCAGGTCTGGCACTAGTAGCAATGGCGCAAAGGTAAATTTAAGCCAAGCACCACTCCTAGTGGCACTAGTGCTAAATTCTAGGCAACTTTGCCTTTTGCTCGCCAAAACTCGATTTCAAATGCCCCTTTGGGCCAATTATCCACTTTCAAACTCCAATTTTCAAAAATCTTCCAAGTCCGTCCTCCTGATCACTTAGCGGTCAACATGAGACTCTTACTATATCATTTCTTGTCTTCGACAAGCAAAGATAAAAAAGGAGGAACAGTTTTAAGCACCCCATTTTTGCCCGCTCAGTAATTTCTGGTCCGTCCGGACTTACATTCAAACCAACAGAGATATATTCAAGTCAAAATCAACTTTTCAAACTTAATCCAATCAATCAATCGCTTCGCGGGCCCAGCGAGAGGTAAAATGACCAAAATGCCCTTGTGGCATTACCCGGTCCAATTTTTAATTTGCACATCTTTTTAGAGACGATAAGTCCCCATTTCAATCTCAAATTCAATTTTAAGTCCATTTCCAATTCAAATTAAATCCGGCACGCCTTTTGAGAAAGTTGATCCCTCAGGTGATAAGACCATTCAATCCGGCATGATTTTCGAGAAAACTCTTCGAAACGGTAAGTCTCTTCAAATCCGTCGACCAGGATGAAACCCAAGTCCCTGAGATGGTAGAATGGTCCACCTTTGGCGCCTGCTAGCCTGCCGATAAAGAATGTTCATTATTCGGCACGTCTTTCGAGAAAGTTGATTCCTCAAACGATTAGTCCACCTAGCAGCTTCTCGAGAACAGGCAGCCTCTAGAATGAACACGAATCGTCAGAGTGGCAAAAACACTCCTAAACATCACAACCGTAAGAGTGGCGGAAACACTCGCAAAGAGGTCGACATTGGGAATTGCCAACAAACCCTCTATGTCACGGGACCAAACTCGCCTTTTGGCCATGACACGTTTACCAAATGACAAGATACCTTTGGAAACCAACTTGTCACAGACAGTCAGAGTGGTAGAAACACTAAAAATTCAGGTCAACACCAATGCTTGCTTGCCCACTCTGGTGAAAAATGACCAAACTGCCCCTTGGGCCTTTCCAGCATGCTTCTTAAGAAAGTACCTAAGTCCTTAAAGCAGTAAGTGCACTCTTTCAAGATCGTCCCAAAGATGATTCGGCATGTTCAAATGCCTTTTAGTCGGTTCTAAACCAATTTCGAAACTATCCAGTCAAAATAACCATTTTGCCCTTAGGCATCCGAGCACCTCCGAGAACCACACCGGCTTTGAGTATCAAACTGGTTACCTCTCAAGAATGCTTCTAATAGTATTCTCGACCTTTCAATACCTTTTCAGATTATTTCGAGTCAATTCTGGCAGACCCAATGCAAAATGACCGTTTTGCCCATGGTAGGCCGGTCGCTTTTTCCTACCACACTGGCTCTGGGTATCAAACCGGCACTCCCTCAGAACACTCTAGATAGTGTTTCCAACCTTCAAGTCCTCTCATGAGTCATTCTGAGTCCATTCTGTTGGCTTTCCGATTTAGTTGATCGTTTTGCCCCTAATAGCTCGGTCGACAATTTCAACCTTGTTTTTTAAGTCCGTTACACCTAGGACACTATTTCAAGGGTTTCTACCCATTTTCGGCCTTTCAGGTCACTCTTGTCCTCCCGAAATATTCTTGGATCTTCCGGAGTCACTCCTAGTAGTGCCAAGCCAAAAAATGCATGGTAGTCACTAGAACAGGCGCCCAAATCTTCTGCCTTGTGTGTCAAGGGTCGAAGATATATTTCTTGCCACCTTAAAAGATTTCCTAAGTGGCTGGTGCCACTTGTAGTGGTGCTAAGCCAAAAAATGATCTTGTGCCACTAGGTGTGGCATCAGTGTAGTTTTAAGCCTAGTGCCATTGCAATAGGCTCCAGGTCGGTTTAAATTACTTATAAATACAGAGCCTCCCCTTGCGTGAAAGGGGTTGGCAATCTAAGTCTAGAAACTCCGTCTCTCGATATACAGACCTTGAACTCTCTCCAAAACCTAGTTTTCTTAGGCTTCTTCAAATCCTAGCCTCCATACATTTTAACCCTAGCACACATACACTCTATACACTCATATACGAGCCTCCAAGCCAATTATTGGAGACTCAAGGTGCTGGAATATCAAAGCTCTCGAAGATCAAAGCAAATAAAGTAAGCAAATCAAAGAAGACACAAGGTTGGTTTTCTATTTACGTTTATGCACTTTCCCTCTCTCTCTTCTTCCTCCTAGCCCACTTGGGTTTTTTTTCTTCTATTTTAATCCCCTATCTTCTTTCCCCCCTTTCTTGTATGCTTGAAATAAGGGAATCTCCAATTCATGTGTAGGAAGAATGGTTAAAAGTCACCGTGTCGAGGGCTTTCTTCTCATTCGGCCTTAGACCATATGGATTCTGCCCCTTTGGTTATGTGGTGAAACCTAAACCTTGTATGTCTATAACCCTACTTGTATTATGCATATCATACTCATACATCTCATCAAAATCGTTTTCTAAACTTCTTTTCAAAACTTACATCAAAATCTTTTTCAAAACAAGCATTAAAATCTTCTCTTTCAAACTTGTTTTCAAAAAGCACAATTTCAAGATGATTCTAACTACTCTATGGTTAGGATTGTTTTAGGAAAGTGTTGCATAAGTTTTGGGTGTAAATCCTAAATTATTTTGTTCAAAAATCACAATCCTAAGGTGATTCTAGCCATTCTATGGTTAGGGTTGCTTTAGAAAAGTGTTATATTTAAAGTGACCAATATGGTCAATATTTCCAAATCCTTCTTGTTCTCAAAATCATAACCCTAGAGTGGTTCTAATCTTTCTATGGTTAGAATCGTTTTAGAAAAGTGAGATATTTTTAGAGACTTGCAAGAGTCCATATTCAAAATACTTTCTAAAAAACTCTCTCCAATTCTCTTTCCAAAATTGTTTTTTAAATTGTCTCCAAAATCTCTTTACAAATCCACTTTCTAAAACTTCTTTTCAAATCTATTTCCTAAAAACTCTTTCAAAAAGTCTCCTTTCTAAAAACCCTCTTTCAAAGTTCTACTTTCCAAAATCTCTTTTTTTTGGGTCCAAGTCAAACCCTAGAGCTCATGATTAAGAAACCCTAGTTTTCAATTTTCTTTTTCTACATCCAAACCTAGGTTTCCAAAACTATTTTCTATATCAAAATCATAGGTTTCCAAAATTTTCTTTGTTCACATCAAATTATAAACTTTCAAAACTAAGCTTTCCAAATCTCATCCTATCCAATTCTAGGTCAAATCTAATATTCTAACTTAGGAAACCAAATCCAATCTCCAACTTAGGAAACCAAATCCAATTATCTGTTTTTGGAAACAAAATCAAATCATCTCTTTTTGGAAACAAAATTCAATATTTTATTTTAGGAAATAGAAATCAAATATTTCCTAAATCAAACCTTTACTAATTTCAACATTTCCTAATTCAAATCTCTCATAATTCCAACCTTTCTAAATTTCAAAACTTTCCAAATCCCAAATCTTTCCAAAGTTAAAATCTTTCTAAATTCAAAACTTTCCTAAAATAAAACTTTCCTAATTTGGCACTTTTCTAAAATGAAACTTTTTTATTTTGAAACATCCCTAATTCAAAGCTTTCCAAAGTCGAACCATTACTAAACCCTAATTTTCCAAATCATTCCAAGTCAAGTGTTTTTAAATCAAATTAAATCTCTTTTCAAATCTTCCTTAAATCTAACTTTCTAAAATTGAACTTTTCAAGTCTAAATCAAATCCTTTCTAACCAATATTAGGTAACCTAAGCCCTAGTTCAACCCTAACTCTAAAGGTAGGAAGTTTTAACCCTTTTCTGAAACTCCTTTCTAAATTAAGATAGTTTTCCAACTTCAATCCAAGTTAAAATGTTTTCAAAATCTCAATCTTTCTAAATCAAGTCCAAGTTTTATCTTTTCAAATTAAAATCAATTTCAAATTCGCAAGCTCTATTTCAAATCAAAGTCAATCCCAAGTTCAATTTCAAGTCTCTTATTCAAATTCAAATCAAACACTTTTCAAATCAAACTTTTTAAAAAACCTCAAAGTGTTTATTTTCAATCAGACTCTTATTCAAACTGCGATTGACCTGATTCCCAACAAAGGGATACGTAGGCAATCCTCATGGGTGCGATCACAACCTTTTTCAAGTTTCCAATTCCATAACCTTTTTCAAGTTCCTATTTCTTAAATCTATTTTTAAATCTCCAATTCCAATTTCTAAAACCTTCTTTCTAATTTCAAATTAAATCTATCTTTTCAAATACATTTCAAAATCAAATCAAGTCTTTTCAAATCTATTTTCAAAATCAAATCAAGTTCTTTTCAAATCTACTTTCAAAATCAAACCAAATTCTTGCACTTGCATACCATGCATCATGTCAAACTTCTTTCTAAAAGTTCTCTTCTAAAGTAGATAGCATTGAACATTTATTAATCAAAGATTTTGAATGAGTGAACCTAGGGTGAATAAACATGTAGGTACTGCAAGGGCGGGGTAAGGTGACGGCTTAGTGCGTCGTCCCTACAAGTAGCTAACCTCTGAACTTAGAATCACTATTTTCAAAGACCAAAATGAAGTTATTTTTAAAAAGGGCTTAAATATTTCTAAAGGTTGCCAAACAACCTATTTTCTAAAAATTCTCTCTTGAGGAAGCTTTCAAAACTTTTTCAAAACCCCAAGTGTAATATTCGGATTGTGCTTAGTTTTAAGTGAGCTAACTCATCTGAATTAAGTTAGGTGGTGACTCCAAAACTTTTTCCAAAAGCCCTTTAATCAAAATCAATTTCTAATTCAAACTTAGTTGCACTCGTCCTTCTAGGAGTATGAGTTCTAACGAGAGAGCACTGTGTTTTCTCACTTGTCTTTTTCGAGTGCGAAAAATTGGAGTGCGACGCCTTGCATCCCAAGGGTCGAAAGATACATTTCTTGTCTAGTTAAAACTTTCCTAAGTGGCTGACGCCACTAACAGTGGCACCAAGCCAAAAATGACCTGGTGCCACTCTTAGTGGCGCTAATGGAATTTTTGCCCTGGCGCCACTACAACAGGGGCTAGGCTATTTCAGTTGCCTATAAATACAAACCTTCTCACTATGTGAAAAAGGTCTACAAACTTAGTCCAAAAACTTTGTCTCTCACAATTCAAAGCTCGAAGTCTCTCCAAAACCTAATTCTCTCAAGTCTCTCCAAACCCTAACCTCCATACACTTAAACCCTAGTCTCCATACACCTTCTATACTCAAACACAAGCCTCCAAAGCCTCAATTGAAGACTCAAAGTACTGCAACTTAGAAGCTCTCATGGTTCGAGTAAAGTGAAGCAAACAAGGAAGTTAAAGCAAGAAGAATACGAGGTAGGCTTTCGATTTATGTTTATGTAATTCCTCCTCTCTCTTCTCCCTCCTAATCCACTTGGGTTTTCTTCTATTTTAATCCTATATCTTCTACCTCCCTTTCTTACATGCTTGAAACAAGGGCCTCTCCAGTTCATGCCTAGAAAGAATTGTTGAAAGTCATCGTGCTGAAGGCTTTCTTCAAATTCGACTTTTAACGGTGTGGGTTCGGTCCCCTTGATTATGTGGTGAAACCTAGCCTTATATGTTCATGACCTTTTTTGCATTATACATATCATATTCATACATCTATTCAAATTTGTTTTCAAACTTGCATCACAACTTTTCAAAACATGCATTCAAAATCTCTTTTTCGAACTTATTTTCAAAATCACAATGCTAGAGTGATTCTAGCCATTCCATGGTTAGGATTGTTTTAAGAAAGTGTCATATTCAATGTGACTATTAAGATCTAAATTTTTAGGTGCAAACCCTAAATTGTTTTTCATCAAAACTATAATCTTAAGATGATTCTAGCCATTCCATGGTTAGAGTTGTTTTAGAAAAGTGTAATATTTAATGGGATCATTATGGTTCATATTTCAAATCTTTATTGTTTTCAAAATTATAACCTTAGAATGGTTCTAATCTTCTTATAGTTAGAATTGTTTTAAGAAAGTGTGATATTTGTAAAAGTCCATATTCAAGCCCCTTTCCAAATTGCTTTTCAAAAATTGTCATAAAAAATCTACTTTCTAAAAACTCTTGTCAAACTTCTTTCCAAAAACTTTATTAAAAAATCTACTTCTTAAAAACCATATTAAACTCTTTCCTAAAAACTCTCTTCAAAAATTTACTTTTTAAAAACTTTTTCCAAATATCTCCTTTCTAAAAACTCTTTTTTTTGGAGTCCAAGTCTAGCCCTAGATTCCATGGTTAGGAAACCCTAATTCCCTTTCCCAAAATCATGACTTCCTCTTTTGCCTCAAATCTTAGGTTTCCAAAACTATTTTTTACATTAAATCATAGGTTTCCAAAACCTCTTTTCTTATCAAATCATAGATCTCCATATTCAAGTTTTTTAAAACTCAACTTTTCCAATTCCATGTCAAATTCAATCTTCCAATTTAGGAACCCAAATCAAATTCTCCAATTTTAGAAATCAAATCAAATCATCTATTTTTGAAAATAAAATCTAATCTTCTACTTTAGGAAATATAAATCAAACATTTTCTAATTCCAATCCTCTCTTAATTCCAATCTTCACTAATTTTAAACCTTTCCAAATCTCAACTTTCTAAATTTGAACTTATCAAATCTTTTCAAATTCTAAAACTTACCTAATTTCAAATCTTTCTAAATTTAAAAATTTTTCAAATTCAAATCTTTTCAAAATCAATACTTTCCTAATTTGAAAACTTTTCTGAAATAAAACTTTCCTAAAATCAAAACTTTCTTAAAAGGAAAACTTTCTTAAAAAGAAAACTTTCCTAACTTGGTACTTTCTTAAAACGAAACTTTCCTAATTTGAAGATTTCTAAAAATCCAATCATTCCTAAACCTTAAACTTTCTAAACTCTTTCAAATTAAATAAATCAAGTCAAATCTTTTCAAACCATTCCAAGTCAAGTGTTCCTAAATCAAATCTCTTTCCAAATCTTTTTTAAATTGAACTTTCCTAATTCAAACCTTTCCTGAATCAGAATTTTTCTAAATTGAACCTCTCAAATCTAAATCAAATCTTTCGAATCCAATTGCATACTTCAACCCTAGGTTACCTAAGCCCTAGGATGTCGAAACCTAGTTTAGCCTTAATCCTAAAGTTAGGGAATTTCAACTCTTTTTCTAAAACTCTTTTCTAAACTAAGATAGTTTTCAAACTTCAATCTAAGTCAAAATATTTCCAAAACTCAACTCTTTCTTTTCCAAATCGAGTCCAAGTTCAATCTTTTTAAGTCAAAATCAATTTCTAAATCTCCATGTTCGATTTCAAATCCAATTTCAATTTTTAATTTTTTATTCAAAATTCAAATCAAACCGTTTTAAAATAAAACATTTTCAAGTTAAACTTTTTCAAAAACCTCAAAGTGTCTATTTTCAATCGGACTCTTGTCTGATCTATAATTGACCTGATTTCTAATAAAGGAATACGTAGGCAACCCTCATGGGTGCAGTCACTACCTTTTTCAAATCTCTAATTCCACAACCTTTTTCAAATTTTCAATTCCATAATCTATTTCCATTTTCTAATTTTTAAAACCTTCTTTCAAACTTCAAATCTTTTCTTCAAATCTATTCCTTCACTTTAAATCTATTTTCAAAATCAAATTCTTTTCTTTTTTTGCATATAATGCATCATATCAAGCTTCTTTTCAAAATTCTTGTCAAAGTGGATAGCATTGGACAATGGACAATCGAAGATTCTAAATGAGTGAACTTAGGGTGAATAGTCTTGTAGGTACTATAAAGGCGGGATGTGGTGATGATCTTAGGATATTTTCCCTATACGTAACCAACCTCCGAACCTAGGATCACTGTTTTCAAAGAACAAAAAGGAGTTATTTTTAAAAAGGGCTTAAAACTTTCTAAAGATTGCCAAACAACCTATTTTCTTAAAAACCCTCTCTTGAGGAAGTTTTCCAAAACTTTTTTTCAAAAACCCTAACTTAAATCTTCAGATTGCACTTAGTTTTAGGTGACCTAACTCACCTTAACAAAGTAGGTGGCGACTCCAAACTTTTTCCAAAAGTCATTATTCAAAATCAATTCCCAATTTAAACCTAGTCGCACTCGTCCTTTTAGGAGGATGAGTTCTAACGAGAGAGTACTATTTTTTCTCACTTGTGTGTATTTTCCTTGAGTGCGAAAAGTCGGGCCGCGACATCTTCCTCCAACATTATAGCTCTCTCAACTAACTCTGGATAGGTACGCAACTTAAGAGCCACTAACTTAGATTGAATGAAAGGCTTCTGCGCTCTCTCAAACCGCTTAGCCTTAAAAGCCTTAATAGTCACCAACTCTGGTGCAAAACGAGATAATAAAGTAAACTTAATCTCGTACTCAATAACACTCATATCTTTTTGGACCAAACTCAAAAATTCTTTCCTTTTGGAATCCCTCACAACCTCCAGAAAATACTAATCAAGAATAGCACTCGAAATGTGTCACATTCCATATTCTCTATGACATTAGTGTTCTTGATTGTTGCCCACCATCCTTGTGTAACCCTTGTAAACTTAAATGTGGCAAAAGAGACCCTTAGATTATCCTCCACAATTTGAAGTGTGTCAAAGATCTTTGTGATCTCCTCTAGCCAATTTTCAGCTACCATAGGTGTAATATCCTGAACCTCTATTTTTTGATTTAATGTGAATTTCTTAAGTTTTGTATTTTTTTTATGAGCCCTTGGGTCCAAATGACCAATGGTAATGCATGTTGTAGCATATACCTTACGTATAAGACACATGGGATTAATTCCCATGGTTGTCTCCTATTACCCACACACACACATGCACAATACACACACACACACACACCCTCACTATCAACGAAAGAAGAGAAGAAGAAGAAGAAGAAGGACAAGAAATGAGAAGATTAAAGGAAGAAGAAGCTTGGAAAATCTCAACCCAAGGTTGAAACCACCATTGATGAAGCTTGAGGAAACTTGGAAGAAGGTAAGATTTCACCAACCCTTGTATGAGCATGTATATATATGTGTTATAGTTGTGTTGGGTGACTCCTTTTGAGTTCCAATTACTTAGGTTTTGAGAGTTTGTGAGCTTCTATAGATGGATTGGGAGTTGGGGTTTGAAAACCCCGAAAGTGTATATGTTGAGTTTGAGATTTCAAACGCTATATCCCTTTGATTTATTTGTTGGTTAGGTTCATTTTGAGATATTATAGTCTTCTTGGGTCATTCTTTGAACCGTAGAAGCATTGGTAGAGTTTGGGAGAGATTTGGTTAAGTTTGGGGTGAGAAAAACCCATTTTCTTCACACTAGTCATAGGCCTAGCATGCCAGTGCGCTTTTGATGGTGCGGGTTACTGGCCAAGGCGTGCCCGTGCGCTCCCTAGCGCGCTTGATAGCGCAGGTCATTGGCCAGCTTCAACACTATTTTGTAAAACGGGCATAACTTATTTTGAAAAACTCAGATTGATACACCGTTTAAAGCATTGGAAAGTAGACTCAATGACCTTTTTATCCATATAAAGTTTGTACTCTAATTCCTTATAGATTAAGAGATATTGAAGTTTAAAGTTGACTCAAAATTTTTGTAAGCAACATTGTTTTCTAGAATTTTAGTCCCTTTTTCCGTTGGACATAACTTCTTTATTCTGAATGTGTTTTTGACTCATGAGTTATCAAATTTAAGGTCTTTAAGCCTATTTTCAAATAAAATTGACCTAGAATGTGAGCTCATTATCTTGATGTGAATTAGATGCAATGCATAAATCGGTGTTCAGGGATTCATATTTCAAAATTCAACTTTTATGTCCTTGCTTTGTATCAGGGTCTTGTGTTTGATCCTTCTATGTACTCTACGTGTAGGAACACCCTTGTTTAGCACCAATCCTCAAAGATAGAGGTAAGTAACGATATGCCATGAGTAAAACCTATTACTTTTGAAATGCTTTTAAGTTCAATTACGTTTCATGCATTGCTTCCCATTTATTTCAATGCATCAATAATTATGTTCAAGTATAAATATCATGCTTTGAAATACATACGAAGCTTTACTTATGATATGAATTGAAACCTATGGATTGGAATAATTAAACAAAAGAGATGATTATGTTTCGAAATACAAGCTTTACTTATGTTATGAAATGAGAACCCATGGACTAGAAATCTTTAAATGAAAGAGATGCAAGATTTTCCAATGTACGACACCAACTTGTGGTTTTTTGTGGCAAGACCCTAAAATAGCAATGATGGTCCTACAGTAGGGGACGTGAAATAATTTATCGCCATGTTGGGAGACATCCTTTGACTTAAAGAGCCTATGTGTGACATTTATGGTTACTATAACTGAGCCTAGCTCTTATGATTGGCTTAAAGAGCCTATATGTGACCTTTATGGTTATTATAACTGAGTCTAGCTCTTATGATTGACTTAAAGAGCCTATGTGTGACTTTCATTGTTGCTAATGAATTGAGTGTAACTCTTAATGACTGAGCCTACTATGATTGAACCTTACTCTTGTAATTGGCCTAAAACACTCTATGTTGCTAATGACTGAGTGTAGTTCTTAATGACTAAGCCTACTATGATTGAACCTTGCTCTCATAATTGGCCTAAAGCACTCTATATTGGTAATGACTGAGCATATCTCTTAATGACTGAGCTTACTATGATTGAGCCTTACTCTCATAATTGGCTTGAAGCACTTTATATTGCTAATGACTGAGCTTAGCTCTCATGACTGGCCTAAGGAGCCTTATGCATGACCTTTACGATTACTATGTTGGCCTAAAGAGCCCTATGTCCCAAGACCAGAAAGACCTCTTAAGTGGGGTGAAATCAGGGATTGTAGACTAGAAAGACCTCTTAAGTGGGGTGAGGTATTGCTATAAGTTGGCCTAAAGAGCCTATGTCCCAAGACTAGAAACACCTCTTAAGAGGGGTGAAGTGAGGGACATGTTGGCCTAAAGAGTTTTATGCGTGACCCTTTTAGTTACTATAATGCCCAAGACCAGAAAGACCTCTTAAGTGGAGTGAAGTGAGGGATATGTTGGCTTAAAGAGCTTTATGTGTGATTCTTGCGGTTACTATGACGCCCAAGACTAGAAAGACTTCTTAAGTGGGGTGAAGTGAGGGATATGTTGGCCTAAAGAGCCTCATGCATAACCCTTGCAGTTTTTATGACACCCAGGACCAAAAAGACCTCTTAAATGGGGTGAAGTGAGGGATATATTAGCCTAAAGAGTCTTATGCGTGATCTTTGCTGTTACTATATTAGCCTAAAGAGCACTATGTGTGACCTTTAAGGTCACTAGTGCGGAGCCTAACTCTGATGTAAAGACATAACATACTTATGTTCTAGAATGAGAAATATGATTTGTTTAAATGTTTCACGAAAAGTTACGTATGTTTCTACAAGTATTAATGTCACGACATATCTCTTCTTTTTACGATATTATTATATGCCTTACAGTACTATGCCATGGTATGCTTATGACAAGCTATGTTATGTCATGCAGGATCATGTTATGATTTGCATCTCACTCCTAGGATACTATGTTCGAAATGTTATAACATTTCATTATGAAAGCTTACAATGTAATGTTTCAATATGATACTCATGCTACTTATGATTTCAAATCTATGCTTTATATATTTTCGAGAACAATGATATTTGATGTGTCTAATGTTATACAACGAGCTAAGATATACTCTTACGAGTTTATGATAGGCTATGCTTATGACAAGCTATGTTATGCTCTACGAGATCATGCTACGACATGCCTTTCTTTTTTTTACGACATTATGTTTTGGAAATGATGAACTATTTTAATACGAAAGCCTTTGCCACATGTCTTTTCAAGCTTACGCTTGTACATTTCTAAGTTTATGCCATATATGCATAAATGTTCATATATTGTCATATACATTAAATAGAAATGATAGTCCTTGGTATTTTATGCTCATGCATTATTGTTATTAACTAAGCATTAGCTTAGGTTTTCTAAAAATATTTTTAGGTAACCAAACTGGGAGGCCTTAGAGGGAAGCCCATTACATGAATATTTGGACTGCGGCCCATGAGTCTTATGATATGTAATGTGTATATGGGCTGGCCTTTAATGTTTTGTAATATTATAATATTATAATCGTGGTGGCCTTTAATAGGTCCATTTTATAGTATGTTTATGATTTGGAGATTAGGCACAGCTTTGCTATTTATGACACGTTTTATTTTAAGTTCATAAAATCCTATTTCCTCGACTATGTATCTTTCAAATGATAAATGCACAGGTGTTCAACCGGTTTGTGTAATGCAACCTAGGGTAGCCTTACTATTGGCCGGTTATGTACTCTAATTCTGGAGAGGCCGAGTTATGGGGCGTGACAATAGGGCTAGATTTACCATCAAATTGTGGTGGTGACATACGATGAAATTCTCTTATGGTAGACATAGCCCTAGTCTCACCTCCCCTAGCACGAGATTGAGCCTCCTCCCTAGCAATCCGTTGCATGGCCTCAACAAGTTGGGCCCCATTAATAGGTCTTTGTGGAGCACGAGTGGCTTCCCACGACCTCTACGCGGTGGCATCACACTATATAATCACAAGGATAACAACGATATATCAAGTACCTAAGTACAAAGCCACGATGCAATTTTATACATAATACATAAAATATGTCAAATTCTCTAATTTCACATGACATTTAACATATAACATATAACAAGGAACATATAACACTCGTAAAAAACATATAACCTACCAATCTGAGGTCTATGCCTCTTCCCAAAGTCCTAAGATATTCAAACCTAGAGTTCTGATACCATTTTGTCACACCTCGGATCCCATGACCCAAGTGTGAGAGAGATAAAATACATAAAAAAATAAAATAAGAGCAAAAGAAAGGGAAAATAACAAGATTTGGGGTAAAACAATGTTTTAATACTCAAAACTCTGCATAACAGAATTTCTACACAGAAACGGTGACTTAGAAATTCAATAACTCTCAAACCACAAGTGCTACAATCATAAAAGTTTTCAGGAATATTCTAAAATGAATCTAGTTTCTAATACAACTTGAATCACAATCAAATTCACATAAAAGTCAAGTTATAGCCGAAACAGTGCACATAAGTCAGATTTTACCCTTTTAGAGGAAAATTCACATAAATCTCTCAATATTAATCCAAATGAGACCCATAATATATCAAAATAAAACTAACATAATGAACTATTTCCCACATAAACAGTTTTCAAAAATATGAAACAACCAATAAATTATATATCTCGAAATCTCAAAAATGGATTGTTTTGCAACAGGTTTTTCAAAAAATTCAAAAGTATCAACTTACATGATTTATCCTATCATATTACACTACCAACTTGTTCAAGACATCACAAGCATTTAGAAAAAAAACATGACAAAGCGAATATGCATATATATTGATCTCTCATCCCATGTAGAATTTCAAATGATGCAAATTTCCTCAATACTTTGATCAAACACCTAGGCTCTCAAATTTCTATTTGTAAAATGTTAGGGTGAGCTAACTAGCCGGTAGAAAAATCACTATTCAAGACTAATTATTAATATGGTGACATGTACAAGTGTACAAATAAATTATGCATTCATGAATTTCATGAATGCACATCATGCTCTTAATTGTATCACATACACATTGTGTTCTTTATAATTACACAATTTCGATTTATTCTCAATTTCAAGTGTTCATTAGAATTCATTTCGTTTCAAGCACAACAACACATTGCATTCTATAGTCATCTCACTCACTCACTCACTCACTCACATATACGAAAATGCATGTATCCAAATTTTGTGCACTTCGCAAATGCGCAAGTCACTGTTATTCCTCTCTTTATGGGCTATTAACCCAAAGGACGAGTGTATTCCACTTGGCTAAGGTTTGGGTCTCACCCTAGGGCTTCACCCCTACTTTCTTGTAATTCCCCTCTTTATGGGTTTCTAACCTATGGGACGAGTATTTTCTTTTCATTCCTCTCTTTATGGGTTTCCATCCCATGGGACGAGTATTTTCCTTTTATTCACATTCCCAAAATTCTTCAATATTTCATCCACTTAACATTTCATATTTTCATTCCTCTCATTATTAATACACTCTCAAACTTTATCATTACTTCTCCATATACAATATCCATAACACTAGTTATATATAGAGCAAGATAAAATTACATAAACAATTTTACCAAATACTTGTTATGCACTAGTTCAAATTTATTCTTTCAACATTGGGGCTTTCTATGTGTAAGCACCTCATTTTTGCCCACTCAGTAATTTTCGGTCCAAATCAATCCTCTAGTAAAACGACAGCAACATTATCAAGCCCCAACTAACTTTTAAAAGAGCGCTTCAACCTTCTAAGAGTGAAGACGCACTTCCCAAGCTCATATGGCCGTTTTAGAACCAAAATGAACAAAATACCCCTAGGCAATCCAAGCAACTTTTCGAGACTAAATAGTCTCAGAAACCAATCGCCAACATCGTTGGAATGGCTGAAACTATTACATCCACTCCTAATTAAAAGTCATTAACACTATCTTAGGGCGAGTGTAAGTGCATAGGTTGTCAACCTGCGAATGATACCTTTCAACAAACCCAAAGATGAGAATAATATAAGGGATAGACATCATCATTATATATAAAAGCATCTTAGAATCATTGTACATAAGTATAGAAAACTACTAATCCAAACTCATAAATAGTTACAAGATCAAATGTAAACAAACTTCAAAACATCCATCCTCAAAGTGCACAACATAAACAAACTACGACTCGACTAGTAAAGTTCTTCAAAGCTCTCCAACTCGACACCAATAGCAGTGGACCAACCCTCATCTCCTTTTACCTGTAAAGCAATCTATGTGGGTGTGAGCTATTGTTAACGTGCTTACTAAATAATCAAATTCGTAAAGAATGAATGATAAATAAACACTAAATCATCAGTAGATAATCCACTTTTTAATGATATGTAATTATACATCTATCACCATCATTAATGGAAAAAATGCCTTATGTAATGCAAGGCTCTATGCTATATAATGATTGATGTCACCACATATGCTCACTACTTTTGAAAACATTAGCCTAATATATCGATGGCTTGTTATATAAGAATATCTCACATGATATTCTTTTAGGTTAGTCAAATGTGACTAAACCTTAGGTTGGTCCCACATGACTGAACCTTCTCCATGTAATGCAAGTTATGCACACAATGTTTGTTGTATGCAATGCCACCTCTTAATCTAACAATCAATATTAACATAGATAATAAGACATTTAATTCAATAGGAGTATGAATATCTTAAACCTCCCCCACCTTAACTTACTATACCAAGAGGATTCACTACTTTCAAACCTAACACACACACCACCACATCAAACCTATGAGATTACAATGTTATGTATAATAAATCATATATATGCAAAGCTTATAGCTCACAAACACTAAGAAATGATGCTATAATAACATGGTAAGACTTAATGAGGATGCACTATGTCATAAATGCATAATCAATGCATATTAATGGCTTATAACTCATAAACACAAGAGATAATACATCAATGATACATTAGAAACTCAATAAGTATTAGACCTTTCTTGATGTGATGTAAGAAGGTAACATGCAAACGAAGGTCAAACCAGCCAAAAGAAGCATGCCAGTGTGCCCTTGGGTGTGCTAGTGCGCCCTAGTGGCACCCCTCTCTAGAGAAGTGCTCCATTAGGCGCCTCTAGGTGCCAGTGAGCCCCCTCACCCTATTGTCCAAAATTGAACTTTTGGACTAGAGTTTGGGTAACTCTAGGCTAACACTCTCACACTCTTAAGCCTTCTACAAGTCCAAAAATGATGCTCTAAAGTCTCCAACAAGACTTCAAGCTCCAAACATGCACAATATGAAGAATTTAAGATTTCCACTTGGAAACCATATGCAATCTTTGTAAGCACCCCATTTTTGACCGCTCAGCAGTCTACACTCCGTCCAACTTGTACTCAAGTCAATATATACGTATTCCAATCGAAACCAACTCTCTAAGTTTAAATCCCGTCTGTCCATCGCTTCGTGGGCCCACCAGGCCCAAATAGAGACAAAATGACCAAAATGCCCTTAGGGGCATTGTCCTTTCCAATTCCAATCCCTCTCTCGAGACAGTTGATTCCTCGAGACGGTAAATCTACTCCCATTAGGCATGTCTTTCCGAAGATGGTAAGTCCCTTTTCCAACTCCAATCAGGCGCGCCTTTCCGAAGACGATAAGACCCCTTTCCAATTCCAATCCCTCTCTCGAGACAGTTGATTTCTCGAGACGGTAAATCTACTCCGATCAGATACGTCTTTCCGAAGACGATAAGACCCCTTTCCAATTCCAATCCCTCTCTCGAGACAGTTTATTCCTCGAGACGGTTCGGCACGTTTTCTGAAGAAAGTCTCTTCGGAACGGTAAGTCCCTTTAAACCTGTCAATCGGGACGAGACCCCAAGTCCTCTAGATGGTAGAACGGTCCACCTTTGGCGCCTGCTAGCCCGCCAATGCAAAAATATCCATTTAGGCACGCCTTTCGAGAAAGTTTATTCTCAGGCGCTAAGTCCTTTTAGCAGCTTCGCGAGATCAGACAATCTTGGGAATGATCGCGAACCGTCAGAGTAGCGGAAGTACTCGCAAACATCACAACCGTTAGAGTAGCGGAAATACTCACAAGCAGGTCGATAGAGGGAATTGTCAACAAACCCTTGTATCACACGACCGCCGTCAGAGTAGCGGAAACACACAAAACCCAGGTCAACACTGGTGCCTGCTAGCCCACTTCGGTGAAAAATGACCAAACTGCCCCTTGGGCCTTTTCCAACACGTTTCTCGGGAACACACCTGAGTCTTCAGAACAGTGAGTCCAACCTTCTAAGATTGTCTTAAAGGCAATCTGGCACGATTAGGTGCTTTTTAGTCAGTTTCGGGCCAGTTCCGAGACTCTCCAGTTAAGATGACCATTTCGCCCCTAGGCATTCGAACGCCCCGGGGACCACACTGGCTTTGGGTATCAAACCGGTAACCTCCCGAGAATGTTTCCTACAGTATTCTCAGCCTTCCTCTATCTTTCTGGATCATTTCGAGTCAATTCCGGCAAACCCGGTGCAAAATGATCGTTTTGTCCTTGGTAGGCCAGTCGCCTTTTTCTAGCCACGCTGGCTTTGGGTATCAAACCGGTAAACTCCTGAGATTACTTTTTATAGTATTCTCAACCTTCTTCTACCTTCCTGGATCATTCTGAGTCAATTCCGGCAAACCCGGTACAAAATGACCGTTTTGCCCCTAGAGGGCTGGTCGCCTTTTCCGACCACACCGGCTTTGGGTATCAAACCGGCAACCTTTAGGAACATTCTCAATAATATTTTCAAATCTTGAGTCTTCTTCCAGGACAGTCCGAGTCCATCCCGGCAGCTTCCCGATTTGATTGACCGTTTCGCCCCTAACAGCTCGGTCAATCCTTCCGACACATACTATCCTCATTTCTCAAGTCAAATACCTCTGGGACACTATTTTAAGTGTTCCTGCCCTTTTACCGGCCTTCCGGGTCATTCCTGGTCTCTCAAACTCCTTCCTAGTCTCTCAAACTTCTTTCTGGACTTTCCGGAGTCACCCTAGTGAAGCTAGGCTAAAAATTGCATGGTAGTCACTAGTACAGGCGCCCAAATCTAGTCAAAGATACGTTGCTTGCCAACCTTAATAGTTTCCTAATTGTTTGGCGCCACTACAAGCCAATATTTGGCCTGGAGTGGCGCTAGAAGCATTTTTGGCCTAGCGCCACTGCAACAGCTGCCAGGTGTATCCTACCTCTATAAATACAGAGCCTCTTCCAGCATGAAAGAGGTCGCAAACTCAGTCTAAAAACCCTAATTTTCGATATACAGAGCTCACACACTCCCAAAACCCTAGCTTCCCTAGGTTTTCCATACCCTAGCCACCATACACAAACCCTAGCCTTATATACACTCATACACACCCCTACACACATATACACTAGCCTCCAACCCTCCATTGAAGACTTGAATTGCTGCAATTATGAAGATTTGAAGACCGAAGACGAACCCTCGAAGATCAAGACTGAAGTGAAGCGAAGACTGAAGAAAAGCAAGGCGCGCAAAATAAACAAGACACAAGGTAGGCTTTCGTTTTACGTTTCTACACTTACCCCCTCTCTCTTCTCTCTCCTAACCTACTTGGGTTTTCTCTATTTTAATCCCCTGTCTCTTTCGCCCCCTTTCTTTGCATGCTTGAAACAAGGGGACTCCCGGTCCATGTGTAGGATTAGACTATTGGAGGATCACCATGTCGGGGACTTTCCTTTGGGCTAATCGGAGACCACGTGGGTTCGGCCCCCTTGATTATGTGGTGAAGCCTTAACCTTGTATGTTCACGACCCCAAACTTGCATTGTGCATATCATGATCTTGCATCTTCCAAAAATCGTTTTCAAAACTTGCATTAAAACTTGTTTTCAAAATTGTATCAAAATCTCCTTTTCTAAAAACTTGTTTTCAAAATCACAATCCTAGGGTGATTCTAGCCTTTCCATGGCTAAGATTGCTTTAGAAAAGTGTTATAATTAAAGTGACCAACATGGTCCATATTTTCAACTCTTTGTTATTTACAAAACCACTTTCCTAAATTAGTTCTAGCCTTCTTATGGTTAGAATCGCTTTAAGAAAGTGAGACATTTTTATACCTTCTAAAAACTCTCTTTTCAAAAGTCTCTCTTCCTAAAAATCTCCTTTCTAACATACTTTCCTAAAACTCTTCTTTCCAAAATTGTCTTCTGAAAACTTCCTCCAAAAATCTATTTTTCAAAACTGTTTTTTTTAAATTCCTTTCCAAAATACTCTCCTCAAAATTCGCTTTCTAAAAACACTTTCCCCTAAATCTCTTTCCTAAAAAACTCTCTCCAACAATCTTCTTCCAAGAATCTTTCTAAAAACTCTCTTCCCAAAATCTTCTTTCTAGAAACTCCTCTCTAGGATTCCTTTCTAAAAATCTTCGTTTCCAAAAACACACTTTTCAAAAATCGCTTTCCTTAGAGCCAAAGTCAAGCCCTAGAGCCATGACTAGGAGACCCTAATTTTCTTTCCAAAAACATGGTTTTCAAACTTGCCTTAAAACCTAGGTTTCCAAAACCTCTTGTTTTCTACATCAAAACTATACGTATTTCCAAAACCTATTTTCTACATCAAAACTACAGTCCTACGAATCTAAGGTTTCTAAAACTTCCTTTTCCAAATCCTTGTCAAATCAAATCTTCCCTCTGGAAAAACAAATCCAATCTCCCGTTTAGGAAGCTAGATTCAATCCTCTGTTTTTGGAAACAAAATCGAATTTTCTCTTTTAGAAACAAAATCCAATCCCTTCCTAATCCAAATCTTTCCTAATTCAAATCCTTCCTAATCTTCTACTTTCCTAAATCTTAAGTTTCCAAAACTTGAACATAAAAATCTTTCTTAAATTTTAAAACTTAACTTTCACATCTTTCCTAATTCAACCATTTCCTAATTCTTCCTCTATTCAAATCATAACTTTTCCAATCTAAGTTTTCAAATCTTTCCTAAACTCAACCTTTCCTAATCTCAAGATTTTCTAAAACTAAAACTCTAAAACTTTCTAAATCTTAAATTTTCTAAATTTCAAATATTTCTAAATCCAAAACTTTCTAAACTCAAAACTTTCTTACTTTCAAAACTTTCCTATTTCAAAACATTCCAAATTCGAAACTTTCCTATTTTGAAAACTTTCTAAATTCGAAACTTTCTTAAGTTAAAACTTTTCTAAATTAAAATTTTTCTAAAGTGAAACCTTTCCTTTTTCAAAACTTTCCTAATTCCAAAACTTTCTTAATTCGAAATTTTCCTAAGTTGAAACTTTCCTAATTCCAAAACTTTCCTAATTTAAAACTTTCCTAAAACGAAACTTTCCTAATTTGAATTCTCCCTAAACCTCAATCTTTCCAAAACAAGTCCAAATCTTTCTTTCAAGTTCTATCTTTCCAAAGTCAAGTCCAGTATTTCTTTTCTAAGCTCCTAAGTCTAGATTTCCTAAAATCAAGTTCTTTTCAAATATTCCAATCAAAGTTCAATCTCTCCATCTTCCAATCCAATTCCAATTCAATCTATTTCTTCCAATCCACTCTTCTATTTTCAATCGGACTCTTGTCCGAACTACGACTGACCTGATTTCTCCAAAAGGATACGTAGGCAACCCTCATAGGCTCGGTCACAACTTCTTTCAAATTTCAAATTCCTCCACATCTTTCAAATCTCAAATTCTACAACATTTTTCAAATTTCCAATTCCACAACCTCTTTCAAATCTCCATTTCTACAATCTTCTTCAATCTCCAATTCCATATCTATTTCAAGTTTCCAATTCCAAAAATCTATTTTCAAATCTCCATTCTCAATTTCTAAAACTTTTCAATTTCAAAGCTATCCTTTCAAATCTCTCTTCCAAAATCAAATCAAATTCTTCTATTCCCAAATCTATTTTCAAATCAAGTATTTCTCTTGCACTTGCATATCATGCATCATGTTTTTTTTTTAAACATTATTTTTTAAAGTGGATGGGATTGAACATTAGTTAGTTAAAGACTCTCATAGGTGAATATAGGATAGATTGACATGTAGGTACCGAGATGGCGGGGTAGGGTGATGGCTTAGTGTGTTTTTCCTGCACGTAACCAACCTCCGAACCTAGAATCACTGTTTTCACAGACCAAAAGGAGTTATCTTCAAAAAAGGGCTAAATGTTTTCCAAAGATTGCCAAACAACCTGTTTTCTTAAAAACCTTCTCTTGAGGAGATATTTTCAAAATCGTTTTCCAAAAATCCTAAGTGTAGTCTTCGAATTATTCTTAGTTTTTAGGTGACCTAACTCACCTTAATCAAGTTACGTGGCGACTCCAAATCTTTTCTAAAAGCCCTTTATTTAAATCTATTTTTAATTTAAACCTAATCACACTCATTCTTCTAGGAGGGTGAGTTCTAACGAGAGAGTATAGTATTTTTCCCGCTTGTGTGTGTATTCCTCGAGTGTGAAAAATCTGGGCTCGACAATCTCCTACTCATCACTCCAATTCTCACTTCCATGGTATGAAATAATATTTCTACATGCAATTACCATTTTAAATGCAATGAAACAAGCATAGTCTTGAGATTCCTCACCTCAAGTAATGAAAACACAACCTTCTTCTTTAATTCCTTCTTCTTTCTCTTCTTTTCTCTCACTTTCACTTTTGCCAAACACAAAGATACTAACAAGCATCTCTCTTCTCTCTCATTCTCTTGACTTGAAGCCAACAATAGATACAACATGTATCTAATACACACACATGTCACACATACACACATGCTAGCAATGAAGCACATACCATAATTAGATGAACCACACACCTCACAAGCACACACTTTATAAGCATACACCTAGGTGGCTTGAGCTTGAACCTCCTATCTTGCACCTCTTTGCTTCACCACTCTCCTCATTAATCCTCCTCATTAACATAATTAAACAAGTTTAGGCTAATTCATCGTCATTAGTCTTAAGCTAAGTATGAAGATTAATTAAGCTAATTAACCATGGATTAAGCTAATTAATCATGCTTAAAAATGAATAACTCCCTATATGACATGCTCTATTAAAACATTCTAATAATGCTCCTTGATTAAGGTAATCATGCACTTATAAGTATGCTATTAAGCTAAATATGATGGTAAGCAAGATAGGGTTTCATAGAAACACTCACAAACCTTTACTGGTTCACTTCCGGCACTTGCTAGCCTGTCGATGTAGAATGTTTGTTATACCCCTTGGCATTTGGTAGCTTTCCGAGATTAGGTGATCTTCGAAACCAATTGCCAAACACTGCTGGAGTGGCGAAAACACTCACAAACTTTCAAATTGTCGGAGTGGCGAAAGCACTCACAAACAGGTCAACGCGGGCACACCAAAAGTAATCCCGTGTCAATGGACCGACCACGCCTCTTGGCCGTGGCATGTTTACCAAAGGATGTATACCTTTGGAAACCAACTCGTTACAACTATTAGAGTGATGGAAACACTCATAAGCCTAGGTGTAAGCACTCTATTTTTGCCTGCTCGACAATCTCCGATCCAAATCGGTTTTCTAGTAAAATATCACAACACTATCAAGCCCCAAACCAGCTTCTTAAAAACTCTAGTTAAGTTAAAGCGGTCGCTTTCGGGGCTTGCAAGGCCCAAATAAAGCCAAAATGACAAAAACGCTCTTAGGCACTTTAGGCAGTTTTTCGAGACTGGGCAATCACCCAAGCCAATGCTAAAGCTTGAACAGTTCACTTTCGGTGCCAGCTAGCCCATCGATGTAGAATGTCTGCTATGCCCTTTAGCATCAGGCAGCTTCCACTAAGATCAAGCAATCTTCGAACCAAGCCAAAACTGTCAAAGTGGTGGAAGTGCTCACAAACTATCAAGCCGTCAAAGTGACGGAAACACTCACAAACAAGTTGACACGTTTATGCTATATACAACATACCATCACAAGATCGAAAGTGTTTCTTGGCCATGACACATTTTTTTAAAAAAAGAAAGACCTTTAGAAACCAACTTGTCACAACTGTTGGAGTGACAAAAACACTCGTAAACCTAGGTCGACATCGGTGCCTGCTAGCCTAACACGATAAAAAATGACCATTCTACCCATTGGCAGAGTAACACGTCTTTCGAGAAAGCACCAATTTCTCAAGATGGTAAGTCTACCCTCTCTGACTATCTTTTGACATATTCAAGTTGTCAATCAAACCAACTCCAAACCCATTCTGGTGATACCCAGTCAAAGTGACCATTCTGCCCTTAGGCAGCCTGATACTTCTTTCGAGAAAGAACTAATTCCTTAAAACGGTATGTCTACTCCCTCTGATTGTCTCTTGACAATTTGATATGTTTAAAATGCCACTCAATCCAATTCCGGTCAACTATGGTCAAAATGATCATTTTGCCCTTATGCACCTAGGCACGTTTTTAAGACCACACCTACTCTAGAATTTGAGTCGGCATTCATTGGGACACTCCAAAGAGAGTCCCATCATTCCTGGATGAGTCCCTTAACTTGAAACACACTTAAAGTTAATAAATGCTTCGCGAAGTGCGTCACCGTCAAATAAATTGAGAAATGTATAAACTAGGAAATTCTCTTAAGCTTTTTCGGAGGGCTTTCCATCGGTACAATTTGATTAAGAAGATCGCCTTTTAAGAGCAACGATCACATAGTCTGAAAACTGTTGCTTTAGGAAACCAATAGAGTGTCTCACAAACACTCCTAAAAGCTTACTTTTAGGCTCGCTTCTCGATACAATATCTTGGTCCTCTAAAAACAACCAAGGCTCTCCGAGAGCACCAAGTTAAAAAAAACCTGTAAGAGAACATCATGAACGAGACCGATTTCCCTAGATCATTCCTGTAAGCACCCCATTTTTGACCGCTCGGCAGTTTACGGTTCGTCCAGACTTGTACTCAAGTCAATATGGACGTATTCCAATCGAAATCAACTCTCTAAGTCTAATCCCGTCTATCCATCACTTTGCGGGCCCCGCCAGGCCCAAATAGAGGCAAAATGACCAAAATGCCCCTAGGGGGGCATTATTCGGTCCAATTCCAAATCAGGCACGTCTCTCCGAAAACGGTAAGTCCCCTCTCCAATCCTATCAGGCGCGTTTTTCCGAAGACGGTAAGTCCCCTTTCCAATTCCAAATCAGGCACATCTTTTCGGAGACGGTAAGTCCCTTTTCTAAATCCAAATCAGGCACGTCTTTTCGAAGACGGTAAGTCCCCTTTCCAATTCCAATTCTAATCCCTCTCTTGAGACAGTTGATTCCTCGAGATAGCAATTCTATCCAATTTGGCACATTTTTTGAAGAAAATCTTTTCGAAGCTGTAAGTCCCTTTAAACCTGTCGATCGGGACGAGACCCCAAGTCCCCTAGATGGTAGAACGGTCCACCTTTGGCGCTTGCTAGCCCACCAATGCAGAAATGTCCGTTTAGGCACGCCTTTCGAGAAAGTTGATTCTCAGACGCTAAGTTCCTTTAGCGGCTTCCCTAGATCAGGCAGTCTCGGGAATGATCGCAAACCGTCAGAGTAGCGAAAATACTCGCAAACATCACAATTGTCAGAGTAGCGAAAATACTTGAAAACAGGTCGATATAGGGAATTGCCAACAAACTCTTGTATCACGAGACCGCCGTCAGAGTGGCGGAAACACTCAAAACCCAGGTTAACACTGGTGCCTACTAGCCCACTCTGGTGAAAAATGACCAAACTGCCCCTAGGGCCATTTTTCGACACGTTTCTCGAGAGCATACCTAAGCCCTCAGAATGACAAGTCCACATTTCTAGATTGTCTTAAAAGCAATCCGGCATGATTAGGTGCCCTCCAGTCCGTTTTGGGTCAATTTCGAGACTTTTCGGTCAAGATGACCGTTTTGCCCCTAGGCATCCAAATGCCCCCGGGAACCCCACACCGGCTCTGGGTATTAAACCGGTAGCCTCCCGAGAATGCTTCCTATAGTATTCTCAACCTCTCTTTATCTTTCCAGATCATTCCAAGTCAGCTCCGGCGAGCTTGGCGCAAAATGACCGTTTTGCCCCCAATGGGCCGGTCACCTTTTCCAACCACACCGGCTCTGGGTATCAAACCAACAACCTTAGAGAACATTCTGAATAATGTTTCCAAATCTCGAATCTTCTTCCAGGATGTTTCGAGTCCATCTCGGCAGCTTTCCGGCCTAGTTGACCATTTTGCCCCTAATGGCCCGGTCAACCCCTCCAACACATCCTATCCTCATTTTTCAAGTCAAATACCTCTGGAACACTGTTCTAAGTGTTCCTGCCCTTTTTTCAGCCTTCCGGGCCAATCCCGGTCCCTTAAATCCTTCTCGGACTTTCTGGAGTCACTCCTAGTGAAGCTGGGCTAAACATTGCATGGTAGTCACTAGTACAGTTGCTCAAATCTTCCCAAGATACGTTGCTTGCCGACCTTAAAACTTTCCTAATTGACTGGTGGCGCCAAGCCAAGAAATGGCCTGGCGCCACTCCTAGTGGCGCCAAGAGGAAATTTGGCCTAGCGCCACTGCAACAGGTGCCAGGTCTATCCTATCTCTATAAATACAAAGTCTCTTACAGCGTGAAAGAAGCCTGCAAAATCAGTCTAAAAACCCTAACATTTGATATATAGAGCTCGTAGCCTCCCTAAACCCTAGCTTCTCTAGGTTTTCCAAACCCTAGCCACCATACACAAACCCTAGCCTCCTATACACTCATTCACACCCCTATACACTTATACACTAGCCTCCAACCCTCCATTGAAGACTTGGATTGCTGTAACTCGAAGCTCTTGAAGACCAAGAAAAAACTCTCAAAGACTGAAGTGAAGCGAAGACCGAAGAAAAGCAAGGCGCGCAAAGCCAAGTGAAATAAACAAGTTATACGGTAGATTTTTTCTTTAAGCTTCTGCACTTCCCCTCTCTCTTCTCTCTCCTAACCCACTTGGATTTTTTTTCTATTTTAATCCCCCATCTTTTTTCCCCCTTTCTTTGCATGCTTGAAACAAGGGGATTCCCGGTCCATGTATAGGATTAGATTATTGGAGGGTCACCGTGTCGGGGGCTTTCTTTTAGTCTAATCGGAGATCACATGGGTTCAGCCCCCTTGATTATGTGGTGAAGCCTTAACCTTGTATGTTCACGACACCAATTTGTATTGTGCATATCATTATCTTGCATTCTTCCAAAAATCGTTTTCAAACTCGTTTTCAAAGCTTGCATTAAACTTGTTTTCAAAATTGCATCAAATCTCCTTTTTCAAAAACTTGTTTTCAAAATCACAATCCTAGGGTGATTCTAGGCTTTCCATGGCTAGGATTGCTTTAGGAAAGTGTAACATTTAAAGTGATCGACATGGTCTATATTTTCAATTCCTTATTGTTTTCAAAACCACTTCCTTAAAGTGGTTCTAACCTTCGTATGGTTAGAATCGCTTTAGGAAAGTGAGACGTTTTTATACTTTCTAAAAAACTCTCTTTTCAAAAGTCTCTCTTTCTAAAACCCTCTTTTTCAACATGCTTTCTAAAAACTCTTCTTTCCAAAATTGTCTTCTAAAAACTTCTTCCAAAAATCTATTTTTCAAAACTTCTTTCCAAAACGCTCTCTTCAAAATTCACTTTCTAAAAACGCTCCTTAAATCTCTTTCCTAAACACTCTTTCCAACAATCTCCTTCTAAAAATCTTTCCAAAAAATCTCTCTTCAAAACTCACCTTCTAGAAATTCCTCCCTAGGATTTCCTTCCCAAAACCTCCTTTCCAAAAACTCACTTTCCAAAAATCCCTTTTCTTAGAGTCCAAGTTTAGCCCTAGAACTCACGATTAGGAAACCCTAGTTTTCTTTCCAAAAACATGGTTTTTCGAACTTGCTTTAAAACCTAGGTTTCCAAAATCTCCCTTTTCACATCCAAACTATACATATTTTCAAAACCTATTTTCTACGTCAAAACTATAGTTTTCCAAATCTAGGGTTTTTAAAACTTTCTCTTCCAAATCCTTGTCAAATCAAATCTTCCCTTTAAGAAGCCAAATCCAATCTTCCTATTTAGGAAACTAAATCCAATCTCTTGTTTTGGGAAATAGGAATCTTAACCCTTCCTAGTCCAAATCTTTCCTAATCCAACTCTTTCCTAATCTTCTACTTTCCTAAATCTTAAGTTTCCAAAACTTGAACATAAAAATCTTTCCTAAATTTTAAAACTCAACTTCCACATCTTTCCTAATTCAACCCTTTCCTAATTCTACCCCTTACTTTCCAAATCTAAGTTTTCAAATCTCTCATAAACTCAAACCTTTCCTAATCTCAAGATTTTCTAAAACTCAAACTCTAAAACTTTCTAAGTCCTAAAGCTTTCTAAATTTCAAATCTTTCCAAATCCAAAGATTTCTAAATTCAAAACTTTCTTAAGTTAAATCTTTCTAAACTTCCAATCTTTCCAAATTCTAAACTTTCCTAAACTTCAAATCTTTCCAAATCTAAAACTTTCTAAACTCAAAACTTTCTTATTTTCAAAACTTTCCTATTTCAAAACATTCCAAATTCAAAACTTTACAATTTCAAAACTTTCTTAAAATGAAACCTTTTTTAATTCAAAACTTTCCTAAAATGAAACTTTCTTAATTCGAAACCTTTCCTAAACCAAAACTTTCCTAAAACGAAACTTTCCTATTTTGAAACTTCCCTAATTCGCATCTTTCCTAAATCCAATCTTTTTCTAAATCTTCTAGGTCCAACATTCGAGTCCAATCTCTTCTTAAAACCCCTCCAAGTCAAATCTTTCCTAAGTCTCTTCTCTTTCCTAAGTCTAGGTTTCCTAAACCTCAATCTTTCCAAAACAAGTCTAAATCTTTCTTCCACATTCTACCTTCCCAAGTCAAAGTCCATCCTTTTCAATTCCAAAATTCTAAATTCCGAATTCCAATCTTCTATTCTAAATTCAAATCAAATCTTTTTTCCAATCAAAATCTCTTTCTTCCAATCCAACCTTCTATTTTCAATTGGACTCTTGTCCGAATTATGACTGAACTGATTCCTCCAAAAGGATACATAGGCAACCCTCATGGGTGCAGTCACAACATTTTTCAAATTCTTATTTCCACAATCTTTTTCAAATCTCCAATTCTACAGTCTTCTTCAAGTTTTCAATTCTATGTTCTATTTTCAACTTCCAATTCCAAATTTCTATTTCTAAAATCTTCTTTCCAAATTCAAACTTCTATCTCTTTCTTTTCAAATCAAATCAATTTCTTTCCAAATCTATTTTTCAGTTCTCTCTCTCTTGCATTTGCATATCATGCATCATGTCTTTTAAACATTCTTTTTTTCTAAAGTGGATAGAATTGGTCATTTGTTAGTTGAAGACTCTCATAGGTGAATCTAGGGTAAGTAGACATATAGGTACCGCAAGGGCGGGGTAGGGTGATGGCTTAGTGCGTCTTCCCTACAGGTAACCAACCTCCGATCCTAGATCACTATTTTCGTAAGACCAAAATGAATTATTTTTCTAAAACGGGCTTAATATTTTCTAAAGGTTGCTAAATAACCCGTTTTCTTAAAAACCCTCTCTTGAGTAGATATTTTCAAAATCGTTTTCCAAAACCCTAAGTGTAGTTTTCGGATTATGCTTAGTTTTTAGGTGACCAAACTCACCTTAATCAAGTTAGGTGGCGACTCTAAATGTTTTCCAATAGCCCTTTATTCAAACCAATTTTCAATTCAAACCTAGTCACACTCATTCTTCTAGGAGGGTGAGTTCTAATGAGAGAGTACAGTATTTTTTCCGCTTGTGTGTGTATTCCTCGAATGTGAAAAATCTGGGTGCGACAATTCCTGAATGGCACAAATACCAAGACAAAGTCAATATAAAAGTTCCCAATAGTTGAGTGTGTGCTACATGCGCACCAATTTTGATCAGATTGTCCAAAACTTACCTCACAGCCTAAGAGTAGTTCAAATGCATCACGTGGCCCCCAATCATTGGTTGGGTGCATGCGCATGTCTTACTTGCGTAGGCTAGAAGGTTTTTGGCCTATAAATATCAGGCCATCCCCAGTAATATTCAAAGACAAAACCAATGAGGAAACTTTGTCAAAATAGCTCCAGAACCTCTGAAATTCAAAAAACACTAAGTCTCTCAAGAATTCAAGGAAAAAGCTAAGCCTCTTGAAGCTTAAGTCCTTCAACCATAGGGGATTGAAGAAGACCCAGAGCCTAGGTGAGCTTCCATTTATGTTTATACACTTCCTACTCCTCCTCTTCTCCCTTCTAGTCCATTTGGATTATGCTTCTCTTTTAATCCCCGTCTACTACCTCCTCTTCTTGCATGATCGAACAAGAGAGCTCCATGGCCATGCCTAGATGATGGCTTATGAGAACCACCATGTTGGGGGACTTCTTATGAGCTTAATTGGGGATGGTATGGCCATTGAAGCTCCTTGCAATTTGGTCTGGCCTTAAACCTTATATGATTCATGACCCCCTTGCATTATAATGGTTACAATGTTCATGTATTGCTTGTGATGGTCATGTTTTCTTGTTTAAAACCTTTTTAAAAACTCTATTAGTTCCATTTTCAAGGGTTGTACAAAGTTTATGTTCAAATGATTTTTGAAAAAGTGCCTCTAAAGGCCTTCAAATTGGAGTTTCTTGAAGTTTAAACCAAGAAACCTAGTTTTCCATGCCTTAGGATGACTTCCAAAAACCCCTAAATCTTTACTTTGCATCATTGCATGTTTGCTCTCTTGAGTTTGCATAAAAATGATTTTCCAAAAACAACCTGTCTAAAAGAGATTTTCAATGCTTTCAAATCTTTCAAAACTACTCTCCTTCAAGGAGGTTTTCAATGATTTTGCTCTCTTGAGTTTTGAGGTTGGAATGATCCTAACGAAGTCCTCTCTTTAGTGGTTTCCATCAAATCCACCATATGAATCCTTACTCACTAGAGTGGTTTTACTACCTTATAAGTGGTTTTCTAAAACACCCTCTCCAAAAGAGGTTTCTAAAATCCATGCTCTCTTGAGTTTTCACAAAATTGATTTCCAAAACTACCTAATCTATATTGGTTTTCAAAACTTATGCCCTCTTGAGTTTTCATCAAAATGGTTCCCAAAAACTACCTATTCTATATTTATTTTCAAAGTTTTGCACTCTTAAATTAGTGGTTGGAATGGTCCCAATGAAACCCTGCCTTGAGAGGTTTCCCTATATCAACCATATGAATACTTTACTTACTTGAGTGGTTTTACTAAAATGATTTTCAAAATATATAACTCTCTTGAGTTGTTTTTCTAAAATGGTTTCATATGAAATGATAGATTTCTTACATTAAATGATAACTTCTTCATATAAAATGACAATTTTCCAAGTTCTTCTTCAAGTTTTTCATATAGAATCATAAAGTTTTCAACATAAAAGGATAAGGTTTTCACATGAATCATGGTTTTCAAAACACTCTTTCAAGTTTCATGCATAAAACCACTTTTCCAACTTTCCAAAACTATTAGGTTCAAAACCCTAATTCAAAACTACCTTTCAAAACCTTAGGTTAACTTGATCTTACTTGTCTAACCCTAGGTTAGCTTAACCCAAGTTAGTTAACCCGTTAACCTAACCCTAGTTAATTAACCCTTAGTCAATCTAACCCTAGTTGTCCCCTAGGTTAATCTAACCCAAGGTAATTAACCCTAGGTCACTTTAACCTTTGTTGTCCCATCCTAGGTTTAACTAATCTAAGTTAGTTAACCTAACCAAGGTTAGTTGACTTTAAGACTCTAATTTTAAGACCTTTCGAGTTGTCTTTCAATTCAAAACTCTTTTCCAAATCTTGTTTTTAAAAATATTACACTCTTTTGAGTTTTCAAAAATCATGACTTCAAAGTCTTTTCAAATGCTTCCATACTCCTCTCAAAAATATTTTCAAGGGCTCTCTTAAACTTGTCTCGATAAAAAGGGTTAGACACTTGACATTTTTGGACACTTACTTTATCAAATGGTTTTTCAAAACTCACGACCCTAAGGGATCCTAATCCTCTCATGGTTAGGGTCTCTAAAGGAAAGTGACATATTGATTAAAACCTTCAAGGTTCATTAGGGTTTTTCAAAATCTCTTAAAACAATGATTCTAAAAAATCCCTTCTTAGGGCAATCTTGGTCATTCAATAATAATGTTTTCCTAAAGAAAGAGTGATATCAAGTAGGGTTCTATAACCCTAATGTAATATTCCGAACCTCTATTTTGCGGAATTAATTTGAATTTCTAAATTCCAATATTATTTCACTTCGCTTGAGGTCAATGTTAATCTATGTTGTAATTTATGCTTTATGTGTGAAACACATGAGATTAATTCTCATGGTGGTCTCTTAATTACCGACACCCACTCCACTCTCACACTCACTTGCCAGAAAAAGAAGAAGAAGAAGAAGAGAAGAGGAAAAAGAAAGAAGAACAAAAAAAGGGAGAAGATTGAAGGAAGAAGAAGCTTGGAGAGTTTTAACCCAAGCCAAGAGAAGCCATTGATGAACTTGAACATGCTTAAAGAAAGGTACGAACCCTAGCTTGCATGTGTATATATGTATATCTATGTGAGTTATGATGTTTGGGTAATGCTTGGTGACTCCTTTGAGTCCCATTTGGCTAGATTTTAAAGTCTCGCAAGCTTATGTTAAGGGTTGGAGGTGAGGGTTTGTAAAACCCCTAAATTTATGCATGTTGGGTTTGAGATTTCAAACCCTAAATCCTTTTGATTTACATGTTTAAAGTGTTTAATTTTGGGTTATTATGGTCTTCTTGGGTCAATCTTTGGACCCTAGAAGCATTGAAAGAGTTTGAGAGAGTTTTGATAGAGTTTGGTTTGAGTTGAGTGAGATTTGAGGATTTTAGCGTGGGTTTAATTTTTCCCAGAAAAGGAGTCGACCCCTTTGCCTCAGGGGTCGATACATTTGTCTAGATTGCTCATAACTTCATTTTTATCAGAAAAGGGTTGACACATTTCCCTCAGGAGTCGACAAATTTGTCTATATTGCTCATAGCTTCTTTCTCAGAAAAGAGTTCACATTTTTCTCAAGGGTCGACGCATTTGTCCAGAGACTTCAAAGCTTTGTTTTGCCAACAAGAAGAGTCGACCCCTTTGCCTTATGAATGGACCCATTTTGTCAAAAGTGTCTGCACTTCTTACCAATTATTTCAACCCTTTTATGCTATTATTTTAACACTTTAACACCCCTCCTCTATGAGTTTACTTCTCTTTTCTTTGAGTTATAGCATGGAGTCAATGTGGTTGATCATTTTATGTGTTCTACATGTAGGAACACCTTTATTAAGTACAACCCTCAAGATTATAGGTGAGTAACGTTATGCCATACGTAAAACCCTATTACTTTTCAAATGTTTTAAGTTCAACTCCATATCATGTAATGTTTTCAATACATCAATGTTTATGTTCATTTATAAATGTCATACCTTGAAATGCTAGAAAGTTATACTTATGTTACGAATCAAAACTCATAGATTACAATGTTTAAATGAAAGAAATGCAAGGTTTTCAATGTATGGTGCCAACTTGACGTCTTTTCATGGCAAGACCTTAAGCTCGCGCAATAGTCCTATGGTAGGGGACTTGAAATAAATTATCGACATGTTAGGAGACGTCCCTTGGCCTAAAGAGCCTACGCGAGACCTAAGAGGGTTGCTATAGAGCCTAGCTTATATGTCGGATTGTAGCACACTTATGCTTTTAGAATAAGAACCAAGATATGTTCAAATACTTATAACAAGTTATGTTATGCTTTATCATGAACAAAGATGTCTCACATCTCTCTTTTACGATACCATGTTTTGAAACAATAGAATGTTTCAATATGATGCTTATGCTATCTATGATTTCAAGCCTATGCTTTCACCTTTTTAAGTTTATGCCCTATATGCATAAATGTTTATCTATTGTCGTTACACTAGATATAAATGTTAGTCCATGGTATTTTCATGCTTGTGCATCATTGTTATTTACTAAGGATTAGCTTACGTTTTCTCAAATGTTTTTAGGTAGCCAATCCAAGAAGCCCTAGAAGGAGGCCATATGTGGATTTTAAGCTACGGCCCACGGGCCTATGTTATATTATGTATATTTTGGCAGGACCCTAATGCTTTGTAATATCATAAATGATATAAATGTGGTGGCCTCAAATATGCCCATATATACGTTTATGTTTTGGATTAGGCACAACTCTGCCATGTTTTACACAAGTTATGTTTTAAGCTATACAAATCCTATTTTCGCATATATGTATCATTTTAAATGATCATGCGTAGGTGTTCAATCGGTTTATGTAATGCGGCCTTGGGTAGCCTTGTTATTGGTCGATCATGTACCCTAAATTCGTATAGGCCGGGTTATGGGGAGTGACAGCATAGTATCAGAGCTATAGGTTGACACTGTAAGATTGAGTTATGTCTAGATATAATTCAAAGTTGACTTGTATATGTGCTACATGTATATATATGTATATGTATACTACATGTATAATGATATGACAAGGTGTATTATGTATCGTAATATATTATGTGCTTGATTGTTTGTTTGATTACGTAGCCCGAAGACCGTATGGATCGTATTGAGAGGATCTTGGCCAAGCTTGTTTAAGTGGCCCAAGATGCTTATAGTAACACCACCAAAGTGCCAGAGCTGCCTGTGGCTCAAGCACTAAGGGTGGAAGTGGTGGCATGTGTCACTATCAAACAGTTTCAATAATTGAAGCCCTTGACCTTTCAGGGGACTCCCGATCGCATGGCTATGTTGTCTTGGCTTTTGGGAATCGAGAGGGTGTTCAAAGTGTTGCCTTGCACGGACGAACAAAAGGTAATTTTTGTCACCTTTATTGTCACGCCCCGAAACTCGGCCTATATAGATTTAGGGTGCATGACCGGCTAGTAGCTTGGCTACCCAAGGCTACATTACATAAACTGGTTGAATACCTGTGCATTTATAATTTAAAAGATACATAACTGTAGAATTAAACTTTTATAAACGTAAAGTAGAATGTGTGTCATACATCGCAGAGCTGTGCCTAATCTCCAAAACATGAGCATGCCATAAAATGGGCCTATCGAAGGCCACCACAATTATAACATTATAATATTACAATATTAGGGTCTAGCCCTTATACACGTTACATATTATAAGGCCCGTGGGCTGCAATCCAAATATCCTTGTAATGGGCCTCCCTCTAAGACTTCCCTGTTTGTTCACTTGAAAACAGTTTTAGAAAACGTAAGCTAATACTTAGTGAATAACAATGATGCATGAGCATAAAATACCATGGACTATATTTATATTTAATGTACATGATAATAAAAGTACATTTATGCATAAGTGGCATGAACTTAGAATCGTATAAGTAAAATCCTAAAGACACTTGAAGCATAGGCTTTTGTATTAAAACATATCATCATTTCTAAAACATAATGTTGAAGAAGAGGCAAGTGTGTTATAGCATGAACTATTTGAGCGTGACATAACTTGTCATGAGCATAACATATCATATCTTGTAAGCGTACGTCTTGGCTCGCCCTATAATACATCATACATCAAATATTACCATTTTTAGTAACTTATAAGGCGTAGCTTTGGAAACGTAAGTAACATAAGTATCACATGAGATACTATAGTGTTTCGAACATTGTATCATAGGAGTGAGGCATAACACATAACATGATTTCGTAAGGTATAACGTAGCTGTCATAAGCATGCCATGGCATGGTATTGTAAGGGCATATCATAATGTTATAGAAATGAGAGATATATCGTGACATTAGTACTTGTGGAAACGTACGTAACTTGTCGTGAAATATTTGAACAAATCATATTACTCATTCTAGAACATAAGTGTGTCGTGTCTTTACATTAGGCAACCATATCCTCACTTCACCCTACTTAAGAGGTTTTTCTGGTATTGGGCATTATAGTAACCACAAGGGTACGCGTAAGGCTCTTTAGGCCAACATAGTAACTATAAAGGTCACGCATAGGCTCTTCAGGCCAACATAGTAACCATGAAGGTAACGCATAAGCTCTTCAAGCCAACATAGTAACCATGAAGGTCACGCATAGGCACTTTAGGCCAACATAGTAACCATGAAGGTAACGCATAAGCTCTTCAAGCCAACATAGTAACCATGAAGGTCACGCATAGGCACTTTAGGCCAACATAGTAACCATGAAGGTCACGCATAAGGTCTTTGTAATACCCGCAATTTCCTTTTAACTACATTACATCCCTAGCGAGACTGAATAGACCCGGCCATAAGAATCATAAGTCAAGAGTGAGGTCTTTCTGAGCCCAACCTGGTCGGTATGTTGAAACTCGGCTTTTTGGA